>CM060393.1:64297987-65497987 GCA_030545235.1 Helianthus tuberosus
AGTTGATCTGCAAAAGAATTTGAAGAGATGGTCCACTGGTTCCTGAACGAATATTTAGGAATCAATTATAGACCAGTCCCACCCTACTCTTTGGATCAAAGAAAGATAGATCTGTTAAGTTTATATATGTTGGTGGCAAAGGATGGCGGATACCGAGAAGTCACTACAGAAAACATATGGCCAATCATAGCAAAAGATCTGGGATTCGAATATAAAGATGGTGACTACATGAGGATTGTATACGCTATGTATCTAGATGTTCTAGAATACTATTATAAATATAAAACGGTACAGGAGAAAGTGCATGTGAAGGAAGTGGTGAATGAAGGTGCTGAATCCTCTCAACGATGTCACAGGAAGACAAAGAGTGCAGATATGGGTCGGGATGTTATTGCAGGTGAGGATCATAAGGGTGCTGAGTCAACACAGGCTGCATTCTTTGCTGGGATTGATGATGACGACTGGAATCAAGTAAAAAGACGAAAAAGGTTCAACTTCAATCATGCAAGATGGGCCGTTGAGGAAGCTAACTGAAGCGTCATGAATCAAGCTCTGAAACATAACCAAGTTTAAGGGGGTTATGTTAGCAATATTAAACTTAGTTATGTTTATAAGTTTATGTATTATTATTTGAATTTATAAGTAGTATTACTGATGATATGTTTGTGTAATAATCGGTAGATAAGCGGGCAAACGATTCAAATAACTGCCTTTGGCAGTTACCCGCCAAAAATTAAACCGCCAAACATATTGTATATATTAAGTTTACCGGCAATTATGTCGGACATCAAGACAGTTTCATTTCATCGAAATTGTCCCCTACATTCGTTTGTTTCATCAATATACATTCAATATTGTTTTCTTGATCTGCATACTCATTTTCAACATGACTGCAAATCACATGAAATCTTCCGCTGCAACTGCATATTGGTATGCATATGATGAAGATGTTTCGGATGTCCAACAACTTTCTTAATTAGTTTTTGTGTATTAATCAAGCCCGCAAATTAGATAATTTAGCTTTTAGTTAAAATCTTCTACACTGACCACAAATTCTCCGTGGATACGATACCCTACTTACGCTATCTACTTAGTTTAATTAGGTTTTTTTATGACCATTACGACAGTCATCACAGTCATCATCACAGGGATAGTATTTTGTTTTGTTTTGTTTTGTTTTGTTTTGTTTTGTTTTGGGAACTCTCCAATTAGTTGGTGCACATAAAAGCAACCTACTATAGCATTATCATCTTGTGAATCTGAATTTACGGCAGCAACTACAACAACATGTCAAACATTATGGTTAAAGAGACTAGTCAATGCTTTAATTGGATGAAAGGAAGAAAAAGTAACCTTGATGGTTGACAACAGATCCACAATAGCCTTAAAGAACCTTGTGTTTCATGAAAGAAGTAAGCACATTGATATTTGCTATCATTTTATACGTGGATGCATTGAAAATGAGAAATAATTCTGGATCACATCGCTGGAGAACTACAAAAGGTTGATATCTTAACAAAGGCGCTACCAAGAATCAACTTCATCACAATGAGGGAACCACTTGGCATCAAAGACCTATTACAAGTTTATCGTGATTAAGGGGGTGATTTTTCGATATAATCACTCACAACTCACACGCAAGACTTATTGGATCGTTTATATGTAAATATGTATTAGTATGTTTTTATCTATTGTCATGTAAGTACAAGGGTCAACTATGTCAATATAGTATAGTGTATGTATGGGTTGTTTCACAGAATGACGCGTTTAATAGTTATAATACCAAAGACTGTATGTTGAACAAGGGTTACAATACAGAAGCCCTTTGATTCTTTGTCTTTTATCTTGGAGACTTTAATTGTTTGGTATCAATTCTAACAAGAGCTTCGACATCCTCGGTTGCGCACTCCACGACAATGGAGATGACGTACCCTAACAATCAACCCCTTTGTCTAACCAAATGGAAAACTAGTCACTAAAATCACGGGCGTCAATAACCTCTACAAGACCGTAATTAAGGTTTTTGGGTGGGGTGGGGTGGGGGTGGGTGTTTAGGTTTTGGGTGATGGTGTAGTGAGTTTAGGTTTCAGGTTCTTGGACACTTGTCAATGTATAAAGCCTTCTTACACTTTTTACAATTAGGAGCGTTTGTAGAATAATTTAACCCATGTGAGTGTATCTACACTTAACTAATGTAATTTATATTTAAAGTATTATGGTACATACCTGTTTTGCTCAATAAAGGAACCGTGGTAACATTTGTTCTTGAATTATTTCTAAGTCTAGAAAATTAAATATAAGCATTCTTAGTTTTAAATTGTATTATAGATCTGGATTTGCCCGTGAAATTACATACCTTTTATATTCCAATGTAGCACAATTAAATCATTATTGAAGTCAATGTAGGGTATGTTTGGCATGGAGCTTTTAGGTGCTTCTAGCTTTAAGCTTTTAAGAAAAAGCTCATACTCAATAAAAAGTCTTGTTTGGTTGAAGAAGCTTTAAGCTTTTAGGTTAGAAGCTTGAAGCTTTTGGTTGAACGCTACTACTAGTAGCGTTTAGAAGGAGCTACAAGCTTTTAGGAAAAAAATGACTATTTTAACCTCTAAAAATAAGGAAGTTTTTAATGCACCAACTTTCTAAATTTTTAGTTATGTCCATTTTGGTAATTTTATACATTTTATTAAAAGCTCCAGCTACTCTACCAAACACCAAATATATCTAAAAAGCTACAGCTACCAGCTTCCAGCCACCAGCTAACAGCTTTCAGCTTCCAGCAACCAGCCACCAGCTACTTTTGCCAAACATACCCTTATTCGGTCAACATAAATGCATGGTTCAAAATTGAAAAATACATTTTACTAAACACATGGCAACTAAAGGAAAATATTAGATCCGTAAATGTAAAAAAAAAGAAAAAAGGAAAAAAAAAAAAAAACAGCGTGCACTTAGGGATGTTTAGAGTTCTATAAAGAATGGGAGGCGTGGTCACATCAGACTCATGCATAAGCTGGTATGGTGGTGTTGTCATGCGTACTCAAGTTGTCCACGACTGTTAAGGTTTGGCGTGAAGTTGTTCACAGGCCTCCCTTCCAGGCTAATTTATTTAAAAAACGAAAACATTTTCAGAGTACTGAAATTCCATTCCAAACCATTTTTACGCACTTTAACCTACTAAGACTAGAGGGTATCGTGCCCATCCTCCCTTGGAGGATGATCCGTCACGTAGGCGTCACATCATAGTACTCTCAAGGATGGTCCATCCCACAAAACTAGTGGAAATGAGAGAATGATCCTAGATGATCCTACCCCACCACTTTTATGTTTTTTATTTTTTTAATCTTCAACTTTTTTTTTAACATTTAACAAATAAATTAATAAGAAGTAAAAATAAAATGTAAACCAAATATTGTCAAAAGACCCAGTAGTATAAAAGGCCCAACCTTCAATATCTACTCTACTTGTCAAAAGGCCCAGTAGTATAAAAGAGCTTAATCATCCCCTAAGGTTTATTGTTTGTTTCCTGCACAACCGCCAAGTCTCTCCTCATCCTCAACAATGGCAGTTTTTGTCAAATGTTAGTATAATTTTTTTTTGAATTTTTAATCTTCTATTTTTTTTAATCTGTTTAATCATCGTTCCTCACAAAAATTTGTCCTTTAGTGGACCGTCTCAAACGTCAAGATGCCGACGTTGAAGACGGGGACGGAGGTGGCGGAATGGTGTGCTGGGCGGCGCCGGTCCTCGACGCTCCGGGGATGTTCCCCATACCCAGTAGCCTAACATTTCTTATCAATATTTTGTAATCTATTTGAAATGAAGTGGTTTCTACTTTAGTCTATATATTGAAAAATGATGTTAGAAGCTCGAACTCAAGTACGACAACAAGAAGAACTGCTTTGAATAGAGATTGTGAAGCTACCCCGATGTTTAGTTGTTACGATTTGTTTTCTAACTATCTAGAACCATATGGATCACGATTTGTTTTTTACTGGACCGATCAATATCTGAACTTTGCTCAGCGTACAACCAACAAGATTGAGAGTCAACATGCGCTTTTGAAGAAATACCTCGACAAATCAAACAACACGCTGGATAAAGTTGTACCGCTTATCGACGAGATCCTACGAAGCCAGGTAACAAAGGTACGACGTAGCATTGAACAAAGCAGGACCCGTACAATGGGTGACCATGACAAACCAATCTTCGATTTCCTACGAAAGCAGGACACACATGCATCTATGATTCTGTTAGTTAAGGAAATCAAATTCATAAACAAGTTGCAAGATGCTAATGGTAACATGTCATTGTCGTTTGTTTACAAGCTATGGGTTGCCATGTGCATGTTAGTTGGTACCGTACAAACATAAACGTAATATATCCTTTGACCAATCACGTCTTATCTTACTGCATTTCTTTAAACCATTATTTTCACGCCTTCTGTTGTATGTTACTTTAATTTGATTTAAGTTAAAGGATTCCACTAGAGTCGATAAACCCCTTTTGGTGAAAGCGAGATATGAAATCTTCGAACGGAGATAGCCAGGAGGAGGATATTGACGTCGACAAGGAACTATCGATACTTAAACAACATATAATAGAGAAACCGAGAGCAGTAAAGAAAAATATGTTTCAAAAGATAAAAGAGGTTGTTAATCCCCCCCAAAAAAATGTAAAACAGCCATGCGTGCAGAAAAACCCACCTGGCCGTCCAATTCTAAAGGCTCAACAACAAAAGTTGGCTGATTCATTTGTGGAACCTTCTAGACACAGTTTCATTGCAACAAAAGACGCTTATGGTGATTCTGGGGTCATTACAAAACAAGATTCATACCACGCACCTGCGAGTCATAGCTTGTTTGTTGAGTTGGACAATTTTCGTCCACGGGCACCCATGTTCATAAACAAGCTTGCGAAGGGGGCGAGACAAAGGAAAGGGAAAGAAAAAGTTTCAAAACCAATACAAGACGTAACTGCATTACCTTTATTGCCTGCAATACAACATAACCTCTTCAACCATTACAAAAGGTTCATTCCACCTTGTTTCTACCCATACCTAAGTCATATACAGGGTGTCATAGGCGATGGGAATTGTGGTTTTCAAGCAATTGTCGTCGGTTTGTCGCGTCATGAGCTGGAATGGCCGTCAATACGGGCGGAGCTTCTCGGTGAGTGCAACCATTATCAATTATGAAATACGATGAATGATGTTGAGTTTCAGTTAGTTCAAAAATCTTTAGAGTGGCATGGTATAGAGCAGGCACCGGGTGATAAGTGGCTGCTAATGCCATTCATGGGACTCTTGATAGCTAGCCGATGGAATGTCATATGTCACTTACTAAGCGACGACGATTGTTCTACGTTTTGTCCCATGTTTACAACATCCGAAGCGAGTATCCCTCATGTACGAGGAATGTATACTACGATATGAATAGTTGGTCGATGAATATAAAACGACAGACTACGTGGATTTAGGGTGGCTACGAATTTGACATTGTAACTTTTATTCGTTCATATTCATGTAAAAAAACGTTTAATTCACATATTGTATCCAAATGTCTATGAATTCTTGCAAGTCTCAATGTTTTGATCTTTGATAATTGAATGGAGGTGACCCAACCATACATTAGTGTATAATCGTATTGAAAAGCAAAAAAAAAAAAAAAAAAACAATTATATGTGGGTTGTATAACATTATACGACCTGTATACAAGATAAAAACAATGCGCGTATATTGTGTATACGAGCGAATAAAAAATAAAAAAATATTGTATACGACGTTATACGACCTGTATACAAGTCAAGATGGTCGTATAATATGATATACGATCACATATCCACCATACGACCTCAATTTTCACTAAAATTCTCTCGGTTTTCTCTTGGATCGTTTTTTGGTGTCCGTGACGTTTTCTTCTCGTTCTTCTATTACGGTACGTTTCTAAGCATCATTCGTATATTAGAATTTGAGATTACATAACTTGCTATACTAGCGTATCGTATAGCGTATCGTGTAACGTATATTAGCGTAACGAACATTGATTGTTTGAATGAATTTGAAAAAAAAACTGATATTCAATTGTATACGATCGTATGTGCTGACCACCACGTCCTCTGATGTGTTGTGGCCCTTGTGAATCACCATTGGGACCGGGGAGTTTGCAACGCCGCGTTCGCGATCCCCAAAGGCGCGGGTGTCGCGCATTAACGACCAGTTGCACCAATACCTACATCGGTGTATTGCCGTTATGATTGCGGGTTGGCGCGATAGCATGGAATGGGTCACCCAAAATGACATATTCTTCTTGCACGACTTACTTACCAGCACAGGGGGGCAACTTGGTATACAAGTTGGACACATATTTTGCCAAGTACGCGTTTAAGCGTACCTCTAGCCAAATTAGTTATGGCGGCTTCGTCACCTGCCTGGAGAAGCACTGGCTGTGCCTCTTGTCCCCGCAGGTGGCTTAGGATATGACTATGACACACATGGTTGATCCGGTAGGTAGGGCCACAACAGTCTCGATGAAGATTGCTCATGAGGTGTTACCAGAAGAGGTTGCGGTGTATTGGTCTATTGGGATTGAGCCCTACAAAGGAACAATCGATAAAGCCAAAACTGGATCAGATAAGTGGATTCACAATAAGTAGTTGTGTGCAACAGTTCTTTCCCCCTGAATGTGGCCTAACATCTGATGACCTCTATCTACTGTCCTGATACATCAACTGCTGATCTTCAACAACTAATGAGACTTAAAGACTGTTGGAAATGAAACACTGATGCTCAATCTACTGTCATGTTTCAAGTACTATTGAAGACACAAAGCACAGCTAGGGGTATAACAGTGGAATGGGAAGCAGTAGTTTAGTCTATCCTTTGTATTCATTGTAATCAGTAATTTGTAATAGCAGTAGATGTATAGATCAGTGGTTACAGGTTGTTAGGAGGTTAGATGTCACTTTCTTGGTGACATCAGCAAAGATGCCACAGTGGTTTATTCTGTACTATAAATAGAACAGTACTCTGTACTGTTCTAGTAGCTCTCTTCTTCCACAAGTCATTCTGTATGAACAAATCATCTGTGAACTCAGGCTGAGGGGGAGATTGTATGCATGCATGCATTGTTATTGAAGATTGTAATAAATATAATCATTCAATTTCATGTTAAACATGTTTGCTTAAAACAATTCTCTCTTTGATTGTGTTGAAAGTTTGCTCCATTTTATTTCCGCTGCACTTAATCTTAATTCATCTTCATTATATTCAAACAAGCACAATCTTATCAAACTCATATCCTAACAATTGGTATCAGATCTAGGACAGTCAAACCTGATCTAACAATCATTTTGACGTAAAAGTTCAGCTCAAAATCGTTGATACTTTTAATTGTTCGTTTAGTTGAAAAACAGAATAAGGTTTAATCACGAGCAAAGTTGATTAATCAGTGCCTGTAAAACAACCAGAATGACGTCACAATCACAAGATATGAACAATAACATTGGTTCTCTCTTCAAACCACCTATGTTGAAGAGAAATGAATACAACATCTGGGAGCGAAGGATGGGTCACATCTTAGCTCAACAAAACACCGGATGTTGGAAGTCGGTTATCTTTGGACCACATGTTTCAATGGTGCCGAGTGCTGAGGATCCAAAAGTTTTTGAACCTAAGAAAATTGAGAACTATACTGATCAGGATTTTCAGAAAATTGAATTGGATGCCAAAGCATTTAGCATCGTTGCATCTGCACTACCAAATGAGATTTATGTTGGACTGTTACACTGTAACAGTGCCAAGGAATTGTGGGATGCACTTAAGGAACAATTTGGGGGGACTGAAGAAGTTATTGAAAATAACAGGGAAATTTTGAACCAACAGTATGACACCTTTTGTCACATTAAGGGTGAAACATAAACACAGCAGTTTGAGCGATTTAGTTGTTTCATAAGTGAACTTAAGCTTGTTAAAACTGAATTTCCTAAATCAACTATAAACAGCAGGTTTTTAAGGTCACTTCCTGAAAAATGGGACACAATTGCTTTTGTAACCAGAAACTCTGTTGAGTTCAAAGATCTGACCCTGACCCAACTTCATGGTATACTCCTGACCTATGAGAGGGAGTTAAACCAGAAAAAGAAGTTACAATAGTCTGGAAAAGTTGCAGATGATTATTCATTTGGCAGCACAGCTCTTTTGGGTCAAGAAGAATCTGGTAGTAGTAAGGATCAGAGTTATGATCATTATATTGACATAACTGCTGGTGGAGCCTTTAACAACTCTTATTCTTACTCAAACAACTATGCCTTCACAGCTAGTAGTGAAAACCAGAATTCTGACAATCTGTGCTTTGAACTCAATGAATTGCAACATTTTCATCCAACTGACTTAGAGGAAATGGACATTTTGCACCAACTTGCACTACTGACTGTTAGAACCAACAAGTTTTACAAAAGGACAGGGAGAAAATTTCCAGGGTTACATGGGAACCTAAAAGTAGGGCTGGATAAGTCAAAGATTAAATGCTATAAGTGTAATAGGTTAGGTCATTTTGCTAGGGAGTGCAGGAATCAAACCAATGGACCAATTATTACACATCCTAGCTCAAACCCTAGACCACAAAATAACCAAAACACTGTGCATTATGCCCAATATGCCCCTGCCACTCATGTAAACACTGCTCATTATGCACACCCTGCAACCCCTGTTCCTGTGCACTATCTTTAAACCACTGTTCCTCAGATACAATATGTCCAGGCCCCTGCTCCTCAGGTTCAGGTGCAACAAGCTGCACCTCAACAAGCTGCACCAGCAGTGGTTCAACCAGACCAGCAAAGCTTTTTCACCCAATGTCTTGTTGACTGGAGCAGCTTACCTGAAGAGTTAGGAGATGAAAATTTTGCACTCTATGCTCAAAATAATATTTCTAGTGATGATGTTTGTTTTGTAGCATTGGAGTCTATACCAGAAGGGCTGGAAACTGAAGAAGGACAGTCAAGTGATGAAACAGTGGACAAAATTGCTGAAGCAGTGGTTACTGCTGTTGCTGATGAAATACTGATGGGAGAAAGTTCAGAACCCCTGTTGGAACCACTATCTAAACCCTGGTCTGAAGAAGAAGAAAAGAAGGAAAAAGGTGAAAAAGAAGAGAAAGCTCAAGAAGAAAGTGATCATACCTGTGATTGTGCCATGATGGTTGCAACTAAGGTATCACCCCAGGTTCTTAAAAACCTTTGTTCAGACAAATGCATCATAGAGATAGGTTATTAACCGGTGAAGTTCAATTTGAAAAGTCTTTAAAAGAACTGAAAAACAAATTGAGTGAAAAAGAAAATGAAATTTGCAGCATCAAACAAGAGCATAGTATAACCAAGGACCAACTCCAGACCATGATAGAAAAATATCATGTCTGCAAAAAGGAATGGGAAGCCACCCAAATCACTTGTGAAAAATGGGTGGAATCCTGCAAAGGTTATGAGATAATGCTTTAAAAACCGCTTGAAAGTAATGTCAAATTTGGCATAGGGTTTAGAAAAAATGATCAAGTTGAAAACATTGCTGCAAATCAAGCTGGGTCTGTTGAAATCATACCAACTAACAAGAATGGCGATGAAGTTAAAATAACTGATAAACTTGGTAACAAAATCACTTTGGAAAGATCTGTGGGGTCCTCAACCTTTGAGGAGATTGAGAAATACCAATTCAAACCCACATGGTCTGATGAGTGTGACATTCTTGAAAACTTCAAACCCATGGACTCAACAACTGTGGATGGTGCCAAAGCTCCTAAGGCAAATGTCATTCCTCTTAAGGATATCCCAACAGTAGTTCAAAACTCTGTTGCAAAGGAGTCTGAAAAGAAGAAAAGAAAAGAAAAGGTTAAAAACTTGTTTTGTGATTTCCGTGAAAGGAAAAATCATTTAACCAAAGATTGTTTTCATCTAAAAGCATATGATATTAACAAAACAAGCACCATTGTGCCTTCCCAGAGCTGCACCATCTGTGGTAAAACAAACCACCTCACTCAGGGATGTGTGTATCTCAAATCCTTTGATGTAAAAAAGAATGAGTACACTTCAAAAACATCCATGAGTTCATCAAAACCACCAATCAAGAAATAACCACTGTTTGTGCCAGTTCAAACAGCTGAACCAAACCTCTGTTAAAATAGATGTTCAGATGACTGATGCACCCCCTGCTAACCAATACCAAAGAGATAAAGGTCAACCACCATATCCTAGTGTTCCACACGTTTATGAAACCTATAAAAGGCCCTCTAAACCAAAAGTGAACAGGCATACCTATGGATATCAAGAACTGATTGGAAATGGCTCCCAACAGTGGTTAGAGAAACAAGCTGCAAAAATAAATCAATCCCCTGATCTAACCACTGTCCATCTTCCTGACCTTAATATAGACACTTTTGAGACCCCATCTAAAGCCTCATTGGCTTTGGAGACCCTCCTGAACTAATTATTTATTTATTTGATGTGCAAGGAGCTTCTGCATGCTTAGATAGTCTTTGGTATGTAGATAGTGGAGGCTCCAGGCACATGACTGGATGTAGAGCCCTACTCAAAGAATTCAAAACTCATGGAGGGGGTGATATATCTTTTGGTAATAATAGTAAAGGGAAGGTGATGGGTTCTGGTACAGTACAGTCTGGAAATGTTAAGTTTGAAAATGTCAATCTGATAGACAATCTAAAATTTAACCTCCTTAGTGTTTCTCAAATGAGTGACAAAGGTTATGGTTCTTTCTTTACTAAGGAGTGTTGTAGGATTGTTGGACCAGAAATGGTTGAAAAGATTGAAGAAATAATAAAAAAATGGAATAACTAAACTTGTTGCTCAAAGAAGTGGCAATGTTTATGTAGTTGATTTGTCAAAAGAAAACCCAAGAACTGATGCCTGTCTGTTCTCAGCTGCCTCTAACAAAGAGGCAGAACTTTGGCACAGAAGATTGGGGCACACAAATCTCAAGACAATCACTGCTCTGTCAAAACAGGGGTTAGTAAGAGGTCTTCCTCAAAAAATGTTCACCTATCCTGAGCATTGTGTTTCCTGCTTAAAATGAAAACAACATAAAAGCTCAATCAAATCAATTGAAGAGTCCAAAACAACCAAGTGCTTGCAAATGCTTCACATGGATCTGTTTGGCCCAGTTAAAGTCATGAGTCTTAGAAAGAAAAGATATTGTTTGGTAATTGTAGATGACTTTTCTAGGTTTACATGGACTTTATTTCTTACATTCTAAAGATGAGACTGCAGGCATTTTGCAAGACTTTGTTACACAGGTTGAAAAGCAATTTGACTTGCTAGTAAAAATATTTAGGAGTGACAATGGCACAAAATTTAGATATAGGGAGTTGGATGAGTTTTGTGTGTCCAAAGGAATTGTAAGGCAGTACAGCATTCCAAGGACACCAGAACAAAATGGGGTAGTTGAAAGAAAGAACAGAACTCTGATTGAGGCTGCCAGGACCATGCTTGCTGATTCAGGTTTGCCATTAACTTTCTGGGCAGAGGCTGTAAACATTGCTTGCTATGTCCAGAACAGAGTTTTAATAAACCCCAGGCATCAAAAGACTGCCTATGAAATTCTGTATAAAATAAAACCACTGATCTCATACTTCAAAGTTTTTGCCTGCCCATGCTTCATTTTAAACTTAAGAGATTCTATCTCAAAGTTTGCTGCCAAAATTGATTGTGGTTATCATTTGGGATACTCAACCACTGCTAAGGCCTACAAAGTGTTCAACACTAGGACTAAGACTGTGGAAGAGATTTTGAATGTGAAGTTCAATGAACTTTCTTCAATGACCTGCAAATCCTGCAGAATTATTTGATCTTGATAAATTTACCTTTGAAAATGTTTCTGTCAAGACTAACAGTGCAGGTCCATCTCAAAGTCCTCCATCAGACTATGGATATGAAGTCATCATCCCATAACAAAAGTCTGCATCAATTGGTAGAGCAGCATATGTTCAAAACAGCTGTCAAAGCTCAACCACTACTACCTCAACAGTTGTTGACCAAAGTAGCCCTTTAACCCCTGCTTCCACATCCTCATGTATTGCTGATAAAAATCCCCAAACAGTGGATAAAAATCAGCATGCTTTCACACCACTTCCTCCTATTCCTCCACCTCCATTTCAAGCCACTGTTGGATCATCAAAGTCACCAACAGTGGTTAGCTCAGATGATTCACATCTGCAGCCCTCACCTTTAAATGCCATTGTTCTATACAAAGGAGATTTAATCTTCTTGAAGTCTCATCCACCTGACCAAATCATTGGGAACATCAGTGAAGGGGCGCTAACAAGAAGCCAATCCCAAAACATCTGTCTTTTTGCTGGTTTCCTATCACTCCATCAGCAAGTCAAGTACCAAGAGGCACTAAAAGACAACAGTTGGGTAGAAGCCATGCAAGAGGAACTCCAACAGTTTAAAAGACAACAAGTATGGGAACTTGTACCATTGCCAGAGGGTGTGAGTCGTATTCGCACAAAATGGGTCTTTAAAAATAAAACTGATGAAAGGGGTATTGTTGTCAAGAATAAAGCAAGGCTAGTGGTTCAAGGGTTCAGACAGGAAGAGGGCATTGACTATGATGAAACTTTTGCCCCTGTAGCAAGATTCGAAGCTATCAGATTATTCCTGGCCTTTGCTGTCAACCACAATATAAAGGTGTATCAAATGGACATTAAATGTGCATTCCTCTATGGTAAAATACAAGAAGAGGTATATGTTTATCAACCTCCAGGTTTTGAGGATCCATTTAATCCAAATCATGTCTACAAGCTAAATAAAGCCTTGTATGGCTTGAAACAAGCACCTAGAGCCTGGTATGAAACTCTTTCCACCTTTCTTCTTTCCATTGGGTTCACAAGAGGTAAAATTGATAAAACATTGTTTTTAAAATGGAGAAGGAAAAACTTGATGATTGTCCAGTTTTATGTGGATGACATCATTTTTGGAAGCACATGTTCTAAAATGTGTGAAGAGTTCAGACAACTCATGACAGCTGAGTTTGAGATGAGTGCAATGGGTGAACTTCAGTGCTTTCTTGGTCTCCAAGTAAGGCAACTGCAAAATGGTACTTTCATCCATCAAGGCAAATATGCCAAAGAACTTTTAAAGAAATTTGAGATGGATGATTGCAAGTCATGTAGTACACCCATAGCAACCACAAAAATAGTCATGTCTGATGAAAAGGATGATTTGGTTGATCAAACTCTTTATAGAAGCATGATTGGGTCTTTATTGTACCTAACTGCATCTAGGCCAGACATCATGTTTGCAACTTGTGTTTGTGCAAGATCCCAATCAGCCCCTAGAAAGTCAAACCTTATTGCTGTAAAAAGGATATTCAGATACCTAAAAGGTGCTCCCACACTTGGTATCTGGTATCCAGCTGATGGAAATATCAAGCTTTCAGGTTTCTCAGATAGTGACTTTGCTGGATGTAATACAACAAGGAAGTCCACTTCAGGAGGGTGCCAATTCCTAGGCAGTTGCTTAGTGTCTTAGCAAAGCAAAAAGCAAGCAGCTGTTTCGACATCCACTGCTGAGGCAGAGTATATAGCTGCTGCAAGCTGTACAACCCAACTGTTATGGCTTCAAAATCAATTGCTTGATTTTGGTATCACTGCCTTAAAGACACCTCTCATGTTGGACAGTCAGGCAGCAGAAAATATCATCAGAAATCCAGTCTCCCATTCAACCACCAAGCACATTGATATCATAAATCACTTTGTGAGGGATTGCTATGAAAAAGGTTTGATATCTCTGCATTATGTTCCAACTAAAGATCAGCTGGCAGATGTGCTAACAAAAGCATTAGACACATCCACCTTTGAAAGCTTGATCTCTAGAATTGGCATGTTGAACATGGAATAATAGGCAAAATCCTGTTTTTCTATAAATAAAAGCATTAAAATGTTTTCAGAAAATCAAAATTTCATCCTTAAAAATAGCTAAAAATGAAAAATTTTCATTAATCCTTAAAAGTCTGCCATAACCACTGTTTTGGTTCAAACATCTGTTCTGATGATTATTGTCCACTGCTGAAAGTCAACCTCTGTTTCCTCATTTATTTGTTAATCACTGTTGTTCAAAATCAGTGTTTTAACCCACTGATAGTTAAAAGTCAGCCACTGTTTTCATTTTACCACTATAAACCATTGATAATTGATCCATCAGTGGTTTCCTAAACAACTGTCTTCCGTTATGCATCAGAGGTTGGCACGTGGACAGTATTTATCTGTCAGATCTTTTGTAACCGCTGCCATGTCAGCATTCACTTTTTCCACCTTATAAAACCCTGATCAAAACCCCAAACAGGGTTTTCACTATCGAATCGAATTCAAAATTCCTTTCTCAAAGCAGTTTCCTTCAATTTCTCTCATATCATTCATCGTCTTCTTCTTCTTCTTCTTCTCGCATTCACACTCAAATCACCATGGCTCTTCAATACAAAACTCCTCATAACTACCTGTGCATATTTGAAAAACCAAGTGACAGCACAACATTCCACTCCGTCATTGACTCACTTTCATCCTCAAGGTACAAAACCTTGTTGACCTGCAACCCATCCATTTATCTCGATACCCTTCGTGATTTCTGGAAAAATGCACAACTAGAAGTTCAGGACAAAAAGCCCTGGGCTATCACTTCTGCGGTAAAGGGAATTAAGGTTGCTGTCACACCCAAAGACATTTTTAAGGTGTTCGAATTGAATGACATTACAGGTAAAACTTCTTTCCCAAAAACCGATTATCAAACTGATTTCCTTGAGAGGGGGTATGCAGAGGAAATGAAAAAAGATACTTTGCAAAAAGGCAGTTTTCCACCTGCCATGAGGTTTTTGTTTCATACCCTCCTCATGTGTGTTTCAAACAAGACCACATCTTTTAATGAAATTCCATTAAAAATCCAATACTTGGGATATGCTATCATGCAAAATGAAAATTTTAATTACTCCCAAGAGATTTTTAATGACATGGTCAAAACTGTTAATAATATCAAAGACAATAAAAAACCATTTCTTTTATTTCCAAGGTTTTTGAGCTTTTACTTGCAAAAGAAGATTCCAAATGATAGTGCTCATGTACTTATCCAAGGGAATCCTATTCAAATCAACAGCCTAGGCCTATCTTTTGAAAAATTTACTAGGTTGTCAAAACCTTTGAAAACACAAACAGAGGAGCCTGAGCAGAATTTAGCAGCAACAACTGCTCCTCAGGTCCCTGCTGTTGAGCCCACTGCTCAAGGTGATTACAGCAGCACAACCACTGATGTGAAACCCACACCTAAAATCACCAAAAGACCCAAAAAGAAAAATATCCAAAAGCCCCCCAAACCCACTAAAAAGGTAACTCTGGAAGATGAGATCCCAGAGATTATACCTGTGACAACACAAAAGTCACCAATAACCACTGTTGCTACTTCCTCACAGCAGTTGGATGAAAGATCTCAACCTGAGCCTCAAACTCCTCCTGCTTCTTCTAAAAAAGATCAGGTTGTATCAACAGGGACACCACATTATGATGCTCTGGAATCACTTGATTCCATCATCCACAGGCAAATTCACTTTCTACACCCATACTCACTGCCCAACTTCCACCATCAATGCTACCTTTGTTGGATGCACTTGATACAGCTCAGACAGAAATCAGTTCTTCTCAGCCACCTGTAACTGAGAATATGCCTCAACAAGTGACTGAGTCTGAGCTCCCTATCTCTGCTAACCCACCAACAACTGAGGAGGTTACACTGCAGGAAGTACAAGTACTTCCTGTCAGTAGTTCAAGTGGAGCAGCTACTATAAGTGTTGAACCCACTAGTTTACACTTGGACAATAGTTTCATTAATAAGACTCCCTTGAAGGCAATTTCTTCTTTGGGAACCATAATGCCCACTAGTGTGTATCCAATATTCACTGGTGCGCTTAGAATGGTAACCTCTGATGAAGAAAGAAGACCCTAGTACCAAGAACAAGGGGCATCAGTGGATGACTTTTGGGACACTTTTCCTAAGTCAACCATTGATACAACCACCACTGGTGGGAAATCAGATGATCCCATTCACTTGGGTGATGGTTTAAAATATAGAGAATTGACGGAGAGGGTTGACAAAATTGACACATCTGTTGCAGAAATCAAAACTATGCTACAACAGTTGTTACAAGCTCAAAAGGCAACACCCCTCTGCTGCAACATCTACTCCATTATCTGCTCCTACTCCCACTGAGCTTTGGAAATTGTTTCAACCTCTGCTTCATAAACAAAGACAATATGCTGATCAACAACATGAAGTTCAGATTCAAAAGATCAGAAATGTCATGGAAGCTAGGTTTAAGGATACACAAGTATATATCAAGGCTATTAAGGCCCATTTACTATAAACCACTCGCACTGATCCTCCTTCAATCATCTTTGTTGACAATCCTCTTGATGATGCCAAAAAGGGGGAGAAAAAGAAGAAGGGATATGAAGATGGCCTATACATGAAACCAGATCCACTGTCAAAATTGGTTGTAGAAATCCCTAGGCCAGATGGTTCCAAAAAGGGTGATGAGACTCAAAATTTTTTTGCTGATTTAAAAGCAGGCATGAAAGAGTCAATGGAAATAAAAAGGTCTAAAAGGTTTGAAGAGGAGAAGAAAGTCTTGATGGAAAGGGAAGAGCAGGGTACTTCTGAGCCTAAGGAAGAGCAGGTTATTCCTAAGCCAAAAAGAAGAAGGCCTACTAGAAAAGCAAGCCAACCCAAATCCACACCTTCCAAAATCATCAAACAAACTCCCCAAATCCCCAAAAATTCCTTTCATCAAACCTCCAAACCAACAGATGTTAAGACACATGTTGTATCAACAGTTGTTGGTACTTCAGTGGTTTCAACAGATGTTACCCCAACAACTGCCATCACTACCACATCAACACACACTCAATCCACTGCCACACCTAAAACAACATCATCACCACAAAACCCACCTGCTGAAAAGCAGAAGACAACAGTTGACACTTCAACTGTTGTAATGACAACAGTGGTTGAAACACCAGTTGTTTTAATAACCGTTAGTCAATCACCAATCACCACAAATATCTCCTCACAAGAAATTGTCCTTTCAGTTCCAAAAACTCAAACAAAAATACCTTATCCCAAAAAGGTGTATACAAGAAAAAGAAAATTTCAGGTGCATGAAGATGACATACCAGCACCTGTTCCCATATCATCTGCTCCTTACAATGTCACCAAACCCGAACCTTTCATTCCTCCAAAGCTGGCCAATCCTATCAAAGATCCAAAAGTTGTAGAAGGATTTAACCTTGTTAATCTTGTACCATTAGCAGCCACTTATCCACTAGAGCTTCATGCTGTGAAAGAAGAAATGAGACAGTTCTATTTAGTGGATGATGCTTCCAAGAGAAAATTTCCATCTATTTCCGGTTTTAGAGATCCTAAAAACATGTATGAATACCTAAAACTCAAAGGAAAGCAAACTGAATTTAGAGCCAAATATGAATGCAAAGTGCAAGGTGATAATGCCTTCTAAAATAGGATGCAGTTCTTGCTCACCAAGGTCAAGCAAATGGAAGATTATGCAAGAGACCTGAGTAAAGAAATGTCCAACTTGCCACCAGAGGCTGGGTTACAAGTAGATCTGAAAGAAGATCTCATCAAACTGATCATGAGTGAAAAGTTTTACCCTGCAAAAGCTGAAAATTACCAAGACTGGCCACTCATTGCTCTCAAGGAAGAATTACAAAAAAATTGAAAGAATAAAAAATACTCCAGGTATGAAAAGAACAGCACCAAACTGGAGCAAATTCAGTAAGAAGATTGCTGATCTTACTCTGGAATATAAAAGAAAAAGAGAAGAGTTGGTTGCAGCAGACTATGGAACAGCTAGGCAGATAGCAAGGTGGTCAAAACAAACTATTGATCAAACCTACAAAAGGCTTGAAGAGCTTAGAAGGAAAGACCCCACTGCTCCAAAGAAACCAATCTACAAGACCACTGATAAACCAAAGAAGCAGGCCCACACTTCTGAACCACTGTTCACATCATTAGATACCTCTGTCATTTAGCTAAACCAAAGAAAGAGGCAAAAGCTGACTGATGTAGAAGAAAAGGAACAAGAAGCTATGTATTTTAAAGAGGCTATCAAGAGAATGGCACTAGAGGATGAGAGTTCAGCAAAACTTCAAGATATAGCCAACAAAGTTCTCACCAGGCCTCAATCTCTAAACTCATCTGCAATAAAATCTCTCCCAAGAAACCCATTAGATTCAAAGATACTAAAGTGGAAGTCTGATCAAAAGACCCACGTATTGACTCTACTCAGATCTAATGGTGTGGTGAAGCAAATATCAAGGGAAACAGCACTTGGCCTGTGTGTTGAAGATATGCAAGATCTCCTTGAGCTTCCCCTGTGCAGGGATGAGGATGATGAGGACTCAATGAACTTTGAATTGCAATTCAAAGGTCAAGTAAGGGAACTCTTGATGAGAGAATAAAGATCCAGAATAATGAAGAGTTTTGGCATCATCTGTTCCAGGGGGAGATTGTTGGGATAGAACCCTACAAAGGAACATTTGATAAAGCCAAAACTGGATCAGATCAGTGGATTCACAATAAGCAGTTGTGTGCAACAGTTGTTTCCCCTTGAATGTGGCCTAACATCTGATGACCTCTATCTACTGTCCTAATACATCAACTGCTGATCTTCAACAACTAACGAGACTTAAAGACTGTTGGAAATGAAACACTGATGCTCAATCTACTGTCATGTTTCAAGTACTGCTGAAGACACAAAGCACTGCTAGGAATTTAACAGTGGAATGGGAAGCAGTAGTTTAGTTTATCCTTTGTATTCATTGTAATCAGTAGTTTGTAATAGCAGTAGATGTATAGATCAGTGGTTACAGGTTGTTAGGAGGTTAGATGTCACTTTCATGGTGACGTCAGTAAAGATGCCATAGTGGTTTGTTCTGTACTATAAATAGAACAGTACTCTGTACTATTCTAGTAGCTCTCTTCTTCCACAAGTCATTCTGTACGAACAAATCATCTATGAGCTCAGGCTGAGGGGGAGATTGTATATATGCATGCATGCATTGTTATTGAAGATTGTAATAAGTGTAATCATTCGATTTCATATTAAACATGTTTTCTTAAAACAATTCTCTCTTTTATTGTGTTGAAAGTTAGTTCCATTTTATTTCCGCTGCATTTAATCTTAATTCATTTTCATTATATTCAAACAAGCACAATCTTATCAAACTCAGATCCTAACATGGTCGCTTGATGAGGGTCGTACAGAGTGGTACCCAGGGTAGCCACTACTGATATAGGCGGGCTAAGGAGGCGAGGGTGATGGTGAGGGTGAGGGTGAGGGTGAGGGGGAGAGGGTGAGGGTGAGTGGGCGAGGGCGGCAGGGGAGAGGGGCATGTCATGCTACAGTCGATAGATATCAGATAGGTGTGGAGGATGTAAAGATTGATCGCGCATAGGAGTGATGGATCGAGAGACCACATGTGATGCCTCCACTAGGGGTGGAGGAGAGACTATCTCAGGTCGAGTCGGATGTAGCTGCTGTACGGGTGGACGAATCCCATATACAGAGCAACGTATAGTGTATGGTGGAGGCGATTATTGCTATGCATTCTGGCGTGCCCCTACCTCCACGAGCTGGCACTTGAAAGTCCCAGGGACCCTCTGTATCGATGACGAACAACATCCACAACCCTCGATTCAAGACGTAAAAACAAGTTAAATAAACAGCATAGAAAGAGGTAGAAGATGAATCTCTTTAATATTGAAACAATCATCACAGATTTACAAACCAGGAGAGTAAATACATCATCTACAAGCTGGTTTAGATCACTAAGATCTAAACCTAGCTTTCTCTCACTAACACATAGTCTCTCTGTCGCAACCCCCGTCCCCTAACAACCCGGGAACAGACGGCCGTGGCCAATTTCGGTGGTATCGGTGTTTATCATTTTGGTAGCGGAAATTACATCAGGACCGTAGTTAGGAAATATTTTATCAGAGTAAAATACCACGCTTTTATAATATTAAACACATGGGAAATTCCCAACTTTCAAGTACACACATTTTCATAGGGGTAAACCGTATTTTATTTAAATAAAAACATCTCTTTATTTAGGTAATTTTTATTGCCACTTTTCCAAGCCTTCAGTGCTTTCTAGCTGGCTTCAATTTGGCTTTCACATTTTGTTACCTGAAACGCGTTTAAAAACATTTTGTCAGTGGGAAATACTGGTGAGTGAATCCCAGTTTAATCAAGACAGGTAAAACCATTGTACAGTATTGAGGGCGGTCGCGCAATTACATTTGTTTCCATCTACTTTAATTACCACCCACGGTACTGTCAACCCGACTTGTGGTCATGTTACTACTCACAATGTAGTAACAAATTTTGTATGCAAAACCCCAACATACCGATGATAATTGTAGAATACAAACACTCAATCTCTGTTAAATATAAATTAAAATAATTGAGGTTTTGTAAAAACAATTTGCAAAAAGGAGATTTCTCACATTGCTACTTTAGACTTTTCTTGGTGATTTCCTGGTTATAATCTATTAATTAAACAATGCACGTGTGCTAGTATAATAACCCAATATTTACATTAGTAATAACCTTCCTGAGACGACATTCCAACGACTACGTCGGGCAGAACCACGACAGCCGTTACGGAACTCTAGATCAATCGGGCAGCGTATCTAATAAGTAACTGGGGGTTATAATACTTACAACGAGGCAGAACTTCGTTATTTAGGGGGGGTATTATGCCCGAAAATTATGTATACTATGCAGAAATTCGAGAGAGAAAGTTTGTGTGAACGATTTCAAATGAACGGCCAATGCCATCTATTTATAGTGCTGATTTCTCAGTTCCTCGCGGCCCACGAAGACCCAAGGTTCGTCTTACGCGGCCCTCGACCTAGGGGTCTAGGATTTAGCTGTGCTGATTCGAACTCTTAGACTTGAAACGGATTGGGACACATGGCACGCTAGGGTTTCGCCTGGGATTTGAGATGTCGCAGTCCACATAGGTCCTTGCTAACACGTTCGCGGCCCGCGAACGACGACTGAATCTTGTTTATATTTTATTTTTAATTATACATGGTATTTAGGGTTCGGTTTTCGCATACGGGGTGCATTTTAAGACATATAGGGACGTTTTAAATATGTTAGGGGTGTTAGAATTATTTTAGAGGGTTATTATATCCTCCCCACCTTGTTTTAGAACTCGTCCTCGAGGTCAACTGAAATAGGAGTGGATATTTCCTTTGCATTTCGGATTCAAGCGCCCATGTATATTCTGGTCCTCTCTTGGAGTCCCATTTCACTTTGACCAGAACTAATCTTTTATGTTTGAGATTCTTGACCTTTCTGTCTTCAATCTGTAGAGGCTTCTCTACAAATTTAAGCTTTTCATTTACCTCTATATCTTTAAGAGGTACCACTAGTGATTCATCAGCTAAGCATTTCTTGAGGTTAGATACATGAAATGCATCATGTACTCCTGCCATTTCCTCTGGCAGTTGTAGCTGATAGGCTACATGTCCTATTCTTTTAATAATCTCAAAAGGTCCAACATACCTGGGGCTTAGCTTTCCTCTTTTGATGAATCTTACCACTCCTTTCCAAGGAGAGACTTTCAATAACACTTTGTCTCCTACTTGAAATTCCAATGGTTTTCGTCTGTTATCAGCGTAACTCTTCTGTCGATCACGTGTTGCTTTCAATCGTTCCTTGACTTGAATGATTTTTTCGGTCGTTTCTTGCACTATCCCAGGTCCGGATAGTTGTTTTCTCCAATTTCTGCCCAACAGACTAGGGTTCGGCACTTTCGTCCATAAATTGCTTCGAATGGTGCAGCATTGATACTTGTATGATAAATGTTATTGTATGAAAATTCTATCAATGGTAAGTGATCGTCGCAATTACCTCCGAAATCAATTACACAAGCTCTAAGCATATCTTCCATTGTTTGAATTGTCCTTTCGCTTTATCCGTCCGTTTGAGGATGATAAGCGGTGCTTAGATTTAACTTGTTTCCCATTGCTTTTTGGAAACTTGTCCAAAAATGAGAGATAAAACGGCTATCCCTATCAGAAACAATTGATAAAGGAATTCCATGTAATGAAACTATTTCATTTACATACAGTTTAGCTAATTGTTCCATACTGAAAGTTTCCTTCATGGGTAGGAAATGAGCTTACCTAGTTAGCCTGTCTACAATCACCCAGATTGTATCATTACCTTTTCTTGTCTTGGGTAATTTAGTAACAAAATCCATTGTTATTAATTCGCATTTCCAAACTGGCATTTCTAACTGTTGCAACAAACCTGAGGGTTTCTAATGTTCAGCTTTAACTTGTGAACAGGTTAGACACTTTGCAACATATGTTGCTATATCTTTTTTCATTCCTATCCACCAGAAATTCTTTCTTAAGTCTTGATACATCTTATCACTTCCAGGATGCATCGTATACTTAGACTTATAGGCTTCTTCCAATATACGATGGCGTAAGTTTCCTAATTTAGGTATCCACATCCTTTTCTTATGGAATCTCCAAATTCCATCTGTTCCTTGTTCTAATTCCTTAATCATTCCTTTTAACTTTTCAGTATCATCTTTGATCACTGATTCTTGTGCTTTTATAATTTGTTCATTTAAATCTACTTGCAGATTTAGTTTAAGAGAACGTACTCTTTTTGGACTTTCGACTTAAAGCATCAGCTACTACATTTGCCTTTCCTGCATGATACTGGATATTACAATCATAATCACTAAGTATCTCCATCCAGCGTCTTTGTCTCATATTCAATTCATTTTGCCCGAAAACATACCTTAAACCCTTATGATCAGTGAAAATGGTAAACTTACTACCGTAAAGGTAATGTCTCCAAATCTTAAGAGCAAAAATTATAGCTTCTAATTCTAAATCATGGGTTGAATAATTTTCTTCAAGATTCTTAAGTTTTCTAAAGGCATAGGCTATAACCTTTTGACGTTGCATCAACACACATCCATAACCTAGTTTAGAAGCGTCACAACAAACTATAAAGTCTTTAGTTCCTTCAAGTAACGCTAGTATGGGTGCATTGGTTAATATTTGCTTAAGAATTCTAAAGGCTTCTTCTTGTTTTGGTCCCCATTCAAACTTAACAGATTTACAGGTTAACTTAGTTAAAGAAATGGTTATTCTAGAAAAATCTCGACTAAATCTTCTATAATAACCGGCTAATCCTAAGAAACTTCTAACCTCGGTTGGTGACTTAGGGGTTTTCCATTTGGTAATCGCCTCGATCTTTGTGGGATCCACATGAATTCCTTCATGATTGACTAAATGTCCAAGAAACTGTACCTGTTCTAACCAAAACTCGCACTTCAAAACTTTGCATAAAGCTTTTCCTTTCTCAATAAACTTAGAAGTGCATGCAGATGCGTTGCATGCTCATCCTTATTCTTGGAGTAAATGAGAATATCATCTATAAAGACAATTATGAATTTATCCAAATATAGCTTACATATTCGGTTCATCATGTCCATAAATGCAGTTGGGGCATTGGTTAGACCAAATGGCATGACAGTAAATTCATAATGGCCATACCTTGTTCTAAATGCGGTTTTAGGAATGTCCTCTTCCTGTACCTTTAATTGATGATATCCCGACCGTAAATCAATTTTAGAGAAAAATCGAGCTCCTTGCAATTGATCAAATAAATCATCAATTTTCTGTAATGGATACCGATTTTTGATCGTGACTTTGTTCAATTCACGGTAATCAATGCACATACGCATTGATCCGTCTTTCTTCTTGACGAATAAGATCTATGCTCCCCATGGTGATGAGCTTGGCTGTATGAATCCTTTTTCCAACAATTCTTCTAATTGTTTCTTCAGTTCTTGCATTTCTGCGGGTGCCAAACGGTAAGGTGCTTTGGCAATTGGTGTTGTTCCTGGTTGCAGGTGGATTCTGAATTCAACTTCTCTGTCTGGAGGTAGTCCTGACAATTCTTCTAGAAATACATCTGAAAATTGGGATACTACTGGAATATCTTTCAGTTCTTTTCCTTTAGTATTAATGATTATAGAAATCAAATATACTAATGATCCTTTTCTTACATAACTGGCTGTTTTCATCACAGAGATGAATTTTGTGGATCTAGAGGGTTTATTTCCTTTAATTGTGATCTTTTCACCCCTTGGTGAATTTACTTGGATCGATTTTTTATCACATAAAATACTGGCTTTATTGGCTATTAACCAGTCCATTCCTAATACGACATCAAATCCTGCAATATTCATTGGGTAAAGGTTTGCAATATACTTTTGATTTAAAAATTCTATTCTTGCTCCTTGCAAGATTTCAGAAATCTTAATGGTTTCTCCATTTGCGGTCTCTATTAGACATTCTTGTGGGAGTTTGGTTAATGGTTGATTGAGAAGTTTGCAAAATGAAGTATTAATAAAACTTTGGTTTGCACCAGAGTCGAATAATACTTTAGCAAAAACATCATTAACTAAAAACGTACCGGCGATCACATCCGGGATCATCTTTGCTTCTTCTGCAGTGAAAACAAATGCTCTAGCATTTTTAGTAGTCTTGTTGTTCGGGGCTGGAGCTAGTTTTGGACAGTTCGGCTTGATGTGACCTTTTTCTCCACAGTTGAAGCACATTCCATTATTAGGTTTCTTCCTACAATCTTCTTCCTTGTGTCCTTGTATCTTGCAGAAATTGCAATAAGTGGAGCATCTTCCTGAATGCTTCTTCTTGCAAGCCTTGCAGTAAGGTGCAGAGGTAGAACTTACATTTTTCCCACGGTTGGAATTTCCGTAGCGAAATTCTTGGGTAAGACTTTGAGCTAGGTTCCTTCTCTGGTCTTCTTCTCGTGTACGTACTAATTCATCAGTCAAGGTGTTTGATAGTTCTACAGTTTCTTCAATAGTTTGAGGTCTAGCCGCCTTGACTACATGCCTTATCTCAATGATTAATCCCCAGATGTAGCGGGAGATTAATACTAGTTCAGGTGATGCAAGGGTTGGCACTATTCTAGCATATTCAAAGAATAAAGTAGTGTACCCCTTACTATCCACTCCAGTCACTCTAAGGTTTAAAAATTTATTTGCTATCTGTTCTTTTTCATTGGGATGACAGAATTTCCTTTCTACCATGTTTTTAAATTCCTCCCATTCCATATTGTAAACCCTGTCACTTCCCCTAGACTGGAGGACAGTGTTCCACCATTCTAAGGCTGAGTTTTTAAACAGATTGGATGCAAACATTATCTTATCTTCTTCTGCGCACTTGCTTATTTTTAAGACTGCCTCAGTCTTTTCTATCCAGTGTAGAGCTGCAACGGCCCCTTCATTTCCCGAGAATTCCATTGGTTTACAAGACCAGAATTCTTTATAAGAACAACCATAAGTCATGGTTCTTCTTCTTTTGGGAATGGGCACTTGAAGTATGGGTCCATTGTTTACGCTGTGTTCAAGTTCAGTAGGTCGTTTACTGCCATTATTACTTTTATTATTATCCGCTTCCTTGACCGTTTTGATAATATATGGCATTGCGTCTATAATCCCTTGTGCCACTATGTGTTGAATGGCACTGTTATCCACTTGGTTTCCATTATTATTGTTGTTCGGGTTATCATTGTTATTCTGATTATCGTTATTCTGATTTTCCTGGTTCATTTCATTGTCCATCTGAATTTCAAACATTCACCACGTATTAATATCGCAGGACAATATCCAATACAAACAATCACACAACACACATATTGATCGAAATCGTCGATCATTGCGACTTACTCTATTTTATAGTATGCATCTATATTTATTACAAATACAACTGGAATAAAAATACAATACTAATATGCATCACTAACCACGAAGTGGTCTATACTACAATATATATTATCATTTTTCATATATTATTATTATATATTATTTTTTTCAAACATACACACATATTATATATTATTATTATTTTATTATTATTATTATTATTATTATTATTATTATTATTATTATTATTATGACTAGTGATAGGGTTTCATCCAAAAGTCCATATTACGCTCGTCATATTTCCAGACGAGTCGTTCCCCTATTGGGCCTCATTCTTTCGCTCTCTTCTAAAATCTTCTCACCAAAGGTTCTGAGTTCTTTCACATTCTCAGTGCTCATTGGGGGTGCAGGTGCTGGTATGGGATCTGGGTACTGTGGCATCGGTTCTTCCTGAGGATATGGATTCTCTAGAATTTCCCTAATGTATTGGTCATTATCATAATAGGGATCTAGAGGGTCCAGGTCTGGGTAAGCTGCTAGGTTTGGCATGGGTTCTTCTGGTATTGGGTAGCGTTGCTGGTAATCCCTATGGTCGTCAAACCACGGGTCATAGTCTGGGTCTAAGGGATTGGGTGCTGGTACTCTAGGTATCTCAGTCGGGTCAAAAGCTGGTGCTGGGATTTGGTTTTTCGAGTTGACTTCAATCACCATTGGTTGTGTGGGAAACAAGGGTAATGGTTGGGGTGCTATGAGTCGCTTTAAATTAGGGTCTGCAGCTGTAGTTACTAGAATATGAAAATTTGCTAGACTCCTATTGAGCATATCTTGGGTGTGAGTATCTGTTTCTCTCTTAGCGGTTGCTAAAACTCGCTGTTGTTGTAACTTTTTCATCCTCTTCCTACGTTCATGTGCACCTCTGCTGAACCATCCTCACTTCTTAGGAGGGAATGGCTCTTCAGATTGAGCCTTGAAGATGAATATCCCGTCTTCATTGTCAGCTGAATACCCTTAGAGGGTAGGCTGTGAAAAGGTACCTTCGTTTCTAGGTGAGCTGGACAACTGACAGTAGGCGTCGGATGGTCCTTGGTCGCTCATACTGTAAACCAACAAATAGTCAAATAACACATAACAATAATATACAGATATGCACGTATTTTCGTAATTAATTTTCTATCATTTTAAATATATCTTGGTGTCAGCAGAACACTTCTGCGGCTGAATCAGTGGCTTAGCTCTGATACAACCTTCTGTCGCAACCCTCGTCCCCTAACAACCAGGGAACGGACTGCCGTGGCCAATTTCGGTGGTATCGGTGTTTATCATTTTGGCAGCAGAAATTACATCAGGACCGTAGTTAGGAAATATTTTATCAGAGTAAAATACCATGCTTTTATAATATTAAACACATGGGAAATTCCCAAGTTTCAATTACACACATTTTCATAGGGGTAAACCCTATTTTATTTAAATAAAAACATCTCTTTATTTAGGTAATTTTTATTGCCACTTTTCCAAGCCTTCAGTGCTGTCCAGCTGGCTTCAATTTGGCTTTTACATTTTGTTACCTGAAACACGTTTAAAAACATTTTGTCAGTGGGAAATACTGGTGAGTGAATCCCAGTTTAATCAAGACATGTAAAACCATTGTACAGTATTGAGGGCGGTCGCGCAATTACATTTTTTTCCATTTACTTTAATTACCACCCACGGTACTGTCAACCCGACTTGTGGTCATGTTACTACTCACAATTTAGTAACAAATTTTGTATACAAAACCCCAACATACCGACGATAATTGTAGAATACAAATACTCAATCAATGTCAAATATAAATTAAAATAATTGAGGTTTTGTAAAAAAGTTTGCAAAAAGGAGATTACTCACATTGCTACTTTAGACTTTTCTTGGTGATTTCCTGGTTATAATCTATTAATTAAACAATGCACGTGTTTTAGTATAATGACCCAATATTTACATTAGTAATACCCTTCCCGAGACGGTATTCCAACGACTACGTCGGGCAGAACCACGTCTGGCAGCTTATCTAATACCTAACCGGGGGTTATAATACTTACAACGAGGCAAAACTTCGTTATTTAGGGGGGTATTATGCTAGAAAATTATGTATACTATGCAGAAATTCAAGAGAGAAAGTTTGTGTGAATGATTTCTAATGAACGGCCAATGCCATCTATTTATAGTGTTGATTTCTCAGTTCCTCGCGGCCCGTGAAGACTCAAGGGTCTTCTTACACGACCCGCGAGCTAGGGGTATAGGCTTTAGCTGTGCTGATTCGAACTCGTAGACTTGACACGGATTGGGACACGTGGCACGCTAGGGTTTCGCCTGGGATTTGAGTTGTCGCGGCCCGCGTAGGTCCCTGCTATCACGTTCGCGGCCCGCGAACGAGGACTGAATCTTGTTTTTATTTTATTTTTAATTATACATGGTATTTAGGGTTCGGTTTTCGCATACAAGGTGCATTTTAAGACATGTAGGGACGTTTTAAATATGTTAGGGGTGTCGGAATTATTTTAGAGGGTTGTTATACTCTCTCCCTCTCTCTCTAGAATGTGCACACACTGATGGAGGATGGTTGGGGTTTGTGAGAGTTGCACCAAGCTTCTTCTTTTCTAATCTAACATATACACACATATATATAAGCTAGGTCAACAACTCAACAAACATGGACACTAAGTCATGACAAAAACCTAGTCCGAATTTGTTAACTAAACAAATTCGGACACTTACATAATAAATCCTGACAAAACCCCATCCGAATATAATCATCAAATTCGGATAAACAACTAAACAAAAAAAATCTGTTACAAATTCGGACAGGCACATGACCACAAACTCGGACAACTAGTCTGATTTTAACTAATAAATTCGGACTAGGTTATCATCTCACTTGGATCTTTGACTTGGGCCATTGACTTTGTTGACCAGTACTGATAAAGCAAAGTTACCCAGCAAGAGCTGCACTTACAGACTCCCCCTTAACTGATAATATCATTCCTGCTTTCAACTTTGGCTGAGACTTGATCCTTCCGGCAGAGCACAACGATCTTCAACCCTTCTAATTAAAGACTTGCTGACGATCACTTAAATGTCCGCTTTGTGAAACCTAAAGAATCCAACATCAAACACTGTAGATTATCCCCCTCAAACTACTCCCGAATCAAGTTAACGTGAACCAACCTACAACCGAATGTAAGAATATCGCTCGAAACCTTAATCTTCAAACCTAACTGACAGTAGAAAGAAACATTGGATTTCCAATGCCCAACCTTGAACACTTCAAACTTCACTAAAACATGAAGTTCAGTTCGATAAGTTAATAACAAACTTAACTTTGTAAAAGTATATCCACCATCTTGATCAAAAGTCTTTAACCCTTCATGTATGATCTCATCTCGTCACGAATCTTCATGAATCAATCTCCTATCTTCACGAATCCACTTAATCCCTGATAGCTTTCATCTTCGATCTTCCCTTTATCAAGAAGCACCACATTACTTCGAGAACAGACTAGCAACCGTCTTGGAAGAGGGACCAAGAAACTAATTTTCTCTACTCTAAACTACAACTAATAAGGTTGAATCTTTAACTAGTCGTCAACCAAGAAATCAACTTCATCACGTCAATACTTGATTAAAAACACAAACACGCTTGACAAAACTCCATCACACATGAGCCTTTTCATGCACAAGCTTTAGATTTACGAAGAAAACATGAATTTTTTACTCCCCCTATTTCTTTGTAAACTGTCAAAGTCTAAGTCACTTCGGCTTCCTATTTCTTCGAATGCCCGAAAAAACTCCCAAATTGTCCGAAAACTCTGGTACGGACCAAATCCGTACACCGAGAATCTAGAAACGGAATATAACTCGAAAATTTCGAATATAACCCATAAATTCGGACTTTTCAAGTAAAAACCAACAAATTCGGATTCAAAACAAACCCTGAAACACAAAGAAACAATAAATTCGGACAAGGAGGAATGAACAAATCCTTACAAATTTAGACAAGGAAAAATGAACAAACCCTTACACTTTTTCAGAAAACAATAGAGAATTTGTAGATCTAACACTCTCTGAACCCTAATCTAAACATTCAAATCAAGAACAATCACTCAAAAACAGAAACCTAATCTATACCCATCAAGAGAAATCAAGAAATAGATGAGGAATCCATGAAAATCATAAAAAAAGGTAAGAAACCCTAAAAAGTAGAAAACCCACTAGATCGGACAAAAACCAAACAAAAAGTTGATCTTCTTCCCAAAACTCACATCGGTAAGACCCTCTCAATTAAGAGCCTGCTCTGATACCACTTTAAAATCCCCAGGCCCCCTAGATCGATGACGAACAACATCCATAGCCCTCTATTCAAGACGTGAAAACAACATAAACAAACAAGACAGAAAGATATAGAAGATGAATCTCTTTAATGTTGAACAATCATCACATATTTACAAATCGAAAGAGTATACATCATCTACAAGCTAGTTTAGATCACTAAGATCTAAACCTAGCTCTCTCTCTCTCTATCTCTCTCACTAATACATAGTCTCTCCCTCTCTCACTAGAATGTGCACACACTGATGGAGGATGGCCGGGGTTTGTGAGAGTTGCACCAAGCTTCTTCTTTTCTAATCTAACTTATAGACACACATATATATAAGCTAGGGCAACAACTCAACAAACTCAGAGACTAAGTCCTGAAAAACACCTAGTCCGAATTTGTTAACTAAACAAATTCGGACCACTTAGATAATAAATCCTGACAAAATCTCATCCGAATATAATCATCAAATTCGAACAAACGACTAAACAAAAAAAATCCTAGTTTGTTACTTACAAATTCGGACAGGCACATGACCACAAACTCGGACAACTAGTCCGATTTTGACTAATAAATTCGGACTAGGTCATCATCTCACATGGATCTTTGACTTGGGCCATTGACTTTGTTGACCAGAGCTAATAAAGCACAGTTACCCAACAAGAACTGCACTTACAACGCTGCACCACCACCATCGTCGTAGCTGCTTATTCTATTTTGGTTTTGTTGTTTTACATTTGAAACATTGAAAATATTTATCTTTTGTTCTTTTAGATGTAAAACATTGTAAATATTAATCTTATGTTTACATTTTATTTTGTTTGTTTGAGAATTGTTATCGTATTTTTTATCCTATGCACAAGCTCGTAACATAATCAGATATATCTAAATAATACGGCAAATACTATCGTAACATAGACGTTTCACATAGTTAAGTCTAAAATTATTCAACACTAGTAGTACTTTTAATTACAAAGTTGTAACATAAGCTGATATATCTAAATGATAGGGAAAATGCTATCATTACATAATTCAATATATCTAAACAATTACAAAACTTTTTATATGGTTTTTCGGTTTTACAAAATAAAAAAAATGTTTAATCGTATACGGGCTCGTATACAGATGCTAAAAAACCCAAAATCTGATAAAAACGACCCAAAATAAAAATACCAGGACATATAACATTATAATAGTCGTATACAATTGTATACGTCTCGTATAATGTTATACGGCTCGTATACATGTAAAACAAACAAAACATTCCTTTGCCATAAATTTTATGTGATAACATTCAATAAGACCCGTATAATGTTATACGAGCCATATACATGCAAGGATGTGTAAATAAGATTATAGGTAAGTGGGAATAATGGAACCCTTATTTATTTCTTTGATTTAGTTTTTAGCATATATAAAACTTCATTATGCAACATCCATTCATAGAAGTTTCAACTTTTAATTTATTTATTTCTTTGATTTAGTTTTTAGCATATATAAAACTTCGTTTGTTGCATTGTTGTTTCTATTTAGGTTTTAGCATATATAAATTCGTTTGTTTCATTATTGTTTCTATTTAATTAATGAGTAAACTGTCATTTTGGTCTCTGTGGTTTGGGCACTTTTGCCATTTTAGTCCAAATCTCAAACTTTTTACATCTGGGTCCCTGTGGTTTGCATTTTGTTGCCATTTTAGTCCAAAACTCAAAATCCCTGATTTTTGACTGTTTTAATGTCCCTTTTTTGTCTTTATCTGAAGGGGTAGTTTGGTCATTTAATTTTCATTAAAGCAATTCTTTTATTAAAAAACCCCAAATATAAAAAACCCCTGACTTCAACCTCATCATCTTCAACCTCTGCACCTCAAAAAACTCAAACACCACCACCTCCTCCACCATCACAACCCACCACAACCTGCAACTACCTCCACCACCATGAGCTTCCAACAGATTCAACAGTGTCAAGTCAACATTCAGCGACAAACCTTGTTGTGTCGGTCGCCAAGCACCACCACTTTATTGCTTCAATTCATTAATTGAAAATGAATTTAACAAAATAAACAAACACAAAAGTGTAAAGAGTCTGGATTTAAAAAAAAATCATATTTTCAAGAGAAAATAAATTAAATGCAAGGAGACATGCTCAGATCTGTAATTGGGGGATGGGGACAAAGAAGAAACGAGTTACGCCATGGCGGCAGAATAACAGTTTCTTGGTGAGAGAATGTCAAATTCTTCTTCACTGTGCCATCTGGATTTTGCCCCGCCAAGATGCGGGTCGGATCTTCAATGTCCCTTTAATTTTGCTCAGGATACTCTGATCAGCATAGCCTTGAAACACCAGCCATCACCACCACCGATCAAAACTTTTTACTCTGATGACGGCGGCTCCACCAGCAGCAGCAAACACCAGCCACCACCGCCCCCATCTGCCACCACCGCCCCCATCTCTCTACACCACCTCTCAATCCTGCCACCTGCCACCTGCCACCACCGCCCCCATCTCTCTACACCACCTCTCAATCCCACCATTCACTAGAAACAAAAACTCAAAAATCCCCAAATATTCACTAGAAACTTCATACAACCCCCAAAATCCCCAAATACTCACATTATCACTTACCAGACGATGTATCCCTATCACCGGAGTTGAACGTCAACCACCTCCTTACATCATCATCATAATCACCGTCCATCATCATCATCATCATAATCAGTCATCGTCAACCACCCCCTATTTACATATCTGAAAAGAAAGAAGGATGGAGGAGAGATCTGTGTAGAGAGAGAGAGGGAACTAAGAGAGAGAGAGAGAGAGAGTGTGTGTGTATCTGTGTTGTTTTAGTGAGAGAGAGAGATGGAGGGTTATATATATATATATATATATATATATTATATAATATATAATTAATTTTGTTTTAATTTATTAGAAGAGTAAAATCAGAATGACCAAAATGCCCCTTCACTAAAAGACAAAATAATCAGGTTTCAACAGTAAAAAATCAGGGATTTTGAGTTTTGGACTGAAATGGCAACAAAATGCAAACCACAAGGACCCAGATGTAAAAAGTTTGAGATTTGGACTAAATGGCAAAAGTGCCCAAACCACAGGGACCAAAATGGCAGTTAACTCTTAATTAATAGATATAATTTATATATTATAAATTAGCAAGTTTTGTATGTATAAGGTGTTGTACCTTATGTTTTGGGTGGTTTTCAAAAAAAAAAAAAAATTGAAATTTTACTTTTTAACACAAATCTTTGAATTTCTTGCAATTTTAACTTCACAAAATTGATTTTTCTTACTTGAAAGTCAAAACTTTTCTTCCTTTACAATTTAATCTCAACTTTTTTATATTTAACTTTGATCCCCTAAACTTTTCATTTTTCATAGATTTTCGTTTTACGTTTCTGATATGTGCAAAATGCAACATATAAATTACATCAATTAAGGTATAAAACTAACCCTTTTTAGTACTAATATTGGAAAAAACGTGTTTCTTTCTTCCTTTTGAATTTACAGGACTAAACGAGCTTAAAAGAACAAAAGGAACAAATAAGCAGCTAAAACCAACATAAATACAAGAACAAGGAATAACGTGACATACCGACCCATCTGTAGCATCTCCCAAAGCAAAACAAGAAGACAGAACCTGACCACGGGGTCGTGCCCAGCTGGGCATGGGGCATGGTCAGCCCTGGCACATCAAGACAAAAGCTGCAGAAGCTTCTACGCCCACCACGGGGCCGTGCCCAGCTTACCATGGGGCGTGGACAACTCTTAGATTTGCAGAATCTTGATAGTATAGCGAAGAGTTGACCACGGGGCCGTGCCAAGAAGACACGGGGTCGTGTGGGGCCCTCTGCTGAAAATTGTATTAAATGAAGGAAGAGAAGAGGGACGGCCACGGGCGTTCCCAATGGACATGGGGCCGTGGCAAGGGCTCTGTTCTGGGTATAAATAAGGGTGCTTGGTTCACTTCAAAGGCATCCCTTGGCAAACCACTTCTCTCCCACTTTGCCACCATTCCACTACCACTACAACACCAACACCCACCACCATCATCCATCTATCATCTTTAACGTGTGTAGTAGTCTCGGGATCCAAGATTGATCGTAAGAGTTCTTGTCAATCAAAGGCCATGTTTGGCTAATATCTTACATCACTTGGTGAAGACAAGTCTTTAATGTATTACTTTTAATTTTTAATATTTCGACACTTTTTATTTAGGTTTGTATTAATGACTTTAATAACTAGTTTCTTATGTTAAATGTGAATTTTCTTTACCATTTCTTCATGATGTCATTGATTTGCTCATTCGTGTCTTTACGGTCTATATAAAGAACGTTAACTACCTGGAAGGGGGTTAGGAGGGTGATTTGGTAAAGTTATTGTCTCGTTTAGTGTATAGATCCTACGAGGACTTGGTTCAAGCTTACTAAGACCTCCTTGGAATTGTAAAGTTTGGCTAATATCTTACATCACATGATGTCATTGATTTGCTCATTCGTGTCTTTACGGTCTATATAAGCCCAACGGTACTGGATGGCAGGGGTGTGAATAGCTTGAACCCCTCATATGTAAACTACTATTAATACTTTAAACCGGCTTCTTCGAATTGTATCCTTGCTGACTCTGTAACACCTCGTAAAACCATGTCCAATAATGTATCGACACGTGTCACTAGTCCTAATTATGTCAAACGTTGACTAGGAGGGACTACTATCGCCAAACAGTTAAAACTTTGAATATGAAAGGACTGAAAGTGTCAACATGCTTAAACTAAGCCTCTGAATGACCTTATACGATATTCGTATTCTCATATTAAGCCACTTGTTGGATAATCGAAACCGTTTGCGATAAACTCAAAAGTTTCGGTAACGGAGGGTTAAAAGCGTCAACGTGTTAAATCTTACCTCTGAGAGATCTTTTAACGAATCCGGAGCGAAATGATGTTCGCTCATACTCTCGGAAATGCCTATGTTGGCCGTTTAGGGTTTTTAAGCAGTTAAACGATAATACGCACAATTTGCGAGTTAAAGGGGTTAAAAGCATCAACATGTGAATTATCACCTCTGAGTGACCTTTTAACATAACTCGAAGCTTAACGATGTTCGTTCACACTCTCGGGAATATTTATAGCCTATCTCGAAAATCAAAATGCTAAATATAAAACTTTAAATGGCTTGGAGGGGCTTATTATGTCAAAAATGAAAGAAATTTAGAGTTATGGAGGACCAAAGTTGACATTTTTCGAAAGCTGGTGTATGGTAGCATCGCGTGACAGCAAACCTCATTCATGGTGGCGCGACACGACGCCCTCAATTACGCAGAAACCTACTTCCAGCTGCAGGTTCATTCTTCCTTGGCCATCACTCATACCACATTTCTTCATAACAAGAATCTATGGATCCTTGGACGGTTTTTGACACCTGTTTAGACACTTGGAGTGATCCTAAAAGTGCCCTAACACCTGGCATGATCCAAGGGTGTGATGTTTCACTATAAATAGAGGGTTCTTCCATTCATAAACCTTGCACCTCTCTCAAATCACTCTCTTCTCATTTGTTCTGCTTTCTTGGAGACTCCTGATATAAAGGGGACTCCACCTCAGTTCAAGATTCGAGCTAGGACACTTTGTAAGTGTCCTTAGCCACTATTTTTCGTTTTATAGCTTTAAAACCAAGAGTGAAGCATTATTGTAATAACGCTTTGACTTTTGGTTAGACCTTAAAAGGTCAAGCCATTGTTCGCAACGAACATGGCTACGTGATCGTAATTAGGTAGGTGTTAATCCCTCAAAAGGGCACCTCCTAAGAATCACGTTTGCTTGGTCAATTGACGAGTCAACGTATTGACATTTTAAAAAGTCAACGGGTCAGATTTTAAAATAATTGCGATCTGAGTTTAAGAGTGTTCTAAAATATGTTTTATCACTTAAACAACTTAATAATAATTATTAGAACATGTGTAAACATGTTCGGCTCGTCAGTTCCAGTTTTAGGGTCGGTTCGCAACCGAAAGTCACGAAGTTTGACTTCTGCTTTGACTTTCGATTATGAACCGAATTAGAACTAGTTTACTACTGATTTAAAGTTCCATTATGATCTTTTTATGATGTAGTATAACCCTATAAGGTTATATTACATGATCGTTTTAGTAATCTGAGTTTTATGCAAGTTTTCGTATTTATGCCATACTTTGACCTTTATGCCCTTTTTAGCAAAAATAAGGTTTTAGACACAAATAAGTTTGCAAATGATTTAGGTACTGATATGTTAACATGTTTAACATATTTTGATGTTACAAATCTGTTCATAAACTGAGTTTGCGTATAATGTCGTAAATTATGCTTTAAAGTGACCAAAATGCCCTTTAGGCGTTAGATCAGTTTTAAGCATAATTCCTTATACCAAACTCATTGCCTACTGATTTAATATCATAATTAGGATATTTTGGGATATCAATTCAGATTATAAACTGAGTTTATGCACAAGTGCTTGTATTATGTTCTTAAATGACGATAATGCCCTTATAACACACAAAATGGCTTTAAAGCTCATATAAATCTGATCATAACATCAGTTTTTCTTAAACATCGCACATATCGTCATTTAACGACTTTAATGTCATTCGGCGCAAAATATGGTTTTAAACCATATTTAGCAATCAAGACTTGTTACCTACTGATTTTATAAATCATTTTAAATATTTTTGCAGTAGGTACATATTGTAAACTCATAATCCCAATTTAAGCTTTCGAAACTATGTGTGAAATGACCAAAATGCCCCTAAGGTGCATAGTTTGGTCTTAAACTATAAAATACACATATGTTTGATATCCTACTGATATTATGTCATAAATAAAGTGTTTTCACATAATGTTTATGGTCGTAACATCAGATTATACGCAAGTCTCTTTTATACGTCGCTAAATGACCAAAACGCCCTTGTGAGGCGTTGTTTGATTTTAAGACCTTAACGGGCATACAATTTGATATCCTACTGATATTATAACTTGTTTAAAGTATATTGGCATATGGAACTTGTTCATGACTCATCCGGTTAGCTGTTATCGCTTATACGCGTACGACTAGACTTATTTAACTAGTTTGCCTAAGTTTACCAAAAAGGGTTAACCTTATCGTTTTGATCTCAAAATCCAGAATGTACTATGTTTACCCATATTATAGAAGTCCTAGTATTTGTTGGGTTTAAACCACATTCTATTCGATAAACGCTTAATCTAGCGAACCTATTCTTAAGTATCGGGTCATATCTAAAGGATCTACCTTTGGCCCGTATACATTCTAACAGATAATAAATCTGTTCATTCTAGACTATTGTACCCCCTAGATAATCGGACTTGAGTCAATAATACTTAGACTTGCGGCTTTTCGCCAAATATAGTCTTATTGATTGGAAGCTAGCAAAAAGGTAAATACTCTTGACTTATTTTAGTGTAAACTTGGGATGGCAAATATGTCTCTTGAGACGGTTATTACATAAGTAAGTCGCCTATGATTGCGCAAAAATGTAAGAATACGGTTTAATCCGTTTACTTGATAATTATCATAATTGGGGGTTAATGATACCATGTTCGGACAACCCAATGGGTTAAATCAAGTGTATAATCTCGTAACAAGAAAAATCCCAAGATGTCTTTAGAAGATCACCTACGGGTTATCTATATGTATAAAACTCTTTTAAAAAAAACTATTTTCCAAAGTTAAGTGTATTTACCAGCTTTGGCTGACGTATTTTCAAAAGATTGAAAAGTAGGTACCGAACCTTATAATAGGCTGGGAATACGGGTCGGCTAGAATGAAGGCTAAGGAATTTGCACTCCTGATGCTTAAGGCCTATGATGTCTAAAGCTCTGTTTATTTGGATCTTGCCTGTGGGCTTGTATCGAACGCTTGAAATACTTTTATACATTCAAGCTTTATTTTAGTAATTTTAATCCAATACTTCCGCTGCATATTATCATACTGTGATAATTGTTATCCAACCGTCACGACTGTACCCTTCCGGGCCCACCGGAGATCGGGGTGTGACAGGTTGGTATCAGAGCCACAATTTGAGTGAATTAGACACTATCCTTATGTGTCTAATCTCAAATATCACAAATGCAGATTCCTTAAAAACTCCGAGTCTATACCTGAATATAAGACTACTATTATTTATATAGTAGTTATTGATTTTATACCGCCAAGATGTCGCGAACAAGATGAAGAATCTATAACGAGTCGCGACTCGAGGGTCTCTACCATTGAGTAGCTTGAAGTTCCATATGGTGAACTACATATGTTTTGGAGATGATGACTCCGTTACGAGGATGATAAACCTCTTCACCTGATGATCTATCTTTTGATATTCTTGTGATATCCTAATATCATTTATCCAAAGTCTATCATATTCGATAAAGCGGCAACAACTATGGAAAGTGCACAGATATCCACTTTTGAACCAAATTCTATTCTTTGATTCAAATGTTCTCTCATTCTAGAGAATACGCAGAAAAAGGAATCACTTTTTTCTGATTCATGCTTAAAGCATATAATTTCGAGTCTTCGAGCTCGATTAATTCAAACCCGTCTGGGTATATATTTTATTATATAAATTCGGCAACTCTCGCCAGCAATTCCTCCAACTGGAATACAACAATGATTTTTATTTTATTGATTTTTAACAACTACGAATGCCAAACTTAGTTTGATGGAAGCACCATATGATAATTGGTAGTATCTTAGTGTGTCCCATAGATTGCTTTCATGCCTGGCCAGTATGATGATTTAATGTATGGAACCACTAAGATCTCCTAACGGTCATATTGTACTGATATCGACTAATAGTAAGCATCTAATATACTTTGGCGATAATACTGCCATAAGAAAAATCATTGATTTTATGGATCCCATTTTATGATTTTCATTCAAATAATATGAAGGTCACATTTATTGATCCTGCCTTATCAAACAGATCTCTTGATTGCGCACCAATAGTTGTTGAAAAAGTGCAAAAAAAAATTAAAAATTCGTCCAAATATGAGACCACATATCTCCAAATCTCCCCATAAGGAGAAAGGGTATATTTTTAAACGGTGTACTTTATTGAGCCGTACCATATACGGTGTACTTTATTGAGCCGTACCATATACGATGTACTTTATTGAGGTGTATTCCCGAATCTCCCCATAAGGAGAAAGGGTATATTTTAAACGGTGTGCTTTATTGAGCCGTATCATATACGCTGTACTTTATTGAGGCATATTCCCGAATCTCATTATAAGGAGAAAGGGTATATTTTAAACGGTGTGCTTTATTGAGCTGTACCATATGCGCTGTACTTTATTGAGGCGTATTCCTAAATCTCCCCATAAGGAGAAAGGGTATATTTTAAATGGTGTACTTTTTTGAGCCTTAACATATACGCTATACTATATTGAGGTGTATTCCCAAATCTCCCCACAGGGAGAAAGGGTATATTTTTAAACGGTTTACTTTATTGAGCCGTAACATATACGTTGTACTTTATTGAGGCATGTCCCTGAATCTCCCCATAAGGAGAAAGGTTATATATTTAAAAGGTGTACTATATTGAGTCGTATCGTATACGTTGTACTATATTGAGGCGTATACCAAATCTCCAATTAAGGAGAAGTGCATATAATTAAAACGTCAAATAAGACGTGTCCTGGAAACTCCAACTGAGGAGAAGGACTAAAGGTGCCAACTCTATCGGGTTAAGGCAAATTAGTGGAAGGACCGCTAGCAATCAAGCAAATATATCTCTTTTGAATTTACTTGGTCTACTAGTTCTTGGGTAATTAAGACTAGTAAATAAGACCATGATAATAGACTTCGTCTTAAATTTCCCACCAATGCTAGTGGTTGAAAGGGTGATAAGTGGAAAACTGATTCCCTCACACCCATATAATCTTAAAAATCTTTAAGTGATTCTTGTCCGACTATGGGACGACACCTATCTAAGATCTCCAACTAATTCCCGGTTTTATGGAAGGGAGATAGAAATTCCATACAACCATGTGATGCTAATCATCCCCAAATCTTCCAATGCGGAGAAAAATATATATATTTAAACGGTGACTGTATCGAGCCGTATCATATGCGCTGACTATGTTGAGGCGTATTCCTAAATCTCTCAATGTGGAGAGGAACTTATATTTAAACATCAACTGTGACGTATTCCCAAATCTCCCAATGTAGAGAGGGAGTTATATTTAAACGTCAACTGTGACGTATTCCCAAATCTCCAACTGTGGAGAGGGACTTATATTTTAAACCTCAACTGAAACGTATCATTAAATCTTTAAATAATTTCCAATTGTGTGGAAAGAAGAAAATCTTCGTCAACTTTATGACGAAACTTATTCCAAAATTCCAACTAATTCCCAACTGTGTGGAAAGGAGGAAAATCTTCGTCAACCTAGTGACGATACTTGTTCCAAGTCTTCAACCATTCCAAACTATGTGGAAGGATAGGAGTCATAATACTGCATTGTCAGTTAAAACAAAGACAGTTGTGACCTCTATGGTTCCCTGTCTAAGGTGGTGGGTTATACCCAAGCCATATAGTCTATAAGATCAATGCGATCATGACTAATATCATATCATAAGATGATCATATCATTTATCATCCTTAGTGATGTTTTGCCTAGCGCTACAACATATTGTCCATTTGAGAAATTGTCAATGTGATCTTTATGATTCCCTATCCAAGGTTGAAGGGGTAAGGTCCCAAAGACCTTATAACAAGTACTTAGGACCATACCACAACTTTGTCTTTCAGCCCTTTTTGACCTTGCGCGGCCGCGCACTGGTCCTACAAAGAAGGCTTAAGAGACGGATAGCAGACAACACTTGCGCGCCAAAAGGAAATCATAAATCCTTGCGCTTTTCTCCATAAACAAAGGATGAAAATCCTAAGTTAAACACGTCCGCCTAATAATATCCAGACTTGGATATTATTTACCCAACTGGTGCCACACGATAAACAGTCACACAGGATTATGGCAACAACATTCTAGAAGGACCCAATCGTGCACCACTAAACGGTTACAACCGTCTGGACACGTGTCATCACCTCAGGCATCCCTGAAAGCACGATGATGGCATGCAATTGGAGAGAAACCTCCACTTGATCACTTTCCACATGGCAAACCCCCAGCCATAGATCTAAAAAGCAATCCGTGTACACTCACGTCAGATCGAGAAGCTTAACGGAAGGAAATGTAACCGCTTACGGGGTTAGCATCTTCCGTCAGCATTTCACCAACAAGTTTTCCCGCCCAAAACTTTCAGCTATAAATATGAGAACAATTCAGGTATGAAATTCAAGTTACACACACTTCGTCAATACTTCTTCTTCTTCTTCTTCTTCAAAACACATACTTATTCTCACGCCGGAGTCGGGTCAAGGAGAGAACCCCTCTTCTCCACTTGACGAGGCTAACAGTGCTTTGTTTTGCAGAGTTTACCGGAGAAGAAGGTTAGTAGCATCAAATCAAACGAGAGAGAACAACCCCCTTTATGTAGATCCAAACCCCCTAGATAATTCGATTCTGGTCAATTATCTAGTGTTTCTTCATTGGCGCCCACCGATTTCTCTGTTTTTTCAGTTTTATCTCGTTTCGATTCTGATTCCCTCATTTCCCTATTTTCACATGGCAGAAAATTCATCACCTCACCCATTAGGTCCTCGGTCCGAATTCAAGGGTTCTACAATCCCAAATACTCAGATCGACGGAATCATGGGAATCAATACAAGTAACAATCACTCAGACGAAAAGGACTCCTTAGATCAACTCATAGAGAGAGCTCCAGAATACTGGTTTGACAAATTCCAAGTTGCTTTAAACACAACTTTCACACAAATTAACAGATTCGAGTCCCCAAACATCAGATTTGGTACTCCAAAAGAAAACAGTGGTGAAATTGACACTGTAGTGTTGGACCCACAGACGCCCTGTCAGTGGGACATCCAATCTAACAGATATGTTGAGATACGTCAACAATCAAGAGATATCAACTATCAGAAATCTAAACCAAAACAAATAAACATGGTGCAAGGAGGCCCTTCACGAAGGCCAAATAAACGATACCATGATCAGCATTGGCGAGAACAGCAAGTCGTGTTTCCTGTTGTTCCGGGAGGCCCCCAGGAAAAGCGACCAGTAATTATTACTGGCATCTTCGGCCATTATCTAACGGACTATATGTTTATAAATCCAGGAAGCTCGATGGATATCATATACGAGCAGGGCTTCAAACAACTCGACCCAGAAGACAAAGCACGAATGGTGCCGGTCGATTTCCCTCTCACCGGATTTTGTAATGAAGCTGTATTCCCGTTAGGGCAAATAGTATTCCCTGTGACTCTATCTGATGGCGAGCATTCGAGCACAATCACAATAAATTTCATGGTCATGCCGGCAACATCACGCCATGATGTATTGCTCGGAAGAAGGTCACAAAGAGAATTCAGCATGATTACTTCTATTCCACATGCTGCATGCGGATTTCCAACAGAAACTGGAGTTGCAATTCTATACTCAAGCAAGGAGGTCATGTACGTGGACAATGGGCCACCAGCAAAAGTGGCCAAACCCTCAGCATCAAATGAGCCGGAGAAATGGGTTCTGAACGATGAATATCCAGAACGGACCATCCTGATAGGACACGCCATTTCCCCAGCAACACGAATACAATTAAAAGAATTACTGTCCAACAATAAAGACATATTCGCCTGGTGCCCAGCAGACACGACTGGGGTTCTGCGCGATATAGCACAACATTGTCTGAACATCCGACCCTCAGCGGAACCTGTTGCATAAGGGGGAGGCGCAACTTCAGCGAAGAGAAACCAAAAGCCATGGACAAGCAAGTGACAGAGCTACTTAATGCCGGAATCTTGCGCGAGGTTCAATACCATACATGGGTCGCCAACCCAGTAATGGTCCAAAAACACAGTGGCGGATGGAGAATGTGCGTCGACTTCAAAGACCTGAATAAAGCATGCCCAAAAGATTGCTACGCACTTCCTGAGATAGACAAAAAAGTTGACTCTCTAGCATCATTTCGATGGAAGTGCTTTCTTGACTGTTGTAAAGGTTATCATCAGGTCGAAATGAAAGAAGAAGATGAAGACAAGACCGCATTCCGCACAGACAAGGGCATCTTCTGTTACACAAAAATGCCCTTTGGTTTACGCAACGCAGGCGCAACGTACCAACGCCTAATGGACACGGTCTTCAAAGGCGATATCGGTAAGACAGTCGAGGTATACATGGATGACCTCGTCATCATGAGCCACGAGGAAGATACAATGCTCGCAAATATCCAGCGCACGTTCGATTCCTTGTGCAGCGTAAACTTAAAGCTCAACCGAACGAAATGTTCCTTTGGAATGGAAGAAGGGAAATTTTTGGGTTTCATAGTAACAAGAGATGGGTTCAAAGTAAATCCAGAAAAGGTGCAGGCCATCCAGCTAATGCCATCACCTGCAACAATAAAAGAAATGCAAAGACTCGCCGGATGTCTAGCAGCCTTGAACAGATTTTTGGCAAACCACGCGGCAAAGTCTTATCCATTCATTAGCACCCTACGAAACTGCGCAAAGAAAACTCATTTCCAGTGGACACCCGAAGCGGAAGCAACCTTCAAGCAAATGAAGGAATGTTTAATTCAGTTGCCAACACTGACAACACCGAAAGAAAAAGAACCACTGATCTTATATTTATCTGCGGCGGAGGTAGCAGTAGGTGCAGTATTAATGGTGGAGCGAGAAAACATTCAGACTCCAATCTACTATATAAGCAAGATGTTCACTAGCCCAAAGACACGTTACTCAATGATAGAAAAACTAGTCCTAGCGCTAGTACATGCATCACGGCGTTTATGTCGGTATTTCTCTGGTCATGTCATCACAGTTCTCACTAATTACCATTTAGGTCAAATCTTATCCAAACCCGATGTCGCGGGGAGATTGGCCAAATGGGCTATTGAACTCGGAGGATACAATATCCTATACAGACCGCGACCGGCAATCAAGGGGCAAGTTCAAGCAGATTTTGCCACAGAAGTTCCTATCGAAAAAGTCCAAGAGTGCGAGGCAATCCAAAACCCTGTTCCTTTTTTCGACGATAGGGTCTGGACGCTGCACACAGATGGCGCTTCTAATGATGACGGAACAGGTGCGGGTCTCCGATTGGTCAGCCCAGATGACCACGAACTCACATACGCTATACGCTTAGAATTCCGAAGCACAAACAATGAAGCAGAGTATGAAGCGTTCTTAGCAGGTCTCCGCTTAGCGCTTAAAATGGGGGCAAGAAACCTCGAAGCTAACGTCGATTCAAAACTGGTGGCCGAACAAGTTAATGGGCACTATGATGCAAGAGGAGAAGCTATGGCGTTATACCTTGAGCAAGCGCGGATGTTAATCATCCAGTTCCAAACGTTCAAGGTCAATCACATAAACAGAAGCGAAAACAAGCACGCAGATGCATTAAGCAAACTGGCCGCCACCAGCTTCAGACACTTGGCAAAAGAAGTGCACATCGAGGTATTGTCCAACCCTTCTGTCCCTCTCAAACAAGTAAATGTCATAGAGATCGGCAACCCATCTTGGACGTCTCCGATCATTCTGTACTTACAACATGGGAAACTTCCGGAAGGGAAGACAGAAGCCCGGAAAATCCAGAATAAGGCAATAAACTACGAAATGGCCGAGGGGATTCTATACCGGAAATCGTTCACGGGACCACTCCTACGTTGACAAAACAGACGCATAGTACTTAGTTAGGGAAATCCATGAAGGATTGTGCGGGATACACGCCAGACCGCGCATGGTAGTCGCCAAGATAATGAACGCAGGCTATTACTGGCCAGGAATGCATCTAGATGCGGTCGAGTTACTACGAAAATGCGCAACTTGCCAGCGCCAAGCGCCAAAATCACTTCGCCCAAAGAATCCACTCGTTCCAGTTACGTCCGCCTGGCCTTTTCAGCAGTGGGGCATTGATCTTGTCGGTCCATTCCCAGACGCGCCAGGCGCAGTAAAGTTCATAATTGTGGCAGTCGACTATTTCACAAAATGGGTCGAAGCCAAAGCACTAGCCTCAACAACGACAATGGTAATTCGCAAATTTATATGGGAACATATTATTTGCAGATTCGGATTACCATTGCGCATCATCTCCGACAACGGCACTAACTTCGCCTCAGAAGGTCTTCAAAAATGGTTCAAAGAAATGAAGATCGAGCACAACTTTGCCTCTGTGGCGCATCCACAAGCAAACGGTCAAGTTGAGAGTGTTAACAAACAGATCGTAGATGGTATAAAAGCGCGACTCGGGACAGCGCGCAGAGGATGGGTCGATGAACTCCCCAGCATCTTATGGGCATACCGCACCATGCCAAAAACCAGCACTGGGGAAACCCCGTTCAGTCTGGTCTATGGATCAGAAGCGGTAATACCAGCAGAAATTGGTCTTCCATCACCGCGCATGCTCGCCATGGAAAGACAAAATAACGAGCAAGAAGGAAGAATGGATTTAGACCTTCTAGAGGAAAGGTGCGAAAATGCCGCCATCACAGAAGCAAGGTACAAATCCAAACTTGAAAAATACTATAACGCGCGCGTACGCGTGTGCACGTTCGTTCCGGGAGACTTCGTTCTACGCGACAATGAAGCTTCTAACGCGGAAAAACCAGGCAAATTAGCACCAAAATGGGAAGGGCTATACATCATTAATGAGGTTCTTGGCAAAGGTGCTTACACTCTAAAGAGAATTGATGGGACACTAGTTCCTCGCACCTGGAACGCAGAGCAGCTGCGCATGTGTTACATGTAAGCCAAACCATCCCGCAAAGATAAAAGTATACAGGCAATGTATTTCTTTATTACACTTTGTATTATTGGCCTTGCGCCCTTATTAATGCAAGCATCATCCTTCCACATGTTACTGTTTGTTACAAATTGCATATAATTCTTTTGGTTTAGCAAAAACAATATGGTACGCCTCATGAACAGTCTAAAAAGGGCACAACCTTGCGTATTTTAGACAAACGTTCACACATGAGCACAATACCATCCTCATTCGCTCTACCTATTCAAAGCAATTAAACATATGCAACATATTGTAATCCAAACACAAAGTAAACGTTTACATACACAGCAGTGTATCAAAAAATATACATATATCATCAAGTGGGTTATAAATAACCATCCACAAAGATCACGACAGTGATCTTCAAAAAATTTTCAGTGGCAAGACCAACATGTTTATAAACATCAAAAAAAAGAGGGGAACATACTGTTCTCCAAACCTAACCTAATCAGCACCAGGACTATCATCAACAATCGGCAACTGATCACCACGGCGGTTCTTCCGGCGGCAGTACACCAGTTGACAACCACCCTTCCGAATCATCAGAAAGCGGGATATCAGGTCGTCAGCAGATAGTACACCGACATCTTCATCAACAACACCCTTTTGCCGGAAAGCTTTCGAATCGGAACCGGCAACCATTAAAGAATCAGAGTTGAACGGCTTTCTTCCCATGTCAGCTACCAATGGTGGTGAACCAGCCAGAAGCAAGAGACCCTCAGCGGCCTCGTAAACCCTCAGAATATCCAAAAGTCGCCGGGTACGAAAGGAACTTTTCGCCTTCATATTTTCCAAATTAAGGAAGAAGATAAGAATCCTCAAAAGTATATATAGAGGAACCAAAACTCCGGGAAAAGGAAAAGTTTAATCACCATGATTAACTGTCAAAAATGTCCCTTCTGAACGGCGCTACAGGACCCAGGGTCGTATCCCCATAAATGAGGCCTGACAAGCGTCAATACGTTTCCCAAGGTAAGAAGAAAAAGTATCGCAAATACTAATTTTTTATTACAAATTGACGTCACCAAGCGTCAAGTCATGATTACAAAAGGGTCAAATCAACAAAGGGAAAAATCATAACTTCCCCTTAAAGGTTTTAAAAAGCAAAGTAAATCTTCTCATAGAAGATTCCCTACTTTCGCGCCCAAAAGCAGTTCCTTCTCATAAGTCCAGTGCTCCACTTACTTGCATAAGAGCAACACTAGACTGGGGGGACTTGAAGGTGTAAGGTCCCAAAAACCTTGTAACAAGTACTTAGAACCATACCACAACCTTGTCTTTTAGCCCTTTTTGACCTTGCGGCCGCGCACTGGTCCTACAAAGAAGGCTTAAGAGACGGATAGCAGACAACACTTGCGCGCCAAAAGGAAATCATAAATCCTTGCACTTTCCTCCATAAACAAAGGATGAAAATCCTAAGTTAAACACTTCCGCCTAATAATATCCAGACTTGGATATTATTTACCTAATTGGTGCCACACGATAAAGAGTCACACAGGATTATGGCAATAACATTCTAGAAGGACCCAATCGTGCACCACTAAACGGTTACAACCGTCTGGACACGTGTCATCACCTCAGGCATCCCTGAAAGCACGATGATGGCATGCAATTGGAGAGAAACCTCCACTTGATCACTTTCCACGTGGCAAACACCCAGCCATAGATCTAAACAGTGATCCGTGTACAATCACGTCGGATCGAGAAGCTTAACGGAAGGAAATGTAACCGCTTACGGGGTTAGCATCTTCCGTCAGCATTTCATCAACAAGTTTTCCCACCCAAAACTTTCGGCTATAAATATGAGAACAATTCAGGTATGAAATTCAAGTTACACACACTTCGTCAATACTTCTTCTTCTTCAAAACACATACTTATTCTCACGCCGGATTTGGGTCAAGGAGAGAACCCCTCTTCTCCCCATGACGAGGCTAACGGTGCTTTGTTTTGCAGAGTTTACCGGAGAAGAAGGTCAGTAGCATCAAATCGAACGAGAGAGAACAACCCCCTTTATGCAGATCCAAACCCCGTAGATAATTCGATTCCAGTCAATTATCTAGTGTTTCTTGAAAGGTGGTGAGCTATACTCAAGCCTCATAGTCTATATGATAAATGCGGTCATGACAAATATCATCAATATGATGATCATACATAACATCCTTGGAGATGTTTTGCTTATGGGCTATATTATAATGTCCATTTGTGACAAAGACAGTTGTAATCTTTTATGGTTCCCTGTCCAAGGTGGAGGGCTATGCCCGAGCCTCACAATCTATATGATTAAGTGTGATCATGACTGATATCATCATTGCGATGACCACTAATTTAACATCCTTGTGATGTCAATCGAATTGCCTACAGGCAATATTATATCGTCAATTGTGACGACAGTAGTGGTCTACGACCCCTTATCCAAAGGTAATGAACTATATTCAAACCTTAAAGCCCTTTGATCAAATAAGATCGCGGCTTATATATTTTAATTGTCTTTGTGACAGGCCCTTGTGCTATATCTTAATGTCCTTCGTGACAAGGCCTTAGTTCCATACCATTTAATGTCCTTCGTGACAAGGCCTTTGTGCCATATTTTTCATAATCCTTGTGACAGGCCCTTGTGCCATATCTTTCATGTCCTTGTGAGAGGCCGTTGTACCACCTTTTAATGTCCATCGTGACGAGCCTGTGTGCTACATCTATATGTCTTTCGTGACAGGCCAATGTGCCATATTCTAAATGTCCTTTGTGACAGCCAATGTGCTATATTTAAATGTCCTTGTGACAGGCCAAGGTGTCGTATACTAAATGTCCTTCATGACAGGCCAATGTGTCGTATACTAAATGTCCTTCATGACGGGCCAATGTGACATATCCTAAATGTCCTTCGTGACTGGCCAATGTGTCATACTTAAATGTCCTTTGCGACAAGCCAATATGCTACATGACTAAGCCTATTACTAATTGTGGTAAACGGGGCTAGGGAAATTGATATATAAACATATAGATCTATAAGATCTAATGCAAATAAATTAATTTGCTATTTAGTTCTCGAAGTATTACTGATGGCTTTATTATATTTCAGTTAAACTTATGCAAGCCTGAGTATTGGCAAAACAAGTAAGAAAAAAGGTGGTGATGATTTAGAGCACAAGAACCGTAATGACGAAGAGAATCGTCTTCGATCCATAGTTGCCGATGAAGTCGGTAAAGCCTGGCTGGATTTATGGCCACATTTAAAGGACCAGAGCCATCAGTACAAAAAGAGAACTCCGTTACTAAACCCCGTTCTAATACTCATAAGACTGAAAAGTCTCATTTCTCCTCAACTAAAAGTGAGCAGAGTATCAAGAATATCAAGAAAGCCGAGTCACATGACTCTAAGAAGGGGTGTACATATAAATACTTTGTTTCTTGTAAACCCCGTGGCTTTACGGGTGAGATTGGAGCAATTGATGCTCTAAAGTGGCTGGATGAAATGGAAACCGTTGTTGATATAAGCGGTTATGCTGCCAAGGACATTGTTAAATACGTGTCCCAATCCTTCAAGGAGGATGCTCTGACTTTGTGGAAGGCACTAATCCAATCCACTGGCATGGATGCAATGTACAACCTAAATTGGTCTAAGTTCGTGGAATTGATCCGCGAGACTTACTGCCCATGTCACGAGGTGGAGAAAGTTGAATCTGACTTTTTAAGGCTGACCATGAAAGGCCTCGAGTGTCGAGCCTATGTATCAAAATACAACTCTTTATCAAGACTCGTACCATATTAATTACCCCCGAGTCTAAGCGCATTGCGTGGTTTATTGGAGGCTGATCATGTATCAGAATACAACTCTTTTCACATTCATAACTTACTTAATTGTCTTTCAATATTCCGACCCTTTGGGATTGTCTCCCTGCTGACTCAAACCACTGGGTTGAGGGTACGTCACCTTCAAAAGAGTGGCCTACTACTATAACTAAGATAATCTCTTACAAAGTCCGAAAGTACGAAAATCATCAAAGGATACATTAAAGATGAGTTGGATCCAAGTGATTCTATCTTGTCTATTTGTTTTTCATTTTATTTATCTTTTAATTTTTAGTTCATTTTCATGTTTACAAACTTTTCTTAAAAATTTAGATTGATTAGACGTTGACGATAAACTGGTATTAAAAGCTCTTGTGTCCTTGGACGACCTCGGTATCTTACCAACACTATACTACACTCACGATGGGTGCACTTGCCTAAGTGTGTGTTTAGTGTTAGTATAATATCGTGTTTTATAAATTTAAAACTTGACTAATGCGTAAAATGGGCTTAAAATATTAATAAAATCATATCACGCTTAACGCACACCAAGTTTTTCGCGTCGTTGTCGGGGACACAAGGATTTTAAGAAAGTTTAAAATCGACGGCCTAATTATTTTTATGCATTTTTTCTTAATTTTTTTAGGATTTTTCTTAGTTTTTCAATTTCTGCAGAACTCAGCACGAGCCGTGCCCAGCCAGACACGGGGCCGTGTCCATCATCCTTACTGGCAATTCTGTTTTAAGTTAGACAGTAGCTGACCACGGGGTCGTGTCCATTCAACACGCCCCCGTGTCCAATCTCCAGTTACTGAAAACAGGACCGTAAAATCCCAACGGTTGGTAAATTCTGATAAAAATATGGATGATATTGATTATTTTTACTTTCGCCATTCTTACGGTGAGTGGTGTCAAATATGTGGTGGATTTCAACAAGATTTAGAATGTTACATTCTAAATTTTGATCCCCACTATTTAGACCCATTGTTTTCCTATAACAATCACCTTAAGATGGGCGAAAGTAAAGCTGATCGCTATTATCCGCCTAAATGCCCTCAACCATCTCTTCCAACCGACATAACCTCCGAAGAATTATGTCGAATCGAAGAAAGAATTCTCCAAAAATTAAAAGAAATAGAGCTTATGATGAAAATGAGGTATTCATCACATGACATAAATCAAGGAGAAATGTTGGGGCGACATTCGAAATCTACCAACATCGACGATACCAAAAGTACCTCAACCTCTTGTGAAAGCATGAGCGATAGTCGTCCCTGTGTCGATTGTGCCGTGAAGGACTCTCCATCGGCCCCCACCGATGCGCTCATAGACTAGAGCGATTCGACATATACCTTCTTTAACAAGAGCCCGGATAAGGGGAATAAAAGTTGGTTCCACCCACCAGTAAGTAGTTTAGGTTTTACCCGTTCCGATAACCTATTGCGTTCTTGCATCAATAAAGACCAATTAAGGTACCTTAGGCACTTCGATGTTGTTCCCTCCAGCAAGGAACCACCCGATCTTAATAAAACCTTAAAAATAATTTAGACGCCACTTCATAAAAACTCTAGCCACGGGGCCGTGCTCAGGTCAACACGCCCCATGCCACCTCAAAATCACCACGGGGTCATGTCCAGGCCACCACGCCTCGTGCCTCTAATACTGACAAAATTGTCAAAATCTTATCTGACCACGGGGCCGTGGTCAGTGTGCTGTCGTTTTCTATAAAGTCAGCAATGGTTCTACACATTTGGACCCATTCCAAAGACAAAGATCTGCGGGGATTTGCACATATACCTTAAAAGGTATATTCTAAAAATGGTTTCACTCAAACCATCTTGTCTTTGCCACTTTTATCACTTTCCTTCTTCTCCAAAGCTCTTCCACCTCCATTGAAGCTTGAAGCTTCAAAACTTCAAGCTTTATTAAGTCATTGCAAGGTTTTTAACCAAGAAGTCTTATTAAACATAAGCTTTACAACACTGTTTTGAGTTATTTATGTTCAGAAATGTTTTAAAACACAGAGAAATAATATTAAACAATGATGTTTCTTGGTTAAAAATCTTGCAGAGGTGTGCCCATGGGGCGGTGGCCGGAGTCCCATTTTCATCATTTTGAAATTTTCGTCTTGTATTCTTAGTTTGTCGAGCCAAAACAGTGGAGCATCATCAACCAACTCCAGAAACAGTCGAAGGGGAAGAAAACCGTCAATCGAAGCTACCCTTGTCCGCTATGTGTATGCACTAAGGGAAGCCATCGACGAAATGGCATCGATGGAGGAGGTCCTCATTGACCGTATCAACTACTTAACGGTGGGACTAGAGAATAGCTTCCAAGAAATCAACCTTTTGCACCAAACGTGCGTGTGGTTCACCATTTTTACGTTTCGTTCATAATTTTGCGAGGTAATACGGCGCACCGTCCATGTGTAGTTCAAGATTTTACGTCTATTATTTTTCATTTCATATGTTCGTCGCAACGCGTGAGTCATTGATTGACTTTTTTTTTATTTCATATCTTTCGGTTTCTTACAATTTTAAACGCACAAAAATGATTTCTTTTTTACTTTTAACCCAATTTTTTATCCTTTGTAAGTTAACTTTACAACTTTTTTACTTTCAACTTTGGTGCGCTATACTTTTTGTCATTCCCAAATTTTCGTTTTACGTTTCGTACTAAATTTTACGAGTTAAGACAGTGCAACCTGCGTGTGTGATTCAACGTTTTTACTTTTCGTTCATAATTTTCCGAGTTAACAGGGTGCAACGTCCATGTGTTGTTAATGTTTTATGTCTATTTTTTATCATTTGATAGGTTCGTCGTAACGCATGAGTCTAGATCGACTTAGTTATTTTTTTAAATGTTCTACGTTTCGGTCTATTTTTTCGCTTTAACACGCCACAACTTTAGCGTTGGTGGTTGCTAACGCTTGTTTAGGATTGATGCTATTTAACATGCTTTTGCTCCCCTTCCGCAACTCGGGGTACTTAATTCTAGTATTAATTTAATTTAAAGATGTACTTCTTTTATAATAAACTTTCACTATGAAAAAAAGCAAAACAAATATTAGGTGGTTAAAATGTATGGCTTATCGATTTACCATTAGCAACATAAAATTGTTATATTGGCTATAGTACATATGCCAGAAAAAAAAAGTAGACATACTTTTCTAAAGTAAAAATCACATTTGCGACCCCCGTTCATAAAAGTTTGGTTTCGTCACTATATATACAGATCCTAAAATTAAAACGAAACTATATAACTAATGGTAAAATGAAACACCTGGTAAATTTGTGTCGAGTTATACAATGACACGTGTCCCTACTCTCAATTTTGCCTATTAAATTGGACGAGAGGGACTAATTTTGACAACTTATGAAACTTTGAATGTGGAGGGACTAAAGATGTCAACATGCCAAAATATTTCCTCTGAGTGACCCTTTACAGACCGTAAGCCTTAGTGCTTACGGACTGCAAGCACCTTTTATTTTTGATTCCTGAGTAGTGGATACGGACCGCAAAGCTTATTAGCTTACGGTCCGTAAGGATGTTGAAAACCATGTGCGCCTACAAGGCTTACGGACCATAAGCCAGATGGCCATACGGTCCGCAAGCTACCACCAATGGCAATTTTGTTTAGAGGCCAAGGAACTCGGCAATTCTGCCACCTTTCTCACACCATGCCACCTCCTTGCAGATTCTAACACGTTTATGGACACTTGGGAAGATCTTATAGCAACTCTAAACACCTGGAATGATCTGTAACACCTCGTAAAATCATGCCCAATTATGTGAAGACACGTGTCCTAAACCCTAACACGTGTAAAAGATTTATCTTGAAAGACCAACATGCTAAAATTATGCCTCTGAGTGACCTTTTATCAAACCCGAGGCTTCATAATGTTTAATCATGCTCTCGGGAATGATTGATATTGATTATAAAAGTTGAGGGGCCAATTATGTAAAGTTTCAAAAAAATCTGGTTCACTGATCAATCGAATACGGACCGTATAAGGTTCATGCTTACGGTCCGTAAAGATTGTATCTGGGCATAATATTTCAAAGCGGTTACGGACCGTATGAGGTTCATGCTTATGGTCCGTAAAGCCTGTATCTGGGCAGAATGTTTTGGACAGCTGCAGGTTTGTCACTTAAACCGCCCAATACTCTCATAACTCGAAACATGGAGCATTTTGATGGTTTTTAAAACCACCATGGACACCTGTGATCATCTCTGGACCTCCCTAACACCTGGCATGATCTAAGATTAACCTCCTCAACTATAAATAGAGGCATTGGGGTGCCTCATTTCCTTGCTCATTTCAAAATTCAATCTTTCTCACTCTTTTTGAGGTTCCTGATAAAAAAGGAAGCTCCCTCTAGTTTAAATTTCGAGCTAGGACCCTTTGTAAGTGTCCTTAGCCACTATAGTTCCGTTTTTTATATGTTTAAAGACCGAAAGTCAAAGTTGCCGCAAAACGGCTTTGACTTTCGGTTTAGACCTAAACGGTCCAGCCATTGTTCGAGGCAAATATGACTAGGTGATCGTAATTAGGTTGGTGTTAATCACTCAAAGGGCACTTCCTAATTATCACGTTTACTTAGTTAATTGTCGGGTCAAAGTAATTTAATAAAAGGTCAAACTAGCCAGCTTTTTAAATAAAAATCAAATCTGATATTGTAGAGGTTATAAATCATGTTTTGTCACTTTAATAGCTTGATAAGTATTATTAGAACATGTCTAAACATGTTCAACTTGACAATTCTAAGTTTAAGCTCGGTTCGCAACCGAAAGTCGCAAAGCTTGACTTTTGCTTTGACTTTCAGTTCTGACCCGATTTAGCTTAATTCCTTTATGTTTTAAGCTTCCGTTGTGACCATATAATGTTGTAGTATAATCCTCTGAGGTTATATTACATGGTCACTTATTAATCTCAATTATATTCATGTTTCCATTATTATGCTTATTATTGACTAATATGCCCTTATGCTCTAAAAACAAGATTTTTAAATAAATGAACATGCAAATGGATTAGGTACTGATTAGTAAACATAATTAAAGTATTTTGAAAGTTATATTCTGGTCATAAACTAATGTTATGCTAATGATCGTAATTTAAGCTTTTATGAAGACTAAAATACCCTTTGGTGTATAAATCATGCTTAAAACCTAAATTTAACTCAAAACTCTTTACTTACTGTTGTGATATTATTTTTAGGGATTTTTGGAATATTAGGTCAGATTATATACTGACCTTAACATTGAGTTCGTGTATAAAGCTTATAGTTGACGATAATACCCTTTTGCGAATAAAACAAGTTTTACATATAATTAACATGCAAAACCTTTTCCTACTGATCTAGTATGAAAAATAAAATATTTTGACCATTCAAGGCTGGTCAAAATCTTAGAATCACATAAACCTTGTAATTATCGTCAAATATCGGTTTTTACGCTAATTTGGTGCATAGCATGGTTTAAAACCATATTTAGCACCCAAGACTTGTTACCTACTGACTTTATAAATAATTTTAAATATTTTACAGTAGGTATACATGAACTCAGAATTCCAATTAGGTCCTTAAAAGCATATGTGAAATGACTAAAATGCCCTTTCGGGGCATAGTTGGGCCATAAATGGTAAACCACACATATGTATGATATCCTACTGTTATAACATCATAAATTAAATACTTTTATAGAATGTTTTTTACCAGAACTTTAGTTTACCTATAAACCTCTTTTATAAATCTTAAAATGACCAAAATGCCCTTTCGGGGCCTAATTCGGTTTTAAAATCTTTTTGGGCATACATGTTGATATCCTACTGATATCTTAATATATTTTAAGAATAATAACATATGGGACTTGTATATGACTCATTCGGTAACCCGTAATTCTTATATGCGTTCGGTTCGGTTTATGTAACTAGTTTACATAAATTAATCGAAACGGGTTTAACCTTATCATCTAAACTTCAAAATCCAGAATGTATTTAGTTTACTCATATTTTACAAGTATTCATGCTTGTTGGGTCTAACTTACATTCCATTCCGGTCTCCGCTTAATCTTGCGTTTCGAACCGTAAAGTATCCCTAAAACTAACCGGTCTAAGTCTTTGACTTAAATAAGACCCGTTAATATCCTAATAGGTTAATAAAACTGTGACAACCCTCATAATTCCATGTATTCCGTACAATTTATTAATGATAATTAATGTGCTTGACGACTGTGTGGAATTACTTAACTGCTTTCTGATATCTGTGTTATACTTACATGTGCATGTTAACATACTAGTAGTATACAGAAAAGTTACTAAAAAGTCCTGTGTGCTTTCCTGAGTTTTGAAAAGTAAAAACGTTACAAAAATATATAAATAGGACGCCTTACGGATTAATTAAGCAGTTTAACGGAACAGTTTCGAACCGAACAACCGGACTTTACCCGGAACATAAAAATATTGACATGACATTGTTTTTCTTTTTCTGAGCCAGTTAGGGTCCCCGAATACCCTAACACCCGTTATAATACATAACACACTGGTAACTAATTTAATCACCTAACTAATCTAACTAGCTACTAACTACATCATTCAAATCCAACCATATACCCCCCCCCCCCTAACCAAACGGTTCTCCATAGGGGAAACACTCCACCAAATTGTGATTATTTTATTCTTATTGTCCAAAATCTAGAGAACACATTATTTGTTGGTTAAAGCCCTAACTTGGTTTATAAATATAACCAATAGATCTCATTTCATTCACTAAAACACATCAACAAAATTTAGCTCTCTTCTCCTCTCTTTCTTTGAAATCGGCAGCCACAACCTGAAGGGGTAAGGTCCCAAAAACCTCATAAAAAGGATTTGAGACCATACCGCAAACCAACCTTTTTAGCCTTTCGACCTTGCGCGGCCGCGCATCGGTCTTACAAAGAAGGAAAAGTCAGCGATTCACAATCGCGCGCCCAAAAGGAAAACATGAATCCTTGCGCTTTCTCCCATTTAACAAAGGATTAAAATCCTTTGTTCAACACTTCCGCCTAAATATCCAGACTTGAATACTATTTTACCCAGACTTGGGATTTATTTGTCTGTGTCCACACAGTAAGGTATCACACCAGATTACAGCAGTAATCTTCTAGAAAGAAATATAATCGTGCACCACCCAGACGGTTATAACCGTCTGGACACGTGTCATCACCACAAGCAACTCTGGAATCACAACGAAGGCATGCAACTGGAGAGTAATCTCCACTTAATCACTTTCCACGTGGCAACTCCCCAGCCATAGATCAAACCACGATCCGTGTGCATTCAGATCGGATCGAGACAACTTAACGAAGGATCAAAGAACTTAACGGAAGAAAAGATAACCGCTACGGCGTTAGCATCTTCCGTCATCTTTTCAATAACAAGTTTTCCCTCCCAAACTCCCGGTTATAAATAAGAGAACTGTTCAGGTATAAAATCAGATCACACTCACTTCTCAAATACTTATCTTCTCCATTACCAATACTTATTCTCACACCGGAGTCGGGTCAAGGAGAGAACCCTCTTCTCCCCTTGGCGAGGCTAACGGTGCTCTTTTTTGCAGAATCACCGGAGAAGAAATCCCGTTGCAACCGAATCGACCGAGAGAGAGCTAACCCTTTTATGCGGATTCAAACCCCCTAACTATCTCGGTTCCGACCATTTAGTTAGTGTTTCTTCATTGGCGCCCACCGTTTTCTCAGTTTTTCTAGTTTCTACCTCGTTTCGATTCAGTTCATTCCGATTTCTGTTTTTGCACATGGCAGAAAATTCGTCATCTCACCGGCAACCTGGTCCTCGACCAAACGTCGGAAATAATTTACCAATAGAAGGGATCGTAGAAGAGGCCTCGGACGATAATGAGGTTCAATCTAATCGAGCAAATGATCCTGTTAGCTCAGGAATGTTACCAGCAAATCCTGCACAATCAATTTTACCACTAGGAGAAACTCCGATATCATGGTATGTCCGGTCCCAAGGAGCATTAAACGTAGTATACACACAGTTGTGTGCTCAAACTGCTCCTGTAACCCAATCCCGAAGGCCGGGATCTAGAGCTCATGCCTCTCAGCGAGAAGAATCAACTTATGATGATACAAGCAGTTACCAGAGACGACACAATGGTGAACCACATCCTCGTCAAAGACAATCGGTTCATGACAGGTTGGGTTCCCAACGAGACCCTCATACTGATGAATCCGATCAAACATATCGTGTGAGTGCAAACACCAGCGTATTCAACAGATTGTAGCCAAACTATAACAAATGCAGGCCTCGAGCTGTTTATAACCCTGAGGCCGAGCATAACTATGACTTAGTTTATCGCCCTGATGAAGCGGCAGAAAACTCGAAGTTCATACTGGAGATAGCTTTAGCTCCATTGGAGAGGGCTAAATTACCATCTAACGTTGGGAAATTCAATGGGTTAACTAACCCCGATGATCATCTAAGAGTATTCACCAGCGCAGGGTTGGTTGGCGGTTGGACTCTTCCGCTGTGGTGTCATTTGTTTGTGCAAACACTAACCGGCCCAGCGCGAATCTGGTTTGATAACCTACCAACATGACAAATCGAGTCGTGGAAGGATCTGCGGAGAAAGTTTTTAACCCACTTCAGCCAACAAAGGCGGTCAAAACGTGATACATCCGATGTCATGAACATCTGGCGCCGCGATGATGAGAATCTGGAAGATTTTATTACCAGATACAATAAAGAAGTGTTAGAAATTGGAGGTGTTAACGAACAACTAATCCGTGCTCAGTTTAAGTACGCGGTTAGGTGTGACGACATGGTCAAGGTGTTATCGGGAACAGAGGGCCTCCCCACGAGTTGGGAAAAGATAATGGCGGCGGCCAAGGTTTATGCGCAGACCGAGAGAAACCTTACTACAAACAGGCCACCACCACCACACAACAGGCCCGCAGACTTAAGCGCAACTGGTGAAAAAAGGTACAAAAAGTCATGGCGCGAGGCATCAGGAAGTCGATCCTCGGAAGATGGCCGCACAACATCTAACAAGTTCTCTGCACAAAGAGAGAACAAGCACGAAAATAGGGAGAGGCAGTGGACTCCCCTAACGAAAACCCCGGCGGAGGTGCTAAGTACTGAGGATCACCAATTCAAACCTCCGATTCCGATGAAGAGTAAACGTGGTCAAGACCCGACGCAGTACTGCGAATATCATAAGGATAACGGGCACACCATGAACAACTGCATATCTCTGCGCACGGAAATCGAAAAAGCCCTCAAGAATGGAGAACTTACGCATTTGCTCCAGAATATGCGTACGGAGATTAAGCAGATTACCCGGGGAGAAGAAAGCTCAAGCAAACGGGCTAAAACTTAAAAGACTCTATAAGTTTTCCGCAGAAAAGACATGACTTATCAAAAGCAGCGGAACTATCAGGGAGTAAGTTAAGTTCCATTTAATTATCCGAAAAACTTTGTAATGCCTCTGAGCACTATCCATGAATAAAATTACAAAGTTTCTATTATTTTTGTGTTTACAAAGTGCATGCAATTTCTTTTTAGTAAGTGCAAAAACATTATGGTAGCACAAAGCTCCATGCGCGGTCAGTGATCATGTCACAAACGGCCATAAACTTACACATGAGCTTCATACCAACTTTATTCACCTTACTCAAAGCAAAAGTAATTGTACTCATGCAAAATATTGTAAAGACATTTAACAAAACAAATAGAAACATACTATTTTGGCGTACAAATACGTTCCAAAGAGTTTAGACACAGCAGTGTTTAAAATCCTTGCGCAACAGCGCACCAAACAAGGATCTACATCCTACATAAAAATTTTTTTTGTTCAAATACAATTTCATCCTACTCTAAATCTTCTCCCCCATCCGGAAAGATTTCTTTAAGTTGCGCAACGTGATCGTCCGATTGCAGCGCTACATTTATCAACTCCATTACTGGAAGTTGTAAGTTATTAAACTCTGTCTTCATAGCAGCCAGCGCGCTGGCAGTATTAACGCCAAAGGTAGCAGACTTGCTATCATCCCAGTTAACTTTCAAAGCGCTGTTCACATGTTGGGAACATTCCGCATAACCTTGCGCGTAACCATCTCGTCGCGCAGCGACCATTAAATTAGCAACAGTTTTATCCAGTTCTTCAGAGTTTAATACAGATTCAGCAACCTATGAAATCAAGTAAAGATAAGCATCAAAACAAGAAAAGCGCATACATGAACAAAAGTGAAGAAAGAATCTTACACAGGCAATCCCGCGATCTTTCAACCAGGCCATATCATTCTTTAAAGGTTCAAGCTCGCTTTCCGCTGAAACCCGCGCCATTTTTGAGTTCTCTAGTTTCTCTTCAACCTCAGTCAAGCGGCGGGAGGTTTCAGTATTCTCAGAACGCGCAAGCTCCAGATCCTTCTTCAATTGTTCCTGGTCAGAAACCAAAGCGGTAAGTTCCTCTAATTCTTTATCTCTAACGGCAAGAGTGGCTAAAGCTTGTACCTCCCGTTGCTCACTTCGTTCCCTATGAGAGCGCGCCTCCATCAACATAGCTTCCATATCAGCTTTTTCTTTCTTCAATCTTTCTACCTCCGCATCTTGATTCTTCAGATTTTCAACCTCAACCTTGAGGTTATTTATGATATTACGGAGGTTTGCCTTCTCGGCATTATCTTTCTCACAAATTCTCCTCCAATTCTTGCGCTCCTCAGATAAAAGCGCAGCTTCAGCTTCAGCTTTTCTTTTCCAACCAGAAACTGACCATTCCTCAGTCTTGCGCTCAGCTTCAAACTTAGCTTGCTCAGCCTCCAATTTAGCCTTCAACTGAGCCACATGTTTTTCATCTTTCGCAAACTTCCTTTGGGATGCTACAAAAGATACCCGCTCTTTATGCATGCTATACCACTCACGCACTATACGATGAGTGGTAGAAACATGAGAAGCAGTTTCTGCAAGATAAGACTGATAGGTCTGTTCATAAGGCTGATCTTCCTGAAACTTAATCTCGCCAGGCGGAAGTATCCCCTGCAACCAATCTTGGCACACACGCCAATCCGAAAAGGTATCTCCCTTTTTCACGTTCCAAACAGGGACATAAGGGTCAGAAGCATCTTTCTCTGTATAAGTCCGGTAATAATATTCTCCCAGAGTTTCTTCTGGGCGAATTGGAGATTGCTTCTCAACACCAGCAGATGAACCCGCCTCCTCAGTGGCGGCCTTCTCAGTATGCTCAGGTATAGTTTCAGAAGGTCTAGGGGGAGAAGATTGAATTTTTTCAGCAGTTTCCTTTTCCGGTGTCGGTGGATTATCAGTATCATTTACCAAACCCGGCTCAACAATCTGTTCAGTCTCTGTATTAGCACCAACAGGCTCCTCAGCCTCAATAGTTTTCTCAACACCTTCCCCAGCTATCTCTGAAGACTCTAACAGGTCTACAACGGCAGCACGCGGCGGGGAAGAGGGAAGTTCTTTATCAACCACAGATGATACTACTACAGGAACAGGGGAAACAGGAACTTCTGGACAAATAAAAGTCTGTAAAAATCCTATCCACTCAAAGAAAACAAAGAAAAACAATACTTACCAGGAACAGATTCTGAAACGAAAGCATCTAGGTTTCCTTTTCTGGTAATTTTCTTCCTCTGCACTTTCTTGGGAGGTTGACCCTCCGCATCAGCATCAGCTTGCTTTCTTTTACCAGCCTTCCTATGAACCAAATGTTCGGGACTGGAATCCAGATCAATAGGCTCATTCGGATTAGAAGGAGGAATGTCAGCAGAATCCTTTGGTTCCGGCTTCGGTTCCCGCATAGTCACTACAGGAATAAGACCCTCCAAAGAGTCAGAAACCACCACATAATCACATCTGGAGACAAAAGTACGGCGCGTACCTTTCTTCTCCCCAACATTTTTCGCTTTCAAAGGTTGAGTCTTGACAGTCTCACTTCTCTTCGGCGCGGAAGTAGACGTAGTTGCGCGTTTTTTCTTTTCAGGGCCTATGCCCAAATTCAACAATTCACCTACAAAAGCGCAAGACAAAAAATTACTCACAGCAAAAAAGAAAGGAAAAACATATGCAAACTCACCAGCACCAGCTGCCGGTTGAACAGACAGATCCGCATCCCGCGGAAGAACAAAATTTTTCACAATTCGATGATACCAAAGCTCTTCTTCAGGCTTCTTCTTGATAGTACCCATTCTCCCGCCTTCCCTCTTGAAGGCAACAACATATAGAGAAACAACTACATTTTGAAGAGAGAGCAGGTCAAAAAAAAAAAAAAAAAAAAAACATTTCCCTCACATAAGTCCAGTGCTCCACTTATTTGCATAAGTACAACACTAGACTGGGGGGACTTGAAGGGGTAAGGTCCCAAAAACCTCATAAAAAGGATTTGAGACCATACCGCAAACCAACCTTTTTAGCCTTTCGACCTTGCGCGGCCGCGCATCGGTCTTACAAAGAAGGAAAAGTCAGCGATTCACAATCGCGCGCCCAAAAGGAAAACATGAATCCTTGCGCTTTCTCCCATTTAACAAAGGATTAAAATCCTTTGTTCAACACTTCCGCCTAAATATCCAGACTTGAATACTATTTTACCCAGACTTGGGATTTATTTGTCTGTGTCCACACAGTAAGGTATCACACCAGATTACAGCAGTAATCTTCTAGAAAGAAATATAATCGTGCACCACCCAGACGGTTATAACCGTCTGGACACGTGTCATCACCACAAGCAACTCTGGAATCACAACGAAGGCATGCAACTGGAGAGTAATCTCCACTTAATCACTTTCCACGTGGCAACTCCCCAGCCATAGATCAAACCACGATCCGTGTGCATTCACATCGGATCGAGACAACTTAACGAAGGATCAAAGAACTTAACGGAAGAAAAGATAACCGCTACGGCGTTAGCATCTTCCGTCATCTTTTCAATAACAAGTTTTCCCTCCCAAACTCCCGGTTATAAATAAGAGAACTGTTCAGGTATAAACTCAGATCACACTCACTTCTCAAATACTTATCTTCTCCATTACCAATACTTATTCTCACACCGGAGTCGGGTCAAGGAGAGAACCCTCTTCTCCCCTTGGCGAGGCTAACGGTGCTCTTTTTTGCAGAATCACCGGAGAAGAAATCCCGTTGCAACCGAATCGACCGAGAGAGAGCTAACCCTTTTATGCGGATTCAAACCCCCTAACTATCTCGGTTCCGACCATTTAGTTAGTGTTTCTTCACAACCTCTCACCATACAACCACCATCAAGTCTTGATCAAGCCATTCTACATACACTCAAAGGTGCTACGGGTCATACAACGAAGCTCGGTGCTCTCGGAAGTGGAAGGACCTTCTCCATTCGCTATTAACCATCACTTTTCTACACTCGAACTCCCCTAGCCTTGAGCTAGTGGTAAGAACTTAGATCCGTTTGTTTTTCATGTTCTTTAAGTGGTTAATAGTTGATTTAATGGCTGAAAATTGAAACACTAAAGAACCTAACATAAAGTCTTGGACAAAAGATGAATAAGTTGGATAAAGAAGATAAGTTATGTGTGTGAATGATGTTGTTATGATTCTTGCTGATTTCTTGCTGAGTTACTTGTTAATATTGATGTTTGATGTTGTTATGATCACTTAACATGTTAACGGAAATCAATCGAACACACTTTAGAGTGTTAAAAGCTGAAAACAGTTGCTGAATGATGATTACAGCCAACTTCAGTTGGCTGTAACCGAACCTTAATAAAGCAGAAAATGTATTTTCTGAACTCTAGATTTATGTGGTATGAAATACGGTTCTAATGGCACTGGAATCATAATTTTTGGACTCCGTTTACTATTTTTAAAAGGGCGTTTTGTAACAGCAGCTCAAGCTGCATTTTTCCTGCTGAAAATAGGTGTTGTTTTTTTAGTCATAACTGGAAGTCTTTGATGAATCAACTCATGAAATTTGTACAGTAGATGAAAACTGATGTATCTGTAATTACCCCACTAGAATTTCGTAAATCGGACGCTCGATGAATTTTAAATAAATTATTCCGTGGACTGTGGTCAGAAAAATATAAATCTGAGTTCAGTCCGGAAAATGAATTTTTATAAAATATTGGTAATGAACTGGACCCCGATACTTTTACACAATAAAATTTGGAACGTTTAACGCATTCTGTAAAAAGTTGGGAATTTTTGGAATAATTTAACTATTTTATTAAAATGTCCGAAAACAGCCCGGTTTTGAATATTTATGCTGAAACGACATAAATTGTAATTTGCGTGTCTAAATGTCGAGTGTGCTATCTGTAAATGATCTAATATGTTATATGTGTTATGTGCATTATCGTATGTTTGCTTATGAGTGGGGAATGGGTGGGAAACTTATATGGGCATAAACCGTCAAAGTGACGCATGTTGTGTGATAGATACGTGTAGGAACTTTGTGCTCTATTTGAAAGCCACTAAATGACTAACTGGTAAATCATACTAGGACGTGATTGACCAACCTTGACTGTTAGCTATATTTGAGAATCTAACAAAGCAAACCAAGGTGAGTTCACACCCTTACTAAGGCATGGGATTCCCGGTGGTTGGGAATGGGATTGAATAACTATTTATATTATCAACACTACTAGACTACCTACTACTGTCCTCGGATTGAGAAGGGCACGTACGTAAAACCTACGTACACTCACACTTACTACTGTCCTCGAATTGGTAAGGGCACGTACGTAAAACCTACGTACATTCATACTTACTACTGTCCTCGGATTGGGAAGGGCACGTACGTAAAACCTACGTACACTCATACTTACTACTGTCCTCGGATTGAGAAGGGCACGTACGTAAAACCTACATACACTCATACTTAACACCATCCTCGGATTGGGAAGGACACTTATGGATACGCCTAGTCTAGTAACATACATAATGGGAAGCCCCCACTGATTATGGTTATGGTTTGGGTAATGAAAGAGGAACTGGTTAAACATACTTTCAACTACGGGGTAACCCCCTCGGCAATTAAGCCAACGAAAGTCAAACCACGTTTTTCAGAAACGACTTAAAAACTAAACAACCAAACGTGAACTCACTCAACTTTGTTGTTGACTCGTTGTTACATGCCTTACAGGTCGCTTAACACTTGGAGCTTGCACGAGGAAGGAGTCGTTGTGGTGTACGGACTGTTATGTTTCGTGCTTAATATTTAAATCCATATGAACTTATTAAACTTGCGTTTTGAACTTTAACTTATAAACTATGGACTTATGCTTTTGGATTTACTCTTATGCTTCCGCTGTTTAAATTGAACTTGGTTAAATTCCTTTTGGTCACCAATTGTATTGTGATTGGTTTTATTTACTAAAATACGTTGTTCAATATGATTGGTGGCTCGATCCTGGTCACGTCACTCCTCCAAGCGGTGGTACTCCACATGGTGGATTTTGGGGGTGTGACAGATTGGTATCAGAGCCATTGGTTATAGAGAACTTGGTTTTAATAAGGGAAAAAGTTTTTATTAAAACCAGACTATAACCTGTACAGTGCTTAACGATCCACAACGATGCTTCGCTCCACGTGCAAGACTCGACACTATAGGTGATACGATTCATGTTTATATTACCTACTTGTTAGTTATATAGGACATTGCTTAGGATATGCTTAGATAACATAGTATCAACTGCTTGAAAACTTTGTGTGATCACTCTCTTCTGTCATTCCACACTTGTGTAATGATACGACGCACTTCTCACTTGTGTTCTCCGTATGGTGAAGATCATGAGTGGACGAATCAGCTTCACACAAGCCCAGCTGGCGGCTTTGATCAAAGAACAAGTTACTGCAGCACTTGCAGCCGCTCAAGCAGGAGGCCAGCTTACCCAGCCGCCTGTGTGCACGTTCAAGACTTTTATGGATTGTCGTCCTAGTACCTTCAGTGGCACTGAAGACGCAGTCGGACTCCTCCACTAGTTCGAGAAGCTCGAGTTGGTCTTCGAAATGTGTGAATGCCCTGAGGATCATAGGGTGAAGTATGCTACTGGTACTCTTGAAGGGGTAGCGCTCACGTGGTGGAATGCTCAGGTTCAGCTGCTGGGGTTGGTTGCTGCTAATGCCACCCCATGGAATGACTTCAAGGAACTGATCAAGGAAGAGTACTGCAGTCGTGATGACATCCACAAACTAGAGGTGGAATTTTTTAATCTGAAGATGACGGGGTCTGAGATTGAGGCGTATACTAAGAGGTCGAATGAACTGGCCATCCTGTGCCCTACTATGGTGGACCCTCCCATCAAACGTATTGAGCTTTACCTCAAGGGCCTTTTACCCGAGATTCAGAGTCAGGTGACTTCGGCTAACCTGGGTACCATTCAACAAATCATCAAGTTGACTCACCGTCTCACCGACCAGGCAGTGGAACAAAACAGATTACCCAAGCGTATTGGTACTGCTACTACTGATACCCCCAATGATCACAAGCGAAAATGGGATGGAAATTCGGGCAAAGGCTCTACCTTTGTTCAGTCTCAGTCTCAGCAACGAAGGACTGAGGACCATAGGAGCCCTGGTCAGCACTCTTCTGGTAGTCAAGGGCAGGGTGGATATCGAGGAAACCACCCAAAGTGCAACAAATGCAACAGACACCACAGTGGTCAGTGCAACAAGGGACGCTGTCAGAGGTGTCTCAAGATGGGTCATGAAGCCAAGGATTACAGGAGCCCACGGCCTACGAATCAGAATCCTCAGCAGCAACAGCAAGCACCGCAGAATCAGCAACAGCAACAGGGCAACAAGGGATGCTTTCAGTGTGGTGTTGAAGATCACTTCAAGAGACACTGCCCGCAATTAAATCAGAATCAGAATCACAACCAAGGAAACGGGAACAATAATGGGGGCAACAATGGAGGAAACAATGATGGCAACGGTGCCAGGGGTCGTGTGTTCGTGATTGGTCAAGGTGATGCAAGGAACGATCCCAACGTTGTGATGGGTAAGTTTCTTCTGGACGACTTCTTTGTTACTGTTTTATTCGATTCGGGTGCCGATACTAGTTATGTGTCCTTAAAAGTTAGCCAAATGCTTAAGCGCACTCCAACACTTCTAAACACCAAACACACGATAGAGCTAGCAAATGGTAAAAGTCTTGAAGCCACACACGTAGTTAAAGGTTGTAACCTCGTCTTAGCTGGTCAGACTTTCTCTATCGATCTTATCCCTATCACACTGGGTAGTTTTGACGTCGTTATTGGGATGGATTGGCTATCTCATCATCAAGCGGATATTGTTTGCAAGGAGAAAATCGTCCGCATTCCTCGTTCTGGTAAAGAACCTCTGGTGATTCAGGGTGATAAGAGAGGTGCTGTCGAAGGCATCATCTCTTTCCTTAAGGCCCAGAAGTGTTTGCGAAAGGGCCACACTGCCATTTTAGCACTCGTTACTGACACATCAACGGAAGAGAAGAGAATTGAAGACATCCCTATTGTACGTGATTTTCCCGAGGTATTTCCTGAGGAATTACCTGGTCTTCCGCCTCATCGCCAAGTTGAATTTCAAATCGAGCTAGCTCCTGGAGCAGCGCCCATAGCTCGAGCACCATATCGTCTAGCTCCATCAGAACTCGAAGAACTGTCCACGCAATTACAAGAACTCTTGGAAAAGGGCTTTATACGTCCTAGCTCTTCGCCCTGGGGAGCTCCAGTCTTGTTTGTGAAAAAGAAAGACGGTACTTTCAGAATGTGTATTGACTATCGCGAACTCAACAAGGTGACCGTGAAGAATCGTTATCCTCTTCCACGTATTGACGACTTATTCGACCAGCTGCAAGGGTCGAGCTATTACTCTAAGATTGATTTGAGATCGGGATACCATCAGCTGAGAGTCCGAGAGGAGGACGTCTCCAAAACAGCATTCAGAACTCGTTACGGCCATTACGAGTTTCTGGTTATGCAATTCGGGCTGACGAATGCACCAGCGATCTTCATGGATCTCATGAACCGAGTGTGCAAGCCTTACCTGGATAAGTTCGTTATTGTGTTCATTCCACGATATCCTGATCTATTCTAAGAGTCAGGAGGAACACGAGCAGCATCTACAACTTGTGCTGGAACTTCTTCGAAAAGAGCAGTTGTATGCCAAGTTTTCGAAATGTGACTTCTGGCTTCGCGAAGTCCACTTTCTAGGCCATGTGGTAAACAAGGATGGAATTCATGTGGATCCATCTAAGGTTGAATCGATCAAGAACTGGCCTGCACCCCGCACACCAACAGAAATCCGCCAATTCTTGGGTTTGGCAGGATATTACAGAAGGATTATAAAGGATTTCTCAAAGATTGCGCAGCCTCTCACTTCACTGACTCAGAAGGGTGTCACCTATTGTTGGGGTAATGCACAGGAGTCTGCATTTCAGCACTTGAAGGATAGACTTTGTAGCGCACCTATCCTCTCATTGCCTGAAGGCACATAAGATTTTGTGGTTTATTGTGACGCTTCCATCCAAGGACTTGGTTGCGTATTGATGCAACGTGACAAGGTCATTGCCTACGTATCGCGCCAACTTAAAGTTCACGAAAGGAATTACACTACTCACGATCTGGAGCTGGGAGCAGTTTTTTTTGCGCTAAAGATATGGAGACATTACCTGTACCGTACCAAGTGCACCATTTACACCGATCACAGGAGTCTCGAGCATATCTCCAAGCAAAAGGAGTTAAACATGAGTCAACGCCGATGGGTTGAGCTCTTGAACGATTATGAATGCGCAATCAAATATCATCCGGGCAAGACCAATGTTGTGGCCGACGCCCTCAGTCGAAAGGATACTATACCTAAGCGTGTACGTGCTTTACAGCTTACCATCCAATCCAACCTCCCCTCTCAGATTCGCGATGCTCAGGTCGAAGCATTGAAGGCAGAGAACATCAGGGCTGAATCCCTACGAGGATCGAGGCAACGGCTGGAACAAAAAGAAGACGACGCCTACTATGTTAACGGACGCATTTGGGTTCCACTTCATGGAAACTTACGTGAGCTTGTGATGGATGAGGCAAACAAGTCTCGCTATTCGGTACATCCTGGTTCGGATAAAATGTACCACGACCTAAAGACTACGTATTGGTGGCCTGGCATGAAAGCCCATATAGCAACCTACGTCAGTAAGTGCTTGACTTGTGCGAGAGTAAAGACTGAATATCAGAAACCATCAGGCCTACTTCAACAACCGGAGATCCCGAAATGGAAATGGGAGCAAATTTCCATGGATTTCGTTACCGGCCTGCCCAGATCTCAACGCGGAAACGATACCATTTGGGTGATCGTTGATCGACTGACCAAGTCTGCACATTTTCTGGCTATCAAAGAAACAGATAAGTTTTCTACTCTTGCAGACATTTACCTAAAGGAAGTGGTATCAAGGCACGGAGTGCCAACCTCTATTATATCTGATCGTGACGCGCGTTTTACTTCAGAACTGTGGCAAGCAATGCACAAGTCTTTTGGCTCACGTTTAGATATGAGCACTGCTTATCACCTACAGACGGATGGGCAATCTGAACGCACCATCCAAACCCTTGAAGACATGCTTAGGGCATGTGTAATCGATTTTGGTAATGGCTGGGAAAAGCACCTCCCGCTAGTGGAGTTTTCGTATAACAACAGTTACCACACCAGCATTCAGGCCGCTCCATTCGAGGCATTGTACGGACGCAAATGCCGATCACCTCTCTGTTGGGCAGAAGTTGGTGACAGCCAAATCACTGGCCCAGAACTTGTGGTAGATACCACCAAGAGAATTGCTCAGATACGACAGCGAATGGCGGCAGCTCGTGACCGTCAGAAAAGCTATGCTGATAAGGGAAGAAAACCACTCGAGCTCCAGGTTGAGGATCGAGTGCTACTCAAAGTCTCACCTTGGAAAGGTGTAGTCCGCTTTGGCAAACGAGGCAAACTCAATCCGCGTTATGTCGGACCATTCGAAGTCACCGAGAAAATGGGCAAAGTCGCCTACAGGTTGAATCTACCTGAAGAACTCAGCGGAGTCCACAATGTTTTCCATGTGTCGAATCTGAAGAAGTGTCTGTCAGATGAGACCCTCATAGTTCCTCTTAAGGAACTCACAATCGACGACCAGCTGCGACTCGTCGAGGAACCAGTAGAGATTACGGATCGAGATGTTAAGATCCTCAAGCGTACCAGGATACCTCTGGTCCGAGTTCGTTGGAATGCTCGTCGTGGAACGAGAAGACCAAATGAAACTCAAGTATCCCCAGCTGTTTAAGAAAAATGCAACCACTACTGAGGCTGAAGCTACTGCAGAATTTCTGGACGAAATTCCAAATCAACGGGGGGATAATGTGACACCCCAGGAAAATCCGGAAAACAACGCAACTTAATTAAGCAGTTTAACGGAACAGTTTCGAACCGAACAACCGGACTTTACCCGGAACATAAAAATATTGACATGACATTGTTTTTCTTTTTCTGAGCCAGTTAGGGTCCCCGAATACCCTAACACCCGTTATAACACATAACACACTAGTAACTAATTTAATCACCTAACTAATCTAACTAGCTACTAACTACATCATTCAAATCCAACCATATACACCCCCCCCCCTAACCAAACGGTTCTCCATAGGGGACACACTCCACCAAATTGTGATTATTTTATTCTTATTGTCCAAAATCTAGAGAACACATTATTTGTTGGTTAAAGCTCTAACGTGGTTTATAAATATAACCAATAGATCTCATTTCATTCACTAAAACACATCAACAAAATTTAGCTCTCTTCTCCTCTCTTTCTTTGAAATCGGTAGCCACAACCTCTCACCATACAACCACCATCAAGTCTTGATCAAGCCATTCTACATACACTCAAAGGTGCTACGGGTCATACAACGAAGCTCGGTGCTCTCGGAAGTGGAAGGACCTTCTCCATTCGCTATTAACCATCACTTTTCTACACTCGAACTCCCCTAGCCTTGAGCTAGTGGTAAGAACTTAGATCCGTTCGTTTTTCATGTTATTTAAGTGGTTAATAGTTGATTTAATGGCTGAAAATTGAAACACTAAAGAACCTAACATAAAGTCTTGGACAAAAGATGAATAAGTTGGATAAAGAAGATAAGTTATGTGTGTGAATGATGTTGTTATGATTCTTGCTGATTTCTTGCTGAGTTACTTGTTAATATTGATGTTTGATGTTGTTATGATCACTTAACATGTTAACGGAAATCAATCGAACACACTTTAGAGTGTTAAAAGCTGAAAACAGTTGCTGAATGATGATTACAGCCAACTTCAGTTGGCTGTAACCGAACCTTAATAAAGCAGAAAATGTATTTTCTGAACTCTAGATTTATGTGTTATGAAATACGGTTCTAATGGCACTGGAATCATAATTTTTTGACTCCGTTTACTATTTTTAAAAGGGCGTTTTGTAACAGCAGCTCAAGCTGCATTTTTCCTGTTGAAAATTGGTGTTGTGTTTTTAGTCATAACTGGAAGTCTTTGACGAATCAACTCATGAAATTTGTACACTAGATGACAACTGATGTATCTGTAATTACCCCACTAGAATTTCGTAAATCGGACGCTCGATGAATTTTAAATAAATTATTCCGTGGACTGTGGTCAGAAAAATATAAATCTGAGTTCAGTCCGGAAATTGAATTTTTATAAAATATTGGTAATGAACTGGACCCCGATATTTTTACACAATAAAATTTGGAACGTTTAAGGCATTCTGTAAAAATTTGGGAATTTTTGGAATAATTTAACTATTTTATTAAAATGTCCGAAAACAGTCCGGTTTTGAATATTTATGCTGAAACGACATAAGCTGTAATTTGCATGTCTAAATGTCGAGTGTCCTATCTGTAAATGATCTAACATGTTATATGTTTTATGTGCATTATCGTATGTTTGCTTATGAGTGGGGAATGGGTGGGAAACTTATATGGGCATAAATCGTCAAAGTGACGCATGTTGTGTGATAGATACGTGTAGGAACTTTGTGCTCTATTTGAAAGCCACTAAATGACTAACTGGTAAATCATACTAGGACGTGATTGACCGACCTTGACTGTTAGCTATATTTGAGAATCTAACCGAGCAAACCAAGGTGAGTTCACACCCTTACTAAGGCATGGGATTCCCGGTGGTTGGGAATGGGATTGAATAACTATTTATATTATCAACACTACTAGACTACCTACTACTGTCCTCGGATTGAGAAGGGCACATACGTAAAACCTACGTACACTCACACTTACTACTATCCTCGGATTGGGAGGGGCACGTACGTAAAACCTACGTACATTCATACTTACTACTGTCCTCGGATTGGGAAGGGCACGTACGTAAAACCTACGTACACTCATACTTACTACTGTCCTCGGATTGAGAAGGGCACGTACGTAAAACCTACGTACACTCATACTTAACACCGTCCTCGGATTGGGAAGGACACTTATGGATACGCCTAGTCTAGTAACATACATAATGGGAAGCCCCCACTGATTATGGTTATGGTTTGGGTAATGAAAGAGGAACTGGTTAAACATACTTTCAACTACGGGGTAACCCCCTCGGCAATTAAGCCAACGAAAGTCAAACCACGTTTTTCAGAAACGACTTAAAAACTAAACAACCAAACGTGAAATCACTCAACTTTGTTGTTGACTCGTTGTTACATGCCTTACAGGTCGCTTAACACTTGGAGCTTGCACGAGGAAGGAGTCGTTGTGGTGTACGGACTGTTATGTTCCGTGCTTATTATTTAAATCCATATGAACTTATTAAACTTACGTTTTGAACTTTAACTTATAAACTATGGACTTATGCTTTTGGATTTACTCTTATGCTTCCGCTGTTTAAATTGAACTTGGTTAACTTCCTTTTGGTCACCAATTGTGTTGTGATTGGTTTTATTTACTAAAATACGTTGTTCAATATGATTGGTGGCTCGATCATGGTCACGTCACGCCTCCAAGCGGTGGTACTCCGCATGGTGGATTTTGGGGGTGTGACAAAAACCTTCCTTACAAATTAAGTAGCCTCAGTAGAAGATACGTGGATAAAGTCTTAGAAATATACAACTGAGAAGCATTCCTTGCATAATTAACTCATGTAAATACTTTTAACTTATTTTCCCTTATACGGGCTTGGGATACGGTAAATTATTACCGCTTGGTCAGGTATGAGATTATTTAATTGGATTGTGATTTAATAAATCTGCATAACCCGTTTTAATCTGTTTTGTTTGATAACATAAACTTTGGGGGTTAACGACCGTGTCCTGGATATCCTAGGCTCATTTAAGTTATTAATGGCCACTACCTATACACGGGGTGTAGGCGTACACCCGACAGATGCAAATGCTAAGTATTAAATTACCCACAAGTTGGGGATAACTCCTTTGTGGGTTTTATAAATGGTGAGTCGGTTAATCATGACCGGCTTCCAAACCGGCCCCAAATGTATGACAAACATGTAAACCTGCATACAAGATTTTAAATAAAATTGTCCCTAGTTATAAAAGATTTTGTGCCTTGTGCGCCTAAACCAATTTTCATAAATGTTTTCAAATGAGTCAGTTAATTGTATTTACCAGTGAAAACTGACGTATTTTTCAAAGACTAAGTGACAGGTACCTCACGAACTAGGCTGGAGCTACTTGGCGTTAATTAAGAGGATCTTGCAAATCCTTAAATGCCTAAAGTTTTTCAAACTCTGTTTTATGTATTTGTTTTAATGGTCCGCCCGTGGATCTCTTTTACAACCGTCTGTATATTCTTTCATTTTGAACTTTGAACATTTTGGGTTGTAATAGTAATTAACTTCCAAGCCTTCCGCTGTGCTATAATTGTGTTTAATTGTCTATGATGATATCAACTACGTCACGATACTCCCCACCCGGCCCACCGGAATATGTGGAAATATCAGGGTGTGACATGATCCTATGAGTCATTTCCAACTATAAATACCCTTGAATGTTGAACTCATTCCTTGCACCATTTCTTCATTTCTTCTCTACTTGCTCTCTGGAAGTTCCTAATCATATAGGAGCATCCCTCTGAGTTTCAAACTTTCTTAGGATCACTTGTAAGTGTTCCTTTCTAGTTCTTTTCATTTTTATAGGCTTTTATAAGCCGAAAGTCAAGAAAATTGACTTTTGCTTTGACTTTTGGTTTAGACCATTATGGTCCAGCCATTGTTTGAATCGAACATGGCTACGTAATCGTAATTAGGTAGGTGTTAATCCTTCAAAAGGGCACCTCCTGGAAATCACGTTAGGTTGGTCAAATGACGGGTCAAAGTTAAGTTAAATAAAAAGTCAAAGGGTAGATTTTCAGAAACTTTATAAAATGAACTTGTTAATGTTATAACTCATGTTTTTAACACTAAATCAGTTGGTAATTAATACTAGAACATGTATGAGCATGTTCACCCCATCATTTCCAGTTTACATGTCGGTTCGCAACCGAAAGTCAAGCAGTTTGACTTCTACTTTAACTTTCAATTCTGACATGATTTAGCAACTTTAACTACTGAATTTAGTTGCATTATGATCACAATGTAGTGTAGAATAACCCTCTGTGGTTATGCTACTTGATCATAATCAGATTCTGAGTTTTTACACAAGTTCATATAATATGACTAATTATGACCAAAATGCCCTTTTTGTGCAAAACTTGGTTTTAATCAATGATGAACTTGTAAAATGAATAATCTACTGATATGTTATTATAATTAACATATTTTTGTATAATAAACCTGTTTATAACCTGAGTTTTATTACAAGTTCATAAATTATGTTATATTATGACTGAAATGCCCTTTATGGTGCATAGTTTGGTTTTAAACCATAATCATCTTACAAATTTTATAATCTACTGATGTTATAATATAATTAAATTATTTTAATAAAATGAACTTGTTCATAACATAAGTTTTTATGCAAGTTCTTAAAATATGTAATATAATGACTAAAATGCCCTTTTGGTGCATATTTTGGTTTTAAACCATAATGATCATATAACCTCGATTACCTACTGACTTGGTAACTGTTTAAAAGTATTTTATGTAGTGAAACGCTAACAACCCATAACACATGTATCTTTTGCCTTAATTATGATAAAAGATGATTGTAAACATTACTTAGGGTCTGTTTGATACGGGGTAATGAAATGGACGAGAGAATAAAATATATGAGGTAATGGATCAGATAAAGGAATGAGAGGAATAAATCATTACCTTTTGTTATTTGGTAGGCAGGAAAAGACGAAGGAATAAAATCAGTGTTGGGTGGTGGTAGTGGGTGGCAGCGGTGGCGTTGGTCAATGGTGGTGGCGATGGTCGACGGTGGTCGGCGGGGGGCGCCAGTGGTCAGCGGTGGCATTGGCCAATGGCGGAAATGATGGTGGGTGGGGGTAGCAATGGCGTCGGTGGGTGGCAGCGTCGATGGTGTGTCACGGTGGTTGATGGTGGTGGCGGGGTCTACAGTGGTAGTGGTCGGCTGTTGCACAGGTGGTCGATAGCGGTGGGCGGCGGCGGTGGCCCCTAGTGATGGTGGTGGTCGATGGTGACACCGTGGTCGATGGCGGAGGGTGGCGGTGGTTGGCGGGGCGGGTGGTGGTGACGTTAGGCGGTGTTGGCGATTGAGGGTGAGAGAGAGAATTAAATGAAAAAAAGAGTATGGAACTAAATGTGTTATGTAATGGGTAATTCCATTACCTTGAGCAAACAAACACATCTTTTTCCTTCCCTCCCAATAGACTATTTCGTTCCGCCTCTTCATCTCGCATATCATACACTATCTTAGTCTCTAATACCATGTGTATGATTTTATATTCAACATCTCCCTATATATATATATATATATATATATATATATATATATATAGGGGAGGGTTTAAATGAGAACACTAAATATTGTGAGAACCGTGAGAACAAATAAAAAAACCATGAGAACTTGGTAAAAAACAATTCAAATTTAAAATTTCTTTTTACACTTATCATTGTTATCTAAATACAATGTTAGAAATTAAATTTACACGTATAAATTTACGTGAATTCGTAAATAAAGAAAATTTACACATGTGTAAGTTTGCCATTTACATATGTGTAAATTTGTTATATTTACACATGTGTAAAAAATCTAATAATAGTGATTTTAAGAGGAGAAATGAATTATTTGATGTTCTAAATTCTTTTTTTATATTGTATTTTAATTTCAATGAGGGTTATATTAAATAAAAATGGTTTTGATTGGTGTTCTTATTCGTTCTCATGGTTCTTGCAATATTTAGCGTTCTCAAGATAACCCTCCCATATATATATATATATATATATATATAGAGAGAGAGAGAGAGAGGAAGTGTAGGATACAAATCCCCTAATCGTACATTACGTACGCGATCCCCACAGCCATACACGTGTCCTGGTTCAATTTAATTAGATAAGGGTATATCAAACATTCTGTTCAATCATCTGAGGGCTAATTAGGGAATTCTGTCAACAAGGAAGCAGATTACCAGTTCGTTTCAAAATCGTCTATCTAATTATTGTTCGTATCAATTCGATTTGTAGGTTTTTTGATTAATTCCTATACCTAACACATATTGGTGATACCGAAAATGTTGGATTCGTCATTTAGGATGTTTATTTTGGGTTTTTCATCATAGGGTTACGGTTGAGGTATGGGTTTTATTTGATTTGAAGGTGTTTCCATGTTATTAGATTGTAACGAGGTTGAAGATAAGATGTTTCTTGGTTTATTTGGTGAGTTTAACATATCGCATATGTTGTTTTTAACATGTCACAGGTATTAAAGATTGGATCATATGAATAATTTCACATGTTTAAGTTGGACCTTTCGCACACAATAAATTTTTAATATGTAATTTCGCATGTTTAAGTTGGTCATTTCGCAGACTAAAAAGTATATAACATATTGAGCTCAATATTTCGCACGCTTTAAAAGTAATTATATGTAATTTCGCACAGTGTGTTTTATAATTCAGTTCAATAATTCAAATCAAATAATTCAGTTTAATAATTGATATCAATTATTCATATCAATAATTTTACAGTGCGTTTTTATTTTACTATAAAGTTTATCTTTTTATCACCATTTCAAACCACTTATATCTTATCTTATTAAAAAAATGGCAGACCTCCCAACATCCTCTTCTGAATCAAGTATCAAACAGTCTTTGAGAAAAAGGATTCAGGAACACATTCAAAAGGATCGATCATGTCAAGAGATGCTGGAAACCAACATTTCTCGTGTAACAGAAAACATGAAGAGAAGACAAGAAATTATGAACTTGCTATCTCTGATGCAAGTGAGTCGTCTTCAAGAAATTGCTGTTATGTTCATGGTTGATCTGGGTGAGAGGGATGAGAAGCAGTTGAAAGAGTTGGCGGATGCAATAACTATCTTAAGATGCTCGATGGAGATGAAAATGAAGTTCCTTTCATCTTTTGAATGAACTTGTTTATTTTAGTGCTTTATTTAATAATACATGCAAGTGTTTTATGTTCCATATAATTCGCATGTTGTGTTATGGAATGGGATTTGATTTCGCATGTTTATATTCCCCATTTTGCATATTTTAAGCAATTCAATGTCAAACATGCGATTTTATACATAAAACATGCGAAATTTAAAACATTAATGTAATCTAACAAGTCTAAATATGCAATAGAAATTCAACATCAAACAAGTCTAATAGTCATTTCCAATAAATGCTCTCAACCTATCTGGGATTATTTTGTCGAAATCTTTGAAATACTTTTCTTTGCCCGGCCTTTTATCAAAAGCATTTGTCTGTTTAATTATTTTTTGACGCTCCACATTGTGTTCGGATAGAATGATTTTACTTAGATATCTGTGCCTCAGGAGATGAAGTTGTGAATTCTGTCTGTTGTTTACTTCATTTTCTTTCACAAACCCAGTCACCCATGGTGTTTTCTCTCCTTTATATGTTTCCATATGACGCATTGTAAACACTCCACAGTCTACACCGTTATTCTCTGTCCTCCATTCCATCACTTTTCTTTCTATCTCTGATGTTTCAAGTGCTTTTATAGCTGGTGTTGGTTTTAAGGCCTTTTGTAGGTATAAAACCAATACCCTTCTCTGTAACATAGCAACATTGTGTCAGTAGCTTTTACATAAATATAACATGTATATGAAGAAGCTTTTGTATTACCAGTGTGTCTGGAAGCCCCTTGTATCTATCCCTAAACTCTTGTTCAGCTGCTGAATTGTCAATCAGCTCAATTTTGCCGGTTTTCAAGTGGAAGCACAAGACATAGAAGTGGTCACCTTGAAGTACCGGAATAAACACCAAGTCAACCGAATCAAGGTTTTTTACCTCATATTTTAGTATTATGTCTTCTAAATTTGAGGCAAATACGTTTAGACATTGGTTGTCTGTGTAAGTCTCCTCCTTGTACATGATATCCGGCTGTATGTTATGTAATTAGAATTAAGGTTAAGTAATGTATTACAAGGTATTTGTACATGCAAATTTAGTATATGCAAATTAATGTGTGAAATTTTTTCACATGCGAATTGTATATGCAATGTGTGCGAAATTATAATAGTATGCGAAATGTTGTTTTTGTTTTCATAGGAAAACTATCTACTATTCTACATGCGATTTAACTATAATTAGTATGCGAAATCATTAAATATGCATTTTCTGTTTTAATTTCAAATGCCAATATGTTTAGAAAAACATACCATCATTGTGCTAAACAAGAAGAGTCTGTATGGTGATGATTTTCTATCCCTTCTCTTCTTATCTTTAAGGTTGAGAACATCCACAAATGAATCTATTCGGTTTGATGCTACGTACTGACCCCTGTAGAAGCTTTCAAAGATGCCTTTGACTGTGTAAACCCCAGTTTTTGATCGGTAAAATACATCCCTGCCAGGCAAAAATTAAATAATTCAATATTTTGAGTGTATATATTTAGATGTTTGTTAGTTGATATAATTGTTTTACTTACTCTATGTTTGCCAATGTAGCAAATATGTATCGGATCACACTCAATTCTTGATTCAAGAGTGCTTCGTGCATGTTTACCACTCTGTTGCAGAAAGGGGAACAAAATGCTTCTCCAAGGTCTACACATCTTTTCTCATTTCGAATTTTGGCGGCTTCTATTGTCTTATAAAGGAGTTCATTTAACCTGTCACACCCCGACATTTCCACGTATTACCAGTGGGCCCGGTGGGGGAGTATCGTGACGTAGTTGATATCATCATAGTCAAACAACACAAATTTAAATGCACAGCGGAAGCAAAAGATATTAATCACATTACAACCCGAATAAATAGTAATATCAAAGTATTACAACAGACTGTAAAGGATCCACAGGCGGATCAAAAGATAAATAAGATCATTGTTCAACAGACTTTAACATCTAGAGCTTGCAAGACTTGATTATTGATGCCTGGAGTAGCCAGCCTATTTCGTATAGTACCTGCACTTAGCCTTTTTGGAAAATACGTCAGTTTACACTGGTAAATACAATTAACTGACTCATTTTGAAAAGAGTTTAAGAAAATTAGTTTGAATGCACATGGCACAAAATATCCTTTTTAACTTGGGAGAATTATTTAAAAATAAACTTGTATACAGTTTTACATGTTTATCGTCCATTTAGGACCCGGTTAGAAGAGCCGGTTTTAACAAGATTAATAGACACACCACTTGGTATAATACCCACAATAATATTCCCTTCTTGTGGACTACCTTTTTACATACGCAGCTGTCAGGTGTATGCCTACACCTCATGCTTAAGTCGTGGCCATTTCTAATGAATCAGCCGAGGATATCCAGGACACGGTCATTAACCCCCCAAAGGCATTGCATCAAACAAAACAGAATAAAACGGGTTATGCATCTTTTTAATCAATATCTGATTGTACGACTTTATACCCGACCAAGCGGTATTTTTATAATACCGTACCCCAAGCCCGTATAGGGAAAATAAGTTAAAAGTATTTACCAGAGCAAACTATAAATCACACACAGCAATTGCACGTAGCTTTTACCGGTCGATTCCTAACGGGTCTTAATTAAGCTTAAACTTAGATCGGTTAGTTTTAAAGAAATGTATACGGTTCAAGACGCAAGATGGGTAAACTAAACACATTCTGGACTTTGAGACATTCTGGACTAGAATGTGATTAGAATGTGATTTAGTACCGACAAGTTTGAAGACTTATATAATATGGGTAAACTAAACACATTCTGGACTTTGAGGTGAAAATGATAAGGTTTGACCCGTTTCGGTCAATTTATGCAAACTAGTTACATAAACCGAACCGGACGCGAATAACGCATAACGGGTAACCAAATGAGTCATGAACAGGTTTCCTAAGTTAATATGCTTTAAATATGTTGTGATATCAGCAGGATACCTTCCATTATGCCCAAAACGAGTTTAATCTCAAATTAAGCTTCGTAGGGGTATTTTGGTCATTTTAAAGATTATAAAAGAGATTAAATGTAATTCAGAGGTTTAGGTCTGAAATAATCAGTAAAACTACTCAATTTAATAAGTTATATCAGTTGGAGATAAGTCTTATATGACAAGAATGATTTTAACCCATACCACGTGTTTAAACGCATAAAAAGTCGTTTTAAGCAATTTCCGGGTTAGAATAGGAATCTGAATTTCCTGATCAGTTTATAAGGTTCAAAATACTTCATTTATCATATAAAATCAGTAGCCAAATATTTGGTACCAAATTGTTATGTAAAACTCATTTTATAAGCAAAAAGGGTATAATCGGCAATAACCGAATCAAGGCGATAACCCTATGTTATGATCAGTTTAAAAAAATAATTAAAAATCTTCAAAAATCACAGAATATTATTTTACATCAGTGGGTAAAAGGTTTGGTGTCAAAAATTGGGTTTAGATAGGCTTTATGCTAATTGCGCCATTTAATTAAATAAAAAACTTTCTAATTACGCTATTGAACATAACTCCTAATCTAGACCTCAAACTGATGTGAAATTTTAGGGACATGTTTATAAATCAGTAACCAAGATTATTGTCCTCTCACATTTCCAACAATCTCGTTTTATGGTTAAAAGGGCATTATGGTCAACATTAAGCAATTAACGAAAACGTGTAAATGAATCGGACAATCAACGAGTCATTCACAGAGGGTTATACTATCATATAACCTGGTCCTAATGAAGCTCTGAGGCATTCTTAAATCATGCTAATTTGGGTCAGAACTGAAAGTCAAAGCAGTGGTCAAATTATGCGACTTTCGGTTCCGAACCGGTCCTAAACTGAAAATTGTCGGGTCAGACATGCTTAGACATGTTCTTGCATTGATTACCAAGTTATATGAGTGGTAAAACAGGTTACACGTCTTCTACATTGCTAATTATGTGTTAATTCGAAAATTATGTTTCTGTTGACTTTTTATAACTAACTTTGACCCGACAAATGACTTAGTTAGAGCGGGAATCAGAGGGTGCCCTTTTAAGGGTTTAATGCCCACATAATTACCAACTTATAACTACTTTTAGTTTGACTAATCACTGGACCATTAGTGATTAATCGTTAAGTCAAACCTTAATTACGACGGTTTGACTTTAAGCTAATAAACTAAGTAAAACACGATTAAAGAAGGTTAAGGAAGCTTACCAAGGTCCTATGCACGACTAATGATGCTTAGGGAGTGGTCTTGAGCTCCAGAAATCTTCAGGAGTTGTGTTTGAATGAATGATCAAAAGTTGCAACAATGAGGGCCTTTATATAGTGATCTTTATTGATCAAGATGATGCCAAACAAGTCTAGGATTGATCCCTGATCAACACAAGTGTCCCTAGTGCCTAAAAACTTGTTTGTGCAGCCCATGGTATTGAAAACAAGCAATCTAAGTCGGTTAAACGGGCTGAACAGACACCTGTCATGTTTTTCTGGTGCTGGGGAACTCAGGCGGCCCGCGTAAGGTCCTGGGCAAGCCTTACGCGGCCCATGTGAAGCTTCTGCTCAGGTAAAACAAATTTCAATGATTGCATTTTGGCCCCCGGTCCTTTTTAAAGTTGTTTTAACTTCTTGTTTTGCACTTTGAGCCCTCTAAATTGATTTCTAAGGACTCCAAGACATAACCAATCTTTGTGAAGTCCTTGGTCACTTTATGGTCACCCGAAAAGCCTTAGCTTTCAACATTTACGCTTTTAACCCCTCGCATACGGATGTTAGCATAACTTTCTCATACGGAAAAGAAACCTTGTGAAATTTTTATCACTTATTCTAGTGAGCATAATTAATCATTACAAAGCTTCGGGTTTGTTAAAAGGTCAATAAGAGGTATACTTTAAACATGTTGACACATTTAACCCCTGTAGTTTGTAATCTCTCGCTTTCTTCCACAATTAGTTTCGTATGATACATAATTCATTCGTTTAAGGGTATAAACATCGTGTAAGGTTGTTGCAAGGTACATTTATCCGATGTTTGACATTTTAAATCCTTTTACACACGTAAATTCTTTGTTTGTCAACTTTAGTCCTTTTAACTTAATCCTTTACATGTTTAAAGCTCATGACACGTGTCGATAGTATATTGGACATGAAATTACGAGGTGTTACATCCTCACCCCCTTAAAAGAAATCTCGACCTCGAGATTTACTGAAATAAATGAGGGTACTTTTCTTTCATTGTGGACTCTACCTCCCACGTGTACTCGGGACCTCTACGGGCATCCCATTTTACTTTTACGATCGGTACATGCTTCCTTCGAAACTTCTTAACCTGTCAATCCTCGATCGACATAGGTTTTTCAACAAACTTCAAGCTCTCATCGATGTGCACATCTGTATGTGGCATGACTAGTGATTCATCAGCTAGACATTTCTTCAGATTGCAGATGTGAAATACGTTATGAATACCACTGAGCTCTTCAAGAAAATTTAACTTATAAGCCACTGATCCGACACATTTGATGATCTCGAATGGTCCTATGTATCTCGGGCTTAACTTGCCTTTCTTACCAAATCACATTACCCCTTTCCAGGGTGATACTTTAAGTAGCACCTTGTCACCTACCTCGAATTTCAGAGGTTTACGCCTTAAATCTGCGTAGCTTTTCTGTCTATCCCTGGCAGCTTTGAGACGATCGCGTATTTGCACAATCTTATCTGTCGTCTCCAGGACTATTTCAGGTCCTGTCAGTTGGACATCTCCAACTTCCGCCCAAAATACGGGTGTTCTGCACTTTCTACCGTACAAGGCTTCGAAAGGCGTAGCCTTAATGCTTGTATAATACCTATTGTTATAGGAGAACTCGATTAATGGCAGGTGGTTATCCCAACTACCACCTAAGTCAATCACACATGCACGAAGCATGTCTTCCAAAGTTTGGATTGTACGCTCACTCTGCCCGTCCGTCTGAGGATGGTAAGCCGTACTAAAATTTAAGCGCGTGCCCAAAGATTGTTGGAAACTTTTCCAAAAATGTGATGTGTATCTAGTATCTCTGTCGGAGATAATAGACACTGGTACGCCATGCAGAGATACAATCTTATCTACGTACAATTGGGCTAGCATGTCGGAGCTATAGGTCTCCTTAATGGGTAGGAAATGTGCTGACTTAGTCAGTCTATCTACTATCACCCATATAGTATCATTTCCTTTATTTGTCTTTGGCAACTTGGTGATGAAATCTATTGTCACCATTTCCCACTTCCACGTGGGAAGTTCAGGCTGTTGTAGCAAACCTGACGGCTTCTGATGTTCAGCTTTGACTTGCGCACATGTCAAACATTTAGCTACATAGGCAGCTATAGACTTCTTCAAGCCTATCCACCAAAAAATTGCTTTCAGGTCCTGGTACATCTTGTCAGCTCCAGGATGAATGGAGTATTTAGAACTATGGGCTTCCTGGAGGATAACATCCCGAAGTCCTCCATAAACTGGAACCCATATTTGTCCATTTAACCTCAAAATTCCGTCCTTGCCATAGGATAACTGTTCTTCAGTTACTCCTAGCTTTTCATCAGGATAGTTAGCTTGTAGCACAACTTCCTTCTGCGCAGCTAACAACCTTTCATTCAAACTATTCTTTATCTCAATGCTCTTGGCATTGATTCTTATAGACTTCACTCTTTCCTTTTGACTTAAGGCATCAACGACTACATTCGCCTTGCCAGGATGGTATCTTATCTCACAATCATAATCATTAAAAGTTTCCATCCAACGTCGCTGCCTCATGTTCAAGTCCTTCTGATTGAACAGATGTTGAAGGCTCTTGTGATCAGAATAGATCACACACTTAGTTCCATACAAGTAGTGCCTCCAAAGTTTTAATCCAAACACAACGGCACCCAACTCCAAGTCATGGGTGGTGTAGTTCTTCTCGTGCACCTTCAACTGTCGAGAAGCATAGGCACTAACCTTGCCTTTCTGCATAAGCACACACCCCATACCGGTGTGTGATGCATCACAGTATACCACAAATTCTTCAATCCCTTCAGGCAATGTCAACACTGGTGCATTGCTTAGCTTCTGCTTAAGGATATCAAAGGATTCTTGTTGCTTCGGTCCCCAGTCGAACTTAATATTCTTCCTAGTCAAAGAAGTTAGGGGTGCAGCAATTCTTGAAAATTTTTCAATAAAACGCCTGTAATATCCTGCCAATCCCAAGAAGCTGTGAACCTCTGTGGGCGACTTCGGCTCTTGCCAATTCATGACAGCTTCAACCTTAGCGGGATCTACCTGGATTCCGCGTTCACTAACCACATGTCCAAGAAAATGGACTTCGCGAAGCCAAAATTCACACTTAGAGAATTTGGCGTAGAGCTTTTCTCGATGAAGTAGTTTCAGAATGCAATGGAGGTGCTTCTCATGGTCAGCTTGATTCTTTGAGTAAATAAGAATATCATCGATGAAGACGATGACAAATTTATCCAAGTAGGGCTTGCAGACGCGGTTCATGAGATCCATGAATGCGGCTGGTGCATTAGTGAGTCCAAAAGGCATCACTAAGAACTCGTAATGACCATAATGAGTCCTAAATGCAGTATTGTGTACATCTTCATTTTTAACCTTCAGCTAATGGTAGCCTGACCTTAGGTCGATTTTGGAGAAGTAACTTGCCCCTTGAAGTTGATCGAACAAGTCATCAATCCTGGGCAATGGATACCGATTCTTGATAGTAACTTTGTTAAGCTCTCAATAATCGATGCACAGACGCATCGACCCATCCTTTTTCTTCACAAACAGGATTGGTGCTCCCCAAGAAGATGAGCTAGGTCTAATAAATCCTTTGGCTAACAAATCATCCAGTTGAGTTCTCAACTCTTTCATCTCCGTTGGTGCCAGTCTGTAAGGCACTCTTGCAATAGGTGTTGCTCCAGGAATAATGTCAATCCTGAACTCCACTTGCATATCTGGGGGTAAACCAGGTAGTTCTTCAGGGAATACTTCTGGATATTCAGAAATAATCGGTATGTCGTCAATCTTAGGCTTTGGTTCATCAACAGTTACTTGCGCCATGTAGATAACAAACCCCTTCGTCAAACACCTTGATGCCTTGAGCATGGACACTTGCTCAGGCATTCCGTACTTAGTATCTCCTTGGATTGTCAAAGGCTCGCCATGAGGAGTTTTGACAATCACTTGCTTCTTGGCACAAACGATCTGGGCTTGGTTGCGAGACAACCAATCCATGCCTATTACTATATCGAAACCGGCTAATTTCAAGGGAAGTAAGGACAATGGAAAAGAATGGTTCCTAATGGATATAATACATCCATCTAACACGGTTGAAGCAGATTCTATGGTTCCATCAGCTAACTCCAATTCGTATTTTATGCTTAGGGTTCTAACAGGTAGATTTAACAACTTACAAAATTTATTATCCACAAATGACTTATCCGCCCCTGAATCAACAATACCCTCGCATAAACATCATTTATAAGAAAGGTACATGTTATCACGTTATCATCCTGCACTGCCTCCTTAGCATCCATTCTGAAGACCCTAGCTTTGGTCTTTTTACCTTCTTCTGGTTTCTTGGCATATTTTGGGCAGTTCGACTTAATGTGCCCCTTCTCGTTGCAGTTGTAGCAAGTCGCATCCTTCAACTTTTTGCAATCCAAGGTCTTGTGTTCCTTGGATTTGCAGATCCCACATCCAAATGTCCTTGATTGTGTCTGCGAGTTCGATTCCAACCTACACTTTCCAAAGTGATGTTTCCGACAAACCTTACACTTGGGCTTCTCACCCGACTGTTGGTTACCCTTGTTGAACCCTGAACCCTTCTTGTTCTCATGGTTCCCTTTGTGTTTCTTATCTGGAGGACGTGAGTTATCATCCTCACGTTTCCTCTTTCCCTCATCTGTATTTCTAAGCGATCTTTGTCTGACCGCGTCGAGGGTCAGAGACAATGACAAATCAGCTACAGACCAAAAAGTAGTAGGTCTTGATGCTTTTATGCTTGCCTTGATCTCTTGAGCTAATCCTCCAATGAAACGAGCTATTCGCTTTGGTTCAGGTGTGACTAAGTATGGAACCAAACGTGACATAGTGTTGAAGCTCGTAAGATAGGCTTGGCAATCTAAGTTTCTCATGGTCAAGCTTAAGAAATCAGTTTCAATTTTCTCAACTTCATGTTGAGGACAGTAATTTTCTTTTATCAAAGCAACAAACTGATCCCACGTCATGTTATAAAGCAGAATCTTCCCAGTGGCTTGAATCAATAATCTCCACCATGCTAACAATTCTCCTTTGAATGATTGTGAAACATACTTCACAATGTCTCGCTCGGCGCAACCACTAATATCTACCACAGTGTCCATCTCGTCGAGCCAGGTCATACAATCGACGGCTCCCTGTTCTCCCGTGAAGTGTCTCGGCTTGCAGGAGACAAAGTACTTATACGAACAGGTTTTGACCCGTGGCTCCTGGTTGAGCTCAACCTGTTTAGACGGGACACTTTTCTGATTTGAAGAGTGATGAGATTCACTCTTTCGAGCTGAATGAACTTTGGAGGGTGCTTTAGAGTGAGGTACAGATAAGGTCTTGCTATGTGTACCACTTGATTCATATTCCCTTCTATCCAGAGCTCGAGTAATGGCATTGTCTATCAATGCCTGCAGTTCTTCACCCGCTATGTTAATCCGAGTATTATCATGATTCTCTCTTGGGTGACTGTTGATCTCATCCGAGTCAGCCATGTAGATTGAACTGTTACATAAAATATCAACAATAATTTATTTGGGAGTTTATTATGGAATTGTCTTTTATGGCAATTCATTAACCATGGTAAACATAGACCATAATTGGTCAATTTGTTAATCATATATATTTAGGATTTTTATTATAATTTATCCTAATTATAAAACAATAACAGTATTATTAGTGGCACAAAAGGCCTAGTCACTAGGACATTTTAAATTATAAGCCATGATTTCAGAGAATCAAGGCATTAAGGTTTGAACATAGTTCTTTACCTTTTTCTGACAGAGAGTCGTAGGCTACTACTGTCTTTTGTCTTATATGACAATGAGTATGGCCCGTAGGCACTACATTACCTATGGATTGTTTAATATACGATCATCTTAATTGATGATTTAAACCCATGATTTACAGATCATCAAGTTAGGTTAGGAATCTTTTGAAGAATCCTATTATAGGAATGACGTGTGTGATTTTAACGAATCACGTCTGCCAGGAGCGTTAACATGTTTTCAGATGTTAACAGGGATTTGAATCCTTTTTAAGCAAGTCTTACCATCTTGGCCCAGTCTTATAATGACATGCATGCTAGGTTAAAACTTTAAGATTCTTATTTAATATATAATAGGCAGATTAGTTTAAGAGGAACGAGTTTTAATTTATTAATTTCATGTTTAATATATCTATACATATAATGACAAAAATGAATTTTTTAAATTTAACATTCCATTAAACATTAAAAAGAGTACATATTGCCCTAAACGGGACTTTTAACAGAAATAACTTGCCCACGCAGGGGCTAAACTGATAATACAAGTCCTCGCAGGGACTGATTACTAAGATAGATGTCCACGCAGGGACTAAAAAGACAAGTCCTCGCAGGGACTAAAGAAAGACAAATCAACGCAGGCCCACCCATTTGTGGTTCTTCATGCAGTGGCGGATAGTGACTGCCACTTGAGTGTTGGGGGGTGCTAAAGTGAAAACCCCTTTCTCGCACGGACATTCGTGCGCTTGTTCTTCTACGCCTTGGTGGTTCTGGAGGTGCTAGCTTGTTGGTGCACGGAATGTCTGTTAACTACGTCTGAGTTGAGTCTTAGGTCTAGATAGATTGTTCGGAGTTGGAAATCAAGAAAAATGGTTTTAGCATGTAATTTCGCTGCAAATGACACTTGTGTCATTAGAAGCGAATTCAGGAAATTATGTAATAGGTAATTCCGCTCCTAGATGTCTAAGGTAGTGATTCCGCTCCTGAAGCAAACATGTGATTCCGCTCCTGTTGAACATCGTGATTCCGCTCGTAATGTATCGAGTGGTTTGGAGCGGAATCAGCCGCCTATAAATAGGTGATGTGATGAGTTCATTTGATATGTTGGAGCGGAATCTGGTCTTGGTGTAGGTGTCGAAATTCTGTCAAAATCTACTCAGAAACACTTGTAAAGTTTGTAATCAGTAATAGAAAGAAGTTAAAAGGATCCGAGCTGTTTGTGACTTCGTTTACGTTAATTCCGCCTTCGTATTTGAAGATGAACTACCATATACTGACTGTTTAGGGTCTCAACACGGTCCAACAAGTGGTATCAGAGCTCAGGACGAGGAGTTCATACCATAGCAGCTTGATTCTACCAGAATTTCTCATTTCTACTCACTTCTTCTTATATTTTTCTGATTTGAACGAATTCCAACGGTCGGAATGGCTTGATTTTCGAGTATATTGTGTAAAACATAGAATTAATAAACCCTAGAAAGAATCAGGTTAAAAGTCGAAGTAAAAATGGTAAAATTCACCTAAAAACCTGATTCCGCTCGTAACGATCTTCTCAAATTTCGCTCTAAAAAGTTGATTTCGCTCGTAAAGACCTAAAAATCAGATTCCGCTCGAGATTGTTATCTGATTCCGCTCGTAATCAGAACAAGTCTGATTCCGCCCGAGATTAATTCTGATTTCGCCTGAAACATACTTTCTGATTCCGCTCAGAAAGTTACCATCTGATTTCGTTCTAAATCAGATTTCTTTCAGATTCCGCTCGAAATCAAAATATATCTGATTTCGCTCGAACTTGCTGTGTTTCAAAATTTCGAAAATTTTTCTAAGTGTTTTGCTGATTGTTTTCAGGTACGTATAAGATGGATGATTTCAATCCGTTTTATGATGTATTTGCATTTGCTGGAGATGGTGCAAATGATACATCTACGAGTAACACCAATGAGAACACACCAAATCAAAATAAAAAGTTATCGGATGCATTGGAGGTTGAAAGTGCTTTCGGAACCTACAACAAACCCCCGAAGTTGATGGCTATCGAAGAATATAGTCGGTGGGCCAAGAAGTTTGAAGATTGGTTGATGGGCTTTGCTTTTCCTAGCTGGAAGAGTCTAAAAAATGGATACCAAAATGGAAACAAAAAAGGTGAAACCTTAACAACAAATGAGGAGATAGAATTGTTTGTTGCTGAGCAAAAATGTATTGCGTTGCTGTTTCAGTCCGTCAGAGAAGATATAATATCTTTGATCGAATACTCTAGTGCTACAGATCTCTGGAACAAATTGAAAAACAAATGTATAGGAAGTGAAGAAATTGTGAAAAACAAAAAGAAACTACTTAGAAAAGAGTTTGATATGTTTGGGTGTTTAAAGAATGAATCAGTTTGCAAAATGATTGAGAGGTTTGGGCATCTGAAGCTGGAACTGGCGAGACATGACATTGTCTATTCTCGAGAAGAGCTAGTCGACAAATTGTTTGATGCATTGCCAGATGAGATGGATTGGCAATATTATGCGTTGATGCTAAAGAATACTATCAAGCCACCAGAAGATTTGACAGTAGACTTACTGATTGAGAGACTAGAGAGTCACGAGTTGGAATTAAAGAAGACGCACAAAGTCAATCATTCATCTTATCAGCAGAACTTGGATTTGTATTATCCAAAGAGCATGATGCCAAAGAGTACATCTCCAAAGACTGCATTTTCTGCTGAGAATGTTTCCACAACGAGCAAAGAAAGTCAAAGCTGTGGATATCACAATGGATATCACAGTGGGTCTTCATCAAATTCAAACCAATCTAATGCAAAGAACTTATTTCAATGCAACATCGCTGTAGACTTAAAGAATGCTCAAAACTTCAGCGAGGAGTCAGCAAAGCAACAGATGGTTTTCCTAGCATCTGTGCTAGAATCTTATGAAAGTCTTGTAGCAGGGAAAATAGGCAACACCAACCTGACGAAAGAAGATTATGATCAGATATATCCTGAGGAGATGGAACTAATCGACATAAGGTGGTGTATGGCCAGTGCAGTTCGTCGAGCACAGTGTTTCATGGAGATAACCGGAAGGAAGTCTATTGGTGGACCATCTACCAAGTTGGGCTTTGATAAGTCTAAGGTGACATGCTTCAAGTGCAAACAGAAAGGTCACTTTAAGCGTGAATGCAGAAACGCATATGCTGATGAGTCTGAAAACCCGTTTAGAGAAGACTACTACAAGAGGGCGATTTATCATTAGAACAAATCAGAGCCACCAAGAATGAAACAGATTGAAGATAACAAAGAAAAATCTAGAGCTCTTGCGGTGATTCACGACGATGAAGGTTACGACTGGAGCGAGTTGTTACATGAGGAGGATGCGGTTGGATATGCATTCATGGCAAAATCTGAACCTGTTCCTTGGAAAGATGACAGAACTGAAGAACAGAAGTATGGTTACAGAAAGCAGTTAGCTATAAACAAAATGATCAGAATATCCGGTATCTTTTCTGAGGCAAAAAGAGCAAATAGATGGGATCCAGACAGGGAGTGTTATCTTGACCCCTATGGAAACATTGCTGTTGATCATAAAACTCTTGATATGGAAACCATAATCCAAGAGTATAAAATTGAAGATGATTATTGGCAGAAGAAATGGTGGGGAAGCGGAGAAGATGAAGTGAAAGAGAAAGAAGAGAAAGAGAAGTCAAAGAAGATTGACACTGGGATCATTGACACGACACAGGAGTTGAATGCTGAAAACATGGGAAAGATGGCTGACAAGGTGCTGGCTGCTAATGCACTTGAGGTAGATTCTAAATCCGTTTCTAAGTCTAAAAGCCAAGTCAGTTCAAACGCGTCAACGACTGAGTCAGGTAAGAAGGTCAGTGGTGATGTTGTCTGCAAAAATTGCATCAAAGAATGCAAGGTTTGTAGTACAAACACTTATCTTAAAGGTAAGAAGATTGAGGATCTGACTGCTAAAGTCAGAAGTGTTGAGGATCAAATCCTTGATCGTGACAAAATGGTGAAAGCTTCAACTGAACGGTTAAAAGAATTAACTAACAAAATTGAAACTGATAAAATTGATCAAGAAAAGGTTAGGAAAGAAAATGAAAGGTTAGTTCTTGAAAATCGTCAAATCACTGAAAAATTTGAAAAGCTTAAAAGCACGATTAAAGATAATGATGATAGAAACGGTAAAACTTACAAAGAAAATTGCCAATTGCAATGTGTTTTGAGAATCAAAGAAGAATTAATCAACAAACAATTGGATGAGATTGCTAAATTGAAACTTCAGTTTGAAGAAGCCAAGATAGAGAATGAGCGTATCAATTTGAAATTGAACAGTTACAGCTCTGCAAGCTTTGTTTTGCAACACATTATTCCCAAACCCATCGGGAAAGACAAAGCAGGCGAAGATGTATACTGTGATGGAACTGGGGTTGGGTTTCATCAAGTTCCACCACCAGTTCTTGAAAATTATTCGAAAAAGCAATCTGGGTTGGTTAATCTTGAGGAAGAAAATGAAGTGAAACTTCCTGATTCAATTGATGTTACATTTTCTTCATCATCATCTGATGATAGTGTTCAAACTGAGATTGTTAAAGGCATGGCTGAAAGTGTTTTGGATAGTTATTCAGCTGGAGATGATGAATGTTTCTTGAACAAATACATTCCGAAACAAAAGTCCAAAAACAACTTAGGTGATGAACCGGGTCTTGTGATGTACAAGATGGATGGATCTGATAAGTTGTATTCGGATTCTGAGTTTCCTCTTGAGAATCTAAATGTTTCAAAATTGACAAATGTGTACAAAATGGTTGAAATTGATTTGTCTGAAGTAAAAAATTTAAAACAAACAAAAAGGCAAATGAATTTTGAGAAAGATAAAGCTTACTACAAGAAACCTGTAGTTCCACCACGTTTTTATAACAACAATCGAAACAATTGGTTGGGTGGATATCAGGGTGGTAAGAACTATCAAAGAAAGAATTTTCAAAACAAAAGGTTTGCTGAGAAGAAAGTGTTTGTGAATGGTTCAAGTTCACTTTCTGATGAGGAAAATGAAATATTTTCGAAATCAAATGAAGAATTTTTTGAGAAGAGGGCTTCACAACCTCAGTCTGAAGGCACAAGTCGGGTAGTTGATACTCGTACGTGTTTTAGATGCAACAAAGTTGGTCACATTGCAAGAAATTGCACCAACTTCAAGCCTAAGACTGAAGTTGTTGAGAATCGACAGAAGAAGGTTGATTCAAAAGGCAAAGCTCCAATGGTTGTTGAGAAAGTTTTGAAAAATGAGAAAACAAAAGTCAAAATTGAACCTGTTAAGAATGTGGTAACTAAAAATGACAAATTTTATAAACGGATTGCTTCATCTCAACAAACATGGAAGCCAAAAGTTGTTGATAAACCAAAGGTTTCAGTGTCTGAAAAACAATCGTCTTCTACCACACCGGTAAAGATGGATATTCCTTTGGATTATTATGAAAAATTGGAGAAACAATCTTCTACTCCATTAGAGAAGAAGAATGTTCAAAAGAAAAATCAACCAACCGGTCAACTTAAGATAGATGAGTTTTTCTTATATAAAAAGGTTGAGGTTGGATCAGATGAAAGTTTGAAAATGAATGATAAAAATTTTCCGCCACTTTACACTGCTAAAACTCACATTAAAGTCAAGTTACCCGAGTCAAAAGAGGCTTGGGTAGCATCAAAATCTCACTAAAGATTTTGGACTTGCCGGAGCTTCCTAGTTGATAATTGTGAAGCATGAATCGGCATCTTTATTGAATTGTTTGTGATATGTGCAGGAACTTCCGAGAGCTATTTCAAGATGGATTATGGATAGCGGTGCGTCTCGACATATGACAGGGAAGACTGCATAGTTGTATGATGTTAGAAATTTCAATGGAGGTTACGTGGGATTTGCAGGAAATCAAGGTGGTAGAATTATCGTTGAAGGAACGTTATCCAATGGGATTGTTACGTTCGAGAGAGTTAACTACATTGCTGAGCTGGAGAATAATCTGTTAAGCATTTCACAGATTTGTGACAGGATGTATACTACTCACTTCACAGACAAAGAATGTTTGATCTTGAAACCAGGATTTGTTATCCCTGAAGAATGGATTATCATGCGGGCACCAAGAGTCAATGATCAGTACGTGTTGGACATGAGCGTAGCTACTACAACCACGGGTCAGGCTCATTGTTTTGTGTCTAGAGCAACAGAGAAAGAATCGAAGTTGTGGCACCGGAAGATGGGACATATACATCTTAGAAAAATGAATCACTTGGTGCACAATGATTTAGTTCTTGGAGTTAATATCAAAGGTTTTCATCTGGAAGGGGAGTGCATTAGTTATGTCAAAGGCAAGCAAAAGAAAAAGTCACACTCTAAAAAGCTAGTCAATTCAGTTTCCAGACCATTAGAGAGACTACATATGGATTTGTTTGGTCCAGTAAATGTCAAAAGTATTACAGGGGATCTCTATTGTCTTGTGGTTACTGATGATTATTCCAGATTTTCGTAGGTATCATTCTTGAAGTCGAAAGATGAAACATTTGACAGTTTGATGGCGTTGTTCAGAAAGATTGAAAATCTGTACCAAAGGCGTATCAGAAGAATTAGAAGTGATAATGGTACTGAATTCAAGAACAACAAGATGGAAGAATATTGTGATGAAAGATGTATATTGCATGAGTTTAGTGCTCCGTACACTCCGCAGCAGAATGGAGTTGCAGAACGCAAAAACAGGACGCTAATAGAAACGGCTAGAACAATGCTTGTTGATTCAAAGCTACCGATAAATTTTTGGGCAGAAGCTGTTTCCGCCGCATGCTATACACTCAACCGGGTTCTCACAGTAAAGAAATTTAACAAAACATGCTTTGAGTTGATCAATAACCGCAAACCGAACCTGAAGTTTTTAGAACCGTTTGGGTCTCCTTGTACAGTTCTAGAGCCTTTTGGTAAGTTTGGTCCAAGGATGTGGGTTACTCAAGTCCACAAAGACGTGTCTTTGTTCCAAGCATGAAACAGATCATCGAAGCACAACATGTTGAGTGTCAGGGGTATACTATGCCGCCTTAAAATCCCGGTGACTCATGGCGTTTTAATTACAATAAATTGTGGGATTCGTTTGACATGATGGAAGAACAAGAAGAAGAAGAAGAAGAAGAAGAAGATTTCTTTGATGAGTTGGATATTTTGAGAGAGTATGAAGAATCGCAGGAAAGGTTCCCAGCTGAGTATTCAAGACGACCACGACAAACTTCAAATGATGATGAAGCAGGTCCAAGCAATGCTGGTGAACATGATGATGTCCAACAAAATGAAGTTGCTCAAGATAATCAGTCGGCACAGAATGATAATCAAGAATCTGAGAACATGCCAGTATTTGATCGTGGTGATTCAGATTCTGAGGGGAGCAAATTCAGATTTCAGGTCAAACAAACCCAATCAGTGAACATGATGCAAATCAGAATGTTACTAATCTGGAGGGTGATGTAGATGTTCCAGGCGAAGTAATGCCACGAACTCTTTCATATCATCCAGAGGAATTGATCATTGGAGAACTGCAGACTGGCGTTCACACTCGAAGACAGATTGATAAAGGTCTTACATGTTTTTATACTGAAGTTACTCCTTTGCAAACTGAATTCTCATTGAGTTGTTTTATCTCGCAGGTTGAACCAAGAACTTACAAAGAGGCGCTTACAGAAGATTCTTGGGTCAATGCAATGCAGGAGGAACTGAGCCAATTTGAAAAGTTGGGAGTGTGGAAGTTAGTTGATTTGCCTGATGGTCAAAGGAAGATAAACACCAAGTGGGTGTTCAAGTGTAAGAGAGACGATAGAGGAGTTGTGGTTCGTAACAAAGCTCAACTCGTAGTCCAGGGTTTCAGTCAACAGGAGGGTATAGATTTTACCGAAGTGTATGCTCCTGTAGCTCGACTAGAAGCTATCAGAATCTTTCTAGCATTTGCGTCATGGAAAAACTTTAAAGTTTATCAGTTAGATGTAAAATCGGTGTTTCTCTATGGGAAGGTAAAAGAGGAGGTTTATGTCGGTCAGCCACCGGGCTTCACCGATCCACTTCACAAAGACAAGGTTTACTTGTTAGACAAAGCGCTGTATGGTTTACACCAGGCCCCGAGAGCTTGGTACGAGACATTGTCTCAACACCTACTAGCCAACAGTTTCATGCGTGGAAAAGTGGATGTCACTCTCTTCACCAAAGAGGTCGACGGACATCTTCTGATTGTTCAGATATACGTAGACGACATTATATTTGGGTCAACAAATGAGGATCTATGCAAAGATTTTGAACGTGTTATGAAGCAGAAATTCGAAATGTCATCAATGGGTGAGATGAAATTCTTTTTGGGATTGCAGGTTGATCAACTACCCAAAGGAATTTTCATACATCAAACGAAGTACGTTCATGATATCTTGGAGAAATTTGGGATGTCAGGTTCTACTCCAGCTTCCACCCCATTAGCAACGAATCATGGGATAAATCCTGATCTCACCGGAGAGAATGTAGATGAAACGATGTATCGTTCTATGATCGGTTCGCTGATGTATTTGACAGCTTCAAGACCCGATATCATGTACCCAACCTGCCTCGCAGCAAGATTTCAATCTAACCTGAGAGCTTCGCACATGGTGATTGTGAAAAGGATATTACGCTACCTGAAAGGAACTCCATCATTGGGGTTGTGGTATCCAAGAAAAGGCGATTTCACGCTCGAAGGGTATTCCGATTCCGATTTCGGATGCTGCAAAGTTAATGCTAAATCAACAACAGCAGGGTGCCAGTTTTTCGGACCATGATTGTTCACTTGGCAATGCAAAAAGCAAACCTCTGTGGCTTTATCCACATGTGAAGCGGAGTATGTATCTGCTAGCAGTTGCTGCTCTCAGATCTTGTGGATCCAGCAACAGATGCGCGACTACGGTTTGCAATTTCTAAACACCCCTATCTTTGTTGATAATGAGGCAGCAATTAACATTACTAAAAATCCAGTTCATCACGCTAAAACGAAACATATTGAGATTCGTCATCACTTCATTCGCGATTGTTTCGAGAAGAAGTTGATACGAATTGAGAAAATTCACACTGATGAGCAAAAAGGTGATTTACATACCAAAGCTTTTGATAAAGCTCGTTTTCAATATTTGCTAAAACTGAACGGTATGAAGCTTTTATCGGTGTTGGAGGAGATCATTGGCGTTGATGAAGGTGACATTATAGATGATGTTGAGAAGCAATCTGCAATGGTTTGTCGATTTTTTACTTGTTTTGGTATTTAGGGGGAGTATAGGGTAATTTTTCGGAAAATACAAAAACATGAGATATTTCTAAAATCCAAAAACAATAGAAAACCAGAAAAGAGCTTGTGTAAAAGGGGAAAATGATAGTACATCGGCTTGATAGTCACGGTATGCTAAAGAATTGGAATGTTTAAATGAATTAAACAGTCTCGCTGATGATATGCCGATAGGTTTTTGCACATTTAGTAGGTTTGTTTGGGATATAAACATAAAGCTTTACTTACTTATTTCGTGGGGAACACTACTTGGATATATAGGTAACCCCTGAAATCTCATTTGAAAGATTCCTTTTTCTGATATACTAGGTCTTTATACACACTGATATATGGGGTATTATTCCGGGACTTCTGCTGAATGGAAGTTCTGACCTATTCCTCGAATAATACTTTCCGCAAATGCTTGAAACATAGCATCACCCTCAGCATATATGATAAGACAATAAAATTGCTTAGCAATGTTGTTGTAAAAAAAGATCCTCTAAAGGGGATACACCCAAAAGTTGAGTCATGATCTCTCTGCTGAACGGTAGTTCTGACCTGAGCTCTCATGATTCTTCATAATTTATTAACCCCTTACAAATATCATTTGTGTTATAATTACATGTAAGACTGAATATCGGGATCTGGATACGGGAGTATATTCAAGAGGTGGGACACACGTATAAGTTTAAGTCTCTAAAATACTGATTCCGTATCCTGGACAGATTGAAATGTGTGTGAAAATTTAAAGTGGATCAGTATATCGACAATCTAAGCGAATTGTTTAATTCTGAGTATGTAATTGAAGCTTAACGGTACTTGTGACTTGTTGAATAGCTGATATGATTCCCTAACACGCTCATCAAAAATATGTTTGTAAATAGCTTACTTTCATTGCATTTTAGTTCTGTATTTCATTTCTAGTTTGGAAGCTTTATTAAAAATCCCAAAAGATTTTTCATTTCTGCTTTATTTTTGACAAACCAAAGTGGAGAGTTGATCTTCGGATTCGAAAGATTGAAAGCAGATGCAGGAGATTTCTGGACTGGAGAATGAGTTTGGAGCTAAACATGATAAGTTTGAGAAGTTGAAAAGTTTAAGCAAGTTTATTAATTTGAAACTTGTAAATTTTCAGAAATTGTTTGAAAATGTTAAACAAATGTCAGAGTGATTTGTCTCAGATCAACCAAGGTCATTAAGTTGGACTTGGTAGATAAATTGAGTAATCAGGGTCATTAACTTGGACCTGAATACTTAAGTGGATTTCTAACACTGAAGGTTGAATGGTAAGTTTTGATTGAAATTGTTATTGTTATATATCTTATTTTTGGGTAGAGATTTTACAGGAATCCCCATGGAAACAAAACGTTAAAGTTTGAACCAGAATTAGAGCTCTAGCCTACCGAGAGGGGGAGTCTTTGAAAGGGGGAGTCAGGATTCTGGATCAACAATCAAAGGGGAGTTTGAAGATGGAGTTAGATTACTGAACCTGTGTGAAGAAAGAGTTTTTGCTATGAGAAGATAGAGTTGGAAAGAGATCAAGACTGAAGAACTAATGCCGAAGACTTCGTCAACATCCAAGGGGGAGTCTGTTGGTGCACGGAATGTCTGTTAACTACGTCTGAGTTGAGTCTTAGGTCTAGATAGATTGTTCGGAGTTGGAAATCAAGAAAAATGGTTTTAGCAAGTAATTTCGCTCCAAATGACACTTGTATCATTAGAAGCGAAATCAGGAAATTATGTAATAGGTAATTCCACTCCTAGATGTCTAAGGTAGTGATTCCGCTCCTGAAGCAAACATGTGATTCCGCTCCTGTTGAACATCGTGATTCCGCTCGTAATGTATCGAGTGGTTTGGAGCGGAATCAGCCGCCTATAAATAGGTGATGTGATGAGTTCATTTGGTATGTTGGAGCGGAATCTGGTCTTGGTGTAGGTGTCGAAATTCTATCAAAATCTACTCAGAAACACTTGTAAAGTTTGTAATCAGTAATAGAAAGAAATTAAAAGGATCCGAGCTGTTTGTGACTTCGTTTACGTTGATTCCGCCTTCGTATTTGAAGATGAACTACCTTATACTGACTGTTTAGGGTCTCAACACGGTCCAACATAGTTGTACTGGCGGCGGGGGTGGGGGTGGCGTGACTGCCACGAAACGCGAATCCTCGGAGGGATCCTGCTGCTGCTGCTCGTGAGGCGGTGAATGGTGAGAGGGTGTAAAATACCATTCATACTGGTTGAACCTTGCTTGGTAGCTGTCAGGACCACGGTAGGGTGATCCATGGAAGGATGACCTATCAGAAATCTCGATGGGATGAGTAGGTGTCCCAGAAGGTGGTTCAACAGGATCCGTGTCTTCATCTATATCCATTCCCTGAGCTTCGGGGAAATGGTCTTCCGGGCCCAATGGGTTAAAACCCACTGGTTCTTCAACGTAGTTTGCCAGTTTGAACCGGCTCTGAAAATACGGAGTCGGGTCCTGGAAAGCCCGGTGTGAGGTTGACCGTTGCAACGGTAAGAAGGAGTGGTGTGAATCTTCGGGCTCGTTCTCTGATTGTGGCCCAAAGGAATGGCGGTAAGGAGGCGTTAAGCTAAACGAGGCAGATCGCATAGTGGGCTCCGAATAGATCCTCCAGTCTCCTTGAGGACCGGTACTCATGGTAGCAGAAGGAGTTCGCCGGTGTGAAGGTCCGGCCTCGTGATCGTTGGGGGCGTTGATTGGCCCCTTGCCTCGTCCTCCTCTTCGGAACCTCGGTGGCATATTTCCTGTCAAAACAAATGAAAGAAACAACAAAGAAAAACAATAAAGGACAAAATAAAACAAATTACAAATCGTCCTAAGTTCTTTGTCAAGACTAGAGAATGTACAACTGTGTAACTGATATTAAACACAAGAGGCTAGTGTTTAATTCTCTTAGTGTTGGCTCTGATACCAACCTGTCACACCCCGACATTTCCACGTATTACCGGTGGGCCCGGTGGGGGAGCAACGTGACGTAGTTGATATCATCATAGTCAAACAACACAAATTTAAATGCACAGCGGAAGCAAAAGATATTAATCACATTACAACCCGAATAAATAGTAATATCAAAGTATTACAATGGACTGTAAAGGATCCACAGGCGGATTAAAAGATAAATAAGATCATTGTTCAACAGACTTTAACATCTAGAGCTTGCAAGACTTGATTATTGATGCCTGGAGTAGCCAGACTATTTCGTATAGTACCTGCACTTCGCCTTTTTGGAAAATACGTCAGTTTACACTGGTTAATACAATTAACTGACTCATTTTGAAAAGAGTTTAAGAAAATTAGTTTGAATGCACATGGCACAAAATATCATTTTTAACTTGGGACAATTATTTAAAAATAAACTTCTATACAGTTTTACATGTTTGTCGTCCATTTAGGACCCGGTTAGAAGAGCCGGTTTTAACAAGATTAATAGACACACCACTTGGTATAATACCCACAAGAAGATTCCCTTCTTGTGGACTACCTTTTTACATACGCAACTGTCAGGTGTATGCCTACACCCCGTGCTTAAGTCGTGGCCATTTCTAATGAATGAGCCGAGGATATCCAGGATACGGTCATTAACCCCCCAAAGGCATTGCATCAAACAAAACATAATAAAACGGGTTATGCATCTTTTTAATCAATATCTGATTGTACGACTTCATACCCGACCAAGCGGTATTTTTATAATACCGTACCCCAAGCCCGTATAGGGAAAATAAGTTAAAAGTATTTACCTGAGCAAAGTATAAATCACAAACAGCAAGTGCACGTAGCTTTTACCGGGCTCCTAATCTGGAACGAAGTTTTTAGTAACCTATTAGATTCCTAACGGGTCTTAAGGAAAGGTATACGGTTCAAGACGCAAGATTAAGCGAAGACAGGATTAGAATGTGATTTAGTCCCGACAAGTTTGAAGACTTGTATAATATGGGTAAACTAAACACATTCTGGATTTTGAGGTGAAAATGATAAGGTTTGACCCGTTTCGGTCAATTTATGCAAACTAGTTACATAAACCGAACCGGACGCGAATAACGCATAACGGGTAACCAAATGAGTCATGAACATGTTTTCTAAGTTAATATGCTTTAAATATGTTGTGATATCAGTAGGATACCTTCCATTATGCCCAAAACGAGTTTAATCTCAAATTAAGCCCTGTAGGGGTATTTTGGTCATTTTAATGATTATAAAAGAGATTAAATGTAATTCAGAGGTTTAGGTCTGAAATTTCAGTAAAACTACTCAATTTAATAAGTCATGTCAGTTGGAGATAAGTCTTATATGACAAGAATGGTTTTAACCCATACTACGCGTTTAAACGCATAAAAAGTCGTTTTAAGCGATTTCCGGGTTAGAATAGGAATCTGAATTTCCTGATCAGTTTATAAGGTTCAAAATAATTCATTTATCATATAAAATCAGTAGCCAAATATTTGGTATCAAATTGTTATGTAAAACTCATTTTATAAGCAAAAAGGGTATAATCGGCAATAACCGAATCAAGGCGATAACCCTATGTTATGATCAGTTTACAAAAAATAATTAAAAATCGTCAAAAATCCCAGAATATTATTTTACATCAGTGGGTAAAAGGTTTGGTGTTAAAAATTGGGTTTAGATAGGCTTTATGCTAATTGCGCCGTTTAATTAAATAAAAAGCTTTCTAATTACGCTATTGAGCATAACTCCTAATCTAGACCTCAAACTGATGTGAAATTTTAGGGAGATGTTTATAAATCAGTAACCAAGATTATTGTCCTCTCACATTTCCAACAGTCTCGTTTTATGGTTAAAAGGGCATTATGGTCAACATTAAGCAATTAACGGAAACGTGTAAATGAATCGGACAATCAACGAGTCATTCACAGAGGGTTATACTATCATATAACATGGTCCTAATGAAGCTCTAAGGCATTCTTAAATCATGCTAATATGGGTCAGAACTGAAAGTCAAAGCAGTGGTCAAATTATGCGACTTTCGGTTCAGAACCGGTCCTAAACTGAAAATTGTCGGGTCGGACATGCTTAGACATGTTCTTGCATTGATTACCAAGTTATATGAGTGGTAAAACAGGTTACACGTCTTCTACATTGCTAATTATGTGTTAATTCGAAAATTATATTTCTGTTGACTTTTTATAACTAACTTTGACCCGACAAATGACTTAGTTAGAGCGGGAATCAGAGGGTGCCCTTTTAAGGGTTTAATGCCCACATAATTACCAACTTATAACTACTTTTAGTTTGACTAATCACTAGACCATTAGTGATTAATCGTTAAGTCAAACCTTAATTACAACGGTTTGACTTTAAGCTAATAAACTAAGTAAAACACGATTAAGGAAGGTTAAGGAAGCTTACCAAAGTCCTATGCACGACTAATGATGCTTAGGGAGTGGTCTTGAGCTCCAGAAATCTTCAGGAGTTGTGTTTGAATGAATGATCAAAAGTTGCAACAATGAGGGCCTTTATATAGTGATATTGATTGATCAAGATGATGCCAAACAAGTCTAGGATTGATCCCTGATCAACACAAGTGTCCCTAGTGCCTAAAAACTTGTTTGTGCAGCCCATGGTATTGAAAGCAAGCAATCTAAGTCGGTTAAACGGGCTGAACAGACACCTGTCATATTTTTCTGGTGCTGGGGAACTCAGGCGGCCCGCGTAAGGTCCTGGGCAAGCCTTACGCGGCCCGTGTGAAGCTTCTGCTCAGGTAAAACAAGTTTCAATGATTGCATTTTGGCCCCCGGCCCTTTTTAAAAGTTGTTTTAACTTCTTGTTTTGTACTTTGTGCCCTCTAAATTGATTTCTAAGGACTCCAAGACATAACCAATCTTTTTGAAGTCGTTGGTCACTTTATGGTCACCCAAAAAGCCTTAGCTTTCAACGTTTACGCTTTTAACCCCTCGCATACGGATGTTAGCATAACTTTCTCATACGGAAACGAAACCTTGTGAAATTTTTATCACTTATTCTAGTGAGCATAATTAATCATTACAAAGCTTCGGGTTTGTTAAAAGGTCACTCAGAGGTATACTTTAAACATGTTGACACATTTAACCCCTGTAGTTTGTAATCTCTCGCTTTCTTCCACAATTAGTTTCGTATGATACATAATTCATTCGTTTAAGGGTATAAACATCGTGTAAGGTTGTTGCAAGGTATATTTATCCGATGTTGACATTTTAAATCCTTTTACACATGTAAATTCTTTGTTTGTCAACTTTAGTCCTTTTAACTTAATCCTTTACATGTTTAAAGCTCATGACACGTGTCGATAGTATATTGGACATGAAATTACGAGGTGTTACATAACCCCTTTGGTATAACTTGTTTTGGAACTTGTTTTGGTTTTGAGTTTTTTCTCCCCCTAACTGGTTTTTTTCCCTTATTTTCTACCAGGCTGGGTCCCAGGCTCAAAAGCGACTCAACTGATTGCAACTCCTCAGCCGTCACCTGAGGGCATTCCACTTCTGGTTCCTTCTCAACTTCGATACCTGAATAGGTTTGGTGAGGGTCCTTTTGTGTAGTTTCTCCTAAAGAAACTGCTTCCACTTCTGGCTCCTTTTCTTGAACTTTTTCTTGAATGTTTTGTGTAGATTCGGCTAAGTTCACTGTTACTTCCATACCAGTTTCGTTTTCACCACTTTCTGCAGGCCAGAGTAAGTTAAAAAATATAATATTTTGCTCTTTTTATTTTTTATAATATGAAGTGTTTTTTACCTTTGACAGGTGGTTTGTAAGCGTATACACCCGTTTCGACAGTTTGAATGTTTGCAATAAAGGTGTCTGTCACTCCCCCATCATCTTTATTTTTCAATCCTTCATCATCTGGCTGCAGTACCCCTAGAGATACAAATTATTGAATTTTAATACATCAGATTGAAAATCGCATGTGTACTTTTAAGGTATCGCATGTGTATAGGAAATTCAAATTTTTACATAAAATCGCATATGTTAATTTGAAATCGCATGTTTACCTTCTGATGCCATTTGTTCCATAACATTGGATATTACTTGTTGAGCTTCTTCATTCTGTCTACTTTCTTCGTTTGTAGTATCTTCATGATGAACTTCAGAAGCTGCATTTTCATGCTGTTGATGAACATCAGAGGGTGCAGTTTCATGCTCTTGAACTTCAGAAGCTGCATTTTCAGGCTGTTGATGCACATCTGAGGGTGCAGTTTCAGGCTCTTGAACCGAATCATGTGGCACACAAATGGGATTATTCCTAGGTGTCTCATCCCACTGCTTACAGGCCTCCATAATCTCCGGATCCCAAAAACACTTGGTTTTTGCTTCTGAAACTAAGTTGTTCATCCCTTGAACAACTTGAACCATTTTAATGTATTTTTTGACATTGGCTTTCATTTTTTTCAACAGGTTCTGTAATATTTTTCGAGTTAAAATACTATCAATCGAGATGTTAAAAATAAATGGATTAAGTGAAATTAATATTTTTTGGGCTTACCTTTTTGTTGATGTTCGAAGCCTCTCGATCTCGTTGATGGGCTGAATCGTAGACTACCGATGGTGAAAGTGGAACAGGAGTGTTGCAATAGTCCACGAATTTCTGTGTCTGTGTCCCAACTCCCATCACAAGGTTCAACTGAGACATTTCATGGAGTTCAAAACTGAAATCCATCATATCATCAATGTTCTTGTTATCGTTATCGTTAGGGTCTTCCTCAGTTTCTACGTTTTCTACTGCACGTGCAGTCCTTCTTCTGTAGCTTATTGCGGTGTCAACGGGTAGTAGTGTATACTCCTTCGTTGAACGACCCTCTTATTTTTCATTTTCACTCACATTTGTTGTCCACACAGGTCCGTTATCCGAAATATGCTCCTCGACTTTATCAATCTCCGTAGATGTGATATAACGAATAACCGGTATCTCCACGACTTTCTCAAACAGTTTAAGCCTCTTGTTGTACTCATGCGTGTATAGAAGCTGTATAAATATAAAAAGGAGTTGATATTTACTTAAAATGTGTATTTATTTTATATTCAAAGTCATCATCATACTCTATTTCTACAAAATCGCATGCTATCAGACCAAAAACCGTATGAAATCGCATGAAATGTGTATTTATTTTAACCATTTACCAAAAACCACTAATCTGATAAAATCGCATGAATTAGTTATGATTTCGCATGTATTAGTTAACCATCACTAAAACTATCTAATCTTATAAATCGCATGCTCAAACAAAATTATTTTTAAAATCACATGTATCATTTAATGATATAACAAAACAAACTAGTCTTGTAAATATGTTATCAAATGTAGTAAGGCATACCGTAAGAAAGGCAACAGGTCCCACGAACTGTATTTTAAAGTTCTTCCAGACCGCTCGTGTACGACGCAAAGTTTCCAGTAGATATGAGTACCAATCTAGATTCGGTATGTCCTCAACAGCCTCTACACCAAGCAAACATCTATCATTTGCATTTGTGGCCTTTGTAATCTCCGCAAAAAAAAACGTCATCCAGTACACCAGGAAATTTAATCTAAACAGGCTCCCCCCATCTCTTTGATTATCTATTGCAGTTGTGATTAAGCCATGGGTAATTCTCGCGTTTTCCCCCCATTGACTGATGAACGTATCCATGACAGTATTTCCTGGTTCTTTACTCTTTTCAATTTTCTCCACCTTTTTAACTTTTCTTTTATCGACTATTATTTCAACTGGCTTTGGCCCCTTTGGTATTCCAAATACCTCATAAACTGTGTTCGATGTAATTTTTATTTGGTGTTTACCTACGTTTAGCTTATCGAACATCTCATCAAAGTTTCTGGCCAGCCAATATGCCAAACTTGTCGAATGGTTGATATTCATATCTAGAATAGCCCCAAATCCCATATTCTTCACCTCATCAATCTGTTTTTTTGAAATTTTTTTCACAGTATCCATATACGAGTTAGGTGGACATCTCAACAGTATTGCTTCGTTGCTGTATTCGAAGAAAGCCCTAGGTTCTGTTCTAGGTTGTTCCAGCTGGCTTGGTTTTTTTCCCTTTTCAACCTTTTTTGAAGGTTTTTTTGTTTGTATCTTAGATTTCTTGTCATCTTTCTTCTTTTTCGGCAGTGGCTCAACAAAGTCATCATCCTCAGAACTTTCTTCCACAACCCTTCTTTTTCTATTTTTGTTCACTTTTTTTAATGTTGATATTGTCTCTTCAAAGTCATCATCAGACTCTATTTTTACCAAACAACATGCTATCAGACAAAAACCTTATAAAATCGCACGTATCAGTTAACCCTTTACCAAAACTCATTAAGTTGATAAAATCGCATGAATGAGTTATGAATTCGCATGTATCAGTTAAGCATTACCAAAACTACCTAATCTTATAAATCGCATGCTTCAGACAAAAAACATTTATAAAATCGCATGTATCATTTAATTATATTCCAAAACTAACTAATCATATAAAATCGCAAGGATGATTCTATAAATTCGCATGCACAAGCTAACCATTACCAAAACTACATAATAATTTAAAATCGCATGCCCTAGACAAAAATAACTTTATGAAATCGCATGCATCATACAAAAACCTCAACAAACAAAACTAAACATATAAAATCGCATTTGTCATACAAAACCCTTACAAAACCCTCTATAATTTCGCACATGTATCAGCTAACAACTACCAAACTTACATAATCATAGAAAACCTAATAAAAACCCATACCAGACATAAACCCTAACAAAATCGTAGTTATCAACAATACGTAATCTTAAAAAACTATAGGTTTCAGACAAAACCTTACTAAACAAACAAAATCGCATATGTCATTCAAAGCCACTGTAAATCATATTATAAAATCGCATATGTCATTCGATACCTGGATTCATCTTCTTTGCCTGTGGTCTGTCGTTGTTGGCCTTGCTCCGTTTCTCAAAACTCATCAATCTTTCTTGATTCGCAACGGTAAGTCGAACGTTGGGGGAAGAAGAATGCAATGTTTTGAATTTGGGTTTGCGGTATGATGGTGAGTTTTTGGTTGTTGATTATCATGGGTTTTGATTTTGCGATGGACGATTATAACCTTGGCGGTTTCATATATATATTTTTAATTTGATTAATTTAATAGTTAAGTACGGGGTTTAAATAAGATGATCTAACGGTTGTTGTTGTAGCGTACTTAATGTACGATTAGGCATTTGTATGATAACCGGCATCTCTCTCTTTCTATCTATCTATATATATATATATATATATATATATATATAATAAGAATATAAATAAAATAAAGGTACAATAAAAATAATAATAAAGGTACCATAAAAATTTTATAGGTGGAGAAAAGCAAACATTAAAAAACGTGATAAGAAGCTTCCACATTAATGCCTTTTTTTACGGTAAATTTGGATTACTGGCAGATTATTAGAGTATAATCGTGTCGCTAACGAAACCACATATCCATTTCCGTTAGGCAATAACACCTATACATCAATTCAGGAGAAAACCTATTAAATTTGGGAAAAACCCCTTGTAGAAATCGAACCTATAATGATCATGAACCTTATCATACCAACAAGATGCCATTATGCTATAATACCATTCCACGTTAATACCTAACTCACAAAATTGACATGTTTGTCATGCCAAATTTATTATTATTTGTTTTTAGTTTTCAATGAAGTGGGAAGCTACGGAGAAAAGAATATCCACCCATCGATGAGTGTTGTCGGATCACGCGCACTCTCTCTTCTCCTTCCTCTTCAACCACCACACGCTTTCTCTATTCTTCTTCCCCCTTTTTCAACAGTTACTGCTTCCAAAATTTACTTTAATTATGCTTGTATAGTTTATTTATATGCTTGCCATCCAATATGTCAAAACATTTCATAAATTATCATTTCAGATTCTTCACGTTTTCCCCGTGATCTTAGATGTTTATATATCATAAATCACGATGAGAGAGTTTTCGTCATTGTTTCGATAGGTTTCGAGACGATCACCCGCCTAATATTTAGTGATTTTAATTTATTTAGCAAACTGTAAGCTGTGAATTCAACATGCCGTTTAGTTGGAAGACTAAGACGAGACGTAATGGGTTTTCTAAATTTGTTGCTGATCATTTTCAGTTACCGAAACGTCGTCGTTCTATGGTTGTGGAAACCGGTTTTCCTACTTCTCTTATTGATCTTTACGTTAGGCATCGCGGCACGTTTGGAAAGTCGTTTGATAAGAAACAGAAGGGGAATGATTCACCGAATTATTCGTCCTCTGGTTCGTTGAGCAGTTCATCATCAAGTGATTTGGATTATAGACCAACTGTCGCTGCGAGTGACGAATATAGTAAAGCTGAAGAAGAATTAAGTGTTGGAATGAGGAAACTGAATCCGGTATTGGTGGTTGTGTTGAAGGTTTTGTTTATGATGGTATTGGTCTTTGGAACCAAGACGTTTACTATCGCGATCACTCTGTTTGCTTCTTTGCTGTTGTTCCTGGAATCGAGGAGTAAGCGGTTTTTGGGGAGACCAGTTTGCAGTCAAGTGTTGGAGATTGAAGAACAAGTCGAATTAAAGCAGAAAGAATTAGATGAAGTTACAAGTGAGGTTTTGATTGAAACCCGGGGTAAGAGTTGTCGAACAGCTATGATGAAATCAAGGATCAAGAAACTCGTACCCAAGAAACTTCGCATTCGCAAGCCTTCCATGGATTCAAAGCAGGAAATATGTTGCGAGTTCAAGGAAGAAGAAACAGGACGACGATCTTCATCATCCACTTTGTCGAGTGAAACTGAGTGTGATGATGGGAAATCGGGAACCAATGTACAGCGGAATTCTGATTGTTTGGTTCTGTTTTTGATTGTTCTGGTTGGATTGCTCCAAGGGCGGGTTTTTGCGCTTGTGATTGCATTATCTTGGTGCTTGTTGTTGAAGTTACAATGGAGAAATGTAAAGTTTTTCATCTCCTCAAGTTAGATTTGTTGTTTTTTGGTGTCAAAATGTTCTTCACTTGTGCACAAGTTAATATAAGGAATATAAATATACATGATTCTTGATTAAATGTTGATTAGTGATCTATGGTTAACCTTTTAGTCATATTTCAAAATCCAAATTGAGTGGGGAAGACCGTAAAATACGATGTTAACATGGGGTATAAAATTATAGTATTTGCACAAACTCTTTGGGTCATGGCCACTCCTGGTTGGTTCCAACTTTTGCAAGTTTTAAGGTTTAAGGTTCATGAACCTATAATAAGAGACCGGTGAGAAAACTTTTCTTTGATTGTGATGTGGTTTTGGTTATGATTTGGACAACCTCGTGGTTGTCAAAACGTGTTGAGAGAGACACATGCATTGAAGGGGTATGGCCCTAAATCTTACGCCGACCATACGAGTTAACCTCAAGTTACGTACGAGACCATACCCAAAATAAATCAGAATGATAACTTTCCTAACCTCGCGCCAACTACACAGATGTTTCCCAAGTCACGCTCATGGTCAGAATCAGGACGATATCAATTCTGACACTTAGTTCCTTAGACAAAAGGCTTAGCTTCCTTGACCTTGCGCCGACTACGCAGGTCAACATTGGACAAGTACAAAAGGTAAAAGTGGCAGAGCAGTGGGCCAATAGGCGTTCAACAGGCTGTATCCGTTCATGCTGCACGATAAACAATCGTACAGGAGACAAAAGGTACACAATGACATACACGTGGCACCAATGAGCGTGCGCCGACCACTGCTCCACGATCTCCACCTAGCTGCTGATGATAGACCAGACAACAAGCGTTAGGACACATGGATCCCTTCAGCATGCGCCAGCTACCCTCTCGCCTGGAATCGCTAATGGTCGTGACAGAGTGAGCAGAATGGATATTCCTTGTTGTCGACCTCAGGCCCAAGGCCCATCAGCTCATCTCCTACACAAACCACCTCAGTTATAAATAGAGAACTTCACCTCCAGGTTTAAGCATCGCTCTCTTGCTCTCTCACTTAATACACACACTTTTATCCTCAAAACTGATACTTATTCTCACGTCGGAAGGTGGTTACAAGGAGAGCCCCCTTATTCTCCTCATTGTAACGAGCTTACAGTGTGTTGATTGTTTTGCAGGATCATCTTGGTTGTTTAGACGAGAACGAAAGAAGATTAACCTTATTTTGTCGAGGCACAAACCACAATCTAATCATCCGATTAGTTTGGTTTTCTTCATTGGCGCCCACCGATTTCTACAATCACTTTTCATCTTCTTTCTGAGCAGTTACTCTTGATCGATGGCTGATCAAAGTATTCCTTTTCCACCGTTCGGTTCACACTCTCAAATGGGTATGGTATCGGACAAAGCGCACGTCCAAAACCAACCCAATGACGAGTACGCTGAAGGTGAATGCACAGATGTTGGAGCCATGCGCGCAAGCGATACTCGTACTGCCCAAACGGTGACTCCAACAAATCAAGGCGCTGGTCCTTTAGCACCCGCAATGTCAGGATTGCCAGAGGGAGACACTCCCGCTTCATGGTTTGCAAAAAGTCAGGCGATGCTGAAGCTCATTTACGCACAATTGGGCGCGCATATGGGACCATCACAAGCCTAAACGCAACAAACTCTGATGGTGACACCAATGCCAATGTAACTATGAGCTGCACCAATAATATGCGCGAAGGCGGCAGTACGACAGGTCACCATCACCTCGAAGGCAAAGTGGTCGCACCACGCGCGACACTTAAGACGAAATAGAAAGTTACTATGACACTTGATGTGTGCAAAATGAAACATATAAATTACATCAAATGTGGCATTAAACTAATCCTTTTTTAGTACTAATGTTGGAAAAAGTGTGTTTTTGTCTTCCTTTTGTATTTTCAGGATTAAATGAGCTCAAATGAACAAAAGAAGCAAAAAGGCAGCTAAATCTAACATAAATACAAGAAAAGGGATAAACGTGGCATGCCCAACCCCTCGACAGCATCTTCCCAAACAAAACAAGAGAACATAAGGCTGAACACGCCCCGTGCTCAATGAGCACGGGGGCATGCCCGGGGGTGTAGAAGCTTCTGTCATCCACCCCGGGGGCGTGCCAAGCGGACACGGGGCCGTGGTCAACTCTAAGATTCGCAGAATCTGAGGAAATCTTGATAGTACAGATACGCTTCTGCACACGGGGTCGTGCCCAGCGGACACGGGGGCGTGGTCAACTAATGGAGACAAACTGCAATTAATGAAGAAAGAGAAGATGGGTGGACACGGGGCCGTGCCCAATGGACACTGGGCCGTGTCCGGGCTTCTGTGCAGGCTATAAATAGGGGTGCTTGGCTCATCTGCAAACCATCCCTTGGCAAACCACATCTCTCACACTTCACCCACACTCCACCACCACCACACACCATCATCCACCACCATCATCCATCATCCATCATAGAGTGTGTGTAGTAGTCTCGGGATCCAAGAATGATCGTAAGAGTTCTTGACAATCAAAGGCCATGTTTGCCTAAGTCTCTTACATCACTTGGTGAAGACAAGTGTCTAGTGTAATACTTTTTATTTTTAATCTTTTCGCACTTTTTATTTGGTTATGTATTAATGACTTTAATAACTAGTTTCTTATGTTGAAGGTGAGTCTTCATTATCGTTTGTCTGTGGTGTCTTGGCATTATTTTACTGTCTATATAAAATAAAATATTTTCACCATTTATATCTCCACGGTCTATATGGAGGTATGTTGGCTACCTGGTCGGGGGTTAAGGGAACGGTTTGGTAAGAGTCTTGCCTTGTTCAGTGTATAGATCCTGTAAGGACCTGGGTCAACTTTAGTAGGACCTCCTTCAATACCCACTGGTATTGGATGGCGGGGGATCGAACTCCTTGATCCCCTCATATGTAAACTACTATTAAAACTTTAACCCGGCTACTTAGGACTGTATCCCTACTGACTCAGACTACTTAGCCGAGGGTAACGTCACCTCCAGAAGAGGGGCCTACCACAATATGCATTAGTAACTTAATTAATTATCTTTCAATAATCCAACCCTTTAGGATTGTATCCTTGCTGACTCAAACTACTGGGTTGAGGGTAACGTCACCTTCAGAAGAGGGGCCTACTACAATAACTAAGATAATCTCTTAAAAAGTGCAAAAGTGCGGAAATAATCAAAGGTTACACTAAACACGAGTCGGATCTAAGTGATTCATCTTGTCTATCTGTTTTTATTTTATTTTATTTTTCAACATTTTAGTTAGTTTTATTTTTCTAGTTTAAAAACATTTTTCTAACTTTTGATTTGATTAGACGTTGAGGATAAACCGGTATTAAAAGCTCTTGTGTCCTTGGACGACCTCGGTATCTTACCAACACTATACTACGCTCACGATGAGTGCACTTGCCCATATGTGTGTTTAGTGTTAGTAAATATCGTGTTTTATAAATTTAAAACTTGGCTAGAAAGTGTTAAAAGGGCTTAAAATATACATTAAAAACTATACGACACTTCACACACATCAACACTCACTCTCAATCCCATCGAAGAACTCCGTTGAGTAGCCGACTCGGGCCGCATAACATCAATGATGAATGGGGTAAAAACACTAATGAGTCTGCCCCAACGTACCAACAAGAGGAAACTTCGTCATTCTTCAGCCGTTTACCGGGGCACCATGAATCTTATAAGCCAAAGACGCGTGCAGCGTACGATGAATCGGCAGAGCATGATTTCAGCCTCGTATACAGGCCAGCAGCAGCAGAGCATTCCAAGTTCCCTAGGAACATCGCTCTAGCACCCTTGGAAAAAGCAAGACTTCCACAAGTTGTGGGTAAGTTAAACGGCCTAACTTACCCAGATAATCATGTACAACTGTTCACAAGTGTTGGCGTGGTGGGAGGATGGACCTTGCCTATGTGGTGCCATCTTTCCGTGCAAACCCTGATAGGAGCGGTTCGCGTGTGGCTCACCAGCTTCCCTGCAGGTAGAAAAAAATCCAGGCCGGATTTTCCAGAAAAGTTCCTTGCTCATTTCAGCCAAAAGAGGCATTAGAAGCGCGACACGTCAGAGGTAATGAATATCTAAAGGTGCGAAAACGAAGGTTTGGAAGATTTCATCACTCACTTTAACAAGGAGTGCCCGGAAATAGGGAATGTTAGCGAAGATCTGATGCGCGCTCATTTCAAGAAAGCAATACGATGTGATAGCCTAATCAGGACTATCACAGGCAAAGATGGAATTCCAGAAGAATGGGATAAGCTGATGACAGCAGCAAAAATTATCGCGCAAACCGAGGAATCACTGACTGGGGGCAGATCCAGTCACTATTCGGAGGATCAGTACTCGAGAATCAATGCGCATGACTCTAGCAGGCACAACAAGAAGAACAAGAACTCTGGCTGGAAGTCCAACTAGCCCAGCAGTTATGACGAACGGCCTCGCTACAATGAGGATACCCGCTCAACAATTGATAAAATCTGGTACAAAAAAGGCAATTAAGAACAATAATAGGGAGAAGTACTGGACTCCGTTATCTAAGACACACAAAGAGGTTCTTATGATGGAGAACCATGACTTTAAAGCTCTGCCTCAGATGAAAAACAAGAAGGGCCAAGACCCTAACTTGTATTGCGACTTCCATAAGGACACTGGTCACCTGACCGATGATTGTATTAGCCAGCGCACCGAAATTGAGAAGGCCCTTAAAAGCGGAAACCAGGGACACCTGGTGAGAAACATGCGGAAGGAAACTAGACAAATACAGAGAACTGATAAAGGGGGCCAAAAGAAGTTCCGACGGCTAGAAACCCATATGGTCAACGGAGGATCGTGAAGAAGCGAAAAGCAAGGGTAAGCGCCCGATTGATAAATCATGGCGCCAACAACAAGGCATATTCTCGGTGTTACGTGGGGGGGTCACGCCACACCCCCTGTCGTAATCACCAGCATCCTGGGCCACTATGAGACAGATTACATCTTCATCGACCTAGGGAACAAGACCAATATCATTTACGAATAGTGTTTCAATCAGTTCTATCCAGAGGATAAGGCATGGTTGGAGCTGGTAGACTATCCCTTATCAGGTTTCTTCAATGAAATAGTTTTTCCTCTAGGCCAGATCTCTTTCACGGTCACCCTGAAAGACGGCAAGAATTAAAGAACAACAGAGGTAAATTTCATGGTCAAGCCAGCCAACTCAAGGCATGATGTCTTGATTGGTAGAGAAACTCAAGGTTATCTGAGCATGGTGACGTCCACTCCACACTTGCGATCTTTTTCCCAACTGAAACCGGAGTGGCGATCATCTATTCAAGAAAAGAGGCAAGGGCCGCCGATGAAGCTCGCCCAGCAAAGACAAGTATCCTAAGCAAACAGTGACCCTCGGTCCTTTAATATCCGAGAACATTCAAGCGTTTTTGAAGCAACTGTTCTTCAAGAATATGGACATCTTCGCCTGGTCACCAGCTGACATGACTGTCGTCCCGCGCGACATTACCGAACATTTTTTGAACACTTTCTCATCCGTTGAACCTATTGTTCAGAGAAAACGCAGTCTTGTTTCGGAGAACACCAAAGCAAGGAATGGACAAGTTTCATAATTGTTGAAAACTAGCATATTAAGCGAGGTGCGGTACCAAACTTGGGTAGCGAACCTTGTAATGGTTGAGAAGTCGAATTGGGGTGGCTCATGTGCGTAGATTACAAGGATCTTAACAAGACTTGCCCCAAAGATTGTTGTTCTCTTCTCCAGATAGACAAAAAGATCGACTCTCTCGCGCCATTCCAATGGAAGTGTTTTTTGGATTGTTACAAAGGTTACCATCAAGTGCAAATAGCCCTTAAGGATGAGGACAAGACGACATTTCACACAGAGATGGGTATTTTCTGTTATACCAAGATGCCATTTAGCTTGCGCAATGTCGGCACAACCTATCAGCATTTAATGGATTAAACCTTCGGCGATGACATCGGGAAGCATGTCGAAGTTTACATTGACGACTTGGTAATCATGAGTCCAGATGAGGATCGGATGTTAAAAGACATAGAGAAAACCTTCAAATCATTGCGCAGGATTAACATCAAGCTCAACCAAAGAAAGTGTCCGTTCGGAATGGAGGAAGGTAAATTTTTGGGATTCACGGTGATAAATGGTGGATTCAAAGTGAACCTTGAGAAGGTATAAGCCACTGAGGGAATGCCATCTCCTAGCAGCATAAAGGAAATGCAACGGTTAGCCGGCCGGCTGGCCGCATTGAATCATTTCCTTTCCAATCACGCCGCAAAATCATTTCCTTTTATAAGCACGCTGCGCAACTGCGTTAAAAAGAATGAGTTCAGATGGACGACTGAAGTTGAAACTGCCTTCAAGCAAATGAAGGAGTGCTTGATCCAACTCCCTACCTTGACCGCCTCGCGGGAAGAGGAACCACTCGTCCTATACTTGTCGGCTTCCGACAAGGTAGTAGGCGCATGTTATTGGTGGAAAGGGAAGGGATTCAAACTCCAATCTATTATGTCAGCAGAATGCTCACCGATCCAGAAACTTGATACTTAATCATGGAGAATCTGATCATGGCTTTGGTCCCCTCGTCAAGGAGGTTGTGCAGGTACTTTACTGGTCATGTCATAAATGTTCTAACCAACTATCACATTGGTAACATTATGCGGAAGCTACAAATCTCGGGAAGATTGGCAAAATGGGCTATCGAACTGGGTGGTCATAACATTTTATACGATCACGTCCAGCAATCAAGGGACAAATCCTAGCAGATTTTGTCACGGAGGTTCCTACCGACAAGATCCCCAAATGCAAAGCAATCGAGACTCCCACGAAAGGAGCATCAGAAGAACTTTGGTTCTTGTTCACTGACGGAGCATCAAACGAAGCGGCATAGGAGCAGGTTTAAGATTAGTCAGCCCGAAGAAGCATGAGTTCAAATACGTTATCCGGCTGGACTTCAAGAACACGAACAATGAAGCAGAGTATGAGGCGTTCTTGGCAAGATTGCACTTAGCAATCAAGATGAGTGCAAAGAATCTGTAAGCGCATGTAGACTTCTTATTAGTTCCCGAGAAAATAAACGGTTTGTATGACGCAAAGGGAGAAATCATGGCACTCTATCCTGAGCAGGCCAAAGAACTGATCCAAAAGTTTCAATCTTTCAAGGTTGTTCACATCAACCACAACGAGAACAAGCCAGCAGATGCGCTGAGCAAACTGGCCTCAACTGCTTTTCAACATTTGGCCAAAGATGTCCAAATTGAAGTTCTTAAAAACCCTTCAGTCCCGCTGTGCCAAGTGAACGTTATTGAATTAGGGTCACCTTCCTGGATAACACCTATCATTCAATACTTGCAAGCAGGGATTCTCCCTGATAACAAAGCAGAAGCAAAAGAAAATCCAACACAAGGCTTTGTTTTATTAAATGGACGGGGGAATTTTATATCGAAGATCATATTTGGGCCCCCTACTGCGCTGCGTGGACCCAAAAGATGCCAATTACCTCAATCAAAATATTCACGAAGGCATTTATGGAATCCACGCAGGCCACGCATGGGGGTCACCAAAATCATGAACGCCGGATTTTATTGGTCGGGCATGCATCTAGACCCGTATTTCCTTCAATTCCTGTAAATGCACCTGAGGTTGATAAATGCTGGATACTGGCAAAGAATGTATCTTTCTTTTAAATCTGTTAAAGTACCCGGATCGATGACGAACATCAACATTGCAGTTGATCCAGGATATAGAAGATATCATAAACAAACAAGATAGAAAGATCTAGAAGATGAAACCCTTTATTATTGAATCAGTCATCACAGATTTACAAACTGAAAGAGTATACATCATCTACAAGCTGATTTAGATCACAAAGATCTAAACCGAGCTTTCCCTCACTAACACATAGTTACTATCTCTCTCTAGAAATGTGCACACACTATTGTGGAATTCCTTAGGGTTTGTGAGAGTTGCACACAGCAGATCGCCACAGGGATGAAAACCATTCCCTGATTCTAACCTATACCCACACATATATATATATATATAGGCTCCATAAGTCCTGACAACACAAATCTGGTCCGCATATGTCCTTAAATTCGGACAACTCACTAAGCATCTTGTCAGTACTTAACAAAAACTTAAGGATAAATTTAGACAAGCAATCATAAGTTCTGACAGAACTCATTCACAAATTCGGACCCCTTATAACATATATATGTCCAAATTTGTTATTCTTTCAACATATATGTCCGAATTTATTCACCAACTTTACTTCTCTTGACTTTGGACTTTGACTAGATTTGATAAAGCATAGTTACTTGATGAGAGCTGCACTTACAGACTCCCCATTAACTGTTGCTATCAGTTCTGTCTGGCATCGATAATCTTCAGTCACCGGATACTGCGCTTACAGACTCCCCCTTGACTGATGATGTCATGCCTACACGAGTTCTTTATTTCATAGATATAGCCGAAAAACTACCATATGGCGCTGAAAGACAGCTCGTGGTCTGAGGCGATGCTGGAGGAGTTGGCTCAGTTTGACAAGCTAAAGGTTTAGAACTTGGTAGATCTTCTGAAGGGCCAGCACGCGATCAACACAAAATGGGTTTTTAAATGTAGAAAGGACGATAAAGGCATAGTCATCAGGAATAAAGCTCGTTTAGTGGTGCAAGGGTTCAATTAAGAAGAAGGGATTGATTAAATGGAAGTTTATGCGCAAGTGGCTCGACTTGAAGCAATTCGTTTATTCCTAGATTTTGCTGCTCACATGCGTATTAAAGTCTATCAGTTAGATGTCAAAAGTGCATTACTTTACGGGAAGTTGCAAGAAACTGTGTATGTATCCCAGCCGTCGGGTTTTGAAGCTCCAGAATCGTCGAACAAAGTTTACTTGCTGGATAAAGCTTTATACGGTCTTCATCAGGCTCCACGTGCCTGGTATGAGACGCTTTCAAAGCATTTGTTGGCAAATGGATTCACTCGTGGTGCAATAGATTCCACTCTCTTCATCTTAAAGAAGGGGTGGGGGAGATTTCCCGATTGTGCAAATATATGTCGATGAGATTATTTTTGGTCTTGAAATGAAGAGCTTTGTTAGGAATTCGAACAAGTTATGAAATCGAAATTTGAGATGAGTGCAATGGGTGAGCTGAAGTTTTTCCTCGGGTTGCAAGTGGATCAAGAAGTGAATGGCACGTATATTCATCAAACAAAGTACGTCCATGAGATCCTCAAGCGATTTAACATGGAAGACAGTCAGCCTTACGAAACTCCATTGCCTACCAATCATAAGTTGTCAGATGAGAAGCAAAAAGATCCTGAATTGGATCCTTCGGTTTATCGTGCAATGATTGGTTCTTTAATGTATCTTACTACATCTCGACCCAACATTATGTTTTCGGTGTGTTTATATGCTAGGTACCAAGCCACTTCGAGAGAATCGCATTTGAAAGCCGTCAAACGGATTTTTCGTTATCTTAAAGGCAAACCAAGACTTGGATTGTGTTATCTAGTCGAGGGAGGCTTAGATCTGATAGCATATGCGGATGCGGATTTTGGCCGGTGCCCGATCAACAGGAAATCAACTTCTGTTGGTGCTCAACTGCTTGGAAGCCGTCTGATATCCTGGCAATGCAAAAAGCATCTTTCAGTGTCGCTGTCCACATGTGAAGCAGAATACATCTCCACTTCGAGCTGTTGTGCTCAAGTCTTGTGGATACAACAACAATTGCGGGATTACAGTTTGAATTATACACAAACTCCTATCATGGTAGATAATAATTCAGCTATTTCAATAACAAATAACCCAGTACATCATTCACGCACTAAACATATTGATGTTAGGCATCATTTTATTCTTGATTATGCTGAAAAAGGTTTAATTGATGTAGTTAAAGTTGACACCTTAGACAACTATGCAGACTTGTTTACAAAGACATTCGATTGGACGAGGTTCGAGAACTTAGTCCAAATGATCGGGATGATAAACCCTAAGTAGGATGGTTGCATAAGCCCTCACGGAAACTTTATTTTTAGTTTCTTTGTACAGGTTATTGCTTTTCGTGAAACAAAAAAAATCCAAAAAGATTTTATTTAGTGGTAGGATATTTTTATAAAAATCCAAACACATTAGAATATGAAAAATTGAGGACGCGTTGATTGTAAGAAGAAATGATAGTACATCGGCAGTCTTATCTTTTACAGGGTATCTTATAACATTAAACCAAAACTGTTGACAGCTTCATTATATGTTGTAACGATAGGTTTTACGCGTTAATAAGAACCTGTTGTTGGTATATAAAGATAACGAACTGTGTAACTTGTGTGTAACATCTCTCGGATATATGGTCTTGGTACCCTAATTTTGTTTGAGAGATTGCCAAAATTCTGAGATACTAGGTCTTTATATCTGATTATTACCTGGGGTATTATACTTGGTCTTCTGATTTTGCATCGCCAATAGCCTAGATCTCGTATAATACTTTGCTAAGCGCTTCGTTTGGGCGCTAACCCTCCAGGTGTATTATTTTTCTGCCAAACAGTTATCACCGGATGATCCGTTCAAAGCTTGTCACAACTGGGTGAACAACTGAAAATATATGTTACCATCAGGTACATAAAACTGAAAAACGCCAAAGTGCAGCAAAAGATACCAAACCGATCGTACACCACCTAAAGTCGAGCCTTCATCTCTCTGTCGGTGTGGCGGCACTAACCTGAGCTCTCAAGGTTTCGCAATTTTAGTCGGATACAGATAATAGTTGGATATACTCACCTGTAAGATGTAATTTTTGGTAGTCTTGATACGGGAGTATATTCTGAGATGGGAAACATAGTTATATCAGTTAATAAGACACTTAATTGCATATATCAAAAATAGTGTTCGAACACGTGCTAAAGCTTAAGTGGACAAATATATCGTTAAACATCTTGAACTATCATTATCATTCTATGTGCTGAAATTCTTTAAATTGATACTAACTGTGAAAGATTTTGACAGATAAGCAGATATGATCTTCATGTCCGCGTTTTCATAAAAAGATGATGCTCGTAAATATGTTCTTTGCATTTCCGTTTCAACTATTAAAAAATTACAAAAAGATTTTCGATGTGTTTTAATATAAAGATTGAAAAATACAAAAAGATTTTATTTCGCGTTTCTCTAAATGGGCTTTATATTTTTAACGATACTAAAAAAGGGGTTTTACTATCTTGAAAACGGATTAAAAAAAATAATCTGGTGAGGTAATTTAAAATAAGTCTTTTAATAAAAACAATCGGTCTTGCTAAGTTGGTCTAAGTGTGTTGTCCGTGTGGGAAATCGTTTGTTCCAAGTTGTTTGATATCTTTCTATGTATGAGTTAGTTAGAAAGTTTCTAGATTTTTATGGTTTAGGTCTAAGCGTTCTAATAAGTTTTTGACAAGCTATTTTAGATTATCTGAAATAAGATAAGAAGCTTGCTATTCTGGGTACTCGAGTTGTCCGATGCTGTGTAAAGAACAAGGCTGGAGCGGGAAGCGGCTTCTCAAAGATTCGATGAAGATTTGCAGATCGCGCATATATCAAGGGGGAGTTTGTAAATGCACCTCAGGATGATAAATGTTGGATGCTGCTACTCGAAGATTCGATGAAGATTTGCAAATCCCGCATGTATCAAGGGGGAGACTGTAAATGCACCTTGGTTGATAAATGCTGGATACTTGTTCTGCAATATGTTGAAAATATATCTAACAAATTCGGACAAGTTTTTATGTGTTGAGGGTGTCCGAATTTGTAGTTTTAACTTGTTAGAACTTATAAGTTCATAGTCTAGTTGTCCAAATTTAGCTATTTGTTTTGTCAGAACTTATAAGTTCATATAGGGGTCCGAATTTAGAGGATAAGCTTGTCAGAATTTATATTTCTTATTGTTCTCTCCGAATTTGTGGTTTTGTGTAGTTTTAGAACTTATTTGTTAAGTACTGACAACTGTATTTAGTTTGATTCTGTCCGTATTTAGGTTATATACAGACTAGGTTTTGTTTTTTAAAGGACTTGAGTCTCCAAACTAGAGATTGTATATATTCTTAGTGATGGAATGCAATTAGTAATGTTGTTTTTGGGGAAAAATTATGTTAAAGTACCGGAATCGATGAGGAACATCAACATTGCACTTGATTCAAGACATATAAGATATAAAAAACAAACAAGATAGAAAGATGTAGAAGATGAAACCCTTTATTATTGGATCAGTTATCACATATTTACAAACCGAAAGAGTATACATCATCTATAAGCTGGTTTAGATGACAAACATCTAAACCGAGCTTTCTCTCACTAGCACATAGTCACTCTCTCTCTCTAGAAATGTGCACACACTATTGAGGAATTCCTTAGGGTTTGTGAGAGTTGCACACAGCAGATCACCACAGAGATGAAACCCATTCCCTGATTCTAACCTAGACCCACATATATATAGGCTCCATAAGTCCTGACAACACAAATCTAGTCTGAATATGTCCTTAAATTCGGACAACTCACTAAACATCTTGTCAGTACTTAACAAAAACTTACGGATAAATTCGGACAAGCAATCATAAGTTCTGACAGAACTCATTCACAAATTCGAACCCCTTATAACATATATATATATATATATATATATGTGTCTGAATTTTTTATTCTTTCAACATATATGTCTGAATTTATTCACCAACTTTCCTTCTCTTGACTTTGGACTTGACCAGAACTGATAAAGCACAGTTACCCAACGAGAACTGCACTTACAGACTCCCCCTTTAACAGTTGCTATTAGTTCTGTATTGGCATCGATAATCTTCAGTCACCAGAAACTGCACTTACAGACTCCCCCTTGACTGATGATGTCATGCCTGCTTTCTACTTTGGCTGAGAGTCTGAGAGTTGATTTTTCCAGCAGAGCACAGCGATCTTCAACCCTTCTAATTAAAGACTTGCTGATGGTCACTTAAATGGCCGCTTTGTGAAACCTGAAGCATACAACATCAAACACTGTAGATTATCCCCCTTAAACTACTCCTGAATCAAGTTAACGCCAAGCAACCTACAACCAAATGTAAGAATATCACTCGAAACCTTAATCTTGAAACCTAACCAATAGCAGAAAGAAACATTGGATTTCTAACCCCCAACCTTGAACACTTCAAACTTCACAAAGACATGAAGTTCAGTTTGATAAGTTAATAACAAATTGAACATTGTAAAAGTACATCCACCATCTTTATCATGATCTGCAACTCTTCATGTATGATCTCATCTCATCACGTATCTTTATGAATCAATCTCCTATCTTCCCCTTATCAAGAAGCACCACATTATTTCAAGAACAGACTAGCAACCGTCTTAGAAGAGGGACCAAGAAACCAATCTTCTCTACTCTAAACAGCAACTAATAAGACTGAATCTTTAACTAGTCGTCAATCTAGAATCCAACTTCATCATGTCAATACTTGATTAAAAACACAAACATGCTTAACAAAACTCCATCACACATGAGTCTTTTAACGCACAAGCTTTAGATTTACGAAGAAAATAGGAAATTTTTACTTCCCCTATTTCTTCGTAAACTGTCAACATCCAAGCCACGTCACCCTCGTATCTCTTCAAATGCCCGATAAGGTTCCCACATTGTCTGAAAATTTTAGAACAGACGAAATCCGTGCACCGAGAATCTAGAAACCAAATAAAACTCTAAAATTCGGAATATAACCTATAAATTCGGACTTTACAAGTAAAAATCAACACATTCGGATTCAAAACAAACCAAATTAGGATAAGGAAAATGTTTGGATAAGGATTTAAGTACTGACAATCTAAATCCTTAAAAAACTCGGACCAATAGATGGTAAGTTCTTGAACTTTTAAATGCGGACAAGACACACTAATAAGTGCGGACAAATGCGGATGATGAATGAATATATATGCACAGATAAATGCGGATGAACTTAATCACAAGTGCACACAAAAGAATATTATAAATGCGGACATTTGAATCAAAGGTAAGTGCAGACATGTGAATCAAAGGTCTTATAAGTGCGGACTAGATGAAAAGGCTAAGTTCCGACAAGATATCAAACTACAATTGCGGATGAATACAAGAAACAAGGAGTTATATGTGCGGACAAGATATCAAGTCCTAACTGCGGACAAGATATCAAGTCTTAAGTGCGGACAAGATATCAAGTCCTAAGTGCGGACTAGATGAAGCTATGTGCGCACATGTGATAAACCAATAAGTACGGAAGGACACTTAGAATCTTATGTGCGTACAAATAAATATGTGCAGATGAACTTGTAAATTCGGACATGTTTAGAGAAGAACTTATAAGTGCGGACCATCTATCTAAGAACTTATAAGTTCTGACAACCCAACCTAAGTTCGGACAAGTAATAGTTGACAATGAGTAAGTGCGGACTGAAGTTTTATATGCGGACAACGCAAGAGAATTACAAGTATTGATAATGGATTTTTGAACAAATTCGGACAAACCCACAAGCACTGACAAGTGTGACTACACACTAAGTCATCAGAATAACAAAGACGGACAATAAAGCTTCTAACACTTAATTTAAATTCAGACAATACCTTTTTCAGATCAAACCACAGATCTAAAACAATCTTGGAAAACAAGAAAACATCTTAGTCGACGAACAACTTCAAAATCTTCAAGTTTTCTGCAGAATCTTCACGTCTCCGTGATGTTTGGCGGAAACAAACATCAAATCAAGAGTAGTGGTGATTCAGAAGGCAGTCAGACCATTCTGAATCGGTAACCAGGCTCCGATACCACTGTTAAAGCACCGCAATCGTTGATGAACATCAACATTGCACTTGATTCAAGACATAGAAGATATAAAAAAAACAAGATAGAAAGATATAGAAGATGAAACCCTTTGTTGTTGAATCAGTCATCACAGATTTACAAATCGAAAGAGTATACATCATCTACAAGCTGGTTTAGATCACAAAGATCTAAACCGAGCTTTCTCTCACTAACACATAGTCACTCTTTCTCTAGAAATGTGCACACTCTATTGAGGAATTCCTTAGGGTTTGTGAGAGTTGCACACAGCAGATCACCACAGAGATGAAAACCATTCCCTGATTCTAACCTGTACCCACATATATATATATATATATATATATATATATAGGCTCCATAAGTCTCGACAACACAAATCTAGTCTGGATATATCCTTAAATTCGGATAACTCACTAAACATATTGTCAGTACTTAACAAAAACTCAAGGATAAATTCGGACAAGCGATCATAAGTTCTGACAGAACTCATTCACAAATTCGGACCACTTATAACATATATATGTCCGAATTTGTTATTCTTTCAACATATATGTTCGAATTTATTCACCAACTTTACTTCTCTTGACTTTGGACTTGACCAGAACTAATAAAGCACAGCTACCCAAGGAGAGCTGCACTTACAATTCCCTACAAGCGAAGGCTACACGACCCGTCTTTGGTTCAGATCCCCACAAACGATGACGATCCGACCCGTTGATGATTCAAATCCCCACCCGACCCGTATATTACTATCACTCTCACAAGGACCACCGAACATGATGAACCCGAATTTTTGGTTTCACGACACGAACCAACCCGTAAACAATGAAGACGAAATCATGCAAAATGCAACGACATTCATGGATAATGCAACAAATATACTTCAAAAGTACCCCTATAACATATATCTTTGTTTTTATTTAATTAAATTTAACTTAATACGCTAAGGGGAGTCTGAGATACTCCTCAACTTTCTTGAAGAAGTGTAGAATATTATGTGACAGTAACAAAAAAAAGTTTCTCAATTTAGTGAATGTAAGGTAACTTTCTAGATTTAGAATACTCCTAAATTTTTCTCCCGGATCAACCACTGCCTATATATGTATGCATTTCGCTATGCATCGACGGGTAGGTGTTCGATTTTGATCGTGCTGAAGACAAATTGTACACATATTGAAACGCATGCATGTATAATGACGTTTACGTTGGAAAAATATGTCGCAACCCCCGACCCCTTTCCCCGAGGGGCGGGCAGCCGCGAGATGCACAGAGCTGGTGGTATTGGTGTTTATCAATTTGGCAATGGAAATTAAACATTAGGACCGTGGTTAGGAAATGGTTTATTAGAGTTAAAACACAACACTTTCATAAATAATAACTACATGGGACAAAACCCAAGTTTCCATTATAATATGTTTATAGGGATAAACCCTAATTTATTGAAATAAAACTTCTTTTTATTTAGGTAACTTTTATAGCTACTTTTCCAAGCCTTCAGTGTACTCCCGTTGGCTTCTATTAGCTTCACATTAAGTTACCTGAAACACGTTTTAAAATATTTTATCAGCAAGAAATACTGGCGAGTGCATTCCAATTTAATCAAAACAAGCTTTTATCATTTTACAGTATTGAGGGCGATTACAATGTTTATATCTACCCAATTACCACCCACGGTACTGTCAATCTTGACTTGTGGTCATGCTACTATTCACAATATAGTAACAAGTAATGTATACAAAACCTCAAGATACCGACAGTAATTGTAGAATACATAGACTCAATCACTGTTATCATAATTTAAAACAATTGAGGTTTTGGTAAAACAGTTTGGTAGAAAAAGAGAATGACTCACAAAAAGAGTTTACAAAAAGAGAATGTACTCACTTTGCCAACTTAGAAAATATTACTGCTTCCTGGTGATTTCCTGGTTATAATCTATTAAAATTAAATAATGCACACGTGTTAGCAAGATAACCCAATTTACATTAGCCATACCCCCGAGACAGAACTCCAACGAATTAAGTCAGGCAGAGCCTTGACATGCGTTACAGAGCTCTAGATCAATCGGGTAGAATAACCAATACGTAACCAGGGGTTATAATACTTACAACGAGGCAGAGCTTCGCTTTTTAGGGGTATAATACCCGAGAGTTTTAGCTATTATAGGGGCTTTTGAGAAAGAAAAGAAATAAACGTCGAACAACTGAGCTCTCGACCCTTTTTATAGGGCTGATCGAAGGGCGGCTCGCGCCCCGCGACGCCCCATTGCTCCTCTCTCGCAGCCCGCGAGGCCACTAGGCTAGGGCCTAGCTTGGTCGAGTCAAGGGGTGCAGGCTTGAGGTGTAACCGGCCACGTGGCGCAACAGGGTTCGGCCTGGTGTCACGTTGTCGCGCCCCGCGACGGCCTGGCTTGACCAGGTCGCGGCCCGCGAGCGACCTTAAATATTTTTTTTTAATTTTTGTAAATATAAAGGTTATTTAGGGCCGTTATTTATATACGGGGTATATTTTAGGACGTATAGGAGTATTTTAAGGATTTTACAACAGTTGTTATAAAAGAAGATAACTTGGAGGTTATGTTGATTTATTTTTGTGTATATAATCTTAGACCACCCGTAGTGGGGCGGTATTTTTAAATAAAAATTCAAAAAAATGCCCCGAAACGCCCCCTCCCCCCATTACGGCAGGCGTTATTTGGCATTATTTTTGAAAAAAAATTAGTTCAGCGTTTTTAAAACAACGCTCAAGGAACCATGCAAGCATGTTGACTAGCCAATGGGAGGGGTGCACTTGTAGTTTCCTTTTTTTTAACCTCCTCTTAATAAAAAAATCATTGTTTAATAATTGGAAGGGGCGTTATTGGAATCATGGTTGTAAAACAAGCTTTCCAAGGCCGAGTACTCCCCGAGTAGTCGCTACAAGGTAGGCTGCCGAGGCGACTTTCTTCGACTCCGCCTAATTACTTGAAGTCGGTCAAACGCGGTCAACCTCGACCAGAATTGGATCTAGTAGGTCAACTCAGGCCTAGTTTGACTTAAATAATAATAAAACATTATTTCTATGCCTAGCATATTAAAGAATTAATATCATTTTCACCCATTTTGTTATAAATATTAGTAAATTTATGTTATTTGACATATATTTAATCTACAAAAAGTAATTTCTTTATAACTTAACATGTCCGAGTACACCCCGAGTACTCTCCGCCTAGACCGAGTACTCTCAACTCCCCGGTCGACCGACTAGGGAGCGCCTAGCGACTTTTGCAACCATGATTGGAATAATGCCCCACTACGCTACTTTTGGAATAATGCCCCATGCTGACTGGACTGCCACGTGTTGAATAATGCCGGTGGGGGCATTATTTTGTTTAACCACTACACATGGTCTTATAATACGTTTAATATAACAAGTTTATTTCAGAAGTTGTCTTATGTCCATATTCATATATAAACTTATAGCATCTTACAAATTCAACAATAGTACTCGTATCTCCCCAATACAATTTTAGTACATACCTCAACATCTTTACTTTAGGATCAAGTCGAGCTCATTGCTAAAATATCATTAATCAGTCGACCCACATGATTAGATGATGAACCCGTCTTGCTTATCGACTCTTTAGCCAAACTTTCCCAAGTACTTGCATATTGCGTAAATACATTATGTTTCGAATCCATAATGTCCCTCACCGCCTTTTCAACTCGCAACCGATCACAAGTATCTTTCATGTCTACTCCCATTTTCCATACCTCTTCCACAAATCGACTATTCACTTGTTGGTCCACGAAGTATGGCCAACAAACCATGGGAACCCCCTCCGCTATACTCTCTATAGTTGAGTTCCATCCGCTATGTGTCAGAAACCCACCAATGGCCGGATGGGCTAGTACATCTTCTTGTGGGGCCCATTCTACTATACACCCGATTTCTTTTGTACGCTCTAGTAGCTCTGGCGGAACCTTAGATTCATCATACCCACCAGTGATCGACCCTGGTCGTCTCACCCACAAAAATGGTTTCTCACTATTTACCACACCATACCATATTTCAAGAAGTTGTTCAACTGTCATGGTTGCAAGACTACCTATGCTGACGTAAATGACAGTTTTTGGATCATGCTTATCGAGCCAGTTCAAGCAAGTTCTATCTTCCTTCCAAACACTGTTAGAAAAGGTGGTTTCTTCGGATTGTTTTGTTGTGTTAGCTGTAACTTGAGTTTTGTGAAGAGCGTGGAGTGGGCCTATGGTGTAAATATTTGGACAAAGCTTTCGCATGTGTTTGAGTATGAGACTATCTAAATCTTCAAATGTATTGAGTATGAGACCTTGAGTTCGAGGAACCGAGTGAGCTTCTTTGACGATGAGTTTGATTACAGGGTCCGACAAGTCGTTGGTACGACAAAAGCTAGCAAGATCCCGTCTTCGAATAATGTGTTCAGTTCCTGGTACACTTTTTATGAACTGATCTAGATCATTTCCTGGGGAATAAGAAAATAGATTGGTATAAATTAAATAATGAAAAACCATATATGCTATTAATACTTTTTATACTATTAGTACTTCTTATGTAACATTAAAAGTTATAGAACTTTTACTATATTCTAAATCAAGTTTTAAACAAAAACATTTATGCCTGTTTATTTTTATCTTTTTCAAAATACGCTTGTTTGTTTTTTAAGTTATGAACAGGTCATGAATGGATGTGGAAGGTGAGAAGTGAGGTCCTAGACCGAACATTCATCTTTTGCCTGCTAATACTCTTGTCAATGGGCCCCTAGGTTCAATGGTTTGTCAAAAGTTGAACCCAAGCTCACTGACCCTCGGGTCTGGCCGGTCTTTCCGTCAAACTAAAGCTAATTACAAAATTTGATAAGTATAAATTGATTAAATTCACATACCCTTTAAAAGAAATTAGAAGTGTTATTTTTTTCCTAAATTTAGTATTAATGTAAATTAATTAATATTAATTGGTTGATTTTTTTTCTAAATTTAGTATTAACTAGTGGGATTACCCCGCGCTTCGCGTCGGGAATTCACTCGTTATTGGTTTGATTCATTACAATAACGACACTTGCTATAACAATTGAAAAAAAGAAGCTCAAATGCTCAAAAAAATATTGAGAAATCGAGTAAGAATCAAGAGTGATTCTATCATGATTATGGAAATGAGATTGTTGTTACAACGAAAGTGAATATTAGGGGTGTGGGATCAGTTAACTCGGAATGTCAATCCGGTTTTTTAGCTTCGTGAAATATTTTAAACGGACCACTAATTTTAAATGAAATGATTTCGGCTAAAAAGAATAAAAAGAAAGCCTTTCTTTTAAAAATTGTCATCGAAAAGGCTTATGATACAATAAATTGGGTTTTTATCGACGGGTTCTCCAGCAAATGGGATTCCTATCGGTTTGGAGAAAATGGGTTAGGGGCGTTTTGGTGTCCTCCAGAGCATCGGTTCTAATTAATGGCTCCCCATCGTTAGAATTTCAAAGCTATAGGGGGTTCGCCAAAATGATCCGCTTTCTCCTTTTATCTTCATAATCGTTATGAAAACCCTTACTGGTTTTTTGAATAAGGCTTTGGAAATTAGGAAAATAAAAAAGCATTTCACTTCCTGATAATGGGATTTAACACAGATGATATATGCGGATGATGTTGTGTTCATGGGGGATTGGGATGAAAACTCAAGTCATAATATCATAAGGCTCATGAGGTGTTTCTATTACATCTCCGGCTTAAAAATCAGCCACAAAAAACTAATATTTTTAGGGTTGGGGTGGGGGAAAATCTGATTAACCAAATGGCTTCAACAATAAAATGTAATGTCGGGAAGTTCCCTTGCGAATATCTTGGGGTGCTGGTGGGGCGAACATGAATCAAATTCGTTATTGAAAGTGTATAAGTGATTGTCTTAAAACCTGGTTGTCATTGTGGAAATCCAAGATGCTTTCCTCGGGTGGGAGACTGACTCTTTTAAAGGAAACTTTAGACATTCTTCCTCTATATTTCTTCTCTCTTTTCAAAGCACCGCAAGGTGTTTTGGATAAGTTAGAGACAATTAGAAGAAGGTTTTTTTTTGGGGAAGTAATGATGAAAAGGAAAAGACAGCATGGGTATGTTGGGAAAGGGTCATTGGTCCCGTAAAAAAAGGGGGCTGGGGCTGGGGTCACTTAAAGATATGAACATGAGCTTACTACTAAAATGGTGGTGGCGACTCAAACATGAAAAGGATTCAATTTAGGGAAAAACCATCAGGGCAATTCATTCACATTCGCATTCGCATTCGTACTCTTATGTTCCGATTAAAGAAGGCATTGCTGTTACTTGGAATAACATTGTTCGGATTCGGAAAGACTTGGAAAATAGTAATGTTCATTGGAAAGACTGATAGAAGGCGAGGTAGGAAACAGAAAAGAGGTTCGGTTTTGGTTGGACTGGTGGGTAGGGGAAGGCACTTTGAAGGTAAGGTTTCCGAAAATTTTTGAACTAGAAAAACACAAGTGTGCAACAGTGGAAGAACGTATGGCTGAATTGGAATAGAGAGCGGTTCCGAGTACAAATGAACAAACTTCACAACTACAACAACTATTAATCCTGAGGCAGGGAACCAGGTTGGAGAATCGGCCAGATAAATTGTCGTGGGTTCCAGCCGCTGATGGGTCATTTTTGGTAATGTCAAAGGGCAATTCTAAACAGGTTCGCGATTCCTTATTATCCTTATGCATGGATTAAGTGGGTGCCAAAAAAGATCAATATATTTGGGTGGCGAGGAATCCAGGACCGACTATCAACATTGACTGGGTTAAAGAAAATGGGTATGCTTTCAATTTCACCAATATGTAAACTATGCGGAGACCAAGAAGAAGATGCAGATCACCTATATACGGGCGTTTTGTAGCAACTATTTTATGAAATAAGGTGAGTTCGTGGTGCAAAATCCAACCAATTTTTGCTTTTTCTATGAAAGATTTGTTGGAATTTTATAAAACACCGAAGAACCAAAAAGAAAATATGTTCAAACCATAATATTGGCGATTTGTTAGAGCATATGGAAAGCAAGAAATTATAGAATTTTCAATGGGAAGCGAGTAAGTGTAGATGAGATCTTTGGGGAAATGCAGACGAATACTTTCCTGTGGATTAAACACATAGCAAAGCAAACAAATTTGGATTGGAGGAAATGGGTGAATTTTGAGTTTTTAAGTTGAGTTTGTTACTTTTTATATTTTTATGGTGTTAAGATCCTAAAATTTTGAGTCGATAGGGTGATATTGTAATAGGTGATTGGATTAGTAGCTTACTAACCAGTTTTATAATTGTGAATTTCGAGTGATGAATAAAGTTGTTGGTTGCCGTTCAAAAAGAAAATAAATTAAAAAAAATAAGTGTAACAAAATTGTTAATATTGATTATCATATACCAATTTGTTATAGATTATTATAATTCAAAGTTAAACATAACTATAGGTATTTAAACAAAATATTAATAAAATTTGATCATTTTACGTTGCCTATTTTAACGGTAATACGACACACAGTTCACACAAAATAGTCTTTTAGATTTTTATTTACTTTATTTGATAAGTTTTTAAAGGTGTGAATTATTTGTGAATGTCGGGAGGTCTAACATACGTTGTCTTAACCGGGTCCGCGCTAGAGAGCCCCTCGCACAATAGATCATCAATTTAAACCACTCAATGAGAAACCTCTATCACCCATACTCGAACTTGAGACCTGAATACTCATTCAGGTCCATCATAAATGGAACTTAAATACTCGTGGTCACCACTAGAACACTAGTGATGGATAAGCAGCTCATATTCGCTAATATGCGATTTAAGTTTAACTAAACAAAAACATTGAATATACTAAAATTTTGCAATTTTGCAAATTAAATGGCAACATAATCTCTCCACGTGCTGGCGTTCTACAATCTACATCATCCCTTACACAGCTCTCGGTCCCAAAATAATCACTTGGTTCCAAAATAAACATCAACCCATTTTGTTGGCTTTGAAAATAAGTATAAAGGTCGATTTATAAAATACTATTAAAAAGTTATGAAATTTAGGATTGATTTTTTTATTTCTATAAGTCATGACAAAAATTGACCAGAGTTCATACTTTTGACATGTGTAAGGTTATTCTGTCTTTAGTTATTCTCTTTCATGAGTATTTTTGCCCGCGTTGTGGGGCGATGGCCGAATATGAGCGAGTGTTAGGCAGCTCATTGATACGAAAACAATTAAATCGAGTCAACCAATTAAAACAAAACACTTTTATAGTTTTGATTAAAAAAAACTAAAACAATGGCAATATTGTAATTTTTAACTGAGGGAAAGTTGTATTTTTGACTGGGGTAAAATCGTAATTTGCCAAAAGCTAAAGTGATAGCAGTACTGTAAATTTGAACCAGGGGCAAAATTGTAAATTTTCACATGGGCAAATTCATAATTTTGAACTTGGGGTAACAGCGTAAAATAAATTTGAACTAAGGGCACAATCGTAATTTTAAGCTCGAGGCAAAACCACAATTTTATTTTGAACCGAGGGCAAAATCGTAATTTTGAGTTGGGGGCAAAAGCATAATTTTATTTTGAACCGGGGAAAAACGTAATTTTGAACTGAGTGCGAAATCATAATTTTTTAAACGGGGAAAATCACATTTTTGAACCGAGGGCAAAATCGTAATTTTGAGTTGGGGGCAAAAGCATAATTTTATTTTGAACCGGGGAAAAACGTAATTTTGAACTGAGTGCGAAATCATAATTTTTTAAACGGGGAAAATCACATTTTTGAACAGAGGGCAAAATCGTAATTTTTAGCTGGGGGCAAAAACAGAATTTTATTTTGAACTGGGGGGCGAAAAGGTAATTCAGAGCTGGGGGTAAAACCACAATTTTATTTTGAATCGAGGGAAAATCGTAATTTTGAGCTAGAGACAAAAGCGTAATTTTATTTTGAGCTGGGGGCAAAAACGTAATTTTAAAATGGATATAAAATAATAAACTGGTTGGTCCAATGGGGGAGGGCTAGGCGAAAACGTAATTTCGAATTGAAATGGTAATTTTGAGATGGGGACAAAAACATAATTTTATTTTGAGCTGGGGGCAAAACGGTAATTTTAACCAGAAGAAAAACGTAATTTTAAAATAGATATAAAACAATAAAGTTGTTGGTCCAATAGGGGAGTGTCAGGCAGCTGTCTGACACTATTCCCCTAGCTTGATTTTGTATATGTAGGAAATACTGAATAATTATTTTTGTTAAATTAATATACCAAGTACAAGTACTTTTACCATACAGATATTAGGGGGGACGGGGTGGTCCGTTATACCACCCCAAAACGCGTTGAAAGATCACGGAACACCGCCGCCGCCCGTTAAATTAACGCGTTGTAATATAACGCGTGCTTCACATAACGCGTTGAATTTGAATTGAACAAAGATTCCTTTTGTCGTTTGCAATTGAATTTAAATAGCACTTTGAGTCAAATCCACTGATAGTTCATGCATGTTGCAACACGTGGAATTTGAATTGAACAAAGATTCCTTATGGCAGAATTAAAAATAAAAATTATAAAAAATTGGGGAGTGATAGAATTTCATCACTAGTGATACCACCCCGCCTACATTTCTATCACTAGTGATAGAAATTTGGTTGATGACATGGCACGATTTTATTGGACAGTGTGAGTGATAGAAACTATCACTAGTGAACCACCCCTCCCCCCTTAGTATCATACTAATTGAACAACATCTTATATCAATAATAGGTTAGATTGTAAATGTACACACACAAGATCTCGGCATTTGTAGGCCAACCTCTTGTTTTTATATAACTTTGGACTTATATAATATTAAGTCTAAAACTTTTGCAAGTTTTAAAAACTTATTATAAAATTATTTAATTTTAACGACATAACAATATGCAACAAAAACCTATATTCAACATGTTATTAAACAGGAAGAAAACCAACCTTTAAAGGGGACATCCCCAGCTTCAATAAGAGTAGGAAGATTCAAGTACGAAGTCCACAAGCAGCATGGACTCACGGTTTCAAAGCAAATCACCGGAACCGACGCCTCTATCGCGATATCCACAGCAAAACTGAAGCAAGCATCCGGTATCATAAACAGTCACTGGCCTATCCGATTTTCGACTCAGCTTACCAGAAACCATCATCTCCCGAAAAAGAGGTTTACTCACCTCATCTACAGCAGCCATGACCTCCATGAACCCGTCTCCGGAAACAGGTTTTTCATGCTCAAGTCCATCCGGGACGGTCTCGAATTTGAAGTTGGGGTAGCGGCTGAACCGGGACAGGACCTGGGCGTGGCGGAGGAGAGGGCGGTGGATGTGTTCGGTGTTAAGGAAGGTGACACGGATGCCCGAAAGACATAGGAGCTCGGCTAACTTGAGAGCACAGTTAACCGGGCCTTGAAATGGTATGGGGAATATAAGTACATGAGGTTCGAGTGTGTTGTTTTGTTGATCACTTTGATCCATTATTTGTATCAAGTTTGATGTGTATGATTTTTGTTGTGTGGAGTTGCGTGGAGATCCAAGAAGTTATATAAGAAATTCTGATGATTAAGATAATGTTTATAGAGCAATAATAGTGTGGAAAAATTTGTGAGATTTGAATTCTGAGCGCTACAAGTTGAAAATTGCCGTCTGAAGGATAAAGTCGCAATTGTCCCTAAATGAAAAGCCAATCACTTTTCTACCCACTCAATAATAGCATGTTATCTTTAGTGAAATTGAAAATGACAATTCACTATCGTCCACTACTGTTCATAGACGCAGCTGCTGATTAAATCAGCATTGGAAAACTTCAGCGAGACTTGATTTTTCGTGACTTTTGGAGATAAATAATCGTATTTGTACATGTGATATATAGATAGTTATTTTGGGCTAGTGTTCTACGTATTTGTATATGTGATATATAGATAGTTATTTTGGGCTAGTGTTCTACTACATGAGATTTTTGCAACGAATCAAAATGCATCCAAAACAAACTTAAGATGAATAAGATATGGATGTTTGAAGTTGTATGATTAGAGCAATCAAAATTTTGAAAATTTGGAACACAATGTATTAGAGTTTGTGAGCTTGTCTCACATAGGCATGGGCGTGAGGGTGAAGGGAGTGATTACCTATTTGGAATAGGTAAACTCCCTATTCATCCAATCAGACAGTGTCACGTCAATTTACCTAATTTGTTTACCTAATGCTCAAAAACGTTGGTGGTGGTTTACCTAATAGAGTTTAGGTAAACTATTTACAAAAAAATGTGTGATTGGTTGAGAAGGCATGGACCCCACCACACACCCATCTCTCTCTCCCCTTCCCTCCCTCTCCCCGACTTGGTGAACCTTCACCGATTTTGGCCACCAATTCGGTAACATTTGATCGGTAAACTTATTGGCGGTGGATGAGAGTCGGTACCGAGTGGGTTTACCGCCCCCACTCTGCTCACCCTGAGTAGTGGTTTATAAGGATCAGTACTATTTGTTTGTTGTTTTCTTAACAAAGGAATTTGTGGGGACACTTGCACATGCATATTGCTATATGACACTTGAAAATCCCCTTTATTTTTTTTTTTGGTAAATTACATTTTTCGTCCTTTATATTTGTACTGAATTGCAACGGATACTCTTTAACTTCAATATTTACAGTCACAGTCCTTTTTTCGTTAGCATTACACCTTAGGTCCTTTATCACTAACTCAGTTAATTTTAAATGTTAAGTCATATAATGTGCATATCATGTGAGGACATTTATGTCTTTTTACACCATCCTTCTTCCCCTTATAAACCCTTCACCCTATGTAACAAAAAAAAAAAAACTCATCCCACCACCACGTATGACCACCACCAGCGTTTGCAACCAACACCCCAACATTTATAACCATCTTTATCATATCTCTCTCTCTCTGGCCACAAATCCGTGAAGAACGAAGTTTTCTAATGAAAATCCCCAACCCTAGATCCCAACCCGCCACTACCACCACCATTAACACCACCACTGCACAACACCACCCTTTCATTTATAACTATCAAGATCTCTGTAACAGATCTGAGTATCGTTTCCGTTTCCTGCTGCAAAGGTTAGATTGATAATGATGATGCTGAGTGATGCATTTTGCCCTAATTTGATTCAGATTCAAGTGTTTAGGCTTGTATTTAGTTTTGTTTCTAGAAAAGGAGTTTTAAAGAACTTTCTAGATAGAATTAAATTATGATTTGCTTATTTTCACTTAATTCTGTTAATATTTGAGTTGAATTGTTCCAGATTAGCTATTGGGTATAGGAAAAAATAAATAAATTGTGGAATAGAGGGCTGATATCCATGATTAGCTATTAAATTGTTGGTTTTGCATGGATTAAATGAAGATTTTTTTTATGGAATTGATGTATATTGTATGAAAAATTTGGGGGTATGGGATACTAATGAAAATTTGGGGGTTCACACTACAAGAAAGTTGGCTTTTAGTGACAACCCCTTTAGCGGCGACATCAAAGAAGTCGTCGCTAAAAGCCCAATCCGTGTCTAGGTTCTAAAACAAATCCCTGACCATTGCTCTTCTGTGCAATCTGATGGTCCATGTTTTATTGTTGCCTTAGGTCCACAAAACCTATGGCGGGCAAACAAATCACTCATTCCCCCCAAATCGATCCACCAGCCCTACCCAAAACCAAGATGCGATTGATTCAGCTCGGCCACAGCCGCTCGCTTGCCGCCACGATCTGCAACGTTCGGAGTCATCTCACATATCCTCAGCCGCTTGCTCGACGCACCACGTCCACTGCACCAGGTACCTTCCTTTTCTTCGGTTTTATTGATTTGGTTTTCCTATTTATGTGGTAATTGAACACATTAGGGTTCTGTTGGTTTTATGGATTAAGTATAGAGCAACAATATGGGGTGATATATTGGATTCTGTTCTTGTTTTTGATGATTTAGGGTGTAAGCAATGTTGTCTGCAAGTTTTGTACGAATTACGCATGTTGTTTTTGAACGGATTATGCAAGTTTTGATGTACAGATGTTTTTTGCTATATTGAACGGATTCTAAAGTATAATAATGCTTGGGGCAGGGCTGAGAGTGGGGATGTCGAGATTATGAGAGGGCAGTGCTGATATGGTGGCCTGAGTGGGTCTCGGTTTGACTTTGGTTAATTTTTTTTTTTTTTTGGGACAGGTTTGAGTTTGCTTAGTTGTTTAGATGCTTGCTAAATGTTTTGAGGTTTATTATTGACTTTGTTTAATTGTTCTTAAAAACTAATTGGCCAAAAAGAGCACAAAAAGGATCTCCATGTGTGAAATGAAGCTCACTTTATGATATTTGTTTGGGATAAAAACCGGATTTACTTTTGAATTCAATAGTATGTTTTCTAGGGATAACTGAGCTATACTCATGGTATAAATGGATGTTTGACTCATGGCTAAACTGAATAGATCTATTGGTAAAACTTTCAGAACAAAAATAACAAATGATAATTAAAAATGCAAAAATGATGTGAACAATGTGCAGTGCTTGCCTATAACCATAGATGTGGGTAGGGTTGTAAACGAACCGAACGAACACGAACAAGGCCATGTTCGTGTTCGTTCGTTAAGGAAATTAACATGTTTGCGAACTGTTTACGAACGCATACCGAACATAAGTTGATGTTCGTGTTCGTTCGTTAAGGAAATTCAGTTGTTTACGAACAGTTCGTGAACACTGGTCTCGAACACAAACAAACGCAAACGAACATTTAACTTGAAAATAAAAAAATAAAAACATCATTATCCTTAAACATTAGATATAAGTAGTTAAATACAATCATCAAATGATAAATCAAAATACACGAAGTCTACTAGACCACCAAACGATGAATCAATTTTAACTAATTTAGACATAATTATCCCAAAAAAATGTCTTAGAATGTCCAAATTTTAGCTAACTTAGAAAAAATAGGATTTTAAGTTTTCAATATGTTTAGATAAAAGATTTATTATTTATTAATATAATCAAACCAACACGAACGAATGTAAACGAACATATTACCGAACGTTCACGAACGTAGTCGAACGAACGAGACATGTGTTCGTGTTCGTTCGCTAAGCTAACCGAACTAAATTTTTTGTTCGTGTTCGTTCGTTAAGCTAATTGAACAAACATAAACGAACTTCCCTCCGAACGGTTCACGAACTGTTCGCTGAACGTTCGGTTCGTTTACAGCCCTAGATGTGGGTACAAAAAAGAGCAACCGGACAGGTTAGTTTTACTTTTACTATATGTTTCTTCTTTTTGTTAACATATATCATGTCAAAAGTTATTAAACAATGAAATAAATTGTGTATATATTTGTCAGGAATATGCAATATGCAGAACTTATGAATGAATTTATGTCTGCTGTGAAGCAAAACTATGGGGAGAAGGTGCTTATTCAGGTACCTAAGCATATATTGATTATTTTCACTTGCTAATGATTTAATTTATGAGGGATATATGATATATGATTTTAATCGAATCTTTAATTTTCGTTGCGCAGTTTGAGGATTTTGCTAACCACAATGCGTTTGATCTTCTTGCAAAGTATAGTCCCACCCACCTTGTTTTCAATGATGACATACAGGTGCATAATGAAATATTAACATTTAAAGAATTTAGCAATCTTTTTGTTTCTGAACGTGTTATTTTTTTAGGGGACAGCATCGGTAGTACTTGCAGGGCTTATATCTGCACTAAAATTAGTTGGTGAATCCTTAGCTGACCATAGATTTCTTTTCCTTGGAGCTGGTGAGGTATGAAAAATTAACATGAACGATACACGCATTTTGTTTCATTTTTTATGTCCTGATTTGATTTTTTTTTGGCTTTAGGCGGGCACTGGCATTGCTGAACTCATAGCTCTTGAGATATCAAAACAGGTAAAAAAATGTTTAAAAACTCGAGAAATGAAATATGAAATGACACATGTTTATGTTATTATCTAATCACGCAGACGCGGGCCCCACTGGAAGAGGCTCGTAAGAAGATTTGGCTTGTGGATTCCAAGGGGTTGATAGTTAAATCCCGGTTAAATTCACTTCAACATTTCAAGAAACCATGGGCCCAAGAACCCCAGCCCGTTACAGATCTCCTAGATGCCGTCAAGGTGCGTTTTTCTTTCTTGATGTTTTGACTGTTTACATATGACCATGTGAATATGTTGCGCTGGATGACTAGATCTATGATCGCCTAATCATGTTGCCTTTTCAGGCAATCAGACCAACTGTGTTGATTGGATCTTCAGGGTAGGACAGACATTTACTAAAGAAGTAGTTGAAACTATGTCATCTTTTAACAAGGTAAGTTATATAATAATATATGTTGTATCTATCTAAGTATTTCCAATAAGAATAATAAACAAGTGATTTTGCAGAAACCGATTATTCTTGCTCTTTCAAACCCGACTTCGAAATCTGAATGTACTGCTGAACAAGCTTATACTTGGAGTGAGGTTTGACTTTCATCCTACCTCGTTTATTAACTCATTGACTTATTGTTACTGTAATGTTTTTTCTTGAGTAACCTCTTTTTTGTATTATAGGGTCGTGCCATATTCGCTAGTGGGAGCCAGTTTGGCCCAGTTGAATATAACTGGAAAGTTTACATATCAGGACAGGTGTGACTTTTTATTTATTTCCACATTTCTAATGAAAGATGATGGAGAATTATATTAACTATTGTCAGTTTGTCACAGTCAAACAATGCATACATTTTCCCTAGATTGGGCTTGGGCTTGATAATTTCTGGTGCGATTCGTGTTCATGACGACATGCTTTAGCAGCCTGTATGTAAGCTTGCATCATACAAAAATTCCATATGTTACTACTGTGCGAAATCAACGGTTAATATTTATTACTTTCTGAGCAGCGGAAGCACTTGCTGCACAAATCACACTAGAGCATATTGAGAAAGGACTAATATACCCTCCGTTCACTAATATTCGAAAGATTTCGGCTCATATTGCTGCCAAGGTGGCAGCCAAAGCATATGAACTTGGTAAAGTAACTGGTAATTTAACAAAATCGGCTCATTTAGTCACCTCCTAAATTGTTTTGTTTACGACTTGTGCAGATTTGGCTAGTCGGTTTCCTCAACCAGAAAACCTGATAGCTTATGCTGCGAGCTGCATGTACAGTCCTAATTATCAGAAATATCGCTAGAAAATGCTTCTGCTCTTTAATAATAGAGTATTTAGGTCATTTTTGGTATTATATGTGTGGGCGTCGCCTCAATGCTTTTGTGCTGATTTTCTTTTTAGTAAGCTACATAAATTGTCCGCGTGGTTAGTATAAAATGCAGTTTTTGCTTGTGAGCATTTTGGTCCATGTAAGTTTAGGAAAAACTTAAAAAATGTGCATGTAATTGTATGTGGGTAACAATGTAAATAGCAGTAAATTATTTTTTTTTCATTTTTTTTACTTTAGTGGTGACATATGTCGCCCCTAAAAGTCAAAAATGTCGCCGCTAAAGGTCATTAGCAATAGCGACGACACACCCTTTTTAGCGACGACAGGGGACCAATAGCGGCGACAAAACGGACTTTTAGCGGCGACACGTGTCGTCGCTAAAGGTGCCTGTTTCTTGTAGTGTCAAGAAGGATGTCGCCGGAAATGGTGGTGGTGACTGGATGTCGCCTGATGACTGTCGTCAGAGTCAATCAAAAACCTAATTAAACTACGTAGATAGCGTAAGTAGGGTATCGTATCTACGGGGAATTTGTGGTTAGTGTTTAACTAGAGAATTATTATATATTAAAGAAAAGCAACTCCCAGCCAGAAATCTCGATTGCAAGTTTAACACAAAAACTCGTTTACAGATTCAAAATACCACATAGACATGGCCTCGGAATTAATGAATTTGATTAGTTATCAAGGATAGTTTTTAAGATTCACTATACAACCTAATAACCCGTTTGATTGTATCAATTACCCACCAATTTACCAACCCGCTAACAACACAAGAAAGTTGCCAATACGCTTAATAAACGACAAGTAATTCAAATACAAGAAACGTTTACCAATAATCCAACACAAGTGGTCAAGCTGTATTAGTTACAAGAATCCGTAAAACAAAGTTTAATGTGAAAATCTAGAAATCAATCATCTGAGGAAAGTCACATAAGATAAAGGTAAAGTCCCCCAAGTTTCAGATTCTAGGTTCACACCAAACTCAGTTTAATCATTAATTGGACACCACATAGACATGGTGCTGAAAAGTCGGTTAATTTAAATGGTAATAAAAAACAGGTCTTTGCCATCAGATCTTTTACAATTTAATTACCCTATTTACTAATGTGAGTCAACCTACTCTATGTCACCCAACAAGCTACAAGGTCTTGTCATCAACCGAGCAAGTTGTAAAGCAAGAACTCAAACACATGCAAATAGTATAAATAAACCAACCCATCAAATTGTTTATACGACGTTGTCAATGTCAAAACAAATCCAAACGTAAATAAACTAAGAAAAGTATTAAACCCTACAAACCATTCACTTAGAGAAAGCCACCTAGACGCTCATGCCTTGAACCATGTACAGCCGCCAAAAGACGGCTGCCTTCTCCGTGCCCTCTCTTCAGCCGTCCAATACTCTCCAAAAAACTGTTCAGCCGTCCAAAATAAAATTCTTTCCCTAGATGGCTAGATGTTCCTCTCAACCGACTCAGGTTTCCTCTTTTTGGGCTTGCACACCATTAAATTAAATCTTCCATATAATATATCGGCCCATCATGTACTCTTGTTACAACCTAAATAAATAATATGTGGTCAACTATCAAGTGTTGTAGCCCAATAGCCATGACTTAAATAGATAAATGGTTAGCCCATTGGTCCAGCTCAGTTGCACCACAAAAGTCCATCGGCTCCAAACAAATATTGCACTACAACATAACAAGAATATGATTTTGTGAGTGCTTCATGAAAATTACTTCATTCTATAGGTTTAAAAATTAAATGGTCATTCTTTCATTTTAAACATCAACGTCCAACATGTATATGTTAGCTTTAATCTCTTTTTCACCATTCATATTCTTTTTATCTCGTATTGTATCGTTTAAGCATATTTTTCTTTATAGCCTACCGAATACAAATACTAGTAAAAATAGTGTATTTAATATTAATACCAATGCATTTTACTACATAATTAATATCAAGTAAATTGTACCTAAAATGCATCCATCATCGCCGGAAATGGTTGGTGGTGACTGGAAGTCGCCGGAAATGGTGGTGGTGACTGGATGTCGTCGGAAATGGTTGGTGGTCACTGGATGTCTCCAGAAATGGTGGTGGTGATTGGATATCGCCGGAAAATGGTTGGTGGTGCTTAGAGTTGCAAACAGAAGAGGTGGGAGTGGTGTGGCAGATGAGGTGGGTTAGGGTGGTTGAGGTGGTGGTTGCTTTGTTTAGTTTAGAGAGGGATAGAGGGAGAGAGAGAGAGAGAGAGATTTCAAAGTGAGTGAATAGAGTTACTTATTGTTTTTAAAAATTCTTTGTGTTTTATTTATTACAATAATTGTAAATAAATTGGTAAAAAGACTATATTACCCTTATGTGATCAAAGTTAACTGAAAATTTTAACTAAGTTGGGGTCAAAGGACCTATGGTGTAATGCGTTTTCCAAATAAAGGACTGTGACTGTTATTATTGAAGTTAAAGTGCATCCACTGTAATCTGATGCAAAAATAAAGGACGAAAAATGTAATTTACTCTTATTCTTTTGAAGATCAGTTTGTTGGTTGCTATAGCAGTAGCAATTGTTGCTTCGTCGAATAATATTAAGAAAAATGTTAGGCATGGTATTACCAAGACAACCAAAAACATGACATGAAAATAATCAGGTTTTGAGTTGGCATATCTAAACCGTTTAAAAAAAACCGGCCATGTTCGGGTTGATTTGTTTAACTCATTTAGTTAAACAAGTTAACTATCAAACTTGTTTAATTAAACAGGTTAACCCACTAACCTGTTTATGAATCACTAGGTTATCACCCGGGATTGCTTCCTGGGCTAGAGAAAGTTATTTATATTATTATTATTTTTTGTTAATGCACAAACTTGACGGTAAGGGTTTTGTTATGCGAAACCCACAAAAGATGTTAAAGGACAAAAAAAACAAAGAATTGGGTCTCCGAAAAAAGATCAAAGCGTCTTCATTTCCTTCCAACGGTCACAACACGTGGCTTGGCTTACACCTCGGACTCGTAACACACATAAGGATAACTTATGTAATTAAATTACAATGAACTTACAAAAATAATACAAAAATGAATTAATGTTATCATGCGTGTTGGGTTTCGCATACTACATACATAAAACAACCAATGTTTATGCTTCATGGAACTCTATAGACGCTGGAGTTAACGGCTGCTCCCACCGATATCAGCACCACTGCACATCCTTTGACCAAACCGATACCACCAAAGGCGTCCTTGTTCTCCAATTTGCAACCTTAGATAGTTCAGGCATCGGAGTATGTAGCATCGTCGTAGAGTACGGTGGCTAACCACCACCAGAAGGTTCAGTCTCTCTTGCAAACAGGGGCGGCCACCCCTTGGCCGGAAAAATTTTGACGTTTTTAGTGTAAATTTTGGAAAAATTTGACGTTTTTTCGATTTCGTTACCGCTTATTTGATAAAACGTTACCGCTTGGTCGGAATCCTAGATCCGCCACTGCTTGCAAACAAACAAAAAGTGAAGTAGAAGTAGATTTGGATCATCATCAATAGACATACAACTGCCTGACAAAAAAAGTTGTAGAAACGATCAAATTGCATTCATAGCCAATCTAAGTAACTACACCAAATCAATATCTCATAACAATTATTCTCTTCCCCAAGGGTATTTTGGTCTTTTTACACTTGCTTACCAAAAGCTAAACACAAATGCATTGGTGACAAGATTATACTTAAGTTGCTTAAATGTATCAGCCTCTCCATCAAGATAAGATGGATCTAGTATCTTTAATTATACAAATTCAATATTTTGGAAATCAAATATTTTTGCTTAATTTTCTAAAAAAATGTACACACCTGGGCCAAGATTATATATGTGGTGGCCAGTTGGCGTAAAAAAAACGGTGCAATTATCTGAGGTTTTGGCTCGATATCTTCGTAGACTTCTAGAACCATGTCATGTATGACTATATCTAAAATCCTAATCTTTCAATTTTTCAATTTTTCAATTATTTAGATGATGTCATGTATGACTATATCAGATGTATTTATAAAAGTAAATAAACACAACAGGAAATCAAATTAAACAATTTCTCTATATGTCTGAACTATATAACATCCATAACATATTACTCAGTTAAAATCACATAAAAATCTATATTTCTGGAATAACCTAACAACATCCATATCCAAAAGACTTCTACAAACAAAAACTAAACAATATCAAAATCAACAACACAAACATCTCAAAACTCAAAAACTCATCGTTTCTACAAACAGAAACTAAACAATATCAAACTGCTGGTTATTTTATTCCATACCAAACATGCCTTAAATAGGGTAGCATCCAAATAACAAACTCAAAAGACTCCCCTAGCTATTACCTTACTGATTCAATAGGAAACTCTCTAACAAACTAATGCCAAGTCCATGAACATGTGCCTAAAACACTAAACTAACAATAACTTGCTAAAACACTAAAAACATGTGCCTAAAATCAAGACTTCTGCTAACCCCTGTTGACCCGAATCGACTTTTGACCCGCTACTCATTCGACCGAACAATCAAGATTACACCCAACATACCCTCCACTTCTATCTTGGCTTTTTCTTTTTCTATTTCTTTTTTTAGGATTCAGCAAGTAATCCAACAGTTACTCTGAAACTTTTTGATAAATCATTTTTTAATTTAAACTAACGCCTAGGCTATTAACATTGATTAAATTGAGAAATTAAGTTAATTATTTATTTTTATTATACTCTGATAGGTTATTAGAATTTATAATAATGATAATGTTTTTCGTAAATACCATAATTTAGAGATATATAAAAAATTGATTATGTTTTTAATTTTTTCGCATTTTATTCTTTCACTTACTTTTTCTAAAAATCCAAGCATGACGATGACGTGGCAGCATCATTGCCAATTGCTAAATCATAGATCTCAACAAACACCGATAAATACTTACAATACATATATGATTACGATAGTCAAACTAATTACGTATTTGCACACAACTGCAAAAATTAAACACGCTTACACCACAATCACTTTAGTTTCTACAACCACATTAAAGAAAATAAAAGATTAAAACCTACCGTGACCCACCAACATCATGGCTAGCAAGCTTCTGTAGAACATCCATTTCAACCATGGCGGCTTCACGATACTTGTTTTTTTACAGACAACTTTAATTACTACAGGCTCTTTCTTTTCGATGTCCAAACACTCCAAAACTTGCCTGAAAGTACCTAAGTCGGGTTCATTAACACAATTTCCAAAAGAAACAATTTAAGCTATTGATCAGGCGTCGGAGTATGTAGTGGTGTGTGTCGGGTGTATTATGTTTTTATTGGTATTTTAAGCCCATTTTACACATTAGTCAAGTTTTAAATTTATAAAATACGATATTCCACTAACACTAAACACACACATGGGCAAGTGCACCCATCGTGAGCGTAGTATAGCGTTGGTAAGATACTGAGGTCGTCCAAGGACACAAGAGCTTTTAGTACCGGTTTATCCTCAACGTCTAATCAAAACTAAAATTTTTAGAAAAAGTTTTAAATGAAAAATAAAAAACACTAAAAATGATGAAAATGAAAATAAAAATAAAAATAAAACAGATAGACAAGATGAATCACTTGAATCCGACTCGGATTTAATGTATCCTTTGATGATTTCTGCATTGCATTTTTTAAGAGATTATCTTAGTTATAGTAGTAGGCCCCTCTTTTGAAAGTGACGTTACCTTCAACCCAGTGGTTTGAGTCAGCAAGGACACAATCCCAAAGGGCCGGAATATTGAAAGATAATTAATTAAGTTATTAATGCGAAAAGTGGTAGACCCCTCTTTTGAAGGCGACGTTACCCTCGGCTAAGTGATTTGAGTCAGCAGGGATACACTCCCAAATAGTCGGTTTAATGTATTAATAGTAGTTTACATATGAGGGGATCAAACCATTCGCACCCCCGCCATCCAATACCAGTGGGTATTGAAGGAGGTCCTAGTAAGCTTGACCCAGGTCCTTGTAGAATCTATACACTGAACAAGGCAAGAACCTTACTAAACCATTCCCTTAACCCCCGACCAGGTAGCCAACATATCTCTATATAGACCGTAGAGATATGAATGGTGAAAATCTTTTACTTTATATAGACAGTAAAGTAATGCCAAGACACCACGGACAAAATGAATATATTAAAGACTTGTCTTCACCAAGTGATGTAAGAGATTTAGCCAAACATGGCTTTTGATTGACAAGAACTCTTACGATCAATCTTGGATCCCGAGACTACAACACACACTCTAAGGTGGATGATTGATGATGGTGGTGGATGTGGATGTTGTAGTGGTGGTGGAGTGGTAGGAAAGTGGGAGAGAGGTGGTTTGCTAAGGGATGCCTTTGAAGTGAGCCAAGCACTCCAATTTATAGCCTTAACAGAAGCCCGGCCACGGCCCCGTGTCAGCTGGACACGCCCCCGTGGCCAACCCTTTTCTCTTTCTTCATTAATTGTAATTGTCTGCATTATGCTCCACACGGCCCCGTGTTTGCTGGGCACAGCCCTGTGTGCAAAAGCGTATCTGTACTACCAAGATTTGCAAGATTCTGCGAATCTTAGCGTTGACCACGCCCCGTGCTAAGGTGGGCATGCCCCCGTGGTGGGCATAGAAGCTTCAATAGCTTTGTCTATTTCTGCAGACACCTGACCACGCCCCAGTGTCCAGTGGGCACGGGCCGTGGTCAGCCTTCTGTTTCTTGTTTTTGCTTGTGGATATGCTGTCGAGGGGTCGGGCATGCCACGTTTATTCATTTTCTTTGTATTTATGTTAGTTTTTGCTGCATATTTGTTCCTTTTGTTCATTTAACCTCATTTGATCCTGAAAATACAATAGGAAGACGAAAGCACGCTTTTTCCAACATTAGTATTAAAAGGGGTTAGTTTTATGCCTCATTTGATTTAATTTATATGTTGCATTTACACACATCAAATACCCCCACACTTGAATCTTTGCTTGTCCTCAAGCAAAACTCTTTATTTTGTGGCTTACACACCCAAATGAAATGGGTAGAAGAGAAGTTTTGGGCTTGTCTTGAGTGTCGGGAATCCAAGATCTTTATTGGGTTTTATTTTTATACTATTTACAATCCTATTCGTTTATGATTTATTTAGAATGTTTCATAAGAGAAATTACTTATTTGGGCATAACATGCCTCTTTAAAATTCCATTTATATACAAGTTCACATACCTCACGGGAGATCACTCAACACTCAGCCGAAGATGTACTTTTGTGAAACACACGAGACCGGCATGAAACTTATTTCTACCATAAGCTTGCCAAGCAATCAATCCTCCCCCTTTTTAACTATAAACCTTTGTAAATATCAAGAGGACTTGGGGAAAGGGTTAGGCTTGGGCTAAGGGTAGGTGGTTTTCGTTAGTGGTTAGTAAAAAGGGCTAAAAGCGTAAAAAGCGTCGGTCGTCGTAAAACTTTTTGTTTTTGAGACTTTTTATTCAAACTAAGCATTTTCAAACAAAGTTTCTTTGAGTACTTTGTTTGTTTATTGCTAGACTTTCATTTTTTTTTATGATGAAGAAACGTCACAAGAAGACCGAGCTTTTTACTAAAATAAAGGGTTGAAAAGAAAAAGGTTTTGGTGGGTAAAGGGTGTTTGTTTTGTGGGTTTAGAAATGAAAAGGTTTAGGCTCAAAGGGGTTAACTAGGGGAATTTTGGGTAGGTGATAAAGAAAATGAAAAATAATGGTGTTGAAAAGAAAATGGGTTTGTCCTAATGCCTCCATCATTTACTTACTTGGGTTTAAGTTGGTAAGGACCGGGAATGTATCGTCGTGGCAAGTTCTAGAGTTGTAAGAACCAAGCGGCTATTCACACAAGAAACGAAAGATGAGCATTTAATTTAAAGATGTATGCTTGTATGCTCAATAAAGACTCAAAACTCACTTATTGTGGGAATGGGTTTGTAATGTGATCAAGTATATATAATCAAATTTTAATTAGATTTGTCTCGTCGTTTCATAATTTTCTTATGTTGGTTCCTTTTATCACGACGCTATCGGTTGTAAATTTGTAAAAATATAACTTTTTTAGAACTTGTTATTCCTAAAATAAACCAAGACAAGTAATAAAAATGAAAAGTTTTTAAAAAAAATTGGGGTGATTAGCGGTTCCAATAAAGTTTTGCGTAAGTCTTGTTATTAGGACTTGCAAAATTCAAGGTTTTAGCATCCCCCCATACTTAAATTACACATTGTCCTCAATGTGTCCAAAAAATAAGTTTTTAGGTTGATTGAATGTGTCAAAAGGTGTTTAAAAACAAAATTTTATGTTACTGGGCGTCTGGCCACGGGTCCGTGTTGGTCCGGGCACGTCCCCGTGGTCAGATTGCCAGTATCATATTAAACAGAAGCTGGGCATAGGGGCGTGTTCAATGAGCAAGACCCCGTGTCTAGTTACCTGTACTGGGCGTTTTCTGCAAAACCTTGGGCACGGGGGCGTGTTGGGCTGGGCACGGCCCCGTGCTAATCTTGCTATAATGAAGGAAAATTGTCGGGAGGCTCTGTTTTTGTGCATGGGGTGTGGTTTTAAAATTCCCCTGGTAACCTCCACCTTTTCGAGTGTGTTTTATTCCTGAAAAGTAAAACTAAACTAGAAAATATAAAATTTAATCTAAATTAAAACTAAGGATAGTTCCGTGGAATGCCTCTGTGGTGCGCCACGTTTATAAGGGTCGTTGGCTAGACCCAAAGTCAGTCATATGTTACCCAAGTGGGATGTTTTGCATCCCATGTTGCACCGTCGGAGTGCATCATCCAAGCTTGAGTATATGACGTCCATGTAATTGACCGGGTCGTCGTCTTCTACTCTTTTCCCAACCCCAAACTCCATCTCTTTGTCTCCGACCCTCAATGTTAATTTCCCTCTACTGATATCCACCATTGCGTGAGCGGTGGCTAGGAATGGTCTTCCTAGAATGAGTGGTACTTCGGTGTCCTCCTCTATATCGAGTATGACAAAGTCGGCCGGGAAGTGTTAGTGCATATGTGTGTTGACTTCGTCTTGTATCGAGTCATGTAATAGGTTAGATAGACCAAGACACGTAGTACGAGAAAAACGGGAAACAGAACGGAACCAGCCACTTCGCACGAAGTGACCAGTTCGTGTGGACTGGACCAGGTCGTGCGACCTGGACCAGATCGTGTGGACATGTTTCGTGTGACCTGGCTTCTCCTATATATAGTGGGTCTTGGTTCTTCATTTGTAACTTTCTGATTCCGGTAGCGAAGCTCTGCCGAAGTGTCGCCAGCTCTTGTAACGTTGTGAAATCAATACAAACGACATTTAATCTACTTCTAAGTGTATATCAAGCTGCAATGAAGATCAAATCACTAAATTCTGCCCCTGATTTGGTCTAGAACTCTTCTGACGACTCATTTGATCGATTCAACGATCCTACAGGAAGAAAAAGTCTCCGACTTTTACCAATAGATTTTCGGCGACACCTTGTGGATATTTGATAGACCTATAGGCAAGTTGTATGCTCATCTTTGTGGGGCTTGTTTTACCTAGTCCAAGTCGGTCAAACATTGATGCGGGGATGAGATTGATGCTAGCCCCAAGATCGGCCAACGCATTGCGTATAGTTGATCCCCCAATGGAACAAGGGATGGTGAAGCTTCCGGGGTCGATTTTCTTTTGTGGGAGTTTGTTGAGTAGTAGGGTGGAGCATTCTTCACTTAAATTAACTAATTGCAATGTTTCAATTTTTCTTTTGTGAGTGAGAAAGTCTCTCATAAATTTTGAATATTTAGGCATTTGAATGAGGACTTCCACAAATGGAAGGTTGACGTGCAATTGTTTTAATAAGTTTACGAATTTTATGAATTGCTCATCGGTCTTTTGGCGAAGTAACCGACCGGGGTAAGGTACCGAGGGGCTTTTGGTAGGTTCGTGAGTTGGCGGAGGAGTAGTTTCTTTTTGGGGTGTCGGTGAGGTCGTGGTTTGGATGGTTGGACCTTTTTCGGTTGGAGGTAGCGAAGCCTCCTCGAAACCTACGGTACGGTTTCTTATTGTTATGAGATGCACCTGCGCCTTTGGGTTGGCCTCGGTATTGCTGGGTAATGCGCCTTGTGGTCTCTTGGAGAAATTTTGAGCTAGTTGATTTAGTTGTTTTTTAATGTTTTGAATACTAGCTTGTTGATTTCTAAAGCTCGATTCCATTTGTTGGAATCAATCCGAGTTTTTCTTTTCGGTGTCGGAGATGAGGCGTGAGATAGTATCTTCAAGCCTCTCTCGTCCCCCTTGTTGTTGAGAGAAATTTTATGACTCATTTCTTGGTTGTTGAAAGTTTGTCCGTTGGTTTTGGTTTTGTTGATTACTACTATTGTCGGGTTTTCTCCAACCGAGGTTAGGGTGGTTACGCCATACTTGGTTGTAGGTACCCGTTGGGGGACCCGACGGCCTAAGTCTATTATCAATGTAGTTTACCGTTTCCGTTTGATTATCCATTTCTTTCATACAACTCCAATTTTCATGTGGCCCATGGCACCCTTCACAAGCCATAACCGAGGCCTTTTTTGCCATTTCTAACTTTATGATTTTTGAAGAGAGGGCCTCAATTTGGGCTTGTAAAGAAGTGCTTTCATCTACCTTATGGGCGCCCGGGGCAACAAATTTTGTGCCTCAGTGAGTGTGCCATTGAAAATTGGTTTAAGCAATTTCCTCAATTTGATTATAAATTTCATTTGGGCGATGATTACCTAGAAGTCCCCCGGAGCTAGTGTCGAGTGTTTGTCTTGTGTGTGGCAACAACCCATTATAGAAAGTGGATACTTGTTGCCATACTGCAAGACCATGATGAGGGCACTTTGTTAATAGCTCCTTGAATCTTTCCCAAGTTTCATATAAGGATTCCCCGTCCTCTTGTGAGTATGTATTAATTTCAGTCATCAATTTAGCCATTTTAGAAGGAGGGAAATAAATATATAGAAACTTTTGGGCTAGTTCATCCCAAGTGTTTACCAAACCACTTTGGAGGGTGTTAAGCCAAGCCTTAGCTCGGTCTTTTAGTGAAAATGGAAACATCCAGAGGCGGATGGCGTCGTTTGATGTCCCGTTGATCCGAAAAGTATCACATATTTCCAGAAAGTTGGTAATATGTAAATGGGGATCTTCGTCCGCAAACCCATGGAAAGTTGCAGAGTTTTAAAGCATTTGTATCAAATTCGGCCAAAGTTCGAAGTTGTTGGCATTGACATTCGGTGCATTGATAGCGGCGCCAAGATTACCTACCATGGGCGGTAGGTAATCCATTAGGGTATGCTGATCCGCCCTTAGAAGTCGGTCCCCCGAAACATTCTCTTGGATTTTAGCTTTAAGTCTTTTTCTTAGAAAGCGTTCGGGTTTGTCTAGAGGTTGTTTTATGTCTTTATTGGAACTGGAGCTCAAGCACGGCGTAGGAGTTCAGGTGCTGCGCCAGGGTTCCAAGTCCTGCGATAAAAACAAAAAAGATTGTTGGTTAGAAGTCTCACCACGGCCACGTGGTCGTTGACCACGGCCCGTGGTCGTGGTTGCAGTGATTGTTTTCTGGATTCCCAGTTACTGTAGGGTTCAACACGGCCCCGTGCTGCACCGCCATGGCCCCGTGGTCACCCTTCTGTAACTCAGAAAACAAAAACTACCAGTAAAGATGCTGGGCACGGCCCGTGTCCGACCAGGCACGGCCCCGTGCTGAATTCTGCAGAAGCTGGAAAATTAAGAAAAATCCTAAAAAAATAGAAAAAACAAGAAAAATGATTAGGCTGTTGATTCCTAACTTTCTTAAAATCCTTGTGTCCCTAGCAGCGGCGCCAAAAACTTGGTGTGTGTCGGGTGTATTATGTTTTTATTGATATTTTAAGCCCATTTTACACATTAGTCAAGTTTTAAATTTATAAAACACAATTTTCTACTAACACTAAACACACACATGGGCAAGTGCACCCATCGTGAGCATAGTATAGCATTGGTAGGATATCGAGGTCGTCCAAGGACACAAGAGCTTTTAGTACCAGTTTATCCTCAACGTCTAATGAAACTAAAATTTTTAAAAAAGGTTTTAAATGAAAAATAAAAAAAACTAAAAATGCTGAAAATAAAAATAAAAATAAAACAGATAGACAAGATGAATCACTTGGATCCGACTCGCCTTTAATGTATCCTTTGATGATTTCCGCACTTTTACACTTTTTAAGAGATTATCTTAGTTATAGTACTAGGCCCCTCTTTTGAATGTGACATTACTCTCAACCTAGTGGTTTGAGTCAGCAAGGATACAATCCAAAGGGTCGGAATATTGAAAGATAGTTAATTAAGTTATTAATGCGACTAGTGGTAGGCCCCTCTTTTGAAGGCGACGTTACCCTCGGCTAAGTGGTTTGAGTCAGCAGGGATACAATCCCAAGTAGCTGGTTAAATGTATTTATAGTAGTTTACATGTGAGGGGATCAAGCCATTCGCACCCCCGCCATCCAATACCAGTGGGTATTGAAGGAGGTCCTAGTAAGCTTGACCCAGGTCCTTGCAGGATCTATACACTGAATAAGACAAGAACCTTACTAAACCATTCCCTTAACCCCGGACCAGGTAGCCAACATATCTCTTTATAGACCGTAGAGATATGAATGGTGAAAATCTTTTACTTTATATAGATAGTAAAGTAATGCAAAGACACCACAGACAAATGATAAAGAAGTTTCACAATCAACATAAGAAACTAGTTATTAAAGTCATTAATACAAAACCAAATAAAAAGTGCGAAAAGATTAAAAATAAAAAGTAATATATTAAAGACTTGTCTTCAACAAGTGATGTAAGAGACTTAGCCAAACATGGCCTTTGATTGACAAGAACTCTTACGATCAATCTTGGATCCCGAGACTACTACACACACTCTAAGTTGGATGATGGATGATGGTGGTGGATGTGGGTGTTGTAGTGTTGCTGGAGTGGTGGCAAAGAGGGAGAGAGGTGGTTTGCCAAGGGATGCCTTTGAAGTGAGCCAAGCACCCCTATTTATAGCTTGAACAGAAGCCCGGCCAAGGCCGCGTGTCTACTGGACACGCCCCCGTGGCAAACCCTTTTCTCTTTCTTCATTAATTACAATTGTCTGCATTAGGCTCCACACGACCCCGTGTTCGCTGGGCACGGCCCCGTGTGCAGAAGCGTATTTGTACTACCAAGATTTTTAAGATTCTACGAATCTTAGCGTTGACCACTCCCCATGCTGAGCTAGGCACGTCCCCTTGGTGGGCATAGAAGCTTCCATAGCTTTGTCCATTTCTGCAGACACCTGACCACGCCCCCGTGTCCAGTGGGCACGGGCCGTGGTCAGCCTTCTGTTTCTTGTTTTTGCTTGTGGAGATGCTGTCGAGGGGTCGGGCATGCCACGTTTATTCATTTTCTTTGTATTTATGTTAGTTTTTGCTGCATATTTGTTCCTTTTGTTCATTTAAGCTCATTTGGTCACGAAAATACAAAAGGAAGACAAAAGCACGCTTTTTCCAACATTAGTACTAAAAAGGGTTAGTTTTGTGACTCATTTGATGTAATTTATATGTTGCATTTTACACACATCAGTAGCATCGCCGTAGAGTACGGTGGCTAACCAACACCAGAAGGTTCAGTCTCTCTTGCAAAAAAAAGGTTAAATAAAGGAATTTGGATCATCATCAATAGACACACAGCTGACTGACAAAAAAAGTTGTAAAAAGATCAAATTGCGCAGATATGCCTTTGGATTCAAGCATTCTAACTGAGTTGCTTTCTTTGCATCAGAAACAACTTCTGCTCTAAAAAAAGTTGAAAAGGTCAAATGCTCAAAAGCCATGCATATGAACATGAGTGCTAAAAAGGGTGAAATACACCAAATGTAACGAACTTGACATGAACTTTAATTGTATAGCAATTTATATTCTTATTTTCTTATAGATTAACTGCACCGAAAACTACCGAACTTAACATGTATTGTAATTATGTGTAGCAAATTAAAAGGCTTCTTTTTTATTGCACCAAACCTGCAAATTTCATTCTTTCCATTAAATCCCTTGTTTCCTGTATAAATAACCAACAAACAATCAAAGAAACAACAAAATCAATGATGATCGATTTAAATAAAGCAAGAACATGTAGAGATAACATCTTCACCAGTTGATAACCACCCATTGGTTCTCTCGACTGCATTTTCTTCACCATACTCGACCCTCTCAGCTTCAAACTTCTCTGGAAGATCTTCATCTTTATCCTCTCCATCCCTATCTTGAGATTTGATATATAAAGAACAACTTATACAAAATCTATTATTAATATGTTGAGACGTTGTTAGGGAAGTGAAGGTCTTGGGTTCGTGTCTCACAGAGGATAGGGACTAAAAGAAATTCGTTAAAAAAAGATTAATATGAGTGTGTGTGTGCGCGCGCGTGCCTACACTACCAAAGTTCAAGCTCCTTTAGCTGCAGTTATAATAAACAGAACATTTTCTTACTAAAAATGGGAAGATCTCATAGAAGACCTGATAATTATCAATGTGTAGTACTGCAATGTTAGTTTAAATAAATATCATGACATAAAAAACAATCAAAAGATAAATATCATCAACCACTTGCTCTTAATTGTTATATTTTAACCTTAAAATAACTCCTAGTTTTCGCCCCACTCGGGTTTTCATCCCACCGTGTGTTACCCCAGAGAGTGTTTAGCTCTCGTGGTGGCACAACGGCTGTCATGTGGCAGTCGGCGGTATGGTTTCTCGGGGGAACGCCCAAGCCAAACTCTGAAGCCAGCGTGGGCCCAGTTTAGACAACATAGTCTGGCCGGAGTGGGGCAACGGGGCTCTCCAATTTGCTATGGAAGCATTAAAATCAGATAGCGACACATGAGGGCTTCGCAACGCTATTCACTACAGAGCCTGCTATGAGCACTATTACCAACTATGATCCGACCCCGTCAAGCTTGTATTCTAAAAAATGACACCGTTAAAATCAAACCCATTTTAACTTGGTTACCAATCCCGCTCTTCTTGCCACCTCTGCTGTTTACCCAAGTTGCGCAGATTTTTAAATAACTGAATTTAGGAACATGATTGCTTAGATTGGTACATGAGCATGTCATTTAATAATGTTGAAAATTCAGATTTGAAATATAGCATGAAGACAAATGGTAAGTATATGAGCTGGAAAGTGGCAACATTCGATACTTGTTTATGCAGATGTAGAAAGAATAAGATCAAAGGTTAACCTGAATTGCTTGCTGAAGAAAAGAGTCTCCAAAAGTACAGTGCAAGGGATGATAGCTAGTTTTGTCATCTACAATAGAACCAGTAATAAACATTGAGTTACTCAAATAAAGCTTATTAGGATATTAGTTTTTATAAGATTATGTTGATGAGATAATGATATAGTTCTACATACCAAGTATCTAACAACTAACACCAACAAAATCAAATATAAAAGTATGAATGTAATTACTGTTTTGAGCAACTGTTTTTTGGCACTGTAGGAATACCTGGTAAAAACCAACAGAATTGAAACCGAGGTTGAGGTTAAGAAGCCCAATGGAAATCCCATTCAATACGCCAAAGCCCATGACAGCTCTTGAATTAAAGGGCTTGTGCTCAAAGAACTTCATCCATAATGCCACATGTAGTGAACAAAATGTGACTAACAGATGCTAGTTTGTCAATGTTGTAGCTGAGTATACACTAGTTAAATTGAAGTCAAGAGATGAGTAATATCATGGTATAATTGTAAACACAATAAACCTTTTATCAAATACTTTAAAATAACGTTTTGCATGTGTAATCAATAATAAACATACATGCTATGTCAACATATGCAACATATCCCTCTTCATATAGACTTTCAAAACGTTGACCTAAATCCCAATTCCAAAATTCACTAATTCAACAACCCTACAACCAATTTCTACTTTTCCTAAAAAATTAACTTCTCCAAACAGATGTATACCAGTAATTGAAAGTACCAAAACCAAAAACATAACAGATGTATACCAGTATTGTTGTCGATGTTATAAAACGATTATGAGGCTCAGATTTGTAAACAATCAAACAGAGTGGATAAATCCGCCATGGCTGCATACTTACGGTTGCCATGTTAAACCACATAGCCATCCAGGTTGCCCTGCCAAGATGCGGACAATCTCATCTTTGCCCAATTTCACTCAGACGCATTGAAGTTGATCATCATATCCTTTAAAACTCATCAAATCGTCATCCAGGTAAAACATAGTTTTTTTAAGAGAATCTTAATCAAAAACTTATACGTAAGTATGATTTATGGGCGATATCCAAAATATAAACGATAATCCATAGAAGAATTGGTACCTGTTTTCTAATTCGTTTGAAAAAGAGGATGAATGATCCAGTAGAGCCATGAAGGGAATGGAGGCTAGGGTTTAGAAATGAATAGTGTTTTCTCCCAGATACATCCCAGAACATAAGATCTACAAATCAAGCATCACAATGGAGATAACATATTCATTAATCCATAATATAACATGAAATTCAATTAGATTTTACAAATTTAAACCTCATTTAAAAAAAGAAAGATAATTGGTAGCAAAATCAACCTTGAGACAATCGATTGAAAGCCCTAAAATCAACATCCAATGAACGGTAAAAAAACGATTGATTGAAAACTAACCTAGAATTAGGATAATTAGTGTATACGGTATCATCGAGTTGTAAACAAACAGAATAGAAATGAAGGATGAGTAGCTAATCAATGGTATCTCTAGTGATTGAATCGATTGGATTGCATTGCTGAGACTTCAAGCAGAAGGAAGAATCGTGAAGGAGAAGATGTGGGTGTAGGGTTTGAGAGCATGAAGAAGTTGTCACACCCTGACTTTTGCGGAAGCGTCATTATGGTGTGACTTTCTTAATATCATTGCATTCAATCATAACAACAACTATATGATAAAACCATAGATTCGTCATCCATTAAATAAGTTTGAAACATAACAACATTGTTTTGAAACGTAGACTTCAAATTCAAGTTTTACAAACCGTACAAATTGTTTATGAGTTCATTAAGGACTCATCAAAAGATATTGAATAACACCACGGTTTGGAATACGTGTCTCGTCCAGGAATAAGACACACTGACCAAACTCAAAGACCATGGATGACATCTTTATTCCTAACGCGGCATAAAAACTTCCAACGCCCGCCAGATCCACTTACAAATTCCCTGAAATACATATGGTTTGAAAACATCAACAAAAGTTGAGCGAGTTCATGTGTTTGTTTGTGTGTATGTATAAACCTTTGAAATCGTTGTAAGTATGTATGTAAGTTTATAAATCCCGGTATGAAAGCAACAAGGAAAAACAGATCACCAATGGTTTGCAAGGCCATTGATATGTGTGAAGTGATGCAGGAAAACTCAAACCTAGCAGATTTTGTCAGTAAGACAAAGTCACCACATGGTCCACTCAACGGACTTAGGGGTGGGGCTCGCTACACCCAAATATATCTATCACTCATGTCCCTCGGTCCTACAATGAGGATTAATGGCCTTAAGTGTCATACCCACCACTCACATGATCTAGCAGTACCTTTCCTTAGCTAACCATACCAAATGTAATCGTATGTAAACAGTTTGTAACATGTATTTCATCCCCGAAGTATAAAACTGAAAACAGTAAAAGAAAAGGGGGACATGAACTCACAGTTTTGCGTTCCTTGTATCCGATGTAACTCAAAGCTTCCTCTAGAACGCATGACTACCTACATGCGTACTACGGTCCGTTAGACGAGCGGGTCGTGCCTTGTCTTAGTATTGATTAGTGCCTTTGAGTTACGTTTTAAGGTGTCTTCGTTATTATTCTAAGTATATAATTATTCGTTAAAGTAATTAATATTTTAACTTAAATTATATTTATTAAATTTTGGAATAATTGTTAAAACAATATATAACAACTTAATACTTACCAAGTATTTATATTCGTATTTCCTTCCCAATGATGGGGGTATCTTATACATGTGTATCCGTATTCTTGCATTTGTATAACTTGCCATGTGTTGGTGTCGTATTCTGACGTGTATTATCTTTAATAAGTATCCAATATATATTTCTAAAATATGTATATTCCAAGAAGTATTCCTTAGAAAAATTATTCCTAATTTTTCTCTTGGCAAAAACATTTGTAGTTCCAAAATAATGTATTCCAAGAAAATATATATTTTTCCCAAAAATCATATATCTTCTAAAAATTCCAAGAAAAATATATTTTTTTAACTTCCAAAAAATAATATATTTTCTTCTTGTAAAAAATATGGTATAACCTTGGTAAAAATTTGGAAAGATCATAAATTCATTTCTTTTGTATCCAAAATAGTATTTACCAAAAATATGCTCATACATGTATTTTCCGGAATATTTTGTAAGTTACATTCTTGTTCGGTTTTCCAATATTGTGTGTGTAACTTGTATATTTATTCCCTGAGATTTTTGGTAATATTTTGGATTGTAACTTCCTGGTATTTTGTCAAGTTATATTATTTTAACCCTAAAATAATATAACTACTACACAAAGTATACAAATATTCACACACAACATGTCTTTAATGTAAATATATATTCTAAATACATATTTATCCATTTTTATTTATAAAAACCAACCTCCAATACTTGTATTTTTGTTACAAAAGTTATGGCAAGGTTTATATTGAAAACCATAGTTAAAATATACTTGTAAATATTTGTTAGAAAATATTTTTCTAAGTGTTTATATTTTTAGAAAATTTTGCCATAGTTTCCCCTAAAAATGGAGGTGTCCATGCTATCAAAGCATATCATTTTCTTTTTAAAATCATCACAAACAATCAACAATCAATCCCTAAACAACTTACACTTACCAAGTGCCAAAACAATGCTATTTACATAACAACATGAACTTGAACTTTCATAAAAACTTGTAGTAACTTGGTAGTGTGTTTAGTAGGTTTAGTTACCCTTCAAAATGTATCTACTTCTTCAAAAACTTCATTTTTAAAGAAGTTGGGTGTTTACAACTGTCGCAACCCCCGATCCCTTATCTGTCCCGGAAACGGGCGGACGCGAGCTCAAAGTTTGGTGGTATCATGTGTTTAAATCTCGCAGTGGAATTTACATCAGGACCGTAGTTAGGAAATGTTTATCAGAGTAAAACCACCATATTTGATATTAACAATCACATGGGCAAAACCCAAGTTTCTTATTACAATACTTTTATAGGGACAAACCCTATTTTATTGAATTTAAAACATCGTTTATTAGGTAACTTTTATAGCCACATTTTTCCCAAGCCTTCAGTGCTCTCCAGCTGGCTTTTCACTAATTGGCTGTTTACATTGTGTTACCTGTAACGCGTTTTAAAAACATTTGTCAGTCGGAAATACTGGTGAGTAAATCCCAATTTAATCAAGAAACATTTTATCAATTTAAAACAGTATTGAGAGCGATCACATTGTTTATGTCTACACAATTACTCATTCAGTATTTGCCACTCGACCGGATCTATGGCTATGGTCAAATTACCCATTGGCTAACTCGTCGTCCAATGATAATGTACTGTCATTCCGACTATTACTACTACTCGTAGTAATAAATTTTGTATACACCGGCAGTAATTGAAGAACTACAAAGACTCAATCACCGCTTAATCACATTGTAAACAATTAAGGTTTTGTAAAACATTCCAAAAAAGTTAACAAAAAGAGGATAAACTCACATTGCTATCTTAGACTTCTTGTAAGGGTTTCCTGGATATAATCTATAATTTATACAAATGTACATTGGTTAGTATCATAACCCTTTGAAAATATTAATGATACCCTCCCCGAGACGACATTCCAACAACTACGTCGGGCAGAACCACGACAGTTGTTACGGAACCCTAAATCAATCGGGCAGCGTAACTGTTTATGAAACTGGGGTTATAATACTTACAACGGAGCAGAACCTTGCTAATTAGGGAATATAATACCCGCGTATTATAAGCCTACTAGAGAAATTGTGATTTAGAATGAAAGAAATGAGCGACGGAAAACGAAAACCCATTGCCTACTTATATAGGGCTGAAATCTGACTCTCACGCGGCCCGCGTAAGAGTAGCCTTAGGGCTACGCGGCCCGCGTCAAACCGAGGGTCAACTCGTAGCTCGTCCAGATCACCACTAGGCTTGACACGATGATAACACGTGTCATCACCAGGTTGCGCCACCATTTGAGACACTCGCGGCCCGCGTTAACTTAAACGGGGTCTTACGCGGCCCGTATTAACTAAAGAAACTCAAAGGAATCCGGTATCCACCTTGATACCGCCCGCGTAAGTGGTTAAGGTGGGTCTACGCGGCCCGCCTTGACTTACTATTTTCATATTTTTATTTATTATATATATTATAACATATTTCGGGCTCGGTTTTCACATAAGGGGTGTATTATAAGACATATTGGTTATTTTAAGATATAATAGGGTGTCGAAAATATTATGAAGATGTTGGTTTTACCGAGAGTTGTTACATTCTCCCCACCTTGTTTTAGAGCTCGTCCTCGAGATCTATTGAAATAAGTGTGGATATTTTCTTTTCATTTCAGATTCAAGTTCCCATGTGTACTCAGGTCCTCTTTTGGAGTCCCACTTCACTTTGACCAGAACTAATCTCTTGTGTTTGAGATTCTTGACTTTCCTGTCTTCTATTTGTAGAGGTCTTTCTACAAACTTGAGTTGTTCATTTATCTCTATATCCTTAAGAGGAACTATCAGTGATTCATCAGCTAAACACTTTTTGAGATTAGATACATGAAACACATCATGTATTCCTGCCATTTCCTCTGGCAGTTGTAGCTTATAGGCTACAGGTCCTATTCTTCTAATAATCTCAAAAGGTCCAACATACCTGGGACTTAGCTTTCCCCGTTTGATGAATCTTACTATTCCTTTCCAAGGAGAGACTTTCAATAATACTTTATCTCCTACTTGAAACTCCAATGGTTTTCGCCTGTTATCACTTTTCTGTCTATCACGTGCTGCTTTCAGTCGTTCCTTGACTTGAATGATTTTGTCAGTTGTTTCTTGCACTATTTCTGGTCCAGATAGTTGCTTTTCCCCAATTTCTGCCCAACAGACTAGGGTTCGACACTTTCGTCCATAAAGTGCTTCGAATGGTGCAGCATTGATACTTGTGTGATAACTATTATTATAAGAAAATTCTATTAAAGGTAAGTGATCGTCCCAATTACCTCCAAAATCAATTACACAAGCTCTAAGCATGTCCCCCATTGTCTGAATTGTCCTTTCGCTTTGTCCATCCGTTTGAGGATGATAAGCTGTGCTTAGCTTTAACTTGGTTCCCACTGCCTTTTGGAAACTTGACCAAAAATGAGAGGTAAATCAACTATCCCTATCAGAAACAATTGATAAAGGAATACCATGTAAAGAAACAATTTCATTTACATATAGTTTAGCTAATTGTTCCATACTAAAAGTTTCTCTCATTGGTAGGAAATGAGCTGACTTGGTTAGTCTATCTACAATCACCCAGATTGTATCATTACCTTTCCTTGTTTTGGGTAATTTAGTAACAAAATCCATTGTTATCAATTCCCATTTCCAAACCGGCATTTCTAAATGCTGTAACAAACCTGAGGGTTTCTGGTGTTCAGCTTTAACTTGTGAATAAGTTAAACATTTAGAAACATAGGCTGCTATGTCCTTCTTCATTCCTATCCACCAGAAATTTTTCCTTAAATCCTGGTACATTTTATCACTTCCTGGATGCATCGTATACTTAGACTTATGGGCTTCTTCTAATATACGATGATGTAGATTTTCTAATTTAGGTATCCACATTCTCTTTTTATGGAATTTCCAAATGCCATCTATTCCGTGTTCCAATTCTTTTAGCATACCTTTTAATTTTTCAGAATCATCCTTGATTACTGATTCTTGTGCTTCTCTTATCTGATCATTTAAATCTACTTGCAGATTTAATTTAAGAGAACGTACCTTTTTTGGCTTTTCATGATATTTTCGGCTTAAAGCATCTGCTACTACGTTTGCTTTTCCTTCATGATACTGGATATCACAATCATAGTCACCAAGCATCTCCATCCAGCGTCTTTGTCTCATATTCAATTCCTTTTGTTTGAAAATATACCTTAAACTCTTATGATCAGTGAATATGGTAAACTTACTACCATAAAGGTAATGTCTCCAAATTTTAAGAGCAAAGATTATAGCTCCTAACTCTAAATCATGAGTTGAATAATTCTCTTCATGATTCTTAAGTTGTCTAGATGCGTAAGCTATAACCTTTTGTCGTTGCATCAGTACACATCCATAACCTAATTTAGAAGCATCACAATAGACTACAAAGTCTTGAGCTCCTTCTGGTAATGCTAGTATGGGTGTATGGGTTAATCTTTGCTTAAGGATTCTAAAGGCTTCTTCTTGTTTTACGCCCCATTCAAACTTAACAGATTTACAGGTTAGCTTAGTTAAGGGAATGGCTATTCTAGAGAAATCTTGAACAAATCTTCTATAATAACCGGCCAATCCTAAGAAACTTCTAACCTCAGTTGGTGACTCAGGGATTTTCCATTTAGTAATTGCCTCAGTCTTTGTTGGATCTACATGAATTCCTTCATGATTAACTAAATGTCCGAGAAACTGTACCTGTTCTAACCAAAATTCACACTTAGAGAATTTAGCATAAAGCTTTTCCTTTCTTAACAAACTTAAAAGTGCGTGCAAATGCTTTGCATGATCCTCTTTATTCTTAGAATAAATTAGAATATCATCTATGAAAACAATTATGAATTTATCCAAATATGGCTTACATATTCGGTTCATCATGTCCATAAATGCAGCTGGGGCATTGGTTAAACCAAATGGCATGACAGTAAATTCATAATGGCCATTCCTTGTTCTGAAAGCGGTTTTAGGAATGTCCTCTTCCTGTACCTTTAATTGATGATATCCTGACCTTAAATCGATTTTAGAGAAAAATCGAGCTCCTTGCAGTTGATCAAACAGATCATCGATTCTCGGTAATGGGTACCGATTCTTAATCGTGGCTTTGTTTAATTCACGGTAGTCAATGCACATACGCATTGATCCGTCCTTCTTTTTAACAAACAATATCGGCGTTCCCCATGGCGACGAACTTGGTTGTATGAATCCTTTTTCTAACAATTCGTCTAATTGTTTCTTCAATTCTTGCATTTCTGCAGGTGCCAACCGATAAGGTGCTTTGGCAATCGGTGATGTTCCTGGTATTAAATGGATTCTGAATTCAACTTCTCTGTCTGGAGGTAGTCCTGGTAATTCTTCTGGAAAGACATCTGAAAACTGAGATACTACTGGAATATCTTTTAGTTCTTTTCCTTTAGTGTTAGTGATTATAGAAATCAAATACACTATAGAACATTTTCTTATAGAACTTGCAGTTTTCATCACAGAGATGAATTTAGTGGATCTAAAGAGTTTACCTCCTTTAATTGTGATCGTTTTACCTTTTGGTGAATTTACTTGTATTGACTTTTGATCACATAAAATACTGGCTTTATTGGCTATTAACCAGTCCATTCCTAAAACAACATCGAATCCTGCCAGATTCATGGGATAAAGATTTGCCCTAAATGTTTGGTTTAAAATTTCTATTCTTGCTCCATGCAAGATTTCAGAAATCCTAACGGTTTCTCCATTGGCTGTCTCTACTAGGCATTCTAGTGGTAGTTTAGTTAATGACTGATTTAGAATTTTGCAAAATGATGTATTAATAAAACTTTGGTTTGCACCAGAGTCAAATAATACTTTAGCAAAGACATCATTAACTAAAAACGTACCAGCTATGACATCTGGAATCATCTTGGCTTCATCTGCAGTCAGAACAAATGCTCTAGCATTTTTAGTATTCTTGTTGTCTGGAGCTGGAGCTAATTTTGGACAATTTAGCTTGATATGACCTTGTTCTCCGCAATTGTAACATACCCTGCTGTTAGCTTTCTTTCTGCAGTTTTCTTCCCTGTGTCCCGATATTTTGCAAAAGTTACAATATATGGAGCATCTTCCGGAATGCTTTCTTTTGCAATACCTACAGTAGGGTGCAGAGGTAGAACCTATATTTTTCCCACGGTTAGAATTTCCAGAACGAAATTCTTGTGTGAGCTTTTAGGTTAGGTTCCTTCTTTGATTCTCTTCTTGGGTACAGACTAATTCATCTGTCAAGGTATTTGCTAGTTCTACAGCTTCTTCTATAGTTTGAGGTCTTGCTACCTTGACTACGTGTCTTATCTCTCCAATTAATCCCCAAATATAACGGGAGATTAACACTGGTTCTGGTGAAGCAAGGGTTGGCACTATTCTAGCATATTCGAAGAATATTTTAGTATATCCCTTACTATCCACACCAGTCATCCTAAGGTTTAGGAATTTGTTTGCTATCTGTTCCTTTTCATTGGGTGGGCAGAATTTCCTTTCTACCTTGTTCTTAAATTCTTCCCATTCCATATTGTAGGTTCTATCACTTCCTCTTGATTGGAGGATAGTGTTCCACCATTCTAGTGTTGCATTCTTAAATAGATTAGAAGCAAACATTATCTTATCTTCTTCAGCACACTTGCTTATTCTTAAGACTGCCTCAGTCTTTTCTATCCAGCGTAAGGTTGCAATGGCCCCTTCGTTGCCTGAGAATTCCATTGGTTTACAAGACCAGAATTCTTTATATGAACAACCATAAGACATGGTTCTTCTTCTTTTGGGAATGGGCATTTGAAGTATTGGTCCATTGTTCACGCTGTGTTCTGGTTCACTTGGTCGTTTACTGCTATGCTTACTTTTATTATCAGCATCCTTAACAGTTTGAAGAATAAATGGCATTGCATCTATAATTCCTTGTGCTACTATGTGTTGGATAACACTATTATCCACTTGATTGTTATTGTTATTGATGCTTGGATTCTCATTAACCACGTTAATGTTACTCTGGTTATCATTATTCAGATTTCCTTGATTTCCTTCGTCGGCCATCTGAATTTTAAACATTTACCCCATATTAATATCACAACATAACATTTAATATAGTTAATCACATGATACGCAATCTAGCCAAAAACATCGATCATTGCGACTTGTACTCTATTTTAATATACTATGCGTCTATTACACACTAGTACTGAAATAAAGATTACAATACCAACAGAAAGAAAATTACACTAATAATACTATGCATCCGTACACACATAATTTTATTTTATTTTATTTTATTATTATTATTATTATTATTACTACTACTACCGTTTCCTCCATTCTCACATTCACGGATATGGATTTATCCAAAAATCCATATTGCATTCATCGTATTTCCATACGAGACGCTCTCCCACCTGACGCATTCTCTCACTGCTTTCTAAAATTTCCTCCCCAAAAGTCCTAAGTTCTTGAACGTTTTCTGCACTCATTGGGGGTGCAGGTTCTAGGACTGGGTTTGGAATGTGGGGTTCGGGTTCCTGATATGGGGGTGAAAGTGCCTGAAATCGGTAAGGATCTTCTAAGATCTCCCTAATATATTCATCATGGTAATAGGGATCTAAAGGGTCCATACCTTGGTAGTCTCCTATGTTCTGTATGGGTGTGTCTTCATGAATAGGGTAACGTTGTACAAAGTCCTTATTATTATCCCACCAGGGGTCATAATTTGGGTCTAGAGGGTTTGGTGCAGGTACCCTAGGGATTTCTTCTGGGTTAAAGTCATGCATTTCCACTTGGTTTTCCGGGTTTTCTATCTCCATAGGTTGATCTAGGTTTTGTGGTTGTGGGGCTACTAGTTGTTCCAGACTCGGGTCAGCAGCAGTTGTAGCGAGGATATGGAAATTAGCTAGGCTTCTATTAAGCATATCCTGTGTATGGGCATCTGTTTTTCGCTTAGCAGCTGCTATAACTCTTTGCTGTTGCAACTTTCGCATTCTTTTCCTACGAGCAAAGGCTTCCTTACTGAACCATCCTCGTTTCTTATGAGGGAATGGCTCTTCTGACTGAGTTCTAAAAGCAAACACTCCTTCTTCCTGATTAGCAGAATACCCAGAAAGGGCAGGCTGTGATGAAGTACCTTCACTCTTAGGTGAATCAGACAACTGACGACTCATGTCTGAGGGTCCTTGATCACTCATACTGTAAACTAACAAATAGTCAAATAACACATAACAAATAAATACAGTTATGTAATTAGTTCTGAAATTTATTTCCTAACACAAAATTTAGAATTTAAGTGTCAGCAGAACACTTCTTTGGCTCAGACCAGTGGCTAGGCTCTGATACCACCTTCTGTCGCAACCCCCGATCCCTTATCTGTCCCGGGAACGGACGGACGCGAGCTCAGAGTTTGGTGGTATCAGGTGTTTAAATCTCGCAGCGGAATTTACATCAGGACTGTAGTTAGGAAATGTTTATTAGAGTAAAACCACCATATTTGATATTAACAATCACATGGGCAAAACCCAAGTTTCTTATTACAATACTTTTATAGGGACAAACCCTATTTTATTGAATTTAAAACATCGTTTATTAGGTAACTTTTATAGCCACATTTTTCCCAAGCCTTCAGTGCTCTCCAGCTGGCTTTTCACTAATTGGCTGTTCACATTGTGTTACCTGTAACGCGTTTTAAAAACATTTGTCAGTCGGAAATACTGGTGAGTAAATCCCAATTTAATCAAGAAACATTTTATCAATTTAAAACAGTATTGAGAGCGATCACATTGTTTATGTCTACACAATTACTCATTCAGTATTTGCCACTCGACTGGATCTATGGCTATGGTCAAATTACCCATTGGCTAACTCGTCGTCCAATGATAATGTACTGTCATTCCGACTATTACTACTACTCGTAGTAATAAATTTTGTATACAAAACCCCATAATACCGGCAGCAATTGAAGAACTACAAAGACTCAATCACCGCTTAATCACATTGTAAACAATTAAGGTTTTGTAAAACATTCCAAAAAGGTTAACAAAAAGAGGATAAACTCACATTGCTATCTTAGACCTCTTGTAAGGGTTTCCTGGATATAATCTATAATTTATACAAATGTACATTGGTTAGTATCATAACCCTTTGAAAATATTAATGATACCCTCCCCGAGACGGCATTCCAACAACTACGTCGGGCAGAACCACGACAGTTGTTACGGAACCCTAAATCAATCGGGCAGCATAACTGTTTATGAAACTGGGGTTATAATACTTACAACGGAGCAGAACCTTGCTAATTAGGGAATATAATACCCGCGTATTATAAGCCTACTTACAACGGGGCCACCACCATAACCGTAGATTAAAGGGGGGGGGGTATGGTTAAGCCTTAACCATGGTTAAGTTAACTTAAATAGGTTAAAAGTGTTATTATTTCAAGGTTAAGTATGTTAAGTGTTTGAATCAGGTAATATGATGTTTGGGGGTTATAACTAGCTCAGAAATATTAAAACAATGCTTCTAGTATAATTTTAGTATTTCGGGTAGTGTCCGGTTGTTCGGTTAGATACCGGTTCGTTAAAGTGTCAAACTATTCCGTTTAGTGATCTTTATGTACCCTTTTATGACACTTTTAATTCCCGACACTTAGGAAAGCATTCAGGACCATTTAGTCATATTTTTACATGTTACCAACTTGTTAAAATGCTGAATTTTGCTGAAATATGCAGAATTCTGCACTTTATGTGGGTTTTAGGCACTTTCCGGCACTTTATCTATCACTTAGAAAAGCAGTTTTGTGGTCCTTACTTCCCTACACACTATACTAGTGTAGAACTTGGTTTCTGGCTCATACTGGGTCTCAAAACAACGTCTGTCTATGTACTGAACCTCGTCAGCATATTCCTGATTTATCCGTTAACTGTGCTAACTGTGCTTTGTGCATCATGTATGTCAATATGGGTTGCATGTAATGATGATGTGACATTATGAAATATGTGATGCACATGTAAGTATGATGTAGTAAACAGAAAGCAATTCAACTCATAAATTGTAAATCGGCACAGTCATTAAGCACTAATCATCATTTAATAATTGTACGGATGCATGCAAATTTGACAATTGTCACATTCTCCCCCTGTTAAGAAAATTTCCTCCTCGAAATTTGTGCTACCTTAACTCCTTAGGGTTACATTATGCATGTATGTATATCGATAATATTGAGGTAGATAACCACAAAACCGAATCAAATCGTATTCACATCAGGTGAATCCAGGGGCATATTAAAATAATCGGAACCCAGCAGTTAGAAAGTATGTGTTTCAGGATTTGTTGTCAAAGATACAAGACGTATTGACGTATATTCTAGTGTAATCCAGTTAACAGGGGTTCCACAAAAGAGGAGTTTTGACCAATAGGATTCTCAAACAATCGGTCACAATATGCAAACGAGTTTTCACAAACCATAGCATCCGCTATATGAACTCAAAATCAACAACTTGAATATGAAAATGATCTGTCAAGTTTCGAATAAATAACTGGTAAGGATTAGTGTGTTGACATTCTTGAATTGCGAAAATACACCGAATGAAATACAAGCGAATCTGGTGTATCATTGTCTTAATTCGTAGTTGCATTAGGAATGTTTAAATGACAAGTTAAACAAAAGCATGTGTAGTTTCGTGTGAGACGGTTGACCATGATTAGCACAAGCTACAAATTTGCAATGACACCACAAGGTGTCGTAATGACATGATTCAAATATAGTGGTGACTGAACGAGTTCACCGTGTTTGAAATCAAATGAAAGTATACTAAAACAATCTGAAGTTTTGATTTACACAATGTCATAAAGTTTTCAGTTGAATACGGAACATCAAAGAGCCATTGATTTTTATCGAAGATGAAAAAGTATTAAGTACCGCAAGGCATTCGATCGACAATGAAAGAATTATTAGGAGGTACATTGTGATATGAAATGAATCTATGAACCATTGTCTTAACACACAACTGTGTTGAGACCGCTTTAATCGTGATAAACAAGACGGATTTTAGAGTAAGCTAATGAATATACAATTAAATCCGTGTATGAAGTGAGTACCCAAATCAGTGCAAGCTTCAATTTTGTGAAAGTATCACCGTAAGGTATCGAAACCAACAAACGATTTAGTGGAGTCGTAGACCAACCAAGTCTACTACGACTCGAAACAAAAGAACCTTTGCAAAAATATTTGAATATGATGCTCTCAATACATCATATGGCGTCTTAAATTGAATATGTGAAATGGATAAGTTCAAGCAATTGAACTTGGTTTCAGCGTAACCCGACAATAAACGTATGTATCAACAAGGGAATCTCGTCATGGTTACAAAGATAAACCATGAATGTAACTTGAAATAAAAGAAGTTTCAAGGAAGTGTGTTGACTTGGTAGCAAAAGAGCCAACAATTACAATAATGTAGGTTATTCGAATCATAAACCAATAGTTAGCTTTAGCAAAATAATATTTGAACTTCAATGAAGTGTTTATTCGAAATGAAACCGCATGCGTAGCAAATGGTGCATGCGTAACATATAAGTTTCCAAGTAATGAAACAATAAGTATCTGTTAAAATGGAGAAATGACCAAGTATTCGAAGCAAATGTGTGTTCGCTCTCAGCGAAGAAAATCAACGCGATGCAACTACCATTAAGGGGAGTAGAGATGCAAACATCTACTCGCTAGAAGCAAAAATGAAGATTTCAACAAAAGAAATTTAAGTACTTTCTGTTTGGTTATCTGAAATGGCATACATGTTAGGATAATGGTGTTTGCTTGAGTTAACAGATGTGGTTCCTAAGTAGCAACCTTTACGAGTTTGGACCTGGGTTCCCAAAGATCCTAAGTACCTGTTTTCTAGATTCTCAAAGTTTCGTATTCTGTGTAAAATTGTTTTGTGCATCGTGTAGGAAACACCATTTTTGTGTACGTTTAAAACAAGTTATTGTCCCACAATTTCCCCGGTATACTTTCCTCCTGAATTCACAGCTAATGACACTCGATCATCGATCAGTCGTGTAATAGTAGTTGGATCCTCACAGTTAGTTAAGTAAGAAATTCGTTAATCCTCAGCAAGAGTTACCGACTCTTGTTGGTTAGCTAGTTCGGCTCCTGGTAGTTGATGTTCATTCGAAAATCATCGTCCTTCTTCTTGACGAGCAGAACTGGGGTTACCCAAAACGGGAAACTTGGTCTGTTAACTTCCTTCTCTATCAACTACTGAGGTTACACTGACAATCCTTGCATCTCCGAAGGTGTAAGTCACTAAGGTGCATTGACTGCAGGCGTGGCGCCTGGAATCAAATCGATGCGAAGTTCGACTTGTCGTTGAGGAGATAATTCTGGCAAGTCTTCGGGGAAGACTTCAGGATATTTCCTTATTACAGGAATATCTTCGAGTTTTGGTTCTTCGGCTCCCTTGTTCACTACATGAGCCAAGAAAACAACACATCCTTTACGCAACAATTTTCGTGCCTTCACGAAATTAATAATTTGTAGAGGCGTATTCTGTTTCATGAGTCACGATCATTCCTTCGTTCGCCATCGGGATGCGGGTATCAATCTCCGCTCGATCGCTCGGCAACCAATCCATCCCAATTACCTCGTCGAAGCTTCCCAACTCAGCTGGCAGTAGATCAAGAGTAAACTCACGCGCTCCGGGTCCTATCTTGCCATTTCCAAATACTTCGTTGGCTTCCCCTAGCTTTCCATTAGCTAGTTCTATCGAGTACGGGTTATCTAACTTACTTGCTACTAAACCAAGTATACTCTCAAACTCTAGAGATGCGAAGCTAAAATTTGCAACAGTATCTAGCAGCGCAGATGCATAATGTTGACTAATATGGGACGTACCGATATCCACGCTTGAATTCCTGGCGTGTCTCCCTAGCTCCGGTGTTGAGCTTTCATCCTTGTGCCTAATTGTTTTTAGGGCAATATTTTCTGAAATGCTTTTTGCTTCCACAATTAAAACAACCTTGAGCACGTTTCTGTTTGTCACTCGTTCTGCCTTGATAATTGTCATTGTCGTTGTTTCCTCCGTGATTCTCGCTACCATCTTGGCCTCCATTTCTACGTTCAGTATCTTGCCTATAAGTTTCCTTAGGATACCCCCTCTTGCCACAGTTATCACATTTTCCAAATTTACATCGCCCGACATGATAACGTAGACAATTGTCGCACTTAGGTAGGATACCCATGTAGTATTTTCCCTTTTTGGCCTTCTTCTTGTTACTCGCCCAAGTAACCTTCTTGAAATTTGCGAGCTTTCTCTTGTTATCTCTAGATGACTCTACAGGAGTCTCCTTTTTCTCTTCCGAAGTGGAAAATTCTCCTAGTCTAACCGGTTTTTCAGTGAGCGCCACGCTTATGTCGATAGCCTCGGTGATTGTTGGAGGTTTAGATGTTGTCACTAGGCTTAGAATCTGAGGTGCCAATCCCCCAATGAAGCGTTCGATCTTCCTAGATTCTGGTTCCACCAAACGCGAAGCAACTTGTGATAAATCGTGAAATCTCTGCACATGCTCAGTTATCTTTGGACCTTCCATTTTCAAGTTCCACAGTTCAGTCTCCAACTTCTGGACTTTTGCCCTAGAGAAATATCTTTTACGCATCAGTTCTTTCAGTTCGTCCCACGTCAAAGCATACGCAGCAGCCTCGCTCAACGTTTGAACCTGAAGGTTCCACCATGACAGAGCCCCATCTACAAATAGTCCAGCTATGTACGTGTCCTGATGTTCGGGGGCGCATTTACTTAACCGCAAAACAGAATACGTCTTCTCAACCCAGCGCACGAAGGCTAAGGCACCCCCAGTGTCGTCGAAGTCTCGAGGTTTGTAGATCAAGAACTGCTTGTAGGTGCAGCCTGCGACATCATTCACATATGGCATTAGTAAAGCACTCTTGGAAATATCCAAACATTTGGTAATGCGTCTTTAAGTGACTAAACATTACCGTTGGGTGGATTATTTCCCGGGGTACCTCCGCTGCTTTCGGAGCGAAGGGCCTCGTGCTGTTCAATGGCCTGTGAGATGCGCTCTTGTAGTTCTGCCGCTGTCGTTGGCAAAGGGTTGTTGGTATCGATGTTCCCTTGTATCGACATCTTCTAAGAAGAAGATTGGTTACGTCAGGTCTCATTTGTTCAGGGAGTGCATATAGTTGTTTAGAGGTCATATGTACGTACACATAATAGATTATCATATCAACCAATCAAGCAATAGCATAATCATAGCATAACCAAGTAATTTGGGAATTATGTTTAATGAGAGCATAGCAAGCAAGCACGTAGCATTATAATTATAGCACACACATATAGATCAACAACGTGCTTAACGAAGACATAGCGACTGAGCTTTCATTGGTTATTGGCTACAAAGTATTGTCGCATGTTTAATGATGATTGGGCTCTCATTATTCTCCGACCACAATTGCATTGTCTTACAAAATGTATCACATCAAAAGGGACACAGGGTCACCCTACCCTTGTCTAATAAGTATATATGTGCATCAAAATCACGTGGTCAAAAGTGGTCTTCAAAGTCTCCACGATCTCGGCTCATTAGTAGTGTCTTTTCCCAAAAGTAATGCCATCTGCATAAATCCAAAAGCCAACTATACTGGTGTCTGAGGTGGAGGAGTGAAGAAAAGTAAACTGCTAACATGTGCAAGCTCCTCCTCGAGCTTGTATATACATCGAAGTAAGTAACTGATTCTGCTGCTTGATAGCGAAGAAACGAGCATCCAAAACAGGGTGGAGGACGTGGTGTCATCTTAAACTCCAAAACTTTACGACTCAAAACCTCAGACTGCAGCTGAAGTGACAGGAGCAACTCATTCTGTGTATAGCCTCCATATTGTGAGGGATGGTAGGGGTCTGAAATCAGCGTAGTGCATGGTAGGAACCATCAGAATGGCTCATCCAGCGGTGAAGTAATGAAAGGAGCAAATGGTGTAGCCCGTGAGGTCGGGGAAAATGATGTTGTAGCAAAAGGATCGTCATGCGGGTGCTGACCTGGAGTACCTTCCCGGGGTGCGGGTATGTCTTGAAAGAAAGCGATAGGCATGTTGGCGCAATGGACGCCGGTCTCCATAGGAGCAACATCAGCGGGTGAAGGTGCAGGAACAAACGTCTCAACCAATAAGGAGATCATCAGGTGCAGGTACTGGGTCAGGTATAAGGGGTGCAATGTCTGGTAGACCAAAAGAAACAGGGTCATAATCAAGCAAGGGTACAGGCCCAGCAGGTGCCACATCAAACTGACCCAAAAGGAACAGGAGCTGGCTTAGGAACATGGTCTGGGTCGTGTAAAGGTGTGGCATCTCGAGCAGGTGGTAGTGCAGCAGTCATAACGACGTCGTCATCCGAGTCAGTAGTAGAAAGCTGTAATCCGGCCGTCTGTAAGGCTGCAGATGTCACAGACTCAAAGGAGTCTGAAATCGAGTGTATACTAGATTCAGAGGATAGCTTGATAAAAGGGGTCTCAAGAAGTGAAATTAGTAACAACGTTCTCGTCTAACTTTCTATCATCATGGGCGTCAGCAGGAGGACCATAAACATGTACACGTCATCATCAATTGTTCGTCGAGTAGCCAACCTTCGGAAGGAATGTCCATAGGAGGCGCATCATCGAGGATCAGAGCCATAGTGTGCTTACCATTGGGATGACCAGTGATGAAGTGGTCATGGACTGAAACAAGAGTGACAGAAGGATTCTTGTCAGAGAAACCATCAGCAAGGGTAAAGTATCACCCAAAATCTGGTAGCGCGGATTGTTGGAAGTCGTCCTCGTCCTTGGTCAGCATATCAGGATCACTCTCAGTGTCTAACGTAAATATCTCTGGCGCAGATGCAATCTCATTATCTGTGGCGGTGGCCATAGGGTTATCAATGTCTGATAACCCGCTTTCTAAATAAAGTGACATGTGTGCCGGTACATAATAGTCATAGCATGTATATCCATTGTAGTCACTAACAATTAGTGCATGCAAACAAAGGTAATTTATCATGTAGTGATGTATTCACATTATTCTTCATGAAACTTTCCATCCTTCCTAGTCTCTCAGACTAAGCCACCTAGTCTCCCAGACTAAAGTTCCCAGCCTCTCAGACTGAACTACCCTAGTCTCTCAGACTAAACTTCCCAGTTTCCCATACTGAATTTCCCAGTCTCTCAGACTAAACTCCCAGTTTCCCAAACTGTCCCAATTAGTCTCTCAGACTAACTACCCAGTCTCTCAGACTGATTCTCTCAGATTAATCTCCCAGTCTCTCAGACTGAAGACTGAACTACCCTGTCTCTCAGACTGAATCTCTCAGATTAAACTCCCAGTCTCTCAGACTGAACTACCCAGTCTCTCAGACTAAATCATAAATTTTGAAATGTGTTTCGTGTCTTTTGTTTGTAAAAATGTTTGTTTCCTGGATCTGGGCGTTTCGTGTATGCAATGAAAACATGTTCGTAAAGACGTTTCGTGAGAGCCCTAATGATCATAGTCTAGACTCGAGAAAGAATCCTAGTTCGCTACGATTGAAGCTCTGATACCAAGCTGTCACACCCTGACTTTTGCGGAAGCGTGATTATGGTGTGACTTTCTTAATATCATTGCATTCAATCATAACAACAACTATATGATAAAACCATAGATTCGTCATCCATTAAATAAGTTTGAAACATAACAACATTGTTTTGAAACGTAGACTTCAAATTCAAGTTTTACAAACCATACAAATTGTTTATGAGTTCATTAAGGACTCATCAAAAGATATTGAATAACACCAAGGTTTGGAAGACGTGTCTCGTCCAGGAATATGACACACTGACCAAACTCAAAGACCATGGATGACATCTTTATTCCTAACGCAGCATAAAAACTTCCAACGCCCGCCAGATCCACTTACAAATTCCCTGAAATACATGTGGTTTGAAAACATCAACAAAAGTTGAGCGAGTTCATGTGTTTGTTTGTGTGTATGTATAAACCTTTGAAATCGTTGTAAGTATGTATGTAAGTTTATAAATCCCGGTATGAAAGAAACAAGGAAAAACAGATCACCAATGGTTTGCAAGGCCATTGATATATGTGAAGTGATGCAGGAAAACTCAAACCTAGCAGATTTTGTCAGTAAGACATAGTCACCACATGGTCCACTCAACGGACTCAGGGGTGGGTCTCACTACACCCAAATAGATCTATCACTCATGTCCCTCGGTCCTACAACGAGGATTAATGGCCTTAAGTGTCATACCCACCACTCACATGATCTAGCAGTACCTTTCCTTAGCTAACCATACCAAATGTAATCGTATATAAACAGTTTGTAACATGTATTTCATCCCCGAAGTATAAAACTGAAAACAGTAAAAGAAAAGGGGGACATGAACTCACAGTTTTGCGTTCCTTGTATCCGATGTAACTCAAAGCTTCCTTTAGAACGCACGACTACCTACATGCGTACTACGGTCCGTTAGACGAGCGGGTCGTGCCTTGTCTTGTCTTAGTATTGATTAGTGCCTTTGAGTTACGTTTTAAGGTGTCTTCGTTATTATTCCAAGTATATAATTATTCGTTAAAGTAATTAATATTTTAACTTAAATTATATTTATTAAATTTTGGAATAATTGTTAAAACAATATATAACAACTTAATACTTCCCAAGTATTTATATTCGTATTTCCTTCCCAAGGATGGGGATATCTTATACATATGTATCCGTATTCTTGCATTTGTATAACTTGCCATGTGTTGGTGTCGTATTCTGACGTGTATTATCTTTAATAAGTATCCAATATATATTTCTAAAATATGTATATTCCAAGAAGTATTCCTTAGAAAAATGATTCCTAATTTTTCTCTTGGCAAAAACATTTGTAGTTCCAAAATAATGTATTCCAAGAAAATATATATTTTTCCAAAAAATCATATATCTTCTAAAAATTCCAAGAAAATATATTTTTTTAACTTCCCAAAAATAATATATTTTCTTCTTGTAAAAAATATGGTATAACCTTGGTAAAAATTTGGAAAGATCATATTTTCATTTCTTTTGTATCCAAAATAGTATTTACCAAAAATATGCTCATACATGTATTTTCCGGAATATTTTGTAAGTTACATTCTTGTTCGGTGTTCCAATATTGTGTGTGTAACTTGTATATTTATTCCATGAGATTTTTAGTAATATTTTGGATTGTAACTTCCTGGTATTTTGTCAAGTTATATTATTTTAACCCTAAAATAATATAACTACTACACAAAGCATACAAATATTCACACACAACATGTCTTTAATGTAAATATATATTCTAAATACATATTTATCCATTTTTATTTATAAAAACCAACCTCCAATACTTGTATTTTTGTTACAAAAGTTATGGCAAGGTTTATATTGAAAACCATAGTTAAAATATACTTGTAAATATTTGTTAGAAAATATTTTTCTAAGTGTTTATATTTTTAGAAAATTTTGCCATAGTTTCCCCTAAAAATGGAGGTGTCCATGCTATCAAAGCATATCATTTTCTTTTTAAAATCATCACAAACAATCAACAATCAATCCCAAAACAACTTACACTTACCAAGTGCCAAAACAACGCTATTTACATAACAACATGAACTTGAACTTTCATAAAAACTTGTAGTAACTTGGTAGTGTGTTTAGTAGATTTAGTTACCCTTCAAAATGTATCTACTTCTTCAAAAACTTCATTTTTAAAGAAGTTGGGTGTTTACAACTTCCAAGCACATTTTCTAAAAATGCTTCTTTATGTAATCTTTTTGTTACACAAGTGTTTCTACACTTGTTTAACCCTTAAAAATAGTATTTGTTTATGTAAGAACCAAGTCTAGGTAAATCTTGTTATTTAACTTAGTTTCTTGAGAAAACTATTTTGGAAATCATCCACGTACAAGACTTGCATTTTGCTTAAATCATCATCACTTATGAAAACAAATTTCATCATTCAAGTTCATGTATACACAAAGTATGATCATCGTGGTCTTTCGCAAGATCATCATCTTTACTTACTAGATCATGTGTTTAATCACAATCCAGTAGGTTTCATATGATGTCTAATATCATAAATACAAACAATCAATCATCAAGAAGCAAAACAACACTAAACAATATGTATTCTTATGTTATTAAGCTTATGTTAAAGTTTTAAGTTCATGGTTCTTGATGTTCTTCATGATTTGCAACATATATAATCTTTTAACCAACTAAATAAGAAGTAACAAGGAATCATAAGAGCCTTACTACTAGCACAAGGCTAGGGATGAACTCAAGAAGATGAAGATGATAAACTAGGTGGTTAATAACAAATGGTGAAGGTCCTTCAATCTCCAAGGCCACCAAGCTTCCTTATCTTGCTTCTAACATCTTTGTATGAACTTGGATTAGATGAAGAAGTGAATGAAGGTGATGGTATGGAGGTGGTGAATCTCGGCCGAGACCAAGAGGAGGGAGAGGGGTGATCTTGTGTGTGTTTTAGTGTGTGTAGATAATGAGCTTTAATCCTTCATATCCTTCTTATAACCACCTTAATCTTTTACCCATTGCGTAATGTGTCCTCTAAGTACCAAACATGATCTATTAAGATCTCAAAACAAATCAAGATGAATCAAGAAAGATTATGGTGTGGGGCCACCACCATAACCGTAGATTAAAGGGGGGGTATAGTTAAGCCTTAACCATGGTTAAGTTAAGTTAAATAGGTTAAAAGTGTTAAAATTTAAAGGTTAAGTATGTTAAGTGTTTGAATCAGGTAATATGATGTCCGGGGGTTATAACTAGCTCAGAAATATTAAAACAATCCTTCTAGTATAATTTTAGTGTTTCGGGTAGTGTCCGGTTGTTCGGTTAGATACCGGTTCGTTAAAGTGTTAAACTATTTCGTTTAGTGATCTTTATGTACCCTTTTGTGACACTTTTAATTCCCGACACTTAGGAAAGCATTCAGGACCATTTAGTCATATTTTTACATGATACCAACTTGTTAAAATGCTGAATTTTGCTTAAATATGCAGAATTCTGCACTTTATGTGGGTTTTAGGCACTTTCCGGCACTTTATCTATCACTTAGAAAAGCAGTTTTGTGGTCCTTACTTCCCTACACACTATACTAGTGTAGAACTTGGTTTCTGGCTCATACTGGGTCTCAAAACAACGTCTGTCTATGTACTGAACCCCGGCAGCATATTCCTGATTTATCCGTTAACTGTGCTAACTGTGCTTTGTGCATCATGTATGTCAATATGGGTTGCATGTAATGATGATGTGACATTATGAAACATGTGATGCACATGTAAGTATGATGCAATAAATAGAAAGCAATTCAACTCATAAATTGTAAATCGGCACAGTCATTAAGCACTAATCATCATTTAATAATTGTACGGATGCATGCAAATTTGACAGTTGTCACAGAAGTGAAGGAGCGTGTTGTTTAAATAGATCCGAAAACATTGGGCCGGGTTGCTCAAAACGGGATCCGCAAGCAATGTAAGTACCCAGCTCATTTTCCCGCCAAAAAGCAATCCAAGAGGCTTTAATATAATGCCACCTCAGCCCAAATCTATTCATTTATCTATACTTTCTATAAAAGTAGAAATCCCAATAACATAAGAAAAGCTGATGTGTCAGCTAGAGAGGCTGTCCAACAATGCTTTTCTTATGTCATTACTGCATCATAAAGCCTATTATATAAAATCATTTTAAATTCTATTCAAACCTTTGCCCTTCACCTTATAATCAAACCTCTGTTCCCAAAGTACACGTCTGTCCAAATTTAAAATTCTAGCTCCAGATTCAAAATTCAAAATTCAAACCATATATTCTAATCCTATAAATAAGATATATGAATCTGGCTCCACGTTCAAATCTCTCTCGCTCATATCTGCGAGCGTATCTCTCTCTCTCTCTCAAATGCATATTTCTCGTGATTCAGCCGGCTAATCTCCGATTATACTTCTTTGTTCGAATGTTTGTTGATTCTGTTTACATATCATCGTTACAATATCATTGTTCCAACATCGTCGTTTCAGTGAAGCTTCCCTTCACACATCAACCTTTCAACATCGATGTTGCAGTATCATTGTTGCAACATCGTGAAAAGTTGCATGTGCTACCTTCTTTGAAGGGAGAGTTGCATTGTTCGATTTTAGTTAAATCGAAAGTCAGCTTTTCTTATGTCAGTGAGATTTTCTTCTTTTATACAAAGTATAGATTCGTGCAATATCGTGAAAAGTTAGATGTGCTACAACAGTTGAGAGGAGACCTTTGCATTTTAGGTTTGTTTCTTATTTTGATTAACTGTTGATGATGTTGAGAGTTTTTATTGACACTGACATTTTAGAATATGTTAAGATGCATGTTGAGATTATTAAAATAAACTATTACATAGAAAAATAGAAATTTAATGAAATATTTATAAACTATTACACGCTAGAGTTAACACTTGCTAGGATTTCGTAGACTCTGGCCTTTCTCCATGTGATTTCATGCTCTCTTTTGTTTTTCAGGTCAGTTAGCATGTTGCAGATTTTCTGATCCTGTTTTAGAAGTTGTGTCAGAAACTCTTCTGCATTCTTCTGGAAATCTGATGGAGGAGAGTGGAGGACTTCATCAAGCAATGCTATGCTGTTCCAGGTTTTGTTGTAACTAGTGTCATTGATTATGTCGACTTTCCTGTTTAGTTCTTCGTCTGTTCTTTTTTCTTTGAGTGACCACATCGAGAATTGTGTTTTAACATCGCTGGTGTCTGACCAGTGGTAGAAGCTGAAGTTTGCCATGTAGATTTTTGTTGGATTTTCTGATGTGGAACAATTTTTCACAGACAAGGATTTGTAGGACAATTTGTTGATGTTTTGAATCAAAAGTAATCATCGGTCATTTATAGAGTTTAAAAACGCATCTATATGGTAAATGAAGAGGTTAATTGTAATTATGGTAATTTGTTTTTGTTCTTTGAACTTCGAAAATTTGTCCCTTGGGTTTCTTGGTATTTAATTTTACAGTTTTCCCATAAAAGTTGAGGTTTGAAAAGGTTATTGCATTAAAAGACTGCTGTTTTGAAATATACATTAATATATTTATATTAAATCTACACGTTTTGATTGATTAGATTATTAAATGTACAATCACTTTAAGTGTGGTTTCTTTCACTGTTACATATTTCAGTATATAAACTCATAGCCACTTCACCTGTTTTTCATCACGTTTTCCTATGAAGATATCATACTTTCAGGAAAGTCGAGTAATATAGTTTATTGAAATGGCGTCATTCACTTCTGTAAAATCAGATGATTTAAAGCAGCGTTTTGTCAGGCAAATCGAGGAACAGGTGTATGAAGATAGGGCTACTATTCAAGAGCTGAAGAGATGTTTTGGTGGATTGCAAGTTGGCCTGTTCACGAGAGAGCAGGTTTCCAGACATCCTATGCGGATGCCTTTAACTTCCGTTCGTGAGCTTTGTGTTGTCAGTAATATAGAGTGCGGTGATAGAGACGTGGAGTTCACGGCGATGCTGAAGGACATACATCGAGAGGTTCAGCAATCGATGGAGTTAAAGCTAAAGTTTCTTGATTCTTGCTGTTATTGTTAGATTTGAAGGTCTGTTGTAGTTAAAATGTGGTAAAAGAGAACATCTGCTGATGATGAAAGATTGAAGAAGGAAAGGTCTGTATGGGAGACCAGATGTTAAAGAACAACAGATGATATTCAAAATATGTTGAGCCGACAAAAGGTTTTTATAGTAACAGTGGTTAGGTTAATAGCAGATGTTGGGAGTTTGTTAGTCCATTAGATTAGATGTTGCACAGTATGTGAAATTGTAATTGTAGACCTTTGTATAAGCATGTCGTTGTTGTCATATATTCGAACCTTCTTATGAAACAACTGTGTATGCTAACGACTGTTGATTTACCACTGTTGACTAAATGAATAAATTTTAATACTATTAATCTTTGTTGTCGCATCTTCATTTTAATTATTTCAGTCATTCCTAAGTATTATTATATAATTTTGTTCATCAATAACAATTTTTTGGAAGAATTTCCGGTAAGACCTAATTACAAGGGGTCAATATTTGCTATTGTAAAAGGTGTGTTGTAGCTAAAGTCTGACAAAAGAGAGTATCTGCTGATGAATAAATGTCTGAAGATGCAAAGGACTGCTATGGGTCAACATATGTTAATGAACAACAGATGATATTCAATCTTAAAATGCTCAACAGAGGTTTTGATACTAACAGTGGTTGGGCTAATAGTAGATGTTAGACTTACGACTGTTGAGTTACACCGATTGAAAACAACTGTTTTTGAAACTTCTGCTTGCCTAAAAATACATCCACTGCTAAAAGGTACCATCTGTTGTCATAATTTTTGTTTATCCTAATGACTGTTGATTTACTATACTGCTGACTGTCATCCATTATGACAAGAGAGGTTCTGACGGGGACAGATGTTAGCTAAAAATAAAACAACTCTTGAAAGTTATCATATGTTCTCATAGCTTCTGTTTATCTAACGACTGTTTGACTCACACTGTTCCCAACTTCTGTAGTCGACCAACGGAGTTTTCCAAATAACTGTCATCGGTCGTCGCAAGAGAGGTTCTGACGTGGACAGATCTTAGCCATCAGATATTTGTAACTACTGCCACATCAGCCTTCACTTTTTCTCTCTATATAAAAAAAAGTTGTTTCATCCCTAAATCGAGGTTCTACCACTGCCGTCTCGAATTCAAAATTCCCAAAAACAGTTTCCAACATATTAAAAACCCTCCAACTTAAACCCTGTTTCATCCCCAAATCACCTTCTTCTCCGATCATGTCTCTGAACATCAAAAACCCTCACAACTACCTCCCCATCTTCGAGAAAACCAACAAATATACCAGCTTTCACTCAATAATTGACCTTTTAACGTCATCAAAATACAAATCAATCCTTACTGCTGATGCTCCGGTTCAAATAGAAACACTCCGACAATTTTGGTTTAATGCTGAAATAGAGTCTGAAGATAATAATCCAGTTGCCATCACATCTCAGGTCGGGGAAAGTGTGGTACGAATTTCTCCCTTTACAATTTCCACTACATTTGCATTGGACGACTTGGGAAGTAAGATCAACTTTGAAAAACCTGAACTTCATACAGAGTTCATTGAAAGAGGGTATGATGCACAATTAAAGGAAGTTACTATCTATAAACCAAACTTCCCTCCGCCAATGAGATTTTTGTTTCATACTCTTTTAACTTGTCTCTCAGCCAAGACCACCGCATTTAATGAGATACCTTTGAACATTCAGTATTTGGGTTATGCTATTTTAACAAAATCTGATTACAATTTATCACAAGCACTGTTTTCTGATTTGTTGAATAATGTGAAAAATGTGAAAATTTGAAAAAAAGTGTTCATAGTAATGCTTTTCTTTTGTATCCAAGACTTCTAAGCTACTACCTACGAAAACAAGTGTCACAAACAGATTTTGAACAAGGTGTAGCTTTTCAAATAAATAGTCTTACAAAGAAAACTTTTACTAAACGTATGGATAAAGAGTCAAAAGTTTCAAGAACGGAAACAAAGGGGGATGAGCCTGTTTTAGATGCGTCCGCATCAGTTGCTCAAACTTCTGTTGTTGAGCCAACTGCTCCTGGTGATCATGACACCACAACCGGTGTTGTGAAACACACACCAGGAAAACGCAAAAAGAAACATGTCACATCCAAAAAACCCACTAAAACCAAACAAAATAAAAAGGTTCCTCTGGAAGATGAGATCCCAGAGGTTAATGCAGTGACAACACAAATGTCACTTGAAACCACTGCTGCTACTTCCTCACAGTTGTTTGAAAGATCTCAACCCTTCCAAAATCCTCATGTATCCTCACAAAAGGATCATGTTGTAAGCACAGGGACACTACAACATGAAGTAGACCTTTCATATGAAAGTATGTTTAAAAGTCCCTCTCTCAGGGCAATCACGCTTTCTACACCACAACCCTCGACTCAAGTTCCATCAACAATATTACTCTGTTTGAAACAATTGAATTTCAGATAGAAAACAGTTCCTCTAATGCACACATTACTGAGAATAGATCGTAGCAAATGATTGTGTCTGAACCAATTCAATCTGCTATCCTACAAATAGTTGAGGAGGTTATCCCCATTGAGTATTACGAAACTCTTGGTGGTAGTTCAAGTGGAGCAGCCACTACAACTGTTGAATCTATTGGTGATCAGTTGGACAGTGGTTACATCATTAAGACTCCCTTGAAGAAAACCATTGATGAGGTTATAACTGTAATCTCTGCTTCAATGGGAAGTCCCCAGAACCAAGAAAAAGGGGCATCTTTTTCTGATGATATGGAGACTTCTCCTATTATCAAAATAAATACAACCACTACAGGTGGGAATTCAGATGATCCTATTAAAGTAAGTGATGAATTAAGTTATAAGGATTTAACGGTTGGAGTATCTACCATTGAAACAGATGTTGCTGAAATGAAAGAATTGATTAAGCGGATGATAGAGCTTTTTAAAAGTCAACCTACTACACAGGAAATTGTCAATGAGCTTTGGAATTCTATGCAACCCATCCTTCAAGCTCAGAGGAATTTGGCTGAAAGTAACCACAATTTCAGTTTAGAATTTATCAGAAATTTGGTTGATGTCAGGTATAAAGATACACAAGCAGACATTATGAACATTAAGGAACATCTGTTGAAACTTACTGGCTCCACCTCTACATCAATCTTTGAGAAAGATGATGATGATGATGATGATGATGATAATGATGCCAAAAAGGGGGAGAAAGATTCACTGAGAAAGTTGCCACCAGATTCAAAAGCTAATCCTATAGAAATTGTATCGCCTGCTTAACCTAAATCCAAACCTTCTCAAAAAAAAACCACCACAAAAGAAGGAGAAAATAGCTTCCACACCATCATCACCTATTCTGTCAATAGATGCTGATATAACAAAAGTATCAGCAGATGTTTACCAAACAGCTGCTCAGACACCAGTTGTTTCAGTAGAAGTTTGTCAAGCATCTGCCATGATCATTTTCACTACACCAACCACAATTCAACCACCTCCAACGTCACAAAGATTTCCCATACATTCATCTTCACTACCAAAACATTCTCCTTCACCAGAAATCATCTCCACCAGTAAGAGAAAAACTCATATTGTGTTAGAAGATGATGAGGAGATTAAATCAGCAATCCCTGTATCATATGCCTCCATTCAAAACATTCCATGCTCGTCATTTCCACCCAGAGAACCTACTTCATCTTTTACAATTGCTACACTACCATCAGTCATTCCTCTGGAAGCTCAATATCCGCTGGAGTTAGTCATTGTTAAAGGTGAAATTGAATCATTCTTCACAATAGAGGATCCATCTAAAAGATCCTTCCCATCTCTTTATGGCTATAAGAAGCCTCAAAACTTAGATGAGTATCTGAAATTAAAAGTATCACAAGCTGAGGTTATAGCAAGGGAGAAAAGCATAGGGATGGATGACAGGGAATATCAGAGGTTTTTATCATTTTAGCTTAGCAAAGTCATAAAACTTGAAGACTATGATAGAGACGTCAGTAAATCCATGTCTGAGAGGCCAGTAATTCCTGAACTTCAGATGAAACTGAGGGATGCTTATGTTGCACACGTTATGAAGTACAAACCATATAAGGAAACTGAAGATCAATTCAAAAACTTGTCAGCAGATGCTCTTAGAGAAGAGATCAACAGAATCACAAAAATTCACAATGATCCTCTGGTAAAGCCAACTCCATCTAACTGGAAGAAAGTCAAAACAGTAGATTCAGATGAGGCATTGAAATTTAAAAGAATGAGAGCAGAGCTTGTGGTTGCTGGTTATGGTCTAGCTAGATCCATTGCCAGATGGTCTAAACTGAAGATAGTTGAGACCTACAAAAAGCTGGAAGAAGTTAGAGCTGAAGATTCAAATGTTCTTCAAAACCCAGTCTATCCTACAACTGCTGCTCTGTCTCTAAAAATCGATACTCCGAAAAACCTTCTCTCATCATCTGATTTGTATGAACCAATTGAAAATTTAGTTAGCAGACCACAATCACCAAACTCATCTTCAATAATTCTTTGCCCAAGAAAACCAACTGATCCAAAAATAGTAAAGTGGAAGTAATGCTTAAAAACCCAAGTATTTGATCAGATCAGATGGTAGTGTTGAAGAGATTAAAATGGATAGTGCATATAATCTAAATGCATACGATCTCCAAGATTTGTTAGACCTTCAACTTGAAAGGGATGATGAAGAAGACATGTTCTCCCTGGACTTTGAACTACAATTCAAAGGACAAATCAGGGAGATGTTGATGAGAAATAAAAATCAGTAATATAGAAGGGTTTTCGTATCATCTGTTGTATAGGGAGATTGTTGGATCAGCAGCTGTTATATTGTTTCCAGTAGCATATTTAACCAGATCACAACACGTAACAAAGGACATGTTGCTGCGTAACAAATTCTTGAGTGAGGTTTGATGTGTGTTGTTTAGGCAGGTGATCGTATGTTCTTAGTTAATGTTTGTTAAAACTTAAGTTGTATTCGAATTTTATTAAGTTTGTTAGACATCTTTTATCTGTACTTATGTTTATAACAGTTTACATTGTCAACGGGTGGATACTCTCTTTTTTGAATAAGAGAATGGAAATAATCATATGTAACTGATGAATTTTATTTTGTTAGACATCTTTTAGACATCTTTTATTAAGTTTGTTAGACATCTTTTATATGTACTTATAGTTGTCTTTTAGCTATAATAGATAACACATTTTGGTACAATATCTATACATGTATCTATTTGTTCTATCAATATGTGTTATGCATGGTTTTTTTCTAAGAAACGACCCGTGTTTGCACACGGGTCTTACCGCTAGTTATATATAATAGATTAACCCTTTTTTATGACCTCTGACCTCATTATCTCATTTACAACATAATTATTACCTACCAACCCGTTTCACACGCTTAGATAAATAGTTTAAATGGTTAACGGGCCATGTTCGGGTTACACAAATTTTAGGTGAGTGCGGATTAGGATTGATTTATTTTGAGACAATAAAAAATATGAGTTGTGTTCAGATTAAACAATTCAACATGCTAACCAGTAATCCATCGATTCACTACCATTGACACCCCTAAAACAATCAAATATATCAAAGTTTTAAAAAATTTAAAACTGGTAACTTCATCATAAAAATGTAAAAAAAAAAAAATAGCACTTAAGTAGGATTGTTTACGAGCTGAGTCAAACTCAAGCGTAAGCTTAGAACCACACAAGCTAGCACTAATGGGCATGAAATATCCCCATCAATTTTTATTTGGAGCTTGAACTCGTCTCGTTAATAACTCTAGTCTATCTGCTTGTGACTTAATGAGCCTGAAGAGGTATGGTCCCAATTCCTTGCCCACATGGCAAGGACCACACCACTTTTTCATCCTACATGGCGCCTACATCAGCAAGCGAATCCAGAAGCTTCTAGAAGCTTCTGGAAGACGGTAAGGTGGCACCAAAGATGCTCCCTCCGACAGAAAGGACAACACGTGTCACCATTCATCGAGCGCCGTGTAGGCCTGCAGCAAACCAAGGAGCAGACCGACAGCAGTGGTACGATGTTTCCAGCATGGACTAATATAGGCGCGCCACGTGTACCACCACCCTGACCACATCAGAGGAGACCAAGAGGATATTCCCCTTGGTCGGACAGCTGGCGCCCTATAACAGCTGGCAAGGTTGCTCCTCCCTCTTTCATCCTCCGGCTATAAATAGGACCCTTCATCATTCAGGTTAATTCTATTTGACTCTCCATTCTCTCACTCTTAACACACACTCTTTTATTCCTCAGAACAGTACTTATTCTCACGCCGGAGCCTGGTTAAGAGGGAAACCCCCATATTCCCCTCTTAACGAGCTAACGGAGTTGCTGTTTTGCACGACCAGTCTTTTGGCGAGTAAGGAAGGAGATTGAACCCACGAAAGAGACGACCGAGCTAGTTAATCATTAGATTTAACCAGTGTTTCATCATTGGCGCCATCCGCAATTTTTACCAACCACTTTCATCTCCTTTTCCTTCGAAAAACTCTCTAAAATGACTGAACCAACCCCTTCTCCTCAAATGGACGGCGAAGTCTCTTCCTTTGAACTCATCACGGACACCGCGCGCATCCAGAGTGGTTAGCCAAACCACAAACGGAGCCACTTTCCAAACCCAACCCTGGATAATCAACCAAACCACAAATGGAGCCACTTTCCAACCTCCACCTGGGGTAGTTCTCCAAACACCCCCAGCAGTTCAAGCACCAAACCCTGGAGCTGGCCCTTCAGCTCCATCGAAACAAACACAACTGAACTTTTCTGCACTTTTAGGGCTACCCGAGGGAAAACTCTGGCTTCCTGGTATGCCGAACAAATGGCGTCTATAAACCTTGTTTATACACAACTCATCGCTCAACAAGCTTTGTTCCAAGCACATGCTAACCAATCCGCTTTTGTTACTCCACCGCAAAGGTCTCTGAGCACTCACATGCCTCAGCAGGCCAATGCATGGAACTTACGCCCTGAAAAAGCACCTGTACCAAACATCAGAAGGCCAAGCGCGCACGACACACGCGATACTTATTGCGAAACAGAAAGCAATTATGTGCAATACTACCATCAACAAAGAAAACCAGTTCAAAGTCGTTTAGGCCCGCGCAACATAAACGACGAGTGGGATAGCTATGACGAAGAAGATGAACAAATGTACAAGAAAGAGGACACGGTATTCAGCAGATTACCACCTGAACACGAGGCGTACAAACCCCGCAAGCGCGCAGGATACAATCCAAAAGCAGAACATGATTACTCATTGAGCTATCGCCCAGATGACATGGCCGAAAACTCAAAATTCATCAGAGAGATTGCGACAGCCGATATCGACAAGACAAAACTGCCACACAATGTAGGCAAGTACAACGGCTTAACAGATCCCGATGACCACCTCCAAGTCTTCAACGGCGCAGGGGTAACAGGTAGTTGGAATCTACCAACTTGGTGTCATCTTTTCGCACAAACCTTTGTCGGCGCAGTGCGCGTCTGGTTTGACAGCCTGCCAGCAGGAAGAATCAAGTCATGGATTGATTTTCGAGACAAGTTCCTCGCGTACTTCTCTCAACAGCGCAGGCACACTAGAGACCCTGCCGATTGCCTGAATATATGGAGGAAAGACCATGAAAGCGTGGAAGATTTCATCACAAGGTACAACAAAGAATGTCTGGAAATCGGTGATGTAGGTGAAAAGATGATGCGCGCACATTTTGTGAGGGTAGTAAAGTGTGACGACTTGATCAAGCGATTGAAAGGAAGAGATTGAGGCCCCAAAGATTGGGAAACCTTCATTGAGGCAGCTAAAACGATTGCGCGAACAGACAAACAATTGACCGGTGATGACAACCGTCAATACAGTTACAACCACAACAATCGGCGCAACAAGAAAGGCAAAGGCCAATCATGGAAAACATCCGGTTATAGAGAAAGAACCCCGGTAAGAGAAGAGGCGCGCAATACAATCAACCAAATTGCTCACCGCAAGGAAGTTAAAAGGGAGAACAAAGAAAAACAGTGGACACCCTTAACAAAGACTCCTTCTGAAGTTTTGTCAACCGAAAATCACCAGTTCAAACCTCCTCTACAAATGCGAAACAAGAGAGGTCAAGACCCAAATCTTTTCTGTGAGTTTCACAAAGACACAGGTCACCTGACCGACGACTGTTTTTAGCTTAAAACAAGAAATAGAAAGAGCCATGAGAGATGGAAGACTCACTCATCTGGTGAAAGGCGGAAAGCGCGATCACCGTCAAATTCAACGAAGGGAAGAAGGGCCAGACAACAAGAAGCTCCGAAAATTAGAAAATCACATGGTTCAAGGAGGTCTACGAAGGCCAAGAAAGAACTATAACAAGCGCACACAAGATGACTCTTGGCGCGAAAAACAAGTTGTTTTCCCCATAGTGAGAGGAGGTCCAAGAGAAAGAAGGCCTATAGTCATATCCGGTGTAATCGGTCACTACCAAACCGACTATATTTTCATTGACCCAGGGAGCACCGCAGATATCATCTACGAACAATGTTTTAATCAATTCGACCAAGAGGACAAAGCGCGCTTGGAACCGGTAGACTACCCACTGACCGGTTTCTGCAACAAAGCCGTTTTTCCTCTAGGACAGATATCGTTCCCGGTGCTACTTTCAGACGGAAGAAATTCAAGAATGGAGGAGGTCACGTTCATGGTACTACCAGCACACTCAAGACATGACATCCTGTTGGGAAGAGAATCCCAAGGAGATTTTAGTATGATTTGCTCTGGGCCGCATTCAGCTCTTGGTTTCCCAATAGAAACAGGGGTAGCACTAATCTATGCAAGCAAAGAAGTCTTGGCAACAGACGAAATCAGGCCAGCAAATCCGCACCACGCGCAGAAGCTGAAAAATTGGTGCTAAACAGCAAATACCCAGAACAAACAGTCACCTTAGGCCCTGCAATGTCTGACCTCACGCACGCGGCACTGAAAAAGTTGTTATTCGAAAACATGGATGTGTTCGCCTGGACACCAGCCAACATGGTGGGTGTTCCACGGCACATAGCAGAGCACAGATTAAACGTCTCAGAAAGTGCCAAACCTGTGGTACATGCCAAGCGCCACCTAGGAGACATAAAGCATGACTCTATGCAAGAACAAGTCACGGAGCTGTTAAACGCAGGCATCATCAGAGAAGTCCGATACCAAACTTGGGTGGCGAGCCCAGTAATGGTACAGAAAGGAAACGGCAGTTGGAGAATGTGCGTAGATTACAAGGACCTAAACAAGGCATGTCTGCGCGACTATTACGCCTTACCAGATATTGATGAGAAGATCGATTCACTAGCAACCTTCAGATGGAAATGTTTCCTTTACTGTTATACCCTACCAGGTACAGATGGCCATCCAAGAGACAAAACCGCATTCCGCACACCGACAGGGCTATCCTGTTACACCAAAATGCATTTCGGTCTAAAGAATGCCGGTGTGACTTACCAGAGACTAATGAATGAAACGTTCAGTGATGCTATCGGCAAATACATCGAAGTATACATGGATGACTTGGTCATCATGAGCAAAGAGGAAAGTATGATGCTGATGAACATCCAAAAAACATTTGACACATTGCGCGGTGTAAGTATCAAACTAAACCCAGTGAAATGTTCCTTTGGCATGGAAGAAGGAAAGTTCCTGGGTTTCATCGTCACAAAGGATGGATTTAAAGTAAATCCCGAAAAGGTATAAGCAATCGAGGCATGCCTTCGCCATCGACGATCAAGGAAATGCAGAAGTTGGCCGGACGGTTAGCAGCACTCAACCGTTTCTTAGCCAATCATGCCGCTAAATCTTTCCCGTTTATCAAAACTCTCCGCAATTGCATGAAGAAAAGTCAGTTCAAGTGGACCCCGGAAGCCGAACAAGCGTTCCGAGAAATGAAAGATTGCCTCATAAGATTACCAACACTGACGGCGCCGGTAAAAGGAGAGCCCCTAGTGATGTATTTGTCAGCATCAGACAGAGCAGTGGGAGCAGTTTTGCTCGTAGACCGACAAGGCGTACATACACCAGTTTATTATGTGTCTCGCACTCTAAACGATCCGGAAACACGGTACGCTATAATGGAAAAACTAGTGCTGGCACTGATTCATGCATCAAGGCGGCTGCGCAGGTACTTCGCCAACCACGTCATTCACGTGTTAACAAACTACAACATCCTTGCAAGGCTCGAGATATCTGGAAGATTAGCAAAATGGGCGATAGAACTGGGGGGCCACAACGTGGTCTTCAGGCCAAGACCAGCAATCAAGGGCCAGGTGTTGGCTGATTTCATAACAGAAGTGCCCGACGACAAAGACAGGGAGTGTAAGGCAATGGAAAGAGCTGAAAGGCAACATTCAGAAGAACCATGGCTACTGTATATAGATGGCGCATCCAATGAGGATGGCGCAGGCACAGGACTTAGGCTGGTAAGTCCAGAAAAACACGAATTTACGTATGCCATCCGGTTAGACTTCAAGAGCACGAATAATGAAGCCGAATATGAAGCCTTTCTTGCCGGTCTGAGGTTAGCGATCAAGATGGGAGTCAAACACATCGAGGCGCATGTAGACTCCATGTTAGTAGCCGGGCAGATTAACGGCCAGTACGATGCCAAAGGAGACGTAATGGCGCTATACCTAGACCAAGCTAAAGCATTGCTGCAAAACTTCCATTCTTACAAGGTGCACCATATCAATCGAAGCGAGAATAAACCAGCGGATGCACTGAGTAAGCTAGCATCCACCAGTTTCCAGCACTTGGCAAAGGATGTGCGCATCGAAGTCCTGAGCAATCCATCGGTGCCGCTGAGGCAAGTAAGCGTTATTCAGTTGGGAACGACATCTTGGATGACTCCCATAATCATGTATCTCCAGTCTGGGATTTTACCAGAAAACAAAGCCGAAGCAAGGAAAGTTCAATACAAATCCAAGCACTACCAGATGGTTGATGGAATCTTGTACCGAAGATCATACCTAGGGCTGTTGTTGAGATGCGTCGACCCAGAAGATGCAAACTATCTGATTCGAGAAATACATGAGGGAATCTGTGGCATCTATGCCAGTCCGAGGATGGTGGTAGCGAAAGTAATGAACGCCGGGTACTACTGGCCTGGAATGCATCTAGACGCAGTGAAGGTTTTGAGGAAATGCAGCGGGTGCCAGAGACATGCCCCGAAAACGATGCACCCTAAAAATGAACTAGTCCCCGTAACAACGGCGTGGCCGTTTCAACAATGGGGAATAGATATGGTCAACCCTTTCCCTGAAGCCCCGGGTGCAGTGAAATTCATCATAGTCGCGGTAGACTATTTCACAAAATGGGTAGAGGCGAAGGCGCTGGCGTCAACCACATCTACCGTAGTGCGGCGTTTCATCTGGGAACAGATAATCTGCAGGTTCGGGCTGCCTCTGAGAATCATCACCGATAACGGGACGAACTTTGCTGCAGAAGATCTTCAACGCTGGTTCAAAGAGTTACACATAGAGCATACCTTCTCCTCGGTCACGCACCCACAGGGGAATGGTCAAGTGGAAGCCATCAACAAGAGCATTGTAGACGGTATCAAAGCACGGTTGGGAACACAAAGAAGAGGCTGGGTTGACGAACTACCCAGCATATTATGGGCCCATAGGACGATGCCAAAAACAAGAAACGGGGAGACACCGTTCAGTTTAGTCTATGGGTCCGAGGCCGTGATACCAGCAGAGATCGGGCTACCGTCGCCAAGAATGCTCTCAATGAACATGATCAACAATGAAGAAGAAAGGAGGTTGGATCTTGAAATACAAAACCAAACTGGAGAAGTATTATAACTCGAAGGTTCGAATTTGCACGTTCAATCCCGGAGATTACGTCCTAAGGGACAATGAGGCGTCCAACGCCGAAAAACCTGGGAAGGGCCTTATGTTGTAGATGAAGTCCTTGGGAAAGGGGCGTATAAATTACGCACCCTGGAAAACAAAGAGGTCCCAAGAACCTGGAATGCCCAGCAATTAAGAAGATGCTACATGTAAACAGTCGAAGTTTTTTCTATGTACTTGTAATGGCTGCGCGCTAACACATTTAGCACTAATACAAGAAGTGTTTGGCTATCTTTCTCATGAGAATTTTTTGTTACAACTGCATATATTACGTTGGGCATACACGAAAACATCAATGGCTCGACCTTAGGAAACGTTGTAGACCTCCAAGGCTCGTCACAACCAAGTGCACAGCCGGGTCAGAAACACAACCAAAGCCTAGAAAACGCCAAATAAATACTTCGTGCCCACATAAACACAAAAACATCAAAAACATGGTAAACAAACATTGTAAGACCCCCAAAGCTAAACACAGCCGGGTCCACACAATAACCTGTAACTCGATCACTTCGTATATACGAATCAGCTCGCGCGCTTAAACGACAGAATAAACGTTGTAACTAACACAACACAACCTGTCAGCGCCATCATTCATTCGTAATACTTAATCAAAGTAATTACACATGCACATATTGTAACGATATCAAAATTCACAACGTACGAAGAAGCAAAGCCAAATATTAACGTAAAACATGTCAGGAATAACAAACCAACAACAGGTATTGTTCACGAAATTGTTCACAAAGCATAAAAGAAAAAATTGTTCAATGGATTGTCAGTTACAAGGCTATCAAAGCCCATACATGGCATGCAAGCCGGAACCATTCATTCCTGATGGCTAAGAGCCAGCGCCCCCGGTTCCAGGATCCTCATCATTAAGGGCCTTCCTCAACTGGGCAACACCATCAGATTTTCGAGATAATTTTTGAGCAGCCTTAACAACACCAAACTCCAGAGATGTGAACTCCTGTCGTTTTTCAGCATAACGACCGACACAGTCAGTCTTGAACAATTCAAAGTCTTCCAACGGCTCCTTCAATTCAGCAGCCGCCCTCCCTTCAGCATACCCTTCCTTGCGACCAAGATCACGTGCAGTTTCAGCAAGCTCATACACGTACTTGGCCAATTCTTCAGACCCAGCGATACGCTCGGCAATCTACAAAAGTAACACCCATGAAGGAAATGGAAAGGAATACCAAAAACAAACAGATAGCAAATATTACCAGAGGTACTGCACGAGCAAACAACCACTTGCAATCAGTAGACATTTCCTCAGCAAGAAGTTCAGAAGCCTCGTACTCAGCAACCTTTGCCTCAACAAGCTTTTCCAACTTAACTATCCGTTGGAGATATTCTTCTTCCCTCTTCTGAGCCGCAACACGCTCTTGCTCAGCCTCATCACTGATCTTCTTCTTCTCTCCTGACAACCTCACAATCGCATCACATTGCGCCTGCAACTCTTTATTGGTCCGCTCACAAGCGGCCTCCCAATCCTTTTGTTTGTTGGAGTTAACCTGCTTCTCCTGTGCAAGCTTTTGCTCCGCATCAGACAACCTCCACAACAAACCCTTCTTCTCAGCATTAAACTTCTCCCTCTCCTCAGCGAATGCCTTTTTATCATTTTCAAATTCAAGAGCCTCCTCCCCCATCAGCTTCCATTCTCGAACAATCTCCTGGGAGGTAGCAAAAAAGTTAACCCCAGCGTGAATGTGATCGTCCAAGAGATCAAACCGGTTACGCCTTTTTTGAAATAATCTCTTAGCAGGAGGGAGGGACAACGAGAAGAACTCCCGGCAATTACCATGGTCATTCATCCAGGAGCCCTGAGTTAAATTCCACCGAGGAGCATGTGGTAGATCATCACAAGCCGGGTTATGGGTATCCCAAGACCCAGCTTGGACATTTTTAAACTCAGGACTCCGGGGCACTCCTGAAGTAGCACCGCCACCACCCGGTGGACGCCTGGTATAGATGGTTCGACGAGGGGTAGCTTCACTGGACTCCGCCTCTGTTTCAATACCTTTATCTCGACCATCTCCACCAACACCACCTGCACCATGACCACCAGCACCACCTGCGCCATCACCATCACCACCACCTTCACCAACATGCTCAACATTCACATCATCTTGTTTACTCTTTTCACCCAAGTCATCACGGGGAGAGGACAAGTCAAACGTCCTAGACGATGGAGAGGTGGGGGAGTAATCTTCGAATTATCAATCTTGCGCGACGCCTTAATAGACTTGACACCTGCCATGAGGCAACCATGATAGTAAAAAACAATCTAAAAAGCCAAATAATAAGATTTACAAGAGCAAATTCTCTACCTTGGGGAGCGGAAGCAACGTATATTTTCTCCAAAAGATTACCCTTCTTCGAACTAAAAACTCCCATATCAATCTCATATTCCGAAGGAGCAGGAGGAGCTTCCTTCTGAAGTTTGGCCTTTTTTAATGCAAGCATAGCAGCAGCCTGCTCATCAATTTTCCGTTTCCTATCCTCAAGAGCTTTCTTCTTCATCACCTCCGTTAAGGTAACGCCGTCATCAGGATCGGACCCACGGTGTTTCTCTCCTGCGCCCAAACCAGATAGCGTATCAGAAACGACAACATAATCCAGGATAGGAAGGGTAGAGGGTCGCTTACGAGGAGTTTCAGTGGCTTTTTCCTCAGCCCTTTTCTCCTTCCCATCTGACTTGTCCGCCTTTGTCTTTCTCCGGGTTTCCAACTGATCAACAGTCTCAACCGGAACTTCAACATCAACACCAACTGGTTCATTAACGGGCTCACGTGCAACCCCTTTCGCCGGACCTGCACGCGGGGAATGAGAAGTTAGGCCTTCAAGAGGTCGGTCAGAACCCTCACTCGAAAGGACAATAACTTCCTCCCGAGTGGGGTCAATAGCATCATCAACATCATCTTCAACATCTTCACCTAAAATAGTGTTGGCATAGGTGGCAAAACTCTCGTTAGTAGGATGCAAGAAACGGTTGCGGATCTGGTCCAACCATGTTGGTTTCCCATCCTCCTGAACCGCCTCAACCATGGCACCACCGGCCTTCGGGTCAAGAACATTCAACAAGCTGTACCCAACTGCAAAATACAAAGAGATGAGGAAAAACACAACAATAACCAGAGAAAAAAGCAAACAACTAAGAAACATTACTTACGTTTGCCTTGATAACCATAAACAAGAACACCCAAAGGATTCTTCGGAAACTACCGCATGCTCATACCGGCACCAACCAACGCCCTCTCCTCCAGCTGAGAAATAGCAGTGGCTTTGTGCGTCACCTTTTTGTACCACTCTTGCTTAGCAAAATCCACTGTCACGTCTACCTTAGGGATCCCTTCACCCTCTGATTGATAGTGCATATCTACCGGGATAACACCACGACGAATGTAAAAAAACTTTTGTTTCTAATCATGTAAGCTTTTTGGGGGATTGGAACTGGAAGGGATAACACCACTGGTCCGAGAGTTAAAAGAATAAAAACCACCGGTGTAAGTCACGATGTAAAAAACATTGAACATCTCAAAGGTCGGCTCAACACGGTTGGCCCTGCAGATAAACTCAAAATGGGTAATACGAGGAAGTCCAATCGCGTTGATTTGAGAAATATGGAGCCCATAATTCGTCAAGACATCGGCAGTAAACTTGGTCATAGGGAGCCGGAAATTCCCCTCCCGGAAGAAGGCCGCATACAACGCGATATAACCTGGAGGTGAATCCATGGCGGTAGAACCTGGGGTAGGAAACTGAGCACCCCACTCCGGAAGAAAACCCATATCCCTAACCAAATTGTGGAACTCTTCCTCTTTCCAACTGATCGTCGCTCGATCAGGATCGGGAGGATTCCTACCTTTATATTTTCTTTTCTTGACCAAGGGATTGGCTCCAGAAGACATATTGCAAGATGATGAAGAGAAGAAATCTGAAAGATTTTAGAAGAAGAAGAAAGTAGAGAAGTATGGGAAGAGACTGCTGTTCAAATTTTGAAAAGTGAAGAAGAAGGAGTGAACCGCCATATATTTGTACCCATCGCATTTAATGCGATGGGTAGTGGGCCGTCAGAAACTCAGAACGTCATCCAACAGGAGAAGGACACGTCAACGGAGAGAGAAACCGTCATCTCCTTTTTTCAGAACGTGGGCGGCACATGTCTGACAAAAAGGATGGAAAGTAACTGACACCACTGAAAAGGCGCCTGTTCACCTCCGAAAAGACAGGGACATCAGACAGTAACATCAGTTGTCTACATCCCAAAAAAGGGAAACTTCTTTCAGAAGGAAGCACCAACACGCCATGCGCCACGCGTCCAGGTGGCTCAACTTTGCAAACCTACCAACACGCCATGCGCCACGCGTCCAGCTGGCTCAATTTTGCAAACCTACCAACACGCCATGCGCCACGCGTCCAGTTGGCTCAACTTTGCAGAGTTACCAACACGCCATGCGCCACGCGTCCAGTTGGCTCAGTTTTACAAAGTCACCAACTCGCCATGCGCCACGCGTCCAGTTGGCTCAACTTTGCAAAGTTACCAACACGCCATGCGCCACTCGTCCAGTTGGCTCAGTTTTACAAAGTCACCAACTCGCCATGCGTCCACTTAGCTCATTTTTTGCAGAATCATTACCGTATGGCACGCGCCATGCGACTAATTGGCCCAACCACGCAAAGTTACAAACATGTATTCGAATAAGGCCAACAATCACTACCCTTATAAGTCCAGAATCTCTCCTAGACGATCAACTCAACTAGAAGGCACACTGGACTGGGGGGACTTGAAGAGGTATGGTCCCAATTCCTTGCCCACATGGCAAGGACCACACCACTTTTTCATCCTACATGGCGCCTACATCAGCAAGCGAATCCAGAAGCTTCTGGAAGACGGCAATGTGGCACCAAAGATGCTCCCTCCGACAGAAAGGACAGCACGTGTCACCATTCATCGAGCGCCATGTAGACCTGCAGCAAACCAAGGAGCAGACCGACAGCAGTGGTACGATGTTTCCAGCATGGACTAATATAGGCGCGCCACGTGTACCACCACCCTGACCACAGCAGAGGAGACCAAGAGGACATTCCCCTTGGTCGGACAGCTGGCGCCCTATAACAGCTGGCAAGGTTGCTCCTCCCTCTTTCATCCTCCGGCTATAAATAGGACCCTTCATCATTCAAGTTAATTCTATTCGACTCTCCATTCTCTCACTCTTAACACACACTGTTTTATTCCTCAGAACAGTACTTATTCTCACGCCGGAGCCTGGTTAAGAGGGAAACCCCCATATTCCCCTCTTAACGAGCTAACGGTGTTGCTGTTTTGCAGGACCAGTCTTTTGGCGAGTAAGGAAGGAGATGGAACCCACGAAAGAGACGACCCAGCTAGTTAATCATTAGATTTAACCAGTGTTTCATCCAGGGCCGGCTCAAGGAGGAGTAAAACAAAGCAGACGCTTTGGGCCACCACTTTCATAGGGCCTTAAATTCTAAAAAAAACATATTATATGTAGGTGATCTTGGATTTAAGATTATTGACATTGGGATTTATGATCTATAATTATGTATACACAGAGATATTAGGATCTAAAACAATTTTTTTCTTTTATTTTTTATGAAAAGGGCCTCAATTTTTCTATGCGCTTTGGGCCTACAATATTTTGAGCCGGCTCTGGTTTCATCAGAGCCGAAACCAGAGCCGGACCCTCCTTTTCTCTTTAACAAAAACGAGTTCGAAGCAAATTCGTCGATGAACGACTAGAGAATTACATGATTGACAATGATGGAGATATGAAGGTTTCTTAGTGCCAAAAGTCTTCTGATCAACCGCTGATCTCATCAATTGCTTTAGAAAAACAAACTTGTTTGAAAAATCAATTTAGTATACATAATTGACTTTTTTTATTCGTAGTTTTAGTCACCTATTTTTTTTCAAATCACTATCCTTTACCTATGTGTTAATTTAAAAAAAAAATTAGTATACTTATTTTTTTGGTTTACATATAATTTTTTTTACTTAGGTTTTATTTTAGAAGAAATAATTTAAAAAAAAATGTTTATTAGAAAATTAATTATTTTTTCTAAATTTCTAATTATTATATATATCAAAAGACATCAGGGGTTTGCACCAGGGAATTTTGAAACTTTTAGCTTATCGCCACCATAGTTAATTTCCTTTGATTTCCCCTACATCTCATTTCCCTTTTACAGAAACTCACATACACACAGATAAGATTAGAAGAGGCAAGCTATGATGACCTAATCAGGCGTGTACGTCGTTCCAGTCAACTTCATGGTGATGATTGTTTCGTCAGTTGTGGTGTGGTAGTGGCTGTATCAGGAAGTTACGCGATGAGTCCACTCCACAGATTAAGGTTCATGTGATTGACGGGTTTATAAGGCTTATCGGATGATGAACGACGACAGTGGTAAAGAACACCTGGGCATACCCGAAGACTAGGGTTCCATTGTCTTCCTGTTTGTGTTCTTACTTGTAGGTAATGCTCTTTTATGTTACTTCGATGTTTAAATTCTAGGGGTTTTCATTGATAAAATTGATATTCGACTTGGGAAATTGTCTATTTCTGATTTTCTGATGATGAAATTAATTGTTGAACAGGTAGTTTGTGATATATAAAATATTGTTGTTTAAAATCGCTTATGTAATATCATTCCACACTAAAAAGAGCAATTACAAAGCAATGGCAGGTAGTCGGGCAACAAGTTGCGCCGCCACCCCCTTTTGAATAGAAAACCCAATTCTACTAAATACAAAGTTTGAAACCTTTAGCGACGAAGAATTACTATTAACGACTTTTTGAACCCGATTCAAAAGTCGCACAGCGTCAGGAGCGAGACCACCAAAGGTATCAAACGTAAACGGGACAAACACATGTTGATTCTCCAGGCAGGCTTTCTCATGTTTTGCCACTTTGCTCGCCTCTGCCTTGAGCACCGCTTGCCCTACGACAAAGCCCTTGTCCTTGAGCCCGACAAGGGAGGAGACTCCAGTTAGATCTACACAAGCATGTTTCCCCCTTCCCATCCAAACACAAGGATGTCCGTCGGGCATAAAGTGCACCTCCCCTCTAAGGGGTCAGTCAGGAAATTTACAAGAGCCTCCTTTTTGGAAGAGATCCCGGCACGCTTAAGAACATCACATAACACATCTCTCACCCAATCATGCCGATATTTAAACCCTGGTAGCTCTTTACAGTGGATCGCGTGCTCGCCGAAAGAATCCAAACACGCTTTGCGGCATACCATACATGGCTCGTCAACTAGGAACAAAGGAATCATCAGTCGGTATCTAAGGATAGCACGGTATTCCACAGCCGACATGTGTTGCCCCAAGCCTTCAATAGATGCGATAGACAGAAAATCCTGAGCATGTGGGGCACGTAGACATTCAAACACAGCTCTTTGCCGAGGGGATAAAACAAACTTCTCTTCAAACCTCTTGACAATTTCGCCATATAAGGCATTCGCCAGAATATTCTGGGATTTAGGAGGGGCGGTGTCTTTAATGTAGAAACCGCCAATATCAAGGCCGGGAAGAGAACTATGCAAAAGGTCCAACGCACTCCTGTAATCGGAGTCTAAAACATCCCCACCACATTCTCGGAGTATGTGGTCTTGTAAACCCCAAGATTGGGCCCTTGAAGCCACGAAAGCATATGAAGAGGCATCCTCGGCCGTACAAATCCCTAAGCCACCGAATCGGGTTGGGAGAGAAGCCAACCTCCACTAGAGATCTCCAAAAAAGGCACCCCCACAAACAATAATATCCTCTAAAGCTCCTCGGAGGCCTTCATAAAAAACAGAGACAGCTCCCCCGACCAAAGAAGATTGACACGTTCGAAGACCAAACAGTAATTTAGCAATACTCATACAAGAAAGAAGCAAGAGGAGCTCGATCTGAGGGTCCCGTAGGCGTTTAAGGCACCTCATCAGCTCGACTGCACAGTTCGCTCTTTTAAGAGCCATACCACTAATAAACTCTGCATCACGATTAACGGCACCCCCAGGAGTTTCACACCCAGCACCGGCCTCCCAATCCCCCGAGGGAATAAGCCCTCCGAACCTTTACACCATTGCAGGTTGGCCAGAAAACTTCAGTTTTCTTTATATTAAGTTGAAGCCCTAAGGAAGAACCCTCAGCTCTGATGATATCTAAAGCATTAGCCACTTGGGTGGCATCTCCAATAAGCGTTCCGTCATCTAGGTACCAGGCGTGAAAAAGAAGTTTGCAGCGATCCCTTATTCGGTGAACAAGGGGGTGTAGAACAAGGGCAAAAAGGAGGGGCCCGAAGGGGTCCCCCTGCTGAACGCCAGTAGTAGACCAAATATACTCATCCCCCACATATAATCTAGCTGGTTGACCGTATAAAAAATCGACCCACGTAGAAATAGAAGGACACCTTTTCCTTACCTCGTACAGTAGGGCTGTCCTATCAACCAAATTAAAAGCGTTCGAAAAATCAACAGTAAGCATAGCAAGAGACCCATCTTGGTGGTACTCATTAAGGAACCTGTTCGCGCTATGAAGAACGACCTCTGCCCCACACGGAATCCTTACCCCAAATTGGAAATCGCCAAGGTATTTGGCCATCTCCTTCCCAACACCTTTCATGGCCACCTTGGAGATCACCCTCCTCCAAATCGACCCAACAGCGATAGGCCTAATCCTATTATCCGGTTTCAGAAGAGGTGTAAGAGGAGCAGAAGCAACAAACTCCACCAGACTCCTCGGACACCTCCCCCCCAAGCACAAATTAACCATAGCTGAAGTAGCCCTAAGCAGGCTATCAGCAATCACAGACCCCTCCCAACAAAAAGCATCTAAATGATGTTGGGCCCTTAAGCCGTCTCTCCCGCACGACGTACCTTTGGGGAAAGATTTAATACACCCGAGCACACAATCGGACTCCACCACAAGAGGAGACTCAGAAGGCAAAGAGGCAGGCATGGAAGGAGGGGGCATACATGGGTGCTTAGCCACTAAAGCATCCAGAGTATTCTTATTGAGAGGGGCGACCCCCGAGGAGCATAAAACCTTAACCGCTGCAGTGAAATGACCATCAGCAACCTTACGTAAACATTTTTTCACATTGGTCCCCCCACACTCATTATCATCCTCAGTGCCCTTTTTGATTCCATCCGCAACCCCCCTCGCGGGTTGATCAAACAACGATTGGACAAGAGTGGCAAAACCCTCACGATCACCCCACTGAGCCAAAGACCGCTGGATGCTAAGGCATTGGCCCGTCTTCCTATTGCCCGACCTCTTGTCCTGACGACCAACAGGCTTGAACACCCGCAAGGTGCAACGTGGTAATATCAAAAGTCGAACCCATGCCTCAACAGAATCAGGCATAGCAACCACCTTGTCCAAAGCTGCAGTTAAGACTTGGGCAAATGCCATACAACAACTAAGGGGGATACTCTTAACAGTCTTGATGGGGAGAGAGAAAACATGGTCAAGCAAAGCAATATCTACACCTAACTCTTCCGACGAGGTATCAACGTTTTCAACACCGGGTCTAGTGATGCCAACAATAAAACCCTGTTCATCTCTCTCACATGGCACAAACCGAATAACCTTATCCTCATGGTGGCACGCCCGACTGAAAGCATGAGGGCGCATACACTCACCACATAACCATCGTCCGGACACCCAAAAAACTTCACAAATAGAGGTAAAAAGATTAAGATCGCCAGCAATTGCACATCTCAAAGAATCTTTCCTATCGTCTGAGCCCAAATGGTGACTCTTGATATGTGCTATTAACCTTGGGAATCCCTTAGCCCCTACCAAGCCATCGGGGCAACAATGAAACGTCGGAAAGGACAAGGCCAAAAACCGCTACCATTAGAACCAACCATAACAAAACTAAGTAAGCGGAGTGGACACTTAGATAATGTCGCGTACGCCACCACCAATAAAGAAAACCCAACCCAAAAGGAATCGCAGCTGATGGGTCAAAAGGTAATTGAACCGCTACGCTAAAAAACCCCGAAGAAATCACCTAGGCATTTCGTCGAACACCTTGCGTGCGAAGAAGAAAAACATAAAACAACAATCACCAGTAACAGTGGAGATGATAATCGTGAACAAAAACATGTGATCCAGAAAGCTTCATAATTTTGAACGAAGATATCGACAAAATTATCATCATCAAATTCATCAGAAGAAGAAACTGTTCTAACCTCGAATCGGAATCCAAAATTGTTCATCGTTGAAAACTGAGATTGAGCCGTTCAATTTAACACTTGTTTCTTGTGGTTGATGATAGATGATGAAATTGAGTGGAGATATGAGCGATTAGACGGATGATTTGAAGTTGAAGCAATTTGGAGTGAAATGGAGGTGGAAATTGGGCGGATCTTAAACTTGAAACAGGCAACTATTCAAATGCATAAAGTGTCTTAAATTTAGAATTCGGAAGAATATTAAATGATTGTTAACATGAAAAAAATCCGATATCCAATCAAGGCGAATGATAGCGATCAAGAAAAGTGAGGGGAAAAAGCAGATCGATGCCGATCGCAAGAATAGTACTGAATGAACAAAAGGCCTAAAACTTAGAGGCTCTGTTTAGTTTTTCCTATTGAAAGTGGAAATGTTCATATTTATAAAAAATATAAAAGTATGCTAAAAATGTCAGTTGATAAATGTTTAGATTCGTAATGAAATTTTCGTTCTAGATTCCCAACGTTTGTTCTATTTGTTGTTTAAAGGAATTTATAAAATGAGTTTGTTGAATTGATGAATGCCTACCAGCAAACATGAGTTATTACACACCTTATACGTGAAGAACGTATGTAGAATATAATTTTAGTTCATGTTGGTTGTAGTATAGCCTTTTTATTTTGCAGCTCTTCAACTGCAATAATATGTCCATATAAGTCTGGAACATGTTGATGCCTACTAGGCAACAAAGCTTTGTGTATCATGGACAACATTTTTTTTTTATAAAAGTTAGGATAACAGTTTTTATAAAAGTTTGAAACAGGGGATTTGAGTTTGAGTGATTGGAAAATTTGTAGTGATTTTTCCGGTGGTTCATTCAACTGATATGTTGTGGTAGTGATGTACACACATATGTGTGTTGTTATGACTAGATATAAGTGATGGGTACAACCCAGTTTGGGACCGGTTTTCATGTGTAGGAGTAGTGACCTCAATTGTAAAGCGGCAATTTAAGAATCTACAATGGACCTGTAGACTGTTGTTAAAAAATGACACTGAGGGATTGTGACTATGAAAACAAAGTTAGTAATGCTGCAAAGAAATTGAACTTTTCAAAATTTTGTTTTTAATAATGAAGTGCTATGCCTACTACCGCAATATATGTTTCTGAAAATACGATAGAACCTATGTGAAAGCATAAAGTGTATAGAATGATGATAAAATCCCCATCACTTGCTAAATGCAATATACTAAATGACTGAGTGAACCCACTGTATGAGCAACATCATAGAGATAATTGTTATAAGTTACTCTTATGTTTCAAGATTTTGGAAAAAAGAGTTTTCACTTTCTATAATGATTTTGTTAGTCCACTTAATTGACAGATCCCATCCCACATATGTATACAATCAAGTAACCAAAAGAGACCTCCCACGAAGATCAGAGAACGCAGAAGGCTTATCACCCAATCTCAATACTTTAACATTATCACAAACCTTGCTTCTCTCACCAGTAAGTGCTTCCCTGAAAGAAAACGTACCAGTTTTTTCATACCTTGTTGCGTGACCGCCAACTGATTGGTTGTATTAAGTCATGGTCGTTCCTCTGGTTACGTAGTCGGTCTAGATTTCGGGATATTAGTTGGAGGGATTGGAATAGGTTCCTTTTGTATAGGTTGTAATTTTTTCGTTTTGTGGTGGCGGTCCTCGTTTTTTTGCGGGCTTTTCCGTTTTTATTGAAGTTTAACGTTCAAAAAAAAAAACAATCAAGTAGTTTTTTGTTGTGTTAAAACGGTGGCCTGTTAACCTTTCCTTTCTCTCGGTTGGGTTAACCAGTAAAACCATTATTTTTTCTATATCTTTAACGAAAACAAGAAGCATCGACTACTTGAAATAAATATGTAGAAACTAATCAATTTATATTTTGATTAGGATGTAAGCTCTTATGTAGCTCAATTCAGCATTTGTAAATGCTCATTTTTTTGGTAGAAAAGGAGATGCAATAATGAAGCATGCTTGCCCGTAGCCGCAACGCGGCGGAATCCATTCTAGTTTAATACCAAAATGTAAAAATAAAAATAAATTAGAAAAGCTGAAAAGTAAGAGTATAAAAGGTTTCATGTTCTAACAGTTCTCTAGAAAAACTTTCTTATTAGTTGAATTATACTATTTTTAATTTAGTTTTGCTAAGTTTTTTAACACAAACTTTTTATTTGGTTCATTTGAATAGGACAGATTATTTTAACAAAGTGTTCTTTTGTTGTTTTGGAGACATGTATTTCTCTTATAGTTGTATACAGGGGCGGACCTAGGTTATGCCCAAGGTGGGCGGGCGCACTCCTTGAAAAAAAAATTAGTGTATATTTTAGGCAAAAAACCCGACCGCACCCCTTGAAAATACGCTTGAGCCACTCATCCGCACCCCAGCAAATAATTCATGGGTCCGCCACTGGTTGTATATAAACGGATATCGATATGTGTTTTACATAAATCACAAACATAAAAACGAATATTATTGTCCTTACTAATATTTTTGGTTAGTATCGACTCGGTTCGTTATGGTACCGATTGAAAACGAATACCGATACCGGCTTGATAATATCAATACTGATGGCAATAATATTTAGTCGACATTGGTTTGGTTCGTTACGGTACCGGTACTCGGTATAGCTCACAATACATGTTTTACATCAATTGAAACCTATAAAAACGAATACCGATACGATATTAGTGTTGAGAAAAATTGTATCAGAGAGTGCTAAGAAAAAAAAACACAACTACGTATTTAGTTTTTTTAAAGCTAACAAACGTAAGTTATTAGAGAAAAATAAAAGTGTCTAAAAATTAAATGGGTTAAAGGTGTATATATTACTTGTCTATATATACTATAATACATATAACCAGAACAAAAAAAATGTAGTTTTACATAGGCTCAAAGTATATTCGCACACCCCAGGCGCCCATTTGCACACTTTTGTGCCCTGGATGCCTCGTACAAGATTGTACGAGATTGTACGAGGCGTACAGGGCTTCAGTAAAAGCGATGTTTGAATGGTGTCAGACACTGATTTTGAGGAGCCCTATACGCTAAGTACAGCCTTATACGAGATGTCTTTGATGCTAATGAATTTGATTGAAGAATTGGGTGTTTTTTTAAAGAAAAATTTGTATTCTTGTATAAACTCTGCTCCGGTGAGTTTCGAAAATTTTGCCATTCTCAAATATTATATCGTTTAAAATTTATGTGTTTTCAACATTATATCTTTTTCAAATATTATATCGTTTAAATATTATATTGTTCCAAATATTATTTTGTTTAAATGTTTAACGTACCGGGCTTTATACTATTTTCACGTATATACCGTTTTAATATTATCGTTTCGTTTGAAATTTATATCGTGTGAATGTTTACCCTTTGAACATTATACTGTTTCTTTATTATCGTTTCAATGTTACGGTGTTAGTGCATATTGTGTGTGTCCGCCACTGTACAAATAGGCTATATAGAGCTTGTGTTGAATATTGTATAGTCGAGAGTAAGATACGAACACATGACACTTTGAAGAGGACGACACCTTTCGAGAGGACAAGTGCTCATCCGCACGAATGAGGACTCATCCACACGGATGAGTCATCCGCTCCAAATGATCCTGCACTCCAAAGCCTCATGTCTATAAATAGGAAGTTATGTGTTCGAAGTTCATAAGTTTTGGGAACGGCTGGAAAGACCTCAGATTTCTGTGCAGCTTGTAAAATGATGTATGCTCATTCGGTATTAATGGAAGCTTCTAGAATCATGTTAATATAAACGTTATGATGCCGAAATTTCTACCAAACTAGCTCTATCTTATCCAAACTTCCGTCTAAACGGATCCTAACGTAAGGTTTTAACAGTTTATTATGAAATACTGATGTAATACAAACAAACATCATGTAACGGAACAACTAAAACACAACTGAATATGACATATATAAGAGAAGTTTTTACATCCTTAACAAAAGATAAACTACAACTGAATACTAGATACAAACACATGAATAAAAGGCTGGTTTATGGCTCTGGCTCTCAATCCGGATCCAGATCTTGCAGTTGCGGTTGCTGCTACTGATGTGGTGCCCGAGGTGGTGGGAGCGGTATGATAGGTAACCCATCCCTCTCTTGTCTATCTTGCGCCTCCCGAATCAACCAACCCACCAAATCCATAACCCTGTCAAGATCAGCTCATAAATGTTGATACGACGCCACTCCTAGGGCAGGACCTTAAACAACATCTCGTGGATGCTGAGGCGCTCCGGGGGTGGTGGCGGCTGTGGCAGCGCTACACGTCAATAACGGTCGGATGATCCTACATGTGCTTAGGATGGTCTAGCGGATAGACTGGATCGAAGTGCTTCAGCAAGTCAACCGGCTGGAAGGGCTGTCCCCCTCGGGTTTTTAACGGCCAGCCGAGGACGAGGAAACTCTAAAGAAGTTTCACACCCCACATTGTTTGAATCCCCAACCTCGTCGGCTCTATCATCGGCAGTAAGTGCGGGTCCTCCTCTGGAAAGTGTAGCAATGAATGGGCAATCACGGTGACGTACGTCCTAATGTACAATAGTCTGCGCTCCTACCGGTGATGGGCGAATGCAAAGTACTAGGCCAAACCGTGTGCAAGTGCACATGACCTCCTGTACAACAAAAGGTTAAAGAAAAAGAGGTCCGTGCTCGTACACCACTCATGGCTCTTCCCACGAGTCATGATGGAAATGCATATCAACCTGTGTACAAACCTGCAGAGAGTGTTAGAGAAATACTAAAATTTATAAATAATAATAATAATGACAATAATTATAGTAATAAACGCACGTACCTGTACAACAGGTCAATAACTACTTAAATCCTCCTTTTAGACAGGGTACGGTCTCAAGTCCCAGGCTCTGCAATCACATCCCAAAACCCTAGAAGGGTGGGTCTATCAACCACTACATTACAAGGTTTCAAACGGTTATTACACTACATTTCAAGAGTTGAAAACATAGACAATAAACAACGGTTATAACACTACATTTCAAAAGTTGAAAACATGGACAACAAACAAGTAACTAATTCCTAAAACAATCTTCCATATTGTGACTTGCATAGCTTTGGTTTTAACTATTTCGTCTTTCATGTTGATAGTTTGTACCAAAGTTGGAACTACCGTGTCAGTATGAGCCCACTTAAGCCAACTATAATCTCCCGTAGGGCTGGCATATCGTGTCAAGCCGACCTATTAAGACCCGAAAACGATAAGACACAAACTCGAAATAGGTAAACACGAACACGACATGAAATCTTGTCGTGTCAAAATTTTCAAACACGAACCTGATAATAAATAGGTTACACGAAACGAGCTGTTAAGACACAAAATATTATAAACGTATCATACAACCTGTTATGACACGAACACGACATGTTAAGACATCAACACGACATGTTACTACATGTTTGATATTTAGACATTAACAGGTCTAACAGGTATTTTATAATGGTCTTAAGTCTTAACAGGTCATATCGTGTCTGACATGACCTGTTAAGACACGAACACGAAATAGGTAAACACGAACACGACACGAAATTAAACAGGTCTTATCGTGTCGACCTGTTATAGACACGAAACATGTTAAGGTTACACACGAAACCTGTTAACTTCGTATAGGTTCGTGTCGTGTTATCGTGTTCATGTCAGACCCGTCTATCATTCAAATGTAACAATGTGAAACATATTACATATTACAAAAATTAAACAACTTGATTAAACAGATTACACACACTGATCAAACAGATTATTACATATTACAAAAATTAACACTCTGATCACACATTCATTACACATATCAACAATCTGATCACCCATTCATTACACAGTCATTACAAACAGATTCATCACAAAGTCATTAAACACATAATTACACAATTTGTACAGTTACACAACATAACAATCGACGTCCAGGGTTAGCATCTATCTTGGAGACTTTATAGCAGGTAACTGCATCACAGAAGCATTTCAATTCCGACCCACTAGCCCTCTATGATCTCAATTTCGAAGAGGAAGTTGGCGAAAACTGCAGTATTGTAACTGATTGAAGCTGAATGTCGAAGATGGAAAGTTGAATTGGGAAACATGGCTTGAATTTGATTTAGGGCTTGGAATGGGGATTGTGTCTGGTTAAATTAGGGGACGAAGGTAGAAGAGAATGACTAAATGATAGATGAGTGATCTCACACAAAAGTTGGATGGAAAATAAACGGAAGTTGACAGCAGAGAGGTATGTTGCAACGTATGGCAAGTACGCAAAGGGCAAGCCCAAAAGTTTTTTGCAAAAGGGGGACAAAGGTAGAAGAGAATGACTAAAGGGTTGTTTGGTAGCCTCTGAATGGTCATTAAGAGGTTACCTCTTAATGGAGCCATTAAGAATTTTACCAATGAGAAGGTAGAAGAATGTGACATGTGATGATTTACCATTCAGAGGTTACCTCTTAACCATTCAGACTTGAGGTTACCTCTTATTCATTCAGAGGTTTTAAACCATTAAGAGGTAGCATCTGAATGGTCATTAAGAGGCTACCAAACAGCCCCTAAATGATAGATGAGTGATCTCACACGTCACACATAAGAAGGCAAATTGTACTTAACTCTATATAATAATATATCACATGACTATCTCTTGGTACAAGTAAAAAGAAATTTATTACATATCTTAAAATACCTTTCATTAAAAAATAGTCTTAAAAATATAATATCCATGATAAAATTCTGATTAAATGAATATTTACCTGATGAACTAATATAATCTAAAAAGATTAGGAGTGAGAAATTAGCTTTTGAGATTCTCTTTGAATTTAGTAACCAAATCACTATCTTAATAAATATTTTTACAATTATACTCTTTTGGTAGATAAGTATTCTAAGTACACCATTTTGCCAAAAAAAAAAAAAAAAAAGAAACCCTCCAACATCTAATAGATTCTTTCCATCGAAGAAGATGTTGTAACCTCAGACATTGACATCTTTTAACTATACAACAAAAGCTTACATTTATCGGTTAAGTCTTTGCATGACCCAACTTTTAAGGTGGGAAATGTCGCACCCAAGCTTCTGGCATACCCTTTTGTTAAATAGTTAAAAATCATACCCGTATATCATCACAAGCATTGAAATACCCAAGAATCTCCTAATTGATGATACAGGGGAGCTCAAGGTTTCGGATTTTAGTTTGGCTGATGTTACATGCCATATCTGAGTCAACAAATTGTTGTACACCCTATTTGGTCATACGATATCAACTTTATTTTAAACAACAATTCCTAGATTTTCAAGAATAAATACATCACAATCTGCACTTTGCAAGATTTGAACTCTCAATCTTTTGGTTATAGAGTACACATTTTAACCATTAGGATGCCCCCTTGTGGAAATGTGGTATACAACCGGTTTGAGATGAACGTCGCTTTCTTGCCGTTTAATGATTCAAATCTCATGAAGACATGTAAGAAGGTCTACAAAGGCGAATATCAGTAACTAAAATAGATGTTAACATGGCATAGAGATAAAAAAATGATTTGTGGTTCAAAGTGGATACAAGAAAACTTTACAAACCACGTAAGCTAGAAGGCCCGAATAAATAGAATTAGAGGAAAATACATATAAAATTGCACGACCAGATGAAAATAAAGATCTTAGCTAGAGGAATTGGGGCTCAGAAGTTACTCGATTCAATTACAAGGTACGAGTTACTATTATTATTTTTTAACAGCAATTCTTGATTTTTTAGGATAAATAGATGATAACTTGTACTCTTTGCAATTTGAACTCTAACCTTTTGGTTGTAGAGCACGCTACTAATTAACAACTAAGATGTCCTCTTGGGGACATGCACGGGTTTTATTAAATAGTCTTACACCAGTTTGTTTTTTGTTTTTTTGTTTTTTGTTTTTGTTTTTGATGAGTTAAAATAACCCTTCAATTATATTCTTTATTTATAAATTTAGAACTTCTAAAAGAAAAAAGTCAAGTTTTTGCTGGATTAAAAATAATTATTTTATTTATTTATTTAGAAATTTAGAATTCTAAAAGAAAAAAGTCAAGTTTTTGCTTGACTAAAAAAATTTCAAATTGTTGTGAAACAACGACCTAATAGCAACAATATATAAAGTATATAAACATATGAACTAAGTTTAGAGAGATTATGGTGACAAAGGGAAAATGGAGAACGTAAGAAGCTCATTCTTATTTACGTGTATCATTCAAAATACATGAGGCACTATATATAGTCTATAACATTAATATAAAGATAAATGTGACATGAGAGTTAGAAATGTGGATAATCACTAATAACTTATGCATTCATAACTGATGTGTGTAAAATGCAACATATAAATTACATCAAATGAGACATAAAACTAACCATTTTTTTAGTACTAATGTTGGAAAAAGTGCGCTTTTGTCTTCCTTTTGTATTTTCAGGGTTAAATAAGCTTATGTGAACATAAGAAGTAAAAATGCAGCCAAATTTAACAATAATAAAAGAAAAGGAATAAACGTGGCATGTCCGACCCCTCGACAGCATCTTCCCAAGCAAAAGCAAGACATCAGAAGGCTGAACACGCCGTGCTCATTGAACACGGGGGTGTGCCCAAGTGTCTGCAGAAAAGACAAAGTTGTAGAAGCTTCTATTTCCCAACACGGGGGCGTGCCCAGCGGACACAGGGTCGTGCTCAACGCTAAGATTCGCGGAATCCTAGCAAATCTTGATAGTACAGATACGCTTCTGCACACGGGGCCGTGCCCAGCGGACACGGGGGCGTGGTCAACTAATGCAGACAAACTGCAATTATTGAAGAAAGAGAAGATGGGTGGACATGGGGTCGTGCCCAGCGGACACGGGGCCGTGTCCGGGCATCTGTGCAGGCTATAAATAGGGGTGCTTGGTTCATTGCAAAGGCATCCCTTGATAAACCACCTCTCTCCCACTTCACCCACACTCCACCACCATCACAACACCCACATCCACCACCATCATCCATCATCCATCATAGAGTGTGTGTAGTAGTCTCGTGATCCAAGATTGATAGTAAGAGTTCTTGACAATCAAAGGCCATGTTTGCCTAAGTCTCTTACATCACTTGGTGAAGACAAGCATTTAGTGTAATACTTTTGTTTTTTTTTTTTTTTATCTTTTCGCACTTTTTATTTGGTTTTGTATTAATGACTTTAATAACTAGTTTCTTATGTTGTAGGTGAAACTTCCTTATCATTTGTCCGTGGTTCTTGGCGTTATTTTACTGTCTATATAAAATAAAAGATTTACACCATTCATATCTCCACGGTCTATATGGAGATATGTTGGCTACCTGGTCGGGGGTTAAGGGAGTGGTTTGGTAAGCGTCTTGCCTTGTTCAGTGTATAGATCCTGCAAGAACCTGGGTCAAGTTTAGTAGGACCTCTTTCAATACCCACTGGTATTGGATGGCGGGGGTCCGAACTCCTTGATCCCCTCATATGTAAACTACTATTAATACATTAACCCGGCTATTTAGGATTGTATCCCTGCTGACTCAAACTACTTAGCCGAGGGTAACGTCACCTTCAAAAGAGGGGCATACCACATTACGCATTAATAACTTAATTAATAATCTTCCAATAATCCAACCCTTTAGGATTGTATCCTTGCTGACTCAAACTACTGGGTTGAGTGTAACGTAACCTTCAAAAGAGGGGCCTACTACTATAACTAAGATAATCTCTTAAAAAGTGCAAAAGTGCGGAAAACATCAAAGGTTACACTAAAGGCGAGTCGGATTCAAGTGATTCATCTTGTCTATCTGTTTTTATTTTTATTTTTATTTTTAGCATTTTTAGTTAGTTTTATTTTCTTGTTTAAAAACCTTTTCCTAAATTTTTGCTTTGATTAGACGTTAAGGATTAACCGGTACTAAAAGCTCTTGTGTCCTTGGACGACCTTGGTATCTTACCAGCACTATACTACGCTCACGATGGGTGCACTTGCCCATATGTATGTTTAGTGTTAGTAAATATCGTGTTTTATAAATTTAAAACTTGACTAAAGTGTTAAAAAGGGCTTAAAATACACTTAAATATATATACACACCGACACACATCAAGTTTTTGGCGCCGTTGCCGCGGACACAAGGATTTTAAGAAAGTTAGGAATCAGCGGCCTAATCATTTTTCTTATATTTCTATTTATTTTAGGATTTTTCTTAGATTTTTCAGCTTCTGCAGAGCTCAGCACGGGCCGTGCCTAGTCGGACACGGGCCGTGCCCAGCGTTCTTACTGCCAGTTTTTATTTTCCGAGTTACAGAGAGCTAAGCACGGGGCCGTGCCGGTGCAACACGGGGCCGTGTCGAGCTCCCCAGTAACAGGGATCCGGAAAACAATTACAGTATCTCCGACCACGGGCCGTGTTCATCTGAGCACGGGGCCGTGGTGAAGCTTCTGACCCACGTTCTTTTTTGTTTTTGTTGCAGGACTTGGAACCCAGGCACCACATCTGAACTTTCTACGTAGTGTATGAGCTCCAGTTCCAGTAGAGACATAAAAGAACCTCTAGACGAACCCGAACGCTTTCTAAGAAGAAGACTTAAAGCTAAAAACCAAGAGAAAGTTTCGGGTTACCCACTTCCAATGGCGGATCAACGTACCCTCATGGATTACCTACGACCCACCGTAGTTAATCTCGGTGCCGCTATCAATGCACCGAACATAGAAGCCAACAACTTTGAATTTCGGCCGCATTTGATACAAATGCTCCAAAACTCCGCAACCTTCCATGGGCTTGCGGACGAGGATCCCCATTTGCATATTACTAACTTCTTGGAAATATGTGATACTTTTCGGATCAATTGAGCATCAAACAACGCCATCCGCCTCCGAATGTTTCCATTTTCTCTAAAAGACCAAGCTAAGGCTTGGCTTAACACCCTCCCAGTTGGGTCGGTAAACACCTGGGATGAACTAGCCCAAAAAATTCTATATAAGTATTTCCCTCCCGCTAAAACGGCTAAATTGATGACTGAAATTAATACATATTCACAAGAGGACGGGAAATCCTTATATGAAACTTGGGAAAGGTTCAAGGAGCTACTAAGAAAGTGTCCCCATCATGGTCTTGCGGTGTGGCCACAAGTATCCACTTTCTACAACGGGTTGCTGCCACACACAAGACAGACACTTGATTCTAGCTCCGGGGGACTTTTAGGTAATCGTCGCCCAAATGAAATTTACAATCAAATTGAGGAAATTGCTCAAACCAATTTTCAGTGGCACACTCCTCAAGGCACAAAATCTATTGCCCCGGGCGCCCATAAGGTTGACGAAAGCACCTCTTTGCAAGCCCAAATCGAGACCCTTACTTCGAAAATCAGAAAGTTAGAAATGGCAAAAACGGCCTCGGTTATGGCTTGTGAGGGGTGTGGTGGACCACATGAAAATTGGAGTTGTATGAAAGAAATGGATAATCAAACAGAAACGGTTAACTACATTGATAATAGACCTAGGCCGTCAGGTCCTCCAACAGGTACCTACAACCAAGGATGGCGTAACCACCCTAACCTTGGTTGGAGAGACCCCGGCAATAGTTGTAACCAACAAAATCTAAACCAACGAACAAACTTTCAACAACCAAGAAACGAGTCACAAAATTTCTCTCAAAAGCAACAAGGGGGACGAGAGAGGCTTGAGGATACGGTCTATCGCCTCATCTCCGACACCGAAAAGAAAAACTCGGATCGATTTCAACAATTGGAATCGAACTTTAGAAATCAACAAGCTAGCATTCAAAATATCGAAAAACAAATAAATCAACTAGGTCAAAATTTCTCTGAGAGACCTCAATGCGCGTTACCAAGCAATACCGAAACCAACCCAAAGGCGCAAGTGCATCTCATCACATTGAGAAACCGTACCGTAGGTCCCGAGGAGGCTCCGATACCCCCGGCCGATCTAGCCAAACTACAACTTCACCGACGCCTCAACAAGAGACGGCTCCTCCAACAAGTCAAGAGCCCACCAAGAATCCTCCGGTGCCATACCCTGGTCGGTTACTTCGCCAAAAGACCGATGAGCAATTCACAAAATTCATAAATTTATTAAAACAATTTCATGTTAATATTCCATTCGTCGATCTCCTAACTCAAATGCCTAAATATTCAAAATTTATGAGGGACTTTCTCACTCACAAAAGGAAGATTGAATCATTGCAATTAGTTAATTTAAGAGAAGAATGCTCCGCCTTGCTACTCAACAAACTCCCGAAAAAGAAGATCGATCCCGGAAGCTTTACCATCCCTTGTTCAATTGGAGAATCATGCGTAATGCACTAGCCGATCTTGGGGCTAGCATTAACCTCATGCCCGCATCAATGTTCGACCGACTCGGCCTAGGAAAAACAAGCCCTACAAAAATGAGCATACAACTCGCCGATAGGTCCATTAAATATCCACAAGGTGTCGCCGAAAACCTATTGGTTAGAGTCGGGGAATTTGTATTCCCGGCCGACTTTGTCATATTAGATATGGAGGAAGATACCGAAGTACCACTCATATTAGGAAGACCATTCCTAGCCACGGCCCACGCGGTGGTAGACATGAATGGGGGAACAATAACATTGAGGGTTGGGGACAAGGAGATGACGTTTGGGGTTGGGAAAAGAGTAGAAGACGACGACCCGGTCAATTACAAGAAAGTCATAGACTTAAGTTTGGATGATGCTCTCCGACGGTGCAACATGGGATGCAAACCATCACACTTGAGTAACATATGACTGGCTTTGGGTCTAGCCAAGGACCCTTATAAACGTGGCGCACCACGGAGGCATTACGCGGAACTATCTGTAGTTTAGTTTAGATTAATCTTTATGTTTTCTAGTTTAGTTTTTTAATTTTCAGGAATAAAACACACTTGGATGGTGAAGGGTACTAAGGGAGACTTGAACCAACGCCCCATGCACAAAAACAGAGCCTCCCGAACATTTTTCTTCATTACAACAAGTTCAGCACGGGCCGTGTCCCGCCAGCACGGCCCCATGCTGAAGAGTCTGTAGAAAACGCCCAGTTCAGGTAACTGGACACGGGGCGTGTTCGCTGAACACGCCCCCCGTGCCTAGCCTTCTGTTACTTTTTATTGATTCTTGTTACTTGCAATTTGAACACGGGGCCGTGCCCGGACACCACGGCCTGTGTCCAGGTGCCCAGTAACAGAAAATTTGTGTTTAACACACCTTTTTACGCATTCAATCAACCTAAAAACTTATTTTTGGGACACATTGAGGACAATGTGTAATTTAAGAGTGGGGGGATGCTAAAACCTTGAATTTTGCAAGTCCTAATTACAAGCCTTACACAAAACTCTATTGGAACCGCTAAACACCCCAATTTTTTTTCAAAAACTTTTCATTTTTTTACTTGTCTTGGTTTAAATTGGGAATAACAAGTTCTAAAAAGGTTATATTTTTATAAATTTACAACCGATAGCGTCATGATAAAAAGAACCAACATATGAAAATTATGAAACGACATGACAAATGTAGTTAAAATTTGATTATATATACTTGATCACATTAAAAACCCATTCCCACAAAAAGTGAGTTTTGAGCCTTTATTGAGCATACAAATACACATCTTTAAACTAAATGCTCATTTTTCGTTTCTTGTGTGAATAGCCGCTCGGTTTCTTACGACTCTAGAACTTGCCATGACAATACATTCCCGGTCCTTACCAACTTGAACCTAAGTAAGTAAATGACGGAGGCATTAGGACTAACCCTTTTTATTTCAACACCATTATTTTTCTTTTTGTTTACCACCTACCCAAAATCCCCCTAGTTAAACCCTTTGAGCCTAAACCTTTTCATTTCTAAACACAAAACAAACACCCTTTACCCACCAAAATCCTTTTTTTATTTTAAACCCCTTTATTTTAGTACAAAGCTCGGTTTTCTTGTGACATCTTTATTATTAATATATATATATATATAATAATTTTGATGAAGTTTAGCAATAAACAAACAAATTCATCAAAAGAAACCTTGTTTGAAAAATGATTTATTAGAATAAAAAGTCACAAAAACAAAATGTTTTACGAAAACCGACGTTTTTTTTACGTCTTTTCACCCTTTTCTACTAACCACTAACCCAAAACCACCTACCTTTAACCCAAGCCTAACCCTTCCCCAAAGTCCTCTTGATATTTACAAAGGTTTTTAATTAAAAAGGAGGAGGATTGATTGCTTGGCAAGCATATGGTAGAAGTAAGTTCCACGCCGGTCTCGAGTGTTTCACAAAAATACATCTTCGGCCGAGTGTTGAGTGATCCCCCGTGAGGTATGTGAACTTGTATATAACTAGAATTTTAAAGAGGCATGTTATGCCCAAATAAGTAATTTCTCTTATGAAATGTTCTAAATAAATCATAATGAATAGGATTGTAAATAACATAAAAATAAAACCTAATAAAGATCTTGGAATCCCGACACTCTAGACAAGCCCAAACCTTCTCTTCTACCCATTCCATTTGGGTGTGTAAGCCACAAAATAAAGAGTTTTGCTTGAGGACAAGCAAAGATTCAAGTGTGGGGGTATTTGATGTGCGTAAAATGCAACATATAAGTTACATCAAATGAGGCATAAAACTAACCCTTTTTTAGTACTAAAGTTGGAAAAAGTGCGCTTTTGTCTTCCTTTTATATTTTCAGGGTTAAATGAGCTTAAATGAACAAAAGAAGCAAGAATGCAGCCAAATCTAACAATAATACCAGAAAAGGAATAAACGTGGCATGCCCGACCCCTCGACAACATCTTCCCAAGCAAAAACAAGACATCAGAAGGCTGAACACGCCCCGTGTCTGCAGAAAAGACAAAGTTGTAGAAGCTTCTATTTCCCAACATGGGGGCGTGCCCAGCGGACCCGGGGCCGTGGTCAACGCTAAGATTCGCAGAATCCAGGCAAATCTTGATAGTACAGATACGCTTCTGCACACGGGGCCGTGCCCAGCGGACACGGGGGCGTGGTCAACTAATGCAAACAAACTTCAATTAATGAAGAAAGAGAAGATGGGTGGACATGGGGTCGTGCCCAGCGGACACGGGGCCGTGTCCGGGCTTCTGTGCAGGCTATAAATAGGGGTGCTTGGTTCATTGCAAAGACATCCCTTGACAAACCACCTCTCTCCCACTTCACCCACACTCCACCACCATCACAACACCCACATCTACCACCATCATCCACCATAGAGTGTGTGTAGTAGTCTCGGGATCCAAGATTGACAGTAAGAGTTCTTGACAATCAAAGGCCATGTTTGCCTAAGTCTCTTACATCACTTGGTGAAGACAAGCATTTAGTGTAATACTTTTGTTTTTTTTATCTTTTCACACTTTTTATTTGGTTTTGTATTAATGAATTTAATAACTAGTTTCTTATGTTGAAGGTGAAACTTCCATATCATTTGTCCATGGTGTCTTGGCATTATTTTACTGTCTATATAAAATAAAAGATTTACACCATTCATATCTCCACGGTCTATATGGAGATATGTTGGCTACCTGGTTGGGGGTTAAGGGAATGATTTGGTAAGCGTCTTGCTTTGTTCAGTGTATAGATCCTGCAAGGATCTGGGTCAAGTTTAGTAGGACCTCCTTCAATACCCACTGGTATTGGATGGCGGGGGTCCGAACTCCTTGATCCCCACATATGTAAACTACTATTAATACATTAACCCGGCTATTTAGGATTGTATCCCTGCTGACTCAAACTACTTAGCCGAGGGTAACGTCACCTTCAAAAGAGGGGCCTACCACATTACGCATTAATAACTTAATTAATTATCTTCCAATAATCCAACCCTTTAGGATTGTATCCTTGCTGTCTCAAACTACTGGGTTGAGGGTAACGTCACCTTCAAAAGAGGGGCCTACTACTATAACTAAGATAATCTCTTAAAAAGTGCAAAAGTGCGGAAAACATCAAAGGTTACACTAAAGGTGAGTCGGATCCAAGTGATTCATCTTGTCTATCTGTTTTTATTTTTATTTTCAGCATTTTTAGTTAGTTTTATTTTCTTGTTTAAAAACCTTTTTCTAAATTTTTGCTTTGATTAGACGTTGAGGATAAACCGGTACTAAAAACTCTTGTGTCCTTGGACGACCTCGGTATCTTACCAACACTATACTACGCTCACGATGGGTGCACTTGCCCATATGTGTGTTTAGTGTTAGTAAATATCGTGTTTTATAAATTTAAAACTTGACTAAAGTGTTAAAAAGGTCTTAAAATATACTTAAATATATATACATGGACACACATCAATAACACTCCCCCTTGACTACTCACATGATGATATACTATTCTTTAATATGCTTGGTGATGCTGTCTCGTTAAAAACCTTGCTAGGAAAACCCAGTAGGACAAAACCTCAGCTAAGGGAAAAAGAGTGGAGCGCGTATTGTCTCCCCCTAATACTTCTGGATCAGGTATGTTGCCTCATTAAAAACCTTACTATGAAAACCCAATGGGACAAAACTTAGTCAAGGGAAAATAGATTGCAACTTGAATAAGTTTCCCCTCATTTTAACATGTATTCTTTAATTGACGTGTGTCCATCTTCCTTGAAACTCGAACAAAGCTTTTGTAGCCAATGATTTGTCGCTTGATCCCTTAATGTGCACGACTATGTTTTGTTACATTCCTGCATCTACAAGACTACCCAAACTTGTTTTGATGGATTAGTAAAATATAATCAAATATCGTTTATACCTGAAATATTTCTTTAAACTCATTCCAATGTCTCTTCGCTTGACAAAGGTTATATCATGACAATAAGTTCAAGTGTGAGATATTATAACCATACATAGCTAGCATAACATATTAATGCACTTATGCATTTAACGATGGAACTTCTAGAATGAGAATCTCTACTTTGGTAGGAGATGATAATAAAGATTTCTTATAACAAATGACTTAACAACCTTTAACATACTTAAATGTTCAACTATGTCCATACTAAAATATCCAAACATCATCTTCTAGATGTACTTGAGGGATTAGTAAAATATAGTTACATATATACTCGAACTGCAGTTCGAGTTATAATTAGACCGTGCCAAGGTCATTCAAAAATTCTCCCTCTAAAAGCTCGGCAATTTCTCTCAATGATGCCTAGACATCATTACTGTAAATTACGATTATAGTGAACTTTTAAAAGTAGAATGTTTATAGAACATGGCGAATTTAATCAAACTTATATCCCTCTTTATGTGAGTATCTCGAGTTGTACAACACTCGTTTCAACTATTTAGTCCATGCGTATTTTGTCAACTTCATGTAATACGTTCTTGAGGTTTTGACATCATTAATGCTTCTACCATTATCAATTCATAAGGGAATTATTTCCATCTTATCCAAATATGCATGTACTTTCACTCTTTAGAAGTTTTGCTACATAAATTTGCCCATTTAACACATAGATATCTATATCATATGCAAAAATGTCATGAACACTTGCTTTTATCTTCAAAATTCATATTGTACCATGCGTGTACATTATTTATTGAGATATCACAATCACTGGGTACAAGTTTCTATGTACGTTTCTTGGTGCACAAGTATTACATCCTTAAGATGTTTCAATTAACCTTTTAAGCACCCAATTGCTTTAGAAACTCATCAGAAGTTTCAATTATATCCAATATGTAAAAAATCATAACCTATTCAAAATCCGAATATGTATACAATGATCACATTGTTCTTGAGAACTTAATTTACATGACCTACACAATTTAATCCTTCGGGACTTTCATGTAAACTCTCAGTATTAAATGATACATAACATTCATAAGACGAATATTAATTGTAACAACCCTCAATAAAACTGACACCCTCATAATATTTCCGACACCTCAGTATATTTAAAAAAAATGTCCCATTATGTCTTTAAATACACCCCATATGTGAAAACCGAGCCCGAAATACATTAAATAGTATTTAAAATAAATAAAATTTAAATTTTGAGTTGAGGCGGGCCGCGTAGACCCACCCCAACACTCACGCAGGCGGTATCAAGGCTGAAACTTGATTCCGGTGGAATTTTAAGTTAAGACGGGCCGCGTAAGCTCACCTTAACACTTACGCGGGCCGCGTGAGATCAACAACGCAGAGACATCAGAGGCCGACACGTGTCGACATCGTGGCGAGTCTAGGCAATGACCCGGATCACCTAAACCCTACCCGGGCTAGTACGCGGGCCGCGTAAGCCCCGCTTATCTTCTACGCGGGCCGCGTGAGACCCAGTTTCAGCAACTATATAAGCAGACATCGGGTTTCAGTATTCCTCGTTCATTTCTTTTCTTTCTTAAGCGAATTTCTGAAGATATAGGCATAATATTCAAGTATTATACCACCTAATTAGCAAGGTTCTGCCCCGTTGTAAGTATTATAACCCCAGTTTCGTAATAGATACACTGCCCGATTGATTTAAGGTTCCTTAACAACTGTCGTGGTTCTGCCCGACGTAGTTGTTGGAATGCCGTCTCAGGGAGGGTATCATTAATATTTTCAAAGGGTTATGATACTAACCTATATACATTTGTGTAAATTATAGATTATTCCCAGGAAACCCTTACGCGAAGTCTAAGATAGCAATGTGAGTTTATCCTCTTTTTGTTAACCTTTTTGTAATATTTTACAAAACCTTAAATGCTTTACAATGTGATTAAGCGGTGATTGAGTCTTTGTAGTTCTTCAATTACTGTCAGTATATTAGGGTTTTGTATACAAAATTTACTACTGCGAGTAGTAAGTCGGGATGACAGTACGTTACCATTGGACAACGAGTTAGCCAATGTGTAATATGACCCACAAGTCAGGATTTACAGTACTGAATGAGTAATTGTGTAGAAATAAACAATGTGATCGCTCTCAATACTGTTTTAATTGATAAAATGTTTCTTGATTAAACTGGGATTCACTCACCAGTATTTCCCACTGACAAATTTTTTTAAAACGCGTTTCAGGTAACACAATGTGACAGCCAATTAGTAAAACAAAAAAGCCAGCTGGAGAGCACTGAAGGCTTGGGAAAAATGTGGCTATAAAAGTTACCTAAAAGACGATGTTTTAAATTCAATAAAATAGGGTTTATCCCTATAAACGTATTGTAATAAGAAACTTGGGTTTTACCCATGTGATTATTAATATTAAATATGGTGGTTTTACTCTGATAAACATTTCCTAACTACGGTCCTGATGTAATTTCCGCTGCCAAATTAACCAGCTGATACCACTGAAACTCTGAGTTCGCGTCCGCCCGTTCCCGGGACAGATAAGGGATCGGGGGTTGCGATAGAAGGTGGTATCAGAGCCTAGCCACTGGTCTAAGCCAAAGAAGTGTTCTGCTGACACTTAAAATTTAAACTTTGTGTTAGGAAATAAATTATGGAAATACGTGCATAACTGTATTTATTTGTTATTTGTTATTTGACTATTTGTTAGTTTACAGTATGAGTGATCAAGGACCCTCAGACATGAGTCGTCAGTTGTCTGATTCACCTAGGAGTGAAGGTACCTCTTCACAGCCAGCCCTTTCTGGGTATTCTGCTGATCAGGAAGAAGGAATGTTTGCCTTTAAAGCTCAGTCAGAAGAGCCATTCCCTCATAAGAAACGAGGATGGTTCAGTAAGGAAGCCTTTGTGCGTAGGAAAAGAATGCGAAAGTTGCAACAGCAAACAGTTTTAGCAGCTGCTAAGCGAAAGACAGATGCCCATACACAGGATATGCTTAATAGAAGCCTAGCCAATTTCCATATCCTAGCTACAACTGCTGCTAACCCAAGTCTAGAACAACTAGTAGCCCCACAACCACTAATCCCAGACCAACCTATGGAGATAGAAAACCCTGAAAACCAAGTGGAGATGCATGACTTCAACCCAGAGGAAATCCCTAGGGTACAAGCACCAAACCACCTAGACCCAAATTACGACCCCTGGTGGGACGATAATAGGGACTTTGTGCAACGTTACCCGATACATGAAGACACACCCATACAGAACATAGGAGCCTATCCAGGTATGGACCCTTTAGATCCCTATTACCATGATAACTACATTAGGGAGATCTTAGAAGATCCTTACCGATTTCAGGCACTTTCACCCCCATATCAGGAACCCGCACCCTAGATTCCGAACCCAGTCCTAGAACCTGCACCCCCAATGAGTGCAGAAAACGTGCAACAACTTAGGACCTTTGGTGAGGAAATTTTAGAAAGCAGTGAGAGAATGCGATAGGTGGGAGAGCGTCTCGTATGGAAATACGATGAGCGCAATATGGATTTTTAGATAAATCCATATCCATAGATGTGATGGAGGAGACGGTAATAATAATATAATAAAATAAAAATAAAAATAAAATAAAATATGTGTGTACGGATGCCTATTACTATTAGTATGATTCTATTTATGTGGGTATTGTAATTTTTATTTCAGTACTAGTGTGTAATAGATGCATAATAGTATATGGAAATAGAGTAAAAGTCGCAATGATCGACGTTTTTGGCTAGATTGCGTATCATGTGATTAACTATATTAATTATTATCTAGTGATATTAATATGGATAAATGTTTAAAATTCAGATGGCCGATGAAGGAAACCAAGGAAATCTGAATAATGATAACCAGAGTAACATTAACGTGGTTAATGAGAATCCAAGCATCAATAACAATGGAAACCAAATGGATAATAGTGTTGTTCAACATATAGTGGAACAAGGAATCATAGATGCAATGCCATTTATTATTCAAACTATTCAAGAAGCGAATAATAAAAGTAAGCATAGCAGTAAGCGACCCATCGAACCCGAAAACAGCGTAAACAATGGACCTGCACTTCAAATGTCCATTCCCAAAAGAAGAAGAACCGTGTCTTACGGTTGTTCTTATAAAGAATTCTGGTCTTGTAAACCAATGGAATTCTCGGGCAACGAAGGGGCCATTGCAACTCTACGCTGGATAAAGAAGACTGAGGCAGTCTTAAGAATAAGCAAGTGTGCTGAAGAAGATAAGATATTGTTTGCTTCTAATCTGTCTAAGAATTCAGCACTAGAATGGTGGAACACTATCCTCCAATCAAGAGGAAGTGATAGAACTTACAATATGGAATGAGAAGAATTTAAGAACAAGATAGAAAGGAAATTCTGCCCACCTAATAAGAAGGAACAGATAGCAAACAAATTCTTAAACCTTAGGATGACTGGTGTGGATAGTAAGGGATACACTAAAATATTCTTCGAATATGCTAGAATAGTGCCAACTCTTGCTTCACCTGAACCAGTGTTAATCTCCCATTATATCTGGGGATTAATTGGGGAGATTAGACACGTAGTCAAGGCAGCTAGACCTCAAACTATAGAAGAAGCTGTAGAACTAGCAAATACTTTGACAGATGAATTAGTCCGTACCCGAGAAGAAGATCAAAGGAGGAACCTAACCCAGAAGCTCACACAAGAATTTCGTTCTGGAAATTTTAATCGTGGAAAAAATATAGGTTCTACTTCTACACCTTACTGTAAGAATTGCAAAAGAAAGCATTCAGGAAGATGCTCCATATACTGTAACTTTTGCAAAATATCAGGACACAAAGAAGAAAATTGCAGGAAGAAAGCTAATAACAGGATATGTTACAACTGCGGAGAACAATGTCATATCAAGCCTAATTGCCCAAAATTAGCTCCAGCTACAAACAACAAGAATACTCAAAATGCTAGAGCATTTGTTCTAACTGCAGATGAAGCCAAGATGATTCCAGATGTTATAGCTGGTACGCTTTTAGTTAATGATGTTTTTGCTAAAGTATTATTTGACTCTGGTGCAAACCAAAGTTTTATTAATACATCCTTTTGCAAATTTCTAAATCAGTCATTAACTAAACTACCACAAGAATGCTTAGTAGAGATAGCTAATGGAGAAACTATTAGGATTTCTGAAATCTTGCAGGGAGTAAGAATAGAAATTTTAAATCAGAAATTTATTGCAAACCTTTATCCCATGAATATGGCAGGATTTGATGTTGTTTTAGGAATGGATTGGTTAATAGCCAATAAAGCCAGTATTTTATGTGATCAAAAGTCAATTTAAGTAAATTCACCAAAAGGTAAAACGATCACAATTAAAGGAGATAAATCATCTAGATCCACAAAATTTATCTCAGTGATGAAAACTGCAAGTTACATAAGAAAAGGATCATTAGTGTATTTGATTTCCATAATCACTAACACTAAAGGAAAGGATTTAAAAGATATTCCAGTAGTATCTCAGTTTTCAGATGTATTTCCTGAAGAATTGCCAGGACAACCTCCAGATAGGGAAGTTGAGTTCAGAATCCATTTAATACCAGGAACAGCACCAATTGCCAAAGCACCTTATCGTTTGGCACCTGCAGAAATACAAGAATTGAAGAAACAATTAGACGAATTGTTAGAGAAAGGATTTATACAACCTAGTTCGTCGCCATGGGGAGCACCGATACTGTTTGTTAAAAAGAAGGACGGATCAATGCGTATGTGCATTGACTACCGTGAATTAAACAAGGTCACGATTAAAAACCGGTTCCCATTACCAAGAATCGATGATCTGTTTGATCAACTACAAGGAGCTCGATTTTTCTCTAAAATCGATTTAAGGTCAGGATATCATCAATTAAAGGTACAGGAAGAGGACATACCTAAGACCGCATTCAGAACAAGGTATGGCCATTATGAATTTACTGTCATGCCATTTGGTTTAACCAATGCCCCAGCCGCATTTATGGACATGATGAACCAAATATGTAAGCCATATTTGGATAAATTCATAATCGTTTTTATAGATGATATTCTCATTTACTCTAAGAATAAAGAGGATCATGCAAAGCATTTGCACGCACTTTTAAGTTTATTAAGAAAGGAAAAGCTTTATGCTAAATTTTCAAAGTGCGAATTTTGGTTAGAACATGTCCAGTTTCTTGGACACCTAGTCAATCATAAAGGAATTCATGTGGATCCAACAAAAATTGAGGCGATTACTAAATGGAAAACCCCTGAGTCACCAACCGAGGTTAGAAGTTTCTTAGGATTGGCCGGTTATTATAGAAGATTTATTCAAGATTTTTCTAGAATAGCCATTCCCTTAACTAAGCTAACCTGTAAATCTGTTAAGTTTGAATGGGGATTAAAATAAGAAGAAGCATTTAGAATCCTTAAGAAAAGATTAACCCATACACCCATATTAGCATTACCAGAAGGATATGAAGACTTTGTAGTCTATTGTGACGCTTCCAAATTAGGTTATGGATGTGTATTAATACAACGTCAAAAGGTTATAGCTTACGCATCTAGACAACTTAAGAATCATGAAGAGAATTATTCAACACATGATTTAGAGTTAGGAGCTATAATTTTTGCTCTTAAGATTTGGAGACATTACCTTTATGGTAGTAAGTTTACCATCTTCACTGATCATAAGAGCTTAAGGTATGTTTTCAAGCAAAAGGAATTGAATATGAGACAAAGACGTTGGATGGAGATGCTTAGTGATTATGATTGTGATATCCAGTATCATGAAGGAAAAGCAAATGTAGTGGCAGATGCTTTAAGCCGAAAGTATCATGAAAAGCCAAAAAGGGTATGTTCTCTTAAATTAAATCTGCAAGTAGATTTAAATGACCAGATAAGAGAGGCACAAGAATCAGTAATCAAGGATGATGCTGAAAAATTAAAAGGTATGCTAAAAGAATTAGAACAAGGAACAGATGGAATTTGGAGATTCCATGAAAAGAGAATATGGGTACCTAAATTAGGAAACCTACGTCATCGTATATTAGAAGAAGCCCATAAATCTAAATATACGATGCATCCAGGAAATGATAAGATGTATCAGGATGTAAGGAAGAATTTCTGGTGGATAGGAATGAAAAAGGACATAGCAGCCTATGTTTCTAAATGTTTAACTTGTTCACAAGTCAAAGCTGAACACTAGAAACCCTCAGGATTCCTACAACAATTAGAAATGCCAGTGTGGAAATGGGAATTGATAACAATGGATTTTGTTACTAAATTACCCAAAACAAAGAAAGGTAATGATACAATCTGGGTGATTGTAGATAGGCTAACCAAGTCAGCTCATTTCCTACCAATGAAAGAAACTTTCAGTATGGAACAGTTAGCTAAGTTATATGTAAATGAAATTGTTTCTTTACATGGCATTCCTTTATCAATTGTTTCTGATAGAGATAGCCGATTTACCTCTCATTTTTGCTCAAGTTTCCAAAAGGCAATGGGAACCAAGTTAAAGTTGAGCACAGCTTATCATCCTCAAACGGATGGACAAAGCGAAAGGACAATTCAGACAATGGAGGATATGCTTAGAGCTTGTGTAATTGATTTCGGAGGTAATTGGGACGATCACTTACCATTAATAGAATTTTCTTATAATAACAGTTATCACACAAGTATCAATGCTGCACCATTCGAAGCACTTTATGGACGAAAGTGCCGAACCCCAGTCTGTTGGGCAGAAATTGGGGAAAAGCAACTATCTGGACCTGAGATAGTGCAAGAAACAACCGACAAGATTATTCAAATCAAGGAACGATTGAAAGCAGCACGTGATCGACAGAAAAGCTATGTTGATAACCGACGCAAACCTTTGGAATTTCAAGTAGGAGATAAAGTATTGTTGAAAGTCTCTCCTTGGAAAGGAGTAGTAAGATTCATCAAACGAGGAAAGCTTAGTCCCAGGTATATTGGACCTTTTGAGATTATTAGAAGAATAGGACCTGTAGCCTATCAACTACAACTGCCAGAGAAAATGGCAGGAATACATGATATATTTCATGTATCTAATCTCAAAAAGTGTTTAGCTGATGAATCACTGATGATACCTCTTATGGATATAGAGGTAAATGAATAACTCAAGTTTGTAGAAAGACCTCTACTAATTGAAGACAGGAAAGTTAAGAACCTCAAGCACAAGAGACTAGTTCTGGTCAAAGTAAAGTGGGACTCCAAAAGAGGACCTGAGTACACATGGGAGTTTGAATCTGAAATGCAAAGGAAATATCCGCACTTGTTCCAGTAGATCTCGAGGACGAGCTCTAAAACAAGGTGGGGACAATGTAACAACCCTCAATAAAACCGACACCCTCATAATATTTCCGACACCTCAGTATATTTAAAAAAAATGTCCCATTATGTCTTTAAATACACCCCGTATGTGAAAACCGAGCACGAAATACATTAAATAGTATTTAAAATAAATAAAATTTAAATTTTGAGTTGAGGCGGGCCGCGTAGACCCACCCTAACACTCACGCGGGCGGTATCAAGGCTGAAACTTGATTCCGGTGGAATTTTAAGTTAAGACGGGCCGTGAAAGCTCACCTTAACACTTACGCGGGCCGCGTGAGATCAACAACGCAGAGACATCAGAGGCCGACACGTGTCGACATCGTGGCGAGTCTAGGAAATGACCCGGATCACCTAAACCCTACCCGGGCTAGTACGCGGGCTGCGTAAGCCCCGCTTATCTTCTACGCGGGCCGCGTGAGACCCAGTTTCAGCAACTATATAAGCAGACATCGGGTTTCAGTATTCCTCATTCATTTCTTTTCTTTCTTAAGCGAATTTCTGAAGATATAGGCATAATATTCAAGTATTATACCCCCTAATTAGCAAGGTTCTGCCCCGTTGTAAGTATTATCACCCCAGTTTCGTAATAGATACGATGCCCGATTGATTTAGGGTTCTGTAACAACTGTCGTGGTTTTGCTCGACGTAGTTGTTGGAATGCCGTCTCAGGGAGGGTATCATTAATATTTTCAAAGGGTTATGATACTAACCTATATACATTTTTGTAAATTATAGATTATTCCCAGGAAACCCTTACGCGAAGTCTAAGATAGCAATGTGAGTTTATCCTATTTTTGTTAACCTTTTTGTAATATTTTACAAAACCTTAAATGCTTTACAATGTGATTAAGCGATGACTGAGTCTTTGTAGTTCTTCAATTACTGCCGGTATGTTGGGGTTTTGTATACAAAATTTACTACTGTGAGTAGTAAGTCGGGATGACAGTACGTTACCATTGGACAACGAGTTAGCCAATGTGTAATATGACCCACAAGTCAGGATTGACAGTACTGAATGAGTAATTGTGTAGAAATAAACAATGTGATCGCTCTCAATACTGTTTGTAATTGATAAAATGTTTCTTGATTAAACTGGGATTCACTCACCAGTATTTCCCACTGACAAATGTTTTTAAAACGCGTTTCAGGTAACACAGTGTGATAGCCAATTAGTAAAAAAAAAAAAAAGCCAGCTGGAGAGCACTGAAGGCTTGGAAAAAATGTGGCTATAAAAGTTACCTAAAAGACGATGTTTTAAATTCAATAAAATAGGGTTTATCCCTATAAACGTATTGTAATAAGAAACTTGGGTTTTACCCATGTGATTATTAATATTAAATATGGTGGTTTTACTCTGATAAACATTTCCTAACTACGGTCCTGATGTAATTTCCGCTGCCAAATTAACCAGCTGATACCACCGAAACTCTGAGTTCGCGTCCGCCCGTTCCCGGGACAGATAAGGGATCGGGGGTTGCGACATTAATTCTCTCTTTATATTACCAGACTAATAAAATATTAGAAAGTTAATGCATCCACCACTAGAGAAAACGTCTCCTCATAATCAATCATAGGTCTTTACGAAAATTATTGTGCCACCAGTTTTTCCTTATTTCACTCAATTTGATTTTCACATAATTCGCATAAAAGACACTTTTGTATCAAACATATTTTACAACTTCAGTTGTATGGACTGTTGGTATAGAAACTTTCCATTTCATTAGAGAACTAAACTCTGCCTTATTTGCGTCTTTCTATTTTGGCCAATCATTTCTTAATATTCATTCATAGGTAGATCTTAAATCTTGATCCTCATCATTTAATCATTTTAAGCGCTACATTATATACAAAAGTATAACGACGTCGATTTTTATTTCGATTCCATACATATCTTAGACATGATACAACTTATCAAGATCTCTGTATTTTCAGGTACCTGAGGTTCTTCTTTAACCATATGTCTATTGTCTCTTCAGGAGATCTTATTACTATAATCTCGACTTGACCATCTTAATTACTTGCTCCAATTTTCGAGGAATTTTATTATTGGAATCAACTAGTCTACCACGCTTTAGGAGTGCAATAGATTCATTACAAAAATATGTGGTTGTCCTCTTGGGACACAAATATAACTGGAGCATAAGCAGTTGGTTATGTGACTTACTTAGTCATTCTATTTAGGTCAGTGAACTTGTCTGGTAATTTGTTCTTTAATATTGGTAAATGAATTATACTTTAAACTTCTAGTTCATAGTTTATAGTCTGAGGATCAACATGACATGATAATTCATTTCACTTTTTACTTTTCAACTGCTTGTTATCTCCCCTTAATGTTGGGAACATTCATTCACTAAAGTGAAAACCAATGAGCCATAAACAAATTTCTCACTAATGGCTTTAAGTATTCAATCATAGACGATTATTTATACCCAACATATTCTCAAACTTTTTAGAAGTCCCATATTTTTGCGGTGTGGTGGATGAGTTTCAATATATGTCACACAACCAAAATATTTGATGAGACATCTTTGGTTCCTGACTAAAAACCAACTGTATGGGGAGAACTATAACTTATTGGCTTGATGTGAATTGATGGTACTATATATAAAATTACATGTACCTAAATGATTTTTTTTTTTTGCTCCTCTCATGATCATTGGCTTTGTAAGCAATAGTAGACGTTTAGTGATCATCTCAACAATAACACTTATTCCAATGATCGTTAATAACTTGGGAATCAAATTCACTATTATCAAATAAATATACTAATCTGGATTAATATGCTTGCTATCACATTAGCTAAGCCACAATCACACAAGCTTCAGGTGTGGATTGATAACCATTTAGACGATGCATCGATTTAAAAAAAACTAAATGGTACCATGTTAGGATAAGCATGTAACATCCGTGCTTGTAATCATTGTGAACAGTTCTATTATCAATAAAACAATGTTATTTGATCCCAATGATTGTTTGGTTGTGTTTTACATTTTTCATGTTTTGACTTTTATGTAATTTCAAACTCTACATCGCTTTCTAGAGAGTTTTACGTAAACAGATGCGTAAACGTAATCAGTTTAATACGACAAATACTCCGGAACATCAACATATACTTAACATACCTTAAATAACCTTTACATAGCTTAGAAATAGGCTTTGAAGGGTTCGGTATGCTAAAATAAACTTTTGGGTCATTCAGGGACTAAAAGTGTCAAAAAGTGCACAAGTTTACACTTTCGCGCATAACTCACGTTCTGAATACATCTGGACATCCAAAAATTTATGTAAGCACTAAAATATTTTATTTTAGTGTTTGGCATAAGAGAAATCCATTCGTCACGCCATTTGGATCGTTTTTCGCTCTTATGTTCATTCCGTCGTAATTAACCGAACATCGCAACCGTACGGCTAAACGAACCGACATCCAAGATATTTTTGAACACATTTTAAGTTCCCTATACTTTAACTTCATTTTAGAGCTTTGAAATAGGGTTAACGGGCCTTAAACGCGTCGGAAATGACCTTATAGCACAACAGGGACCAAAATTGTAAATCTGCCAAACTTGGCCCTTGCGCACCGTAAGGGTTTATTTGTTACGGTGCGCAAGCATAGGTCAGATGCAGCAACTCGTTTTTCAGCTGCTATTTCCTGCCCTTAACCCCTTCCAAAGGCCAATGCCATGTGTCCAACTCTTATGGTGGGTCAATATCAGTTACCACAACCTTCCGACAAGTGTACGGGCGAGATCATTCCCTCTTCTCCAAGAAACGATCCTAACGGTGGACCAAAAACTATAAATACCCCACCCCATTTGCTTCAAACTCACAAGAATCTGATACAAAAGACTCTAAGTTGGAACCATTGTTTCATACCTGAGTTATTTTGATCTAGATTAGCATTCGGGGACCCTTTGTAAGTGTTCCTTCGTTCTTTTATTGCTTTTCGAGTCTGAAAGTCAAACTTTGTTTGACTTTCTGCATTGACCAGCTTATGGTCAATGCGAAGTTCATTTGAACTTCGCAACGTGATTGTAATCACGATGGTTATAGTCCCTTGTGACTATGCCTACTGATTACCACGTTGTCTAGGGTCGTAAGGGTAAGCGATCTAATAAATCGCTTATACCTTCGAACCCGACCCATTTGTTCGATCATTAGGATCCGACCAAACACATTAGGTGACCATAGCATATAGGGAATAACCTTCCGAGGTTATACCTTATGGTCGCTTCGTTTAAGTAGTTGTATGATAGGTAGTTTATATGCCTTAGGTAAATTACCAAAATACCCCTTTGATGCCAAAATTCGTTTTAAACATATGTAACATAACTTTTGACATCTAAACTGATTTGACAACCATATTAGACATGTTAAGGCATATTTTACTTGTCATAGGACTAGTTAGGCGTTCCGAACGCGTTTCACGCGAACGACGCGTTAAAGTAGCATAAGCTACCTAAACGGGTTGTAATGGGTCGTAAACACTTAGGTTAGGTTTTATTTTGTATGTAGGCTTTGTTAAACCATACTACATGAGTTCCCATACTCATTTGGTTTACGAACCCTCATTCTATCCGATCTTCCGATTTAGGTCCGGTTTATTAATGTAGTTACCTATAATAGGTGCCGTTTGATATCCGTGATCTCTAGCATTGCTTGGTGGTTATCTTAGGACTTCTGAGCAATCTCAAGTGAGTACATAGACCCCTCTTTTACTGTTTCCAAACTGTTTTGGGGTGGAACACATGTGCCTACTTGTTACTTTCGTGCTTTCCTGTTTTCACATCATATACCTACTATGTTTGTTAGTACATTATAGTACATGATTTCATTACATTTCATGCTATGTATGCCCATTGTGTGCGTATTTAGTACATCGTTTTACATTACATTTCTGCTATGTATGTTGACTGATAGCATGCTAGCACATTGATTTACATGACTTTCTGCTTTGTATGTTAACTTAGCATACTTAGTACATTGTTTTCATATAACATGTTCACTTTTGCTATGACATTTGGTTTGCACAAACGAGACTATTATACGTTCATTAACATTAGCTACGCCGCTCGGTAGTAAGTACTGGTACCATAGGACTTGACAAATCCCATTCCTGACATCCCGGGTTTGTTTGGATGTAAGGAATGACTGAATCCGAAAACATTTCTTTTGATAACCTTAACTGAAAGGGTTATCCGACTGTCTCAAGGCTTGAATGTATGCGTTAACTTACCACATAAATGTTTGTATCAATGTAACATGTATTACTTTGCGAAACATAACTTTTTGATATATTCAAATTACCTTGTTTTGTACATTTCTACATTTGGATTATGTGACAATACTTTACTTATAATACATAACATTTGTTACACATTACTTGACTACGTTTGGACTTATAAACATTTGACATGGCTTATACAAGGACTTTTGACTATTGGTTTAAACATAGACTTTATACATTGGTGGTTTGTTTAAGTGATTTAAGTAACGAGGCATGTGTAATATGATACAAGCATGGTGGATACGCCGCTAGTACTTCCTATATATAAGTGTTTGTATGGTATTACATATTGTAGCGTTATTTAAATCATTTCAATTTAGACATATGACATTTTATACAAATAACATACTTTTCACAAGACATTGTTTTACAAAACAACTTATCTTATACAAACTCATTTTTCTTGGTTATTTATTTAACCATACTTTATGATCTTATTTATACATATCATCTGATCTTATCGTTTTTCAAATGATTTACAAGACAAAACAATTTACAAGGTTCATGACTGACTGTTATTAAACAATTTCTTAAACTTAAGTCATGAATCCTATTTTCACAAAACCTATGTATCTCACAGGCATTTTTATGCTGACGTACCTATTTTCACATGTGTTTTCAGGAGCTTTTCCGTAGGATGATGATCGTGACACTAGGGCGGACCTGTGCCTTAGAGACTAAAAATGAAGATAGCACTAGTTTAATTATGTTATAAACTCGTTATTTCCAGTTTAAGACAATGTAATACGCTTGTTGATAAATAAAATACAACTTTGAATGCCATGGTTATGAAACAATTAATTCTGTTACAACACTCCCCGACATTTTCCGCCACGTTTTGTATGTTATACGTGGTCGGGGTGTGACAAAGCATATCCTTTAATCCCTTCCAGAATATTTAGGTATACACACTCTCGTTTATTTTGCAAATATATAATTTCCCTTGAGAGCAAACATTACATGCTAAATATTATCTTGAAGAATCTTCTAGTTCTTCATTATGTTTCACATCATCATTGACTCGGTGTGGTCTAACCGGTCATGCCAACTAATTAAATAATTATGATCCATAAACTTTTGGTTTATGATCGTACGTGTATCACTTGCTCGTATGTAATACAAAACATATGATACGAGAGAATATATTATAACTTCAAAGTTAAAACCATCACGTTATCAATCACTCCTTAGTTTGCCATTTTTGGTGGTCCATCTCATTATTAAAATGGCCATCATTACAATTCTTGTAGTCAGTCTCATCATTACAAGTGTCTCAATTAGGTCCATCATTACATTTACAATGATCAATATATAATCACATTCACTTTTGGGAATAGAGTAGAACCAAAACAAGCTTCATAGCTTTTCATTATTTACTCGGTCACATGAGTATAAAATCATTTCATTTTTTCATAACTCTAATAATGATATTGCTACTTTAGGAGCATATATCTGAAGTGTGACAAATGAAAAGAATTTAATCGATTTTTCCTTGTAAATAATGTTCTCTTTGCTTACTATCAATTGAGAAGTAGTTAAGTCGTATAAGATTTATCAATCTTATATCTTATGACCTTTATAACGATCATTGTATAGTCATCACCTTATTAACATGGTTGATCTCATTACATGAGCATCATAACAATTTCCTCAATTACCATGATTACGAACTTTACACCAATTATTATATCATCACATTCACTTCAAGGAATGGATTATAACCAAACAACTATCATGGTGACATCATTACAATTTTCTTAGTTGTGTACATGATCTTAACCTTTACACTGGTCATTATATCATCACATTCACTTCATGAATTAGATTCACACAACTTTCACACGTGGATGTCTTAAAACATATATATTCTTTAATGATCTTGCTACTCTAGAATGGAAAATTTTTTTATTCAAACTTTTCTTATAAATAATCTTCTCATCACACGATATAAATTGAGAAGTGGTTATATGACCGAGTCATTTAGATTGATCGGTTTTAAAATCTTAGAAGCTCCATAACTTTATAATAAAATTTATGGAGTCTCACACTTTGTGACTAACCATGCTCATAAGCTTTCATAAAAATGATAACAAACCACAATTTTAATGCAATTGCTCTATTCAATATTGTCTATATGCATAAGCGACAACATATTAAATATACTGTATAAAGTCAAATTATACAATATATAACTGATAAGATTCCTTCTTATCAAGTATAATAAAATACAAATAATTAATTTGCCTTACTGTCATGATTGAATATTAAAATATATCAAGAACACTATTTAAAAGGTGTATGGTAATATGGAAATGTGATGATTATACAATGCATCACTTTATATTATGTTACTATGAGAAATGACTTATAACACAACCTTATGATATAACATGCGTCTATCAGTTTTATGAAATATGTAACTATTTATGAAATATGAATATTATGTAGTAACTCATCGCGATATAACTAATCATAAATATCCATATACATGGTTTTGTCACTCTAACTTGAAAAATAAACAAATATCTCCATAAATTTATTTTAGGTTAACTTTTTTTTCTTTAAGATTGGAGATTATAATATCATATAAGGACCATATATACCAAAAATTATATAACCCCATCATTATAACAAATAATATTCTCAAATCTCCTTATTTATATTTGAATGAATCCCTCTAATTTAGTTTAATCATAAACCTTGTTTACATGTAATTATTTAACCAAATACATATCCTTATAACATGAGTAAGCGACAGTTACCTTCCAAGTTTATAGTATTTGAATATACATTTAATATCAATCAATACCATAAACTTATTTTTCAACAAAAGCATATTATTAGGAAAAGATTAAAAAATAAACTCAACAATCAACATTGAATTTAATTATAAATATAGTTGATCGATACAAATTTCAATAAAATTACTTTCAATTAATAACAATATAATATTATATATCAATATCTTGCAGAATTGGTTTTATTTAAATCTGTTATCAAACTTGTGATATCAAAAATCTATGATCTAAAAGATGTACATCGACATAAACCTTTTGTAATTCATTCGGGAATATAGCATACCTAAATAACCATATTATATTGTATTATACGCAAGACATGGTAAAAGACAATATTTACATTAACACTATTAACTACACGATCTTTTTTGACTAAATGAACAGATGAACTTAGACTTCAAAATTTATTACTAATTTGATGGATGAAGAAACAATAAGATGGCAATATTAAGCTCATACAGTATTCTAAAAACAATTCAATATAAAAACAAATTATATAAACATTTAGTTGATACAACCTAGAGCAGCACAATATAGAATACATACTTATGCACAACTAACAGTTTGTTTTAAACAAGTACTAACTAAAAAGTGAGTTTACAACAATCAAATGTTAGTATAAAGAAATAGTAGCCAGATTTATTAAAACAAAAACAACAAACAGATTTACAAACACATAATAAAATAATTCTTACACAAATGAAACACAATGAAATATTATTTAAACAGAACAAGACACAACTCACTAAAAGAATACGAACACATCAATTAAATATTTGGCTTACACTTCAGTTGAAATTAATTTAGCAAAACAAACAATGTCACACCCCCAAAATCCACACGCGGAGTAACACCGCTTGGAGGCGTGACATGACCAGGATCAAGCCACCAATCATATTGAACATAAGTATACATATAGTAAAAGTCATTCATCAATACGATAAGTGTTTCCCAAAACCAAATATAAACAAGTGTGTAGCGGAAGCATTTAAAGTAAAACCCAACATAACTTTAAGTACAAAATGTTATAACGTTTAACAACACGTTCACAATCCATGTCCACAACGACTGTGCCTCCCGTGCAAACTCCAATAGTACCTATGGTCCTGCAAGGCATGTAACAGAGAGTCAACAAATAGTTGAGCGAGTTCACAGTAAGTAAGTTCGTAAATGCAAGTTCGTTTCGTAACGTGCGGCTATACTGGGCCGATAGTATGTTCTAGTAGTGGGGGCTTCCCATGTTTGCATATACACTAGACTATTTGTAACCATAAGTGTTCTTCTTACCGAGAACAGTAGTACGTACAAAGTTTACGTAGGTTTTACGTAAGTGTCCTTCACAACCGAGGACAGGGGTACGCGGGGGTTTACGTAGGTTTTACGTAAGTGCCTGACACAACCCGAGGCAGTAATGAGTATTAGTTTACGTAGGTTTTACGCAAGTGTCCTTCACAACCGAGGACAGTGATGTGTACAAATATACGTAGGTTTTACGTATGTGTCCTGCGCATCCGAGGACGATGGTAGATAGTCTAGTAACATTATAAGTACAAATTCATTCCTTTAATCCCATTCCCAACCCCGGAAATCCCATGCCTTGGTAAGAGTGTGAACTCACCTTGTTTCGCTCGGTATGCTAAGTATGTGCTCAAAGTAAATCAATCACGTCCTAAAGTACGCACGTATACAAAAAATCAGTTTGTATTTACCAAGTTGTTTGCACGTAAACATAATCATCATGAACATCGCATCAATAACACTGAGTATCACATTGCACGTATTTGAAATCATACAAGTATTGCTTTTATACATAACAGCAGTTAACTAACCCAGTTAAGTTTTATCAGAAACAGTTACTGTGCAAATTACCCAAGTCGGCGAAACACCCTCTGTTTCGCCGTGAGCCCCTTCGACGAATCACTCTTGTTTCGTCGGACATTCCTTCGGCGAAACACAATTCTGTTTCGTCGATTACCCCTTGGTGAAACAAAATTCTGTTTCGCCGTGATTGCCGTTTCGCTGGACAACATCACCATCATAACAGAAACCTTATCATGCCAACTGTTACCCACAAATCAATACATAATATCGATTCAATCATCATCATATCCGACACATACACATAGTCAAAGCAAAACAGCAAGTACCCATTTAATTCCAATAATATGTGCATGTTCTAAATTAGTGGTCCAATCATAAAAGACTAACCGGTTCATTAAGTCAATGCCCCATATTGGTTTAATTAAGATTTCATGTGCTAGTGTTAGTGAGGTCCAATAGAGATCAAGCTAGTAGTGATCTTGTCAGTCAATAACATGCACACTTTATTACATTTAAAACTTCAATCATTATCATAACAAAATCCCTAACCTCCCTACCAATCGATTTATCATATATGGATAGAATCACAGCAACCAAAGAACAACATATCATTACACATAAACACCACACGTATAAAGAAATCAAAGGACAAGGGAAACCGATTAGACGAGCACGCACTAACCGAGATATCCGGGATGAACACGGGAGGATTCGAGAGAGAAAGATGATGGTGGGAGATAGTTATCGCCTTTTCAAAGTGGAGAGTTCTAGGGTTTCTTGTTTGCTAAAGTGTGAAACAGGAAGTCGGTTCACGTAAATATGAACGAATTACCGTTCTGGGCCCTTAATGGGCTTGGCGAAACTGGGCTTGGCGAAACAGACTTCTGTTTCGTCGAGATGCTTATGGCGAAACAGTCTGTTTCGTCGGGTCCTGTCTGTTTCGTCGAGTCCTTTTAAGTGTTAACAGTTTAAGTTTTCAACAGGTTTCATGTTATACAGCCAAACACAAAATCATGCAACCACAATGCGTTCATAAAAAAAAATAACGTGTACAGTTACAAGTTAAACAAGTCAAACAACTACACAGTCAAAGTCAACGTGTACTTAATGCGAAAGTGAAAGTCGGAAACTCGAGTTGTCACATTATCCCCAACTTGAAAGAAATTTCGTCCCGAAATTTAGCATGCGGTTACTGAGGAAGCTAAGTGAGTGGTATCGTTTACTGGTTTTCCTGGGGTGTCACATCATCCCCCCGTTGAGTTGGAATCTCGCCCCGAAATTCTGTAGTAGCTTCAGCCTCAGTAGTAGTAGCATTGTTTTCGAACAACTGGGGATATTTGAGTTCCATTTGGTCTTCTCGTTCCCAGGTATACTCTGGGCCACGACGGGAGTTCCAACGAACTCGAACAAGAGGTATTCTGGTGTTCTTGAGGACCTTAACATCCCGGTCCGTGATTTCAACTGGTTCCTCGACGAAATGCAATTGTTCGTCGATAGTGAGCTCCTTCAAAGGAACTATAAAGGTCTCATCTGACTGCCACTTCTTCAGATTCGACACATGAAAGACGTTGTGAACTGCACTGAGTTCAGCTGGTAAGTTCAGTTTGTAGGCCACTTTGCCTATCTTTTCTATGACTTCAAATGGTCCAACGTATCGTGGATTGAGTTTGCCTCGTTTGCCAAAACGAACAACACCCTTCCAAGGTGAAACTTTGAGTAGTGCTCGATCCCCAACTTGGAATTCGAGTATTTTCCTGTCTTTATCAGCGTATACTTTCTGACGGTCACGTGCTGCCGCCATGCGTTGTCGTATTTGAGCAATCTTTTCAGTAGTATCAACTACCATTTCTGGACCTGTGATCTGACTGTCACCCACCTCTGCCCAACAAAGAGGTGATCGGCATTTACGCCCGTACAATGCCTCAAATGGAGCAGCTTTAATGCTGGTGTGGTAACTGTTGTTGTATGAAAATTCCACAAGTGGCAGATGCTTTTCCCAGCCCTTACCAAAGTCAATTACACACGACCGAAGCATGTCTTCTAGAGTTTGAATAGTGCGCTCAGACTGCCCGTCTGTCTGAGGATGATAAGCTGTGCTCATGTCTAATCGAGAGCCAAAAGATTTGTGCATTGCTTGCCACAGTTCTGAAGTAAAACGTGCATCACGATCAGAAATAATAGACGTGGGCACCCCGTGCCTCGAGACAACTTCCTTAAGGTATACGTCTGCTAGAGTGGAGAACTTATCCGTTTCCTTGATAGCCAAGAAGTGAGCAGACTTTATGAGTCGATCAACGATCACCCAAATAGTATCATTCCCACGTTGAGATCTAGGTAGGCCAGTAACAAAATCCATGGAAATTTGCTCCCATTTCCATTGTGGTATCTCAGGTTGCTGGAGTGGGCCTGATGGTTTCTGGTATTCCGCTTTGACTCTCGCACAAGTCAAACACTTGCTAACGTAAGTTGCTATGTGGGCCTTCATGCTAGGCCACCAATATGTAGTTCTGAGGTCGTGGTACATCTTATCCGAACCAGGATGTACTGAGTAGCGAGACTTATGAGCTTCATCCATTACAAGTTCGCGTAAATTACCATAGAGTGGGACCCAGATGCGTCCTGTTACATAGTAGGCGCCGTCTGCCTTTTGTTCCAACCGTTGCCTTGAACCGCGTAGAGCTTCAGCCCTGACGTTTTCTGGTTTCAATGCTTCTACCTGAGCATCTCGTATCTGTGAAGGAAGACTAGACTGAATAGTGAGTTGCAACGTTCGTACACGCCTAGGTGTAGTATCCTTTCGACTGAGGGCGTCGGCCACCACATTGGCTTTGCCCGGATGGTACTTTATAGCACATTTGTAATCGTTCAGTAACTCGACCCATCGACGTTGTCGCATGTTCAACTCTTTCTGCTTGAAGATATGCTCAAGACTCCTGTGATCGGTGTAGATGGTGCACTTGGTGCCATATAGATAATGTCGCCATATCTTGAGCGCAAAGACAACTGCTCCAAGCTCTAAATCGTGCGTAGTGTAATTCCGTTCGTGAATCTTAAGTTGGCGTGAAGCATAAGCAATAACTTTATCCCGTTGCATCAACACACATCCGAGACCTTGGATAGATGCGTCGCAGTAAACTACAAAATCATCCGTGCCTTCAGGCAATGAGAGGATAGGTGCGCTACAAAGTCTATCCTTTAAGTGCTGAAACGCTGTTTCCTGTGTATCACTCCAACGGTAAACAACACCTTTCTGTGTCAGTAATGTAAGCGGCTGTGCAATCTTTGAGAAGTCTTTGATAAACCGTCTGTAATAACCCGCTAAACCCAAGAATTGGCGTATTTCGGTTGGTGTACTAGGTGCAGGCCAGTTCTTGATCGAATCTACTTTGGATGGATCGACATGAATCCCATCCTTGTTTACCACGTGGCCTAGAAAGTGAACTTCACGAAGCCAGAAGTCGCATTTTGAAAACTTAGCGTACAGCTGTTCCGTTCGAAGGAGTTCCAAAATAAGTCGTAAATGCTGTTCGTGTTCCTCCCGATTCTTCGAATAAATCAGGATGTCGTCAATGAAAACAATAACAAACTTGTCAAGATAAGGTTTGCACACCCTGTTCATAAGATCCATGAAAACCGCAGGCGCGTTCGTTAGCCCGAATGGCATGACTAAAAACTCGTAATGACCGTAGCGAGTTCTGAATGCTGTTTTGGAGACGTCCTCATCCCGGACTCTCAGTTGATGGTAACCTGACCTTAGATCAATCTTTGAGTAATAGCTCGACCCTTGCAACTGGTCGAATAAGTCGTCGATGCGTGGAAGTGGATAGCGATTCTTCACGGTCACCTTGTTCAGTTCGCGGTAATCTATGCACATACGAAAGGTACCGTCTTTCTTCTTTACAAATAATACTGGAGCTCCCCAGGGCGAAGAGCTAGGACGTATGAAACCCTTTTCCAAGAGTTCTTGCAATTGCTTAGACAGTTCTTCCAGTTCAGTTGGAGCTAAGCTGTAAGGCGCTCGAGCTATAGGTGCTGCTCCTGGAGCTAGCTCGATCTGAAATTCGACCTGGCGATGGGGCGGTAACCCAGGTAACTCTTCAGGAAACACTTGAGGAAAGTCGCGTACTACAGGAATATCCCCAATCTTTTTCTCTGTCGTCGATGTATCAGTAACGAGTGCTAAGATAGCTACGTGGCCTTTTCGCAGACACTTCTGAGCCTTCAAGAAGGAGATGATGCCACTCACGACACCACTCTTGTCACCTTGAACTTCGAGAGGTTCTTTACCAGAACGAGGAATACGAATGATCTTCTCCTTGCATAGGATCTCTGCTTGCTGTTGGGATAACCAATCCATACCAATGACGATATCGAAACTACTCAGAGTTATAGGAATGAGATCGATAGAGAAAGTCTGACCAGCGAGGATAAGATTACAACCCTGAACTATGTGTGTGGCTTCTAGACTTTTACCGTTAGCTAACTCTACGACATGTTTGGTGTTCAAAAGTGTTGGTGCACGTTTAAGCATTTGACAAACTTTCAGAGACATATAACTGGTATTCGCACCCGAATCAAATAGTACAGTAACATAAAAGTCGTCGAGAAGAAACTTACCCATAACCACATGAGGATCGTTCCTTGCGTCACTCTGACCAATCACAAATACACGACCCTTTGCACCATTGTTGTTGTTGTTTCCCCCATTGTTGTTCCCACTGCCCTGATTGTTGTTGTTGTTGTTGTTGTTGTTCTGGTTTCGATTTAACTGAGGGCAGTGTCTTTTGAAGTGACCTTCAGCACCACATTGAAAACATCCTTTGTTGCCCTGTTGCTGATTCTGCGGTGCTTGCTGCTGCTGCTGATTCTGAGTTACAGGCCGTGGGCTCCTACAATCCTTGGCCTCATGGCCCATCCTGAGGCACCTCTGACAACGACCCTTGTTGCACTGGCCACTGTGATGCCTGTTACAGTTGTTACACTTTGGGAGGTTCCCTCGATAACTACCCTGCCTGTGACTGCCCGAAGATTGCTGACTAAGGCTCTGATAATCACTAGTCTTGCGCTGTTGCTGTGCTTGAGACTGTACAATAGCTGAACCCCTACTGGAATCCCCTTCCCATTTCCGCTTGTTGTCGCTGGGAGTAGCAGGAGTAGCTGGAGTGGTAACGGTAGTAGCGCTGATACGTTTAGGCAGCCTGTTCTGTTCCACCGCCTGATCAGTGAGGCGATGAGCTAGCTTGACGATCTGTTGAATAGTGCCAAGATTCGCTGAGGTTACGTGGCTTTGAATCTCCGGCACCAGACCATTGAGATACAGTTCGATACGCTTAATGGGAGGGTCCACCATAGTAGGACACAGAATAGCCAACTCGTTCGATCTTCTGGTGTACGCTTCAATTTCCGACCCCGTCATTTTCAAGTGGTAAAACTCTACCTCCAGCTTATGAATATCATCACGGCTACAGTATTCCTCTTTGATCAATTCCTTGAAACCGTTCCAGGGTGTGGCATTAGCAACAGCCAACCCTAACATCTGAACCTGCGCATTCCACCAAGTCAGCGCAATGCCTTCCAGAGTACCAGTGGCGTACTTCACCCTGCGAGCCTCAGGGCATTCACACATTTCAAATACTGACTCGAGCTTTTCAAACCAATGGAGGAGTCCAACCGCTCCTTCCGTGCCACTAAAAGTAGTAGGACGACAGTCCATGAAAGTTTTGAAGGTGCAAACAGGTGGCTGAGCGTGCTGACCTGTTGTGTATAAGAATCCAGGACAAGATTAAACACAAGAGTTGGTTTAGGAGTGTAGGATCTAAAGATCCTAGTGTGGGTTACAACTGCAGGGTATACCTCCTGCTTGTGCGGCTGCAACTGCCGCAGCAACTTGTTCGTTAATGAGAGCCGTCAACTGGGCTTGGGTCATGTTAATACGTCCAGACATGATCTTCATAGCAAAGATAACATATGTGAGAAAGTTTCGCGAGTAGTGCGATGACAGAAGAGAGTGAGCAAACAAGTATTCTCATGCAATAGTGTTACGTTTATCTAAGCATACCCTGAGCAAGGTTCTATGCAATTCTAGCAAGTAGGCAATAAGACATGTACCATATTACCTAGGATGTTGAGTCTTGCACGTGGAGCGAGGCGTCGTTGTGGATCGTTGAGCACTGTTCTGGTTATAGTCTGGTTTTAATAAAAACGTTTTCCCCTTATTAAAACCGAGTTCTCTATAACCAATGGCTCTGATACCAATCTGTCACACCCCCAAAATCCACACGCGGAGTAACACCGCTTGGAGGCGTGACATGACCAGGATCAAGCCACCAATCATATTGAACATAAGTATACATATAGTAAAAGTCATTCATCAATACGATAAGTGTTTCCCAAAACCAAATATAAACAAGTGTGTAGCGGAAGCATTTAAAGTAAAACCCAACATAACTTTAAGTACAAAATGTTATAACGTTTAACAACACGTTCACGATCCATGTCCACAACGACTGTGCCTCCCGTGCAAACTCCAATAGTACCTATGGTCCTGCAAGGCATGTAACAGAGAGTCAACAAATAGTTGAGCGAGTTCACAGTAAGTAAGTTCGTAAATGCAAGTTCGTTTCGTAACGTGCGGCTATACTGGGCCGATAGTATGTTCTAGTAGTGGGGGCTTCCCATGTTTGCATATACACTAGACTATTTGTAACCATAAGTGTTCTTCTTACCGAGAACAGTAGTACGTACAAAGTTTACGTAGGTTTTACGTAAGTGTCCTTCACAACCGAGGACAGGGGTACGCGGGGGTTTACGTAGGTTTTACGTAAGTGCCTGACACAACCCGAGGCAGTAATGAGTATTAGTTTACGTAGGTTTTACGCAAGTGTCCTTCACAACCGAGGACAGTGATGTGTACAAATATACGTAGGTTTTACGTATGTGTCCTGTGCATCCGAGGACGATGGTAGATAGTCTAGTAACATTATAAGTACAAATTCATTCCTTTAATCCCATTCCCAACCCCGGAAATCCCATGCCTTGGTAAGAGTGTGAACTCACCTTGTTTCGCTCGGTATGCTAAGTATGTGCTCAAAGTAAATCAATCACGTCCTAAAGTACGCACGTATACAAAAAATCAGTTTGTATTTACCAAGTTGTTTGCACGTAAACATAATCATCATGAACATCGCATCAATAACACTGAGTATCACATTGCACGTATTTGAAATCATACAAGTATTGCTTTTATACATAACAGCAGTTAACTAACCCAGTTAAGTTTTATCAGAAACAGTTACTGTGCAAATTACCCAAGTCGGCGAAACACCCTCTGTTTCGCCGTGAGCCCCTTCGACGAATCACTCTTGTTTCGTCGGACATTCCTTCGGCGAAACACAATTCTGTTTCGTCGATTACCCCTTGGTGAAACAAAATTCTGTTTCGCCGTGATTGCCGTTTCGCTGGACAACATCACCATCATAACAGAAACCTTATCATGCCAACTGTTACCCACAAATCAATACATAATATCGATTCAATCATCATCATATCCGACACATACACATAGTCAAAGCAAAACAGCAAGTACCCATTTAATTCCAATAATATGTGCATGTTCTAAATTAGTGGTCCAATCATAAAAGACTAACCGGTTCATTAAGTCAATGCCCCATATTGGTTTAATTAAGATTTCATGTGCTAGTGTTAGTGAGGTCCAATAGAGATCAAGCTAGTAGTGATCTTGTCAGTCAATAACATGCACACTTTATTACATTTAAAACTTCAATCATTATCATAACAAAATCCCTAACCTCCCTACCAATCGATTTATCATATATGGATAGAATCACAGCAACCAAAGAACAACATATCATTACACATAAACACCACATGTATAAAGAAATCAAAGGACAAGGGAAACCGATTAGACGAGCACGCACTAACCGAGATATCCGGGATGAACACGGGAGGATTCGAGAGAGAAAGATGATGGTGGGAGATAGTTATCGCCTTTTCAAAGTGGAGAGTTCTAGGGTTTCTTGTTTGCTAAAGTGTGAAACAGGAAGTCGGTTCACGTAAATATGAACGAATTACCGTTCTGGGCCCTTAATGGGCTTGGCGAAACTGGGCTTGGCGAAACAGACTTCTGTTTCGTCGAGATGCTTATGGCGAAACAGTCTGTTTCGTCGGGTCCTGTCTGTTTCGTCGAGTCCTTTTAAGTGTTAACAGTTTAAGTTTTCAACAGGTTTCATGTTATACAGCCAAACACAAAATCATGCAACCACAATGCGTTCATAAAAAAAATAACGTGTACAGTTACAAGTTAAACAAGTCAAACAACTACACAGTCAAAGTCAACGTGTACTTAATGCGAAAGTGAAAGTCGGAAACTCGAGTTGTCACAAACAACTACATAGTAACATATGATTCATAAAGGTTTATATGAATAGTTTATTTACCTGGTTTGATAAAGAGACTCATAACTTCTCGTGAGGCCTTCACAATCAGTGGTTCATTAATGATGACGTAACGCCACAGGGGACACGTTGCGTCGTGCTGATAACGTGTTGTGAAACAACGACCTAATAGCAACAATATATAAAGTATATAAATGTCACGCCCCGACCACGTAAAACAACAAATCGTGGCGGAATCGTCGGGGAGTGTTGTAACAGAATCATTGTTTCATAACACAAGGAAATTTAAATGTTGTTTTATTGGTTAAAAGAAATTACAATGTCTTAACAACAAGGAAACATAACATAATTAACTCGTCTTGCATCTTTTATTGTCACTAAGGCCCAAGTCCGCCTATGTGTAACTTGATCAATCCTATGCGTCATTTCCTGAAACACATGTGAAAATAGGTACGTCAGCATAAAAATGCCTGTGAGATACATAGGTTTTATTGATTTAGGATTCATGACTTATAAGTTTAGAAAAAGTTGTTTAACAAAAGTAGTCATGAACCTTGTAAAATGTTTTTGTTTTATAAATCATATAAAAATCGATAAGGAAACAGATGATATAAAGGAAATATGTATGGTTAAATAAATAACTAAGTAAAATGAATTTGTATAAAATGTGTTGTTTGTAAAACAATGTTTTGTAAAGATATGTTAATTTGTGTAAAATGTAATATGTCAAAATTGAAATGATTTAAATAACGCAACGATATGTAATATCATAAAAGCACTTATATAAAGGAAGTACCAGCGGCGTATCCACCATGTTTTTATCATATTACACACGTCTCGTCACTTAAATCACTTACCCAAACAAACCACCAATGTAAAAATGTTCATGTATAACTAAATGTAATGTTTTAAACAAATGTTGAAATGTTATTGTGTAAACAAATGTGATATAGAGTGAATAAAAAGCCTTTATTGATTAAAAGCATTTACTCGACCCTATAAAAAAGAAATGTACAAAACAATGCAATTGATAAATTATAATCAAAATTTATGTTTTGTAAAATAATGCATGCTTTACTGATACAAACATCTATGCGGTATTGTAAAACGTCTACATCCAAGCCTTGTGACTGTAGAATAAACCCTAGAACAAAGTCAAAGGTCTACCTAGAAATGTATTCGGATTCGGTCATTCCTTCCACCCAAACAAACCTAGGATTTCAGGAATGGGAGTTGTCAAGTCCTATGGTACCACTACCTACTACCGAGCGGCATGATAGGTGTTAATGAATGTACTAGTCTCGTTAAACAAACCAAATGATATACCAATTGTAAGCATGTTTTATGAAAATAATGTACCTAGTATGCTAAGTGAACATACCAAGTAGAAATGTAAAACAATGTGTCCATAGGTTACTGGAACATATGCAACAGAAAATGAAATGTAAAACAATATGCTAGCATGCCAAGTAAACATACATAGCAAAAGAAAATGTAATGTAAAACAATGTGCTAGCATGCCAAGTAAACATACATAGCAAAACATAATGAAATCATGTACTATAATTGTACTAATGAACATAGTAACCATATGATATAAAAATATGAAAAGCACGAAAGTAACAAGTAGGCACATGTGTTTCACCCCCAAAATGTTTGAAAAACAGTAAAAGAGGGGACTATGTACTCACTTGAGATTTGCTCAATAGTCTTTAGATAACCACCAAGCAATGCTAGAAAGATCACGGAATCAAATGGCACCTAATATAGGTAACTATGTAGATAAACGGACCTAAATCGGAGGATCGGATAAAATGAGGTTTCGTAAACCAAATGAGTGTAGGGACTCATGTAATATGGTTTAACAAAGCCTACATTCTAAAACGAAACCTAACCTAAGTGCTTACGACCCATTACGACTCGTTAAGGTAGCTTACGCCACTTTAACGCGTCGTTCACGTAAAACGCGTTCGGACCGCCTAACTAGTCCTATGATAAGTAAAATATACCTTAACATGTCTAATATTGTTGCCAAATCAGTTTAGATATCAAAAATTATGTTACATATGCTTAAAATGAATTTTGGCGTAAAAAGGGCATTTTGGTCATTTACCTAAGGCATATAAACTACCTATCATACAACTACTTAAACGACGTGACCATAAGGTATAACCTCGGAAGGTTATTCCCTATGCAACTATGGTCACCTAATGTGTTTGGTCAGATCCTAAAGATTGACCAAACGGATCGGGTTCGAAAGTTTAAGCGGTTGTTTAGACCGCTTACCTTTACGACCCTATATAAGCACTAAACCGAAAGTGACGAGCTAAACATGTTAAAACATGTTTAACAAGGTTTGAAAATAGGTTTGGTATCAAAACAAACGGTTTTGATACCCAAGAGTAGTTTGGTTACAAAATACACATAAACGCATATTCTGGCCGAAACTACGACTCGTCACTATGCCTAAATAACGTGGTAACCAGTAGGTATAGTCACGAGAGACTAAAACCATCGTGATTACGCTCACGTTATGAAGTTCAAACGAACTTCGTGTTGACCATAAACTGGTCAATGCAGAAAGTCAAACAAAGTTTGACTTTCACGCTAAAACGCGTAAAAGAACGAAAGAGGACTTACAACGGGTCCAAGCTATGGAGTTTTGATCCGATTACTCTCAGGTATGAAGTGTATAACTTCAACTTAGAGAGCCAAATCAGATCAAAGTGTGAGTTTTGAAGTAAGAGGGTGGGGGTATTTATAGGAAAACCAAGACCGTTAGGATCGTTCATCGAAAACCGAGCTTCGATCTGGACCTTACATGTGTGCCCATGGTTTTAGAATACCATGGGTACCCCAAAACAAGCCCCTAGTTTCATTAAAAACATGTGAAAATGAGAGGAACAACTGGAACAAGCTGGAAATCAGATTTTCAACTTTGGTCCCTTCCTAAGATAACTATGGCATATTGTCAATTTTGGTCCCTGAATGTGCAAAACATGGTTTTTGATGCATTTTTGACACGTTTAAGCCCCGTTAATCTCATTTTAAGGCTCTAAAATGAAGTTAAAGTATAGGGAACATGAAACATGCTCAAAAATATCTCGGATGTCGGTTCGTTTGGTCGTACGGTTGCGTTGTTCGGTTAATTACGACGAAACACGAACGAATGCGAAAAACGATCCAAATTACGCGAAGAATGGAAATTTATCATGCCAATCACTAAAATAAAATATTTTAATGATTACATAAAGTTTTGGATGTCCGGATGTATTCAGAACGTAAGATATGCGCGAAAATGCAAACTTATGCACTTTTTGACGCTTTTAGTCACTGAATGACCAAAAAGTTTATTTTAGCACACCGAACCCCTCAAAGACTATTTCTAAGCTATGTGAAGGATATTTAGGGTTTCTTTAACTTATGATCAAGTTCCGGAATGTCCGTTACAGTACAAATCGGCATACTTTCGCAGTTTGTCAAAATTAGTCCCTGTAAGCGAATAAACTTGATTTCGGCATACCAAACCCTTCAAAACTTATTTCTAAGTTATGTAAATGTTATTTAAGGTATTTTAAGCCTATGTCACTGTTTCAGAGTGTTTGTTGCGTTAAACTGACTGCGTTTACGCACCAGTTTGCGTATAACTTCCCAGAAAGCGATTTAGAGCTCGAAATCGAACAAGAATTGATATGTGCAAATGATACACATATTTATACAAATACCAAGTATGAAATACAATATTTCATTAATTTGGTGTTTATTTGACGGCCGTGGAGGCACTGGTGTCACAGTCTCCCCTACTTCAGGAAATTTCGTCCCGAAATTTATTTAGAGGAAACTTGTGAGAGCTTGAAACATGAAGTTGAAAAGATCAAACAATGGTTATAGTCCTGAACTTCTAGTAACTTTAAATAGAATCATTCTTGCAATGTAGGAGGAACACTTATATACAAGTATATAAAGCGTTATTGGTGCGTCCACCGTACCTCCATTACATTGTTTGCGTTTTGTTATTGTTGTAACTATCGGTTCTTACACATGATAAGTCTTACTGTGGTTTTCGCGCACTAAATTTCATAATTATGTACGCGTCCATAATTATGTAATTCCTTGCGTAGTCCGCACAGTGCATCTTAAAATGTGTAGGGGACGAAAACAATGAACGAACCTTTGATGATTGTGACTAGACCACCATAGGGTCCTTTTAATTAAATCAATAAATGATCTAAATAGACTACCAAGGAGTCTGTTCCGCCATATCACCACATGTCATTCTTAACCAGATTCTGAATCAATCTTTTGACTTAGACCACTCAAGGGGTCTCTTTGAATTTTGGAATGGTACTATATAATCCAAGGGTCTTAACTATTACGTAGAAGCCCATTAAGGATTTAGGGTAGTACCTTTGGATATCCTACTGCGAATCTCTCACACGAAGATATGGAAGATTCTACGAGGATTTGGATAATGAAAACAAAAACACAAAAGAAAAATACATAACACATAATCACATAATCACTAAATTATTTATCTTGATCTTTAATTTGTTATCATTTTGTTAATTTGTTTTGTTAATTGTGCACATGTATTTAAAGCACATCAGGTATCCAATCCGTGGATCTTGATTGGTACTTTAAATATTTCCAAGAATCTAACTATAAAGATAGGAAGATCTTAAAAAGAAAATTCGATTTCGATTATAAGGAATCGAAATGTTCGAATTAAGGCATACAAGGAATCCAATGAAGGACTCTGATTTGAACGATAATCATCCATAAGGATCTAATTGTGAAGGTAAGAAGGTCCTATATGGATTTAGGGATTTGAAAAGCGAGAGGCATTTCAAAACCTTGCACTAGACGTGCTTAAGTCGATACACGAGGTAAAATGCTCATGAAGTTGAGGCGCTTTTACAAAATGTTTTAAAATCATGCGAGATGAATTTTGAAATTATGTATAAGGTTTTTGAAAACATGAATGATGCTTTTGAAATCATGCACTTGATATATTAAGTAGATATACTATGTTAAAAATGTTTTCAGAATATATGGAACATTTTAAAATCATGAAGGTTGTTTTGAAAACTTATGCTATGCATGTTGTTATGAAAATCAGAATGTAATAGGTATGAGATTGTAAATACCCCCAGTTATCAAACCAAGGATTTAAAGGCACAGATGTGCAAAAAGCAGGATTACTCATAATGTTACTTTATTTCTTGTACTTCGTTTTCTTAGAATGAAACGAATACTTAAAATTTTTGAGGAAATCATGAGCGATCACTTGAAAGGGAGAATCACAAGAGTAGTTTGTTTAAAGAACTTGGTTCTTTGATGTAGGTATCATAGGCAAATGCCATACACATATGTAACTACACTTGTATATCAGAATTGTGAACAACGATTTATTTATAAACAAAACTGATTGTTTCAGAGTTCAACCAAGAGAAACAAAAGCATCAGATACAAACTATTCAAAGTAGCAACATCTTATAATCAGCCAAATGCTCATCCGTGGGTCAGATTTGCATTAGCAAGCTTTGGGCATTTGTTTCTGAAATGGCTCGTCTAGCCACAGTTGTAGCACGATCCAGGTGGAAAGCGAGCTTGAGCAGGGTTGGCTTGAAGTTGAGTAGCAGTAAGATTTGCAACAGCTTTGTTTTGGATAGCAAAGCGGCACACGTCAACCAAATGTCCCTATCGTCCACAGTGGGTACATTTGAAACATGGTGTTTGATCTGGATGATGACGGTTGCATCGATTGCACAAGGAAGCAGTTCCCAAGTATGGATTCTTGGCTGGTGGTGCTGCCACCTGGCTAGGTTCTGCTTGATTTGGTGTAACGACTGGAGGATTCTTTGAGGCTTTACGCTTCCTTGACCTTTTCGAAGGCTTGGCTTCTGCTTCTTTCGATGCTTCTTGGGTGGCTTCATTTTTTAGATGAGACATGGCGACACCTAAATCCACAGACTTCAGGATTACTTTGCCTAATCGCTGGGCAAATTTGGCAGTTTGCTCGGACATTTTAGTGTCGCTGCGATGAAGAGACATTCTGTAGGAAATGAAAGGCATGGAAAGAAACAAGTGAAATGTTATCGGATAATCAAAACAGAATGGCAATGCATAAAAATTGCGATCATTTGTTTGTTACCTAAGGCAAACAAATGAGATGGTGACAAATCAAAGTAAACGGGTCATATTAATGTATCACTGAAGACATGCTTGCCTATAAGTGAACACTCACCCCAAGAGTTCCCAGGTAAGAGTGACTGGTCCGATACTGCGGATTTGTACGAACACTCTAGCCTTAGACAGAAAACTCAGAGTACAGGTATTCACCCTTCCAGTTTGCACGTGTTCACATTATAAGACCCAACTTTGACGAGATTTTTGAAAACTAAGAGGGTTCAAAACCTAGTAATCAAACATCCTAGAACAGATGATTGGTTTTTGAAGTGAATTCGAAATTTGTGTTCTTGTTGTGGTTGTCGCCTAAGGATAGGTGACGATATTGTTTTATGACTAAACGCAAGTAAACTCGCGTTAGGGTCCTAGGAAGGTTATAGACTAGGTCCAAGCATTACTAATAACCTAATTCCCTATAACCATGAGCTCTGATACCAACTTTTCTGTCACACCCCGACCACGTAAAACAACAAATCGTGGCGGAATCGTCGAGGAGTGTTGTAACAGAATCATTGTTTCATAACACATGGAAATTTAAATGTTGTTTTATTGATTAAAAGAAATTACAATGTCTTAACAACAAGGAAGCATAACATAATTAACTAGTCTTGCATCTTTTATTGTCACTAAGGCCCAAGTCCGCCTATGTGTAACTTGATCAATCCTATGCATCATTTCCTGAAACACATGTGAAAATAGGTACGTCAGCATAAAAATGCCTGTGAGATACATAGGTTTTATTGATTTAGGATTCATGACTTATAAGTTTAGAAAAAGTTGTTTAACAAAAGTAGTCATGAACCTTGTAAAATGTTTTTGTTTTATAAATCATATAAAAAACGATAAGGAAACATATGATATAAAGGAAATATGTATGGTTAAATAAATAACTAAGTAAAATGAATTTGTATAAAATGTGTTGTTTGTAAAACAATGTTTTGTAAAGATATGTTAATTTGTGTAAAATGTAATATGTCAAAATTGAAATGATTTAAATAACGCAACGATATGTAATATCATAAAAGCACTTATATATAGGAATGTATTCGGATTCGGTCATTCCTTCCACCCAAACAAACCTAGGATTTCAGGAACGGGAGGTGTCAAGTCCTATGGTACCACTACCTACTACCGAGCGGCATGATCGGTGTTAATGAATGTATTAGTCTCGTTAAACAAACCAAATGATATACCAAATGTAAGCATATTTTATAAAAATAATGTACCTAGTATGCTAAGTGAACATACCAAGTAGAAATGTAAAACAATGTGTCCATATGTTACTGGAACATATGAAACAGAAAATGTAATGTAAAACAATCTGCTAGCATGCCAAGTAAACGTATATAGCAAAAGAAAATGTAATCTAAAACAATGTGCTAGCATGCCAAGTAAACATACATAGCAAAAGAAAATGTAATGTAAAACAATGTGCTAGCATGCCAAGTAAACGTACATAGCAAAACATAAGGAAATCATGTACGATAATTGTACTAATGAACATAGTAACCATATGATATAAAAACATGAAAATCACGAAAGTAACAAGTAGGCACATGTGTTTCACCCCAAAATGTTTGAAAAACAGTAAAAGAGGGGACTATGTACTCACTTGAGATTTGCTCAATAGTCTTTAGATAACCACCAAGCAACGCTAGAAAAATCACGGAATCAAACGGCACCTAATATAGGTAACTACGTAGATAAACGGACCTAAATCGGAGGATCAGATAAAATGAGGTTTCGTAAACCAAATGAGTGTAGGGACTCATGTAATATGGTTTAACAAAGCCTACATTCTAAAACGAAACCTAACCTAAGTGCTTACGACCCATTACGGCTCGTTAAGGTAGCTTACGCCACTTTAACGCGTCATTCGCGTAAAACGCGTTCGGACCGCCTAACTAGTCCTATGATAAGTAAAATATGCCTTAACATGTCTAATATTGTTTCTAAATCAGTTTAGATATCAAAAATTATGTTACATATGCTTAAAATGAATTTTGGCGTAAAAAGGGCATTTTGGTCATTTACCTAAGGCATATAAACTACCTATCATACAACTACTTAAACGACGTGACCATAAGGTATAACCTCGGAAGGTTATTCCCTATGAAACTATGGTCACCTAATGTGTTTGGTCGGATCCTAAAGATTGACCAAACGGGTCGGGTTCGAAAGTTTAAGCGGCTGTTTAGACCGCTTACCTTTACGACCCTATATAAGCACTAAACCTAAAGTGACGAGCTAAACATGTTAAAACATGTTTAACAAGGTTTGAATACAGGTTTGGTATCAAAACAAACGGTTTTGATACCCAAGAGTAGTTTGGTTACAAAATACGCATAAACGTGTATTCTGGCCGAAACTACGACTCGTCACTATGCCTAAATAACGTGGTAATCAGTAGGTATAGTCACGAGAGACTAAAACCATCGTGATTACGCTCACGTTATGAAGTTCAAACGAACTTCGTGTTGACCCTAAACTGGTCAATGCAGAAAGTCAAACAAAGTTTGACTTTCACGCTAAAACGCGTAAAAGAACGAAAGAGGACTTACAACGGGTCCAAGCTATGGAGTTTTGATCCGATTACTCTCAGGTATGAAGTGTATAACTTCAACTTAGAGAGCCAAATCAGATCAACGTGTGAGTTTTGAAGCAAGAGGGTGGGGTTAGGATCGTTCATCGAAAACCGAGCTTCGATCTGGACCTTACATGTGTGCCCATGATTTTAGAATACCATGGGTACCCCAAAACAAGCCCCTAGTTTCATTAAAACCATGTGAAAATGATGGGAACAGCTGGAACAAGCTGGAAATCAGATTTTCAACTTTGGTCCCTTCCTAAGATAACTATGGTAGATTGTCAATTTTGGTCCCTGAATGTGCAAAACATGGTTTTTTGATGCATTTTTGACACGTTTAAGCCCCGTTAATCCCATTTCAAGGCTCTAAAATGAAGTTAAAGTATAGGGAACATGAAACATGCTCAAAAATATCTCGGATGTCGCTTCGTTTGGTCGTACGGTTGCGTTGTTAGGTTAATTACGACGAAACACGAACGAATGCGAAAAACGATCCAAATTACGCGACGAATGGAATTTTATCATGCCAATCACTAAAATAAAATATTTTAATGATTACATAAAGTTTTGGATGTCCGGATGTATTCAGAACGTAAGATATGCGCGAAAATGCAAACTGATGCACTTTTTGACGCTTTTAGTCCCTGAATGACCAAAAAATTTATTTTAGCACACCGAACCCCTCAAAGCCTATTTCTAAGCTATGTGAAGGATATTTAGGGGATTTTTAAATTATGATCAAGTTCCGGAATGTCCGTTACAGAACAATTCGGCATACTTTCGCAGTTTGTCGAAATTAGTCCCTGTTAGCGAATAAACTTGATTTCGACATACCAAACCCTTCAAAACTTATTTCTAAGTTATGTAAAGGTTATTTAAGGTATGTTAAGCCTATGTCACTGTTCCGGAGTGTTTGTTGGGTTAAACTGACTGCGTTTACACACCAGTTTGCGTATAACTTCCCAGAAAGCGATTTAGAGCTCGAAATCGAACAAGAATTGATATGTACAAATGATACACATATTTATAAAAATCCCAAGTATGAAATACAATATTTCATTGATTTGGTGTTTGTTTGACGGCCATGGAGGCACAGGTGTCACAATAAACATATGAACTAAGATTAGAGAGATTATGGTGACAAAGGGAACATGGAGAATGTAAGAAGCTCATTCTTATTTATGTGTATCATACAAAATACATGAGCTACTATATATAGGCAATAACATTAATACAAACATAAATGTGACATGAGATTTAGAAATGTGGATAGTCACTAATAATGGATGCATTCATAACATAAATTATATAATTAATTAAGTTAAACAAATATAACAACATTCAACAAAAACATTTATTTAGCGTGTTGTTAAACCGGAAGGAAAGCACACCTTTGGAGGGGACATCCCCAGCTTCAATAAGAATAGGAAGATTCAACTTCAAGTATGAAGTCCACAAGCAGCATGGACTTACGGTTTCCACTTTCCAGGCAAATAACCGGAACGCCTCTATTGTTATAGCCATCGCAAAACTATCACTGGAATTGACGCCTCTATCGCTATATCCACCGCAAAACTGAAACAAGCATCCTGTATCATCACTCTCACGGGCCTTTAAACGGTAAGGGAAATATGTAAGTACATGAGTTTCCAGAGTGGTGTTTTTCAGATAGCTTTGCTCTATTTTTGTATTGATTTGGAGTTATTTCATGCTTGTTTATGGCGTTTATAAAAATGGTGGAAATTAAAGAAGTATGTATTGATTTTAAGATGAGCAAGATATAGTTTATCTAATACACACACACAAAAAAGGGAAGAAAGAAAAGAAAAAATCTGGAGCGTGATTCTTAATCCAAATTTGGCTCAAGTGTTTCTATACAAATATTTAACTTTTATTAGAAAAACGTCTAATGACAAATTTATTTCCCGAGTCCTTCAAGGTCTATATAACTTATTTAAGCACTTTACACATAGTCTAGCTCACAAACACGATTCCAGTACATGAGTCCACATACTTTAGGGTTGGGTCAAGCTCATTGCTATCACAAACACAATTCCAGTACATGAGTCCACATACTTTAAGGTTGGGTCAAGCTCATTGCTAAAATATCATCAATCAACCGACCCAAATGAATAGATGATGACCCTGTCTTAGTTATCGACTCTTTAGCCAAATTTGCCCAAGTATTAGCAGATTGTGTAAACACATTATGTTTCGAGTCCATGATATCCCTAACTGCCTTTTCAACTCGCAACCGATCACAAGTATCTTTTACATCTACTCCCACTTTCCATACCTCTTCCACAAATCAACTATTCACTTGTTGGTCCACAAAGTTTGGCCAACAAACCATGGGCACACCCTCTGCTAAACTCTCCATAGTCGAGTTCCATCCACTATGTGTCAAAAACCCACCAATGGCTGGATGGGCAAGTACATCTTCTTGTGGAGCCCATTCTACTATACACCCGATTTCTTTTGTACGTGCTAGTAGCTCATTTGGAACCTGAGACTCATCATACCCACCAGTGATCGACCCAGGACGTCTCACCCACAAAAAGGGTGTTCCACTATTAATCACACCATACCATATTTCAACCAGTTGGTCAATTGTCATGGTCGCAAGACTCCCGATGCTAATATAAAGAACAGTTTTTGGATCGTGTTCATCGAGCCACGAGATGCATGTTCTATCTTCTTTCCAAACACTGTTAGAGAAGGTGTTTTCTTGCAACGGGTTTGTGTTAGCCGTAAGTTGAGCTTTGTGAAGAGTGTGTAGTGGGCCTATGGTGTAAATATTTGGACAAAGTTTTCGCATGTGTTTGAGTATTAGACTATCTAACTCTTCAAATGTATTGAGTATGAGACCTTGAGCTTCAGGAACCGCATGAGCTTCTTTGACGATGAGTTCAATCGCCTGGCTCGACATGTCGGTAAAACGACACACGCTAGCAAGGTCCCGTCGTCGAATAATTTGTTCTGTTCCTGGAATGCTTGTTATCAACTCGTCTAAATCATTTCCTGAGGAATGAAAATAATTGGAATAAATAAACGAATAAAGAGCTTATATTGTTAGTTTATGAACTTGATAAGTACATTTGTTATGAAATATTAATAATTTTTGAGTTTTTAATATGGTATAAAGTTTAATACGACAATATTAATAATTGAGTTTTTAATATGTTATAAAGTTTAATACGACAATATTAATAAGGAATATTGAATTTTAATAATCTCAACTATTCGTCGTTGTCCACTAACAGTCTCAACTTCAAAAAAAACAACTGACAGTCCCAACTATTTACATATTGGCCACCAATAGACTTTGACTAACAGAACCATAACGCCGTTAGTCTCCGGTCGCCGAAAAACCGTTTTCGGTCAGAAAAAGGTTTCTAAAGATCCGATCTAAGGTTAAAAGGAGGTTTGAGACGAAAATATTGAGTTTTCCGTCCAAAAGAAGTTTTCCGGTGAAAAAAGAGTTTTCTAGCAAAAAAGGTTTAATACGACAATATTAATAATGGTCTAGAAGTTAGGTTGTTCTTCGCGAAACAACTGGTTGGCTTTGGTTCGACCGGTTATTCTCCCCCATCCTTGGTTCTTCTTGATCGTTTTCACTTTATGCTCTGATTCTAATTGTTGGAATTTAATTGGTGATCCGATTGCAAAACACAAACACCGAGAACTTCTGAGGGGAAGACTTTTTTTTACCACCAAAATTTTTCTAGTTTTATTAACTCAAAACTCATAAAAATAAATGAATAAATAACCACCCATTTATTTTTAAGCTACCCTTAACTTAGAAAGCCAGCTTCATATTCTCGTTAGTTATGTGTGATTGACAAATAGTTAATAGTTTGGTGTAATGACGAAATTACCCCTATTTTATCATTAGTATTTATCTAGGTTTATCTTAATACCCAACATTGTTATAAAAATGAAATCATAAAACTCAATGTTGCAACAAAAAAATGTTAGTATCCAATATTTTTATTTTGACAAAACCACAAGAACTAACGATGTAATTAACTCCCAAAATATACGTTGAGTTACCGAAAATAAACATTCAAGATTTTAAAACTTTGTTCAACGTGTTATTAAACAGGAAGAAAACCCAACCTTTAAAGGGGACTTACCCAGCTTCAATAAGTGTAGGAAGATTCAAGAACGAAGTCCACAAGCAGCATGGACTCACGGTCTCGAAGCAAATCACCTGAACCGACGCCTTTCCGATTTCCAACTAAACATACCCGAAACCATCATCTCCTGGAATAGAGGTTTAGTAACCGCATCCACACCATCCATCACCTCCGGGAACCGGTCTACTGAGACTGGTGTTTCATGCTCAACTCCATCAGGAATCGTCTTGAATCTGAAGTTGGGGTAGCGGCTGAATCGGGACAGGACCTGGGTGTGGCGGAGGAGAGGGCGATGGATGTGTTCGGTGTTGAGGAAGGTGACATGGATGCCAGAAAGACACAGGAGCTCGGCTAACTTAAGGAAACAGTTAACCGGGCCTTGAAATGGTATGGGGAACATAAGTACATGAGGTTCCATGGTGTGTTTAGTGTTCATTTGTACATGACTTTGATCCATTGTTCAATCAGTTTTATTCTTGAGAGCACAATTAACTTGAGCAAACTAATGTTTACCTAATACAAAAAAATAATAATGCTCGCTACGTTGAAAGTAGGCGTCTAAATGAACAACCAACATTATTGAATTCTGTTAATTTTTTTATGTGGCCGGCTGTCTGGTCTACTAGTTGAATTCTTTTTTTTTGAACGGCAAACAATTTCATATTCATCACCAAATTTTATACAATGTATATGACAAGGAAGACAATGGAAAAAAACAGTTTCATATTCATCATCAAATTTTTTTATGTGGGCTGTTTTGTGTAGTAGTTGAATTCTGTTCAATTGTATATGCATCATAATCGCGTGTAGTGATAAAAGTTTTTTTTTTTTTTTTAATTATTGTAATGAACATTTAGAATATATTATGGCCATAACTATCTGCACACCCAGTTTGCCTATCTGCACACTTAGGGTTTACCTACGCTGCGTATTGACCTATACGCAGCGTATAGGGTTACCTCTATACGCTGCGTATAGAGCTATACTCAGCGTATATAAACCATGGATTTCAGAGCCTTATCAGCAATCATTGCACAGAAAACGAGGGTTATATACGCTGCGTATAGGTCTATACGCAGCGTATATAAACCATTAGATTTTTTTGAGTCATTTTGGTAGGTTTGAGGGATCATTTTTTCACAAAGTTTAAATACGCTGCGTATAGACCTCTAAGGAGCGTATATAAAGGTCTGAAAATGTCTTTTATACCCTTGTGTTGAGGCTATACGAAGCCAAATACAAGGGTAGTTGTGTCATTTTTGTCTCATACGCTGCGTAGGGACCTCTAAGAAGCGTATATAGAGCTCCATTTTTTGTATTTTTTTATTGTGTATTCCTTTGTTTATTTATAAAAAAAAGTAAATTAATTGTGTGTATTTTGGGGTATTTCCATGTTTATTTATAAAAAAACAATATTATTAAAAATAATACAAATATTATGAATTATAAGAATTAAAAATAATACAAATATTAGGTCCCGTATTGACCTCGTATAAGCCTATAAGTGTGATATCGTATCGTATAGGTGTGGTTTAGGTCCCGTATTGACCTCGTATAAGCCTATAAGTGAGATACCGTGTCGTATAGGTGTAGTATAGGTCACGTATTGACGTCGTATAAGCCTATAAGTGTGATATTGTATCGTATAACGTAGTATATGTCACGTATTGACTTCGTATAAGCCTAAAAGTGTGATATCGTATCGTATAGCGTCATATAGGTCACGTATTGACCTCGTATAAGCCTATAAGTGTGATATCGTATCGTATAGGTGTAGTATAGGTCACGTATTGACCTCGTATAAGCCTATAAGTGTGATATCGTATCGTATAACGTAGTATAGGTCACGTATTGACCTCGTATAAGCCTATAAGTGTGATATCGTATCGTATAGCGTCGTATAGGTCACGTATTGACCTCGTATAAGCCTATAATTGTGATATCCTATCGTATAGGGGTAGTATAGGTCACGTATTGACCTCGTATAAGCCTATAAGCGTGATATCGTATCGTATAACGTAGTATAGGTCAAGTATTGACCTCGTATAAGCCTATAAGTGTGATATCGTATCGTATAGCGTCGTATAGGTCACGTATTGACCTCGTATAAGCCTATAAGTGTGATATTGTATCGTATAGGTGTGGTTTAGGTCACGTATTAACCTCGTATAAGCCTATAAGTGTGATATCGTATCGTATAGGTGTGGTTTAGGTCCCGTCTAATCCTATATGCATATACAAGACCTATAGGAAACCTATACGAGACTTATACTACACTATACGATACGATACGATACGATACGATACTATAAGTGTGATATTGTATCGTATAACGTAGTATATGTCACGTATTGACTTCGTATAAGCCTATAAGTGTGATATCGTATCGTATAGCGTCGTATAGGTCAGGTATTGACCTCGTATAAGCCTATAAGTGTGATATCGTATCGTATAGCGTCGTATAGGTCACGTATTGACCTCGTATAAGCCTATAAGTGTGATATCGTATCGTATAGGTGTGGTTTAGGTCACGTATTAACCTCGTATAAGCCTATAAGTGTGATTTCGTATCGTATAGGTGTGGTTTAGGTCCCGTCTAATCCTATATGCATATACAAGATCTATAGGAAACCTATACGAGACTTATACTACACTATACGATACGATACGATACGATACGATACGATACTATACAATGACACCCGTATAGGCCTCTATACGAGACTTATATACTATACACTATACGATACGATTTGATGCAATACGATACGATACGATACGATGCAATACGATAAGATAATTTAATTTAAACGATAAGAATATAATATATTTGTATTATTTACGAATAATATTGTTTTTTTATAAATAATTTTCTTTTTTTTATAAATAAACAAAGGAATATGATAATTTAATTTAAACGATAACAAAACAATATATTTGTATTATTTACCAATAATATTGTTTTTTATAAATAATTTTCTTTTTTAATTTTTGTATAGCCTCAACACAAGGGTATAAAAGACATTTTCAAACCTTTATATACGTTGCGTATAGGTCTATAAGCAGTGTATATAAAGGGTAGTTTTTATTTTTAACCCCAAACATATGGTTAAATTTTCTTTTTAACCCTTATTGTATATATACGCTGCGTAGAGACCTCTAAAGAGCGTATATAAAGGTCTGAAAATGTCTTTTATACCCTTGTGTTGAGGCTATACGAAGCCAAATACAAGGGTAGTTGTGTCATTTTTATCTCATACGCTGCGTTGTAACACCCCAAAATTTCATAAATGTTTATCTTAATGCTTAAATGCTTCAAATGATTAGTTAAGTTGTAAATAAATAAAGGAAGTTTAAAAAGGGTTAGAAAATATGCAAGAATGACAACATAAGCAACTTCGAGGGGTAGAACATGTAAAATATGTTATTAAGTATGATTAAAATTAAAAACCCAGTGTTTTTGTGGGTGTGTGGGTCGCGAACCAGAGGGCAGGAAGGGGAAACCCTACTCCTTCAACTCTTCACAAGAAATTCAAGAATTGATGATGAAATCAGACACGAAATCGAATGCATGAACCAAGGATGATGATCCCTTAAGCAGTTCTAATATCAAGAATCATGTCAAGACGGACTCAAACATGAAAGGCTAACGGGTCAAGAGGAGGCAAGGAATCAGATACGAACCCGAATGCACGAGGTAAGTGATTCCGTAATCACTTTTTAGTTTGTTTAAGTAATGTAGCGTTTTAATTAATTAAACATGATGTTTAATGTCAAATATGGATTTAGTTGAATGAAATCGGTGAATTTTTCTAAGTAGACCAAACGGGTCAAAATGAGGTCATATGATTATATTGAAATGTTGTATAAGAAATGGCTACGGTAGTATAACCGGTTAATGGGTAGAATTGCACATAAGTACGCAATCCGGGAATCGGAGATGTGGTTTAATAGTAAAAAGACTCAGATGTGAGTTTGGTTTAATAGATATACATTTGCGCAAATGGAGGTTTTAGTAACAAAGTTTGATTCGTAGATTTAAATGGAATGAATGAGTTTAATGAATACCGGGTATCGGGTGCGTAAACCCCAAGTACGAAACTCTGGATAAAATAAGAGTATTATGGTTATAATGTTCATGTATGTTTTGGGGTAAAACAAATGAGTGGTTTGATGAAAACATAAACGGGTCGAATAATTAGAAAATGATTATTAAGCCAAAAACGCGTAAGTTAAGAATTTCCTTAAACCGAACGTGGGATTTCAAGTCCATATGATAGAGGATTAAATTACGATCACGTAGGAAAAAGAATCGGGTAAAACGGACAAGAAATGAGAAAGTTATGACCAAAATTGTAAAAATTCGTCATGCTGAAAGTTGCAGGTCTGAACCAGGCGCAAGGTTGCGCCCCCTGGCACAAGGTTGCCCCCCTGACTGATGTCTTCTGTATTGCGCCAGAACTGGCACAAGGTTGCGCCAGATTGGTTTCTTCTTGCGCCAATTGCTGGTTCTTTCATATTTTTCGCATTCTTCAACTCTAAACTTGTGTGAAGGCTATCTAACTACGTTATATGCATTATATAACTATATGTAAGTATGTAAGCATGTACGTGTAGATGTGTTTGTTTATGTTTGCATGTATGTTTTCGGGTGTATGTAAATTGATGTATGAGTATACATATATGAAAGTATGTACATATGTATTAAATGGGATTGAATGTACACAAAGGAATAAAGCTTGTATGTATGTATGTATGTATGTATGTATGTATGTATGTATGTATGTATGTATGTATGTATGTATGTATGTATGTATGTATGTATGTATGTATGTACATACGTAAGCATGTATGTACGTATGTGTGTAAGTATATGTGTATGTATGTAAGTAAGTATGTATGTACATAAGTATGTATGTACATAAGTATGTATGTAGGTATGAAATGTGTATGAACATACGTGTGTAAGTACTTATCCATGAAGTAGGATTTGTTGTGCATGAAAGAAAGGACCTTCTATATATTCTTATATAAATGGCTCTAACATGTTTGAATGGTCATGTTACTAATGGCGTGCCATGGTGAATGAAGTGTAACGCAGGAATAGCAAAGAAGTCTCACCGCGGGTCGTATGATCAGATGGAAAGCCGGAATGTAAAGAGTTAACGGAATGAAAAATAAACGTGAATAAATCTTACATGTTTATGATGCGTATTGATATTTATGAATTTTATGTGGTGAGCGCAAGTAGTACGAGATACGAAGGATCTTCAAGGGATAGAGATTAAGGACCGAGTCACTAGTGAGATTGTACGGGAACGTTGATGTATATAATGTAGTAAACATAAGTTATGTTTTTACTTAATAAATAAGTCGATTGATGGATTTATGTGAAGGAGTTATGTTAAAGTTAAATTTTAAATAAGTTAAGGTATTTATAATAAAAGAAATTTTATGGCTTAAACTTCCGCTGCGACTTTTTGTCAATTACGAGTTAGGGTCTTACAAGTTGGTATCAGAGCCCTGGTTTGAGTGAATCAAGCACGAGAAGATAAATGCTTGAACTCAAACCTGTGTGCTCTTGTGATAAGGAACCCGTACAATCCATGACTCGATCAAGATCTAAAGGTAGAAATGGAATGAAAGCGCGTATGTATGCATTTATATGAGGAAACTAACGGTTTTGTATGTGCAAGGTAAGCTTAAAAGTTTGATGAGGTTGATCCGTGAATGCAATCTAAGATGGATGCTAAGGCAGGCAAGGATGCAAATAGACAGATGGACCCCAGGTACACAATATTAATATGTATGGGTACCGGTGTTAAAAGAAAGAGGAAGAAATATCCTTGGGAGGGTAAGTATTAAACGGAAGACAACGATACTGTCTTGGTAAGATTTAAAAAAAATGTTGCACGAACTGGGACCCACTACTTCGGACATAAGGCGATGATTTCATGAAGGCACGAACTAGTATGTGAATTGCGCACCTGGCCAGTACGCAAGAAGCATATGACGTTCGTGAGACCATGGTAATTATCGCAGGTATGTCCGTTAGAATTGGGTAACAGGTGGGCGTGCGGGTGAAATGGGTAGTGAGACTCTCAGGAAATCGAGAGTATTATGTAAGAATGAAAAGTATGAATGATAAGAATGAAGAATGTTGAATCCGTAAGAAAGTACGGATCAACAAGATATGAATGAAACGATTGAATCCGCGAGAAGGATTCAAGGAATGAAAGGTATGAATGAGATGTTTGAATCCACGAGACAGATTCAAAGAACGAAAAGTGTGAATGTAATATTTGAATCCGCGAGAAGGATTCAAGGAATGAAGGGCATGAATCGAATGTTTGAATCCGCAAGACGGATTCAAGGAATGAAATGCAGAAAATGATATGTTTGAATCTGTGAGACGGATTCAATACATGTAATGAATGAAAGATGTGAATGAGAGATGTAAATGATATGCTTAAACCCGTGAGACGGATTCAAAACATAGAAGTAATGGAAAGTGTAAATGATATGTTCTAATCCGCAAGACGGATTCGAAACATAGAAAGAATAAAGGATATGAATGATATGTTAGAATCCTCGAGATGGATTCGAAACATAGAAGGGAATGAATGTTAGAATGAAAAGTTTGAGTTTGCAAATAGGTACGAATCAAATAAGTGAGAATGATTGATAAGAATGAAAGGTTTGAATTTGTAAGCGAGTACGAACCAAGCAAGTAAATATTCTAAGAAACGAATATGATTCAAGTTATGCTTTTAAACTTATATATATATATATATGTATGTATTTATGCAAATGCGTTGTATGCAAGAATGGTTTAAATGACAAATGAGTTATGCGGATCAAATGATGATTGCCATTTGAACATGAAATTTAATGATTGAAATGGTCAAGTTATATATTGGTAGGTGAGCGTAATGTACCGTCATGTAATGTCACGAACTGGAAGGAAATAGACAAAGTGAGGTATGGATAACGAGTTAATGGATTAGACTTGCATCAGGTATGTATAAAGGTTATGCTTTTAATGAGAGCTTATGGCTCAACGTAGGGAGGGATGTGTCAGAACTGGGTAATTGGTAAATATAGGTCAGAATGTAATTATAAATGGACTTCCGAAAAGTTAAACAAAGTAAGTAGATACCTATTAAGCAAGTAAATGTCAAATAGCATGAAGTATCTGATTTGCTAAGTAGGTAAGTCCGATGAGAACTAATGTAGTAAGCAGTGAATGAGTAAGGAGGTAGAAATAGAACTCCAAGAATAAGTGAAACTAATGCTAACAGTGAAATGTATTAGCAAGTTCATATGAAATTCAAATTGTTGTAATGTAAATTATGGTATTAGACTCTCTAGGTCTCTACTAGTCAGCACACACTAGTTTAAGTACGGTAATGTAATGAGTTGAAAATTTAAAAAGAAATTGATAAAGAATGGAAATGTAAAGTATCTGTAGTTGACCTCTTATGAACGGGTCAAATGGAATATATGTTTGATGTTAAAGGGATGATACATACAAATCTGGGTGGGTTGAATTGATGTAAGAATGGAAATGAAATTTCTAGAAGTGATGTTCTTAAGATTATGGCTTGCTAATGAACAAACCGACATTGATGGGAAAGGTTTCGGGGACGAAACCTCCTTTAAGGAGGGTAGACTTGTAACACCCCAAAATTTCATAAATGTTTATCTTAATGCTTAAATGCTTCAAATGATTAGTTAAGTTGTAAATAAATAAAGGAAGTTTAAAAAGGGTTAGAAAATATGCAAGAATGACAACATAAGCAACTTCGAGGGGTAGAACATGTAAAATATGTTATTAAGTATGATAAAAATTAAAAACCCAGTGTTTTTGTGGGTGTGTGGGTCGTGAACCAGAGGGCAGGAAGGGGAAACCCTACTCCTTCAACTCTTCACAAGAAATTCAAGAATTGATGATGAAATCAGACACGAAATCGAATGCATGAACCAAGGATGATGATCCCTTAAGCAGTTCTAATATCAAGAATCATGTCAAGACGGACTCAAACATGAAAGGCTAACGGGTCAAGAGGAGGCAAGGAATCAGATACGAACCCGAATGCACGAGGTAAGTGATTCCGTAATCACTTTTTAGTTTGTTTAAGTAATGTAGCGTTTTAATTAATTAAACATGATGTTTAATGTCAAATATGGATTTAGTTGAATGAAATCGGTGAATTTTTCTAAGTAGACCAAACGGGTCAAAATGAGGTCATATGATTATATTGAAATGTTGTATAAGAAATGGCTACGGTAGTATAACCGGTTAATGGGTAGAATTGCACATAAGTACGCAATCCGGGAATCGGAGATGTGGTTTAATAGTAAAAAGACTCAGATGTGAGTTTGGTTTAATAGATATACATTTGCGCAAATGGAGGTTTTAGTAACAAAGTTTGATTCGTAGATTTAAATGGAATGAATGAGTTTAATGAATACCGGGTATCGGGTGCGTAAACCCCAAGTACGAAACTCTGGATAAAATAAGAGTATTATGGTTATAATGTTCATGTATGTTTTGGGGTAAAACAAATGAGTGGTTTGATGAAAACATAAACGGGTCGAATAATTAGAAAATGATTATTAAGCCAAAAACGCGTAAGTTAAGAATTTCCTTAAACTGAACGTGGGATTTCAAGTCCATATGATAGAGGATTAAATTACGATCACGTAGGAAAAAGAATCGGGTAAAACGGACAAGAAATGAGAAAGTTATAACCAAAATTGTAAAAATTCGTCATGCTGAAAGTTGCAGGTCTGAACCAGGCGCAAGGTTGTGCCCCCCTGGCACAAGGTTGCGCCCCTGACTGATGTCTTCTGTATTGCGCCAGAACTGGCACAAGGTTGCGCCAGATTGGTTTCTTCTTGCGCCAATTGCTGGTTCTTTCATATTTTTCGCATTCTTCAACTCTAAACTTGTGTGAAGGCTATCTAACTACGTTATATGCATTATATAACTATATGTAAGTATGTAAGCATGTACGTGTAGATGTGTTTATGTTTGCATGTATGTTTTCGGGTGTATGTAAATAGATGTATGAGTATACATATATGAAAGTATGTACATATGTATTAAATGGGATTGAATGTACACAAAGGAATAAAGCTTGTATGTATGTATGTATGTATGTATGTATGTACGTAAGCATGTATGTACGTATGTGTGTAAGTATATGTGTATGTATGTAAGTAAGTATGTATGTACATAAGTATGTATGTACATAAGTATGTATGTAGGTATGAAATGTGTATGAACATACGTGTGTAAGTACTTATCCATGAAGTAGGATTTGTTGTGCATGAAAGAAAGGACCTTCTATATATGCTTATATAAATGGCTCTAACATGTTTGAATGGTCATGTTACTAATGGCGTGCCATGGTGAATGAAGTGTAACGCAGGAATAGCAAAGAAGTCTCACCGCGGGTCGTATGATCAGATGGAAAGCCGGAATGTAAAGAGTTAACGGAATGAAAAATAAACGTGAATAAATCTTACATGTTTATGATGCGTATTGATATTTATGAATTTTATGTGGTGAGCGCAGGTAGTACGAGATACGAAGGATCTTCAAGGGATAGAGATTAAGGACCGAGTCACTAGTGAGATTGTACGGGAACGTTGATGTATATAATGTAGTAAACATAAGTTATGTTTTTACTTAATAAATAAGTCGATTGATGGATTTATGTGAAGGAGTTATGTTAAAGTTAAATTTTAAATAAGTTAAGGTATTTATAATAAAAGAAATTTTATGGCTTAAACTTCCGCTGCGACTTTTTGTCAATTACGAGTTAGGGTCTTACATGCGTAGGGACCTCTAAGGAGCGTATATAAAGCTCCATTTTTGTATTTTTTTTATTGTGTATTCCTTTGTTTATTTATAAAAAAAAGTAAATTAATTGTGTGTATTTTGGGGTATTTCCATGTTTATTTATAAAAAAACAATATTATTAAAAACAATACAAATATTATGAATTATAAGAATTAAAAATAATACAAATATTAGGTCCCGTATTGACCTCGTATAAGCCTATAAGTGTGATATCGTATCGTATCGTATAGGTGTGGTTTAGGTCCCGTATTGACCTCGTATAAGCCTATAAGTGAGATACCGTGTCGTATAGGTGTAGTATAGGTTACGTATTGACGTCGTATAAGCCTATAAGTGTGATATTGTATCGTATAACGTAGTATATGTCACGTATTGACTTCGTATAAGCCTATAAGTGTGATATCGTATCGTATAGCGTCGTATAGGTCACGTATTGACCTCGTATAAGCCTATAAGTGTGATATCGTATCGTATAGGTGTAGTATAGGTCACGTATTGACCTCGTATAAGCCTATAAGTGTGATATCGTATCGTATAACGTAGTATAGGTCACGTATTGACCTCGTATAAGCCTATAAGTGTGATATCGTATCGTATAGCGTCGTATAGGTCACGTATTGACCTCGTATAAGCCTATAAGTGTGATATCGTATCGTATAGGGGTAGTATAGGTCACGTATTGACCTCGTATAAGCCTATAAGCGTGATATCGTATCGTATAACGTAGTATAGGTCAAGTATTGACCTCGTATAAGCCTATAAGTGTGATATCGTATCGTATAGCGTCGTATAGGTCACGTATTGACCTCGTATAAGCCTATAAGTGTGATATCGTATCGTATAGGTGTGGTTTAGGTCACGTATTAACCTCGTATAAGTCTATAAGTGTGATATCGTATCGTATATGTGTGGTTTAGGTCCCGTCTAATCCTATATGCATATACAAGACCTATAGGAAACCTATACGAGACTTATACTACACTATACGTTACTATACTATACAATAACACCCGTATAGGCCTCTATATGAGACTTATATACTATACACTATACGATACGATATGATGCAATACGATAAGATAATTTAATTTAAACGATAAGAATATAATATATTTGTATTATTTACGAATAATATTGTTTTTTTATAAATAATTTTCTTTTTTTATAAATAAACAAAGGAATACGATAATTTAATTTAAACGATAACAAAACAATATATTTGTATTATTTACCAATAATATTGTTTTTTTTTATAAATAATTTTCTTTTTTAATTTTTATAATTCATAATATTTATATTATTTTTATAATTTATATTTGTATTATTTACCAATAATATTGTTTTTTTATAAATAATTTTCTTTTTTTTATAAATAAACAAAGGAATACACAATAAAAAAAATACAAAAATGGAACTTTATATACGCTCCTTAGAGGTCCATACGCAGCGTATGAGACAAAAATGACACAACTACCCTTGTATTTGGCGTCGTATAGCCTCAACAGAAGGGTATAAAAGACATTTTCAAACCTTTATATACGCTGCGTATAGGTCTATACGCAGCGTATATAAAGGGTAGTTTTTATTTTTAACCCCAAACATATGGTTAAATTTTCTTTTTAACCCTTATTGTATATATACGCTGCGTAGAGACCTCTAATGAGCGTATATAAAGGTCTGAAAATGTCTTTTATACCCTTGTGTTGAGGCTATACGAAGCCAAATACAAGGATAGTTTTGTCATTTCTTTTTTTTATATAAATAAACAAAGGAATACACAATAAAAAAAATACAAAAATGGAGCTTTATATACGCTCCTTAGAGGTCCCATACGCAGCGTATGAGAGCAAAATGACACAACTACCCTTGTATTTGGCTTTGTATAGCCTCAACACAAGGGTATAAAAGACATTTTCAGACCTTTATATACGCTGCTTAGATTTCAATACGCAGCGTATTTAAACTTTGTGAAATAATGATCCCTCAAACCTACCAAAATGACCAAAAAAAATCTAATGGTTTATATACGCTGCGTATAGACCTATACGCAGCGTATATGACCCTTGTTTTCTGTGCAATGATTGGTTATCAGGCACTGAGATCCATCGTTTATCTACGCAGCGTATTGGTCAATACGCAGTGTAGAGGGTTAAACCTATACGCTGCGTATTGACCAATACGCTGCGTAGATGAACCCTAATTTTGCTAGGGTTTGGTGTGCCAATAGGCACACCCTATATTATTATGTGCCTAATCACCTAAATTATATTATTGCGACGATAGATGGCGTAGGGTGGCGGCATCGGGTGGTTGTAACGGCGGTGGGTGGCTAGTGGTGGGATGTGTTCGTGATGAAGGTGAGAGAGGGAATAGAATGGAAAAAAAAACAAGGGGTGTGGATGGAATGAATTTGATGGAATGAAATACCCTATGTAATGGGTAATTCTATTACCTTGACCATCAAAGACATTTTTTTTCATTCCCTCGTAATAGCCTATTTCAGTCTGACTCTCATTCCTCCATTTCAAACACTACCTTATTTTAAGGTATAGAATGGGCCACTACACCACCTAGTGCTTTATTTATTTATTTTGAAACAAAACATATACATAGACTAAATATGTATATATATATACTAAAAAAAGATTTGGGCCCTCGAGGAGATTGGGCCTTGGCTGTCGACTACCCCCCCCCCCCCCCCAATCTGGGCCGGCCCTAGTTGCACACACTATTTGGTCATGTGATATCAACTTTTTTAACGGTATTTCCTATATCTTCTAGGATAAATACTTCATAACCACCCTGCAATTTGAACTCTTAACATTTAGGTTGTAAAGTACACCTTTTAAACACTAGGATGTCCCTTTAAGGACATGCGGTAACAACTAAGTCGTGATGAACATTGCTTTCTTGTTGTTTAATGATTCAAATCTCATGAAGACATGTAAGAAGGTCTACAAAGGCGAATATCAATACCCAAAATGGATGTTGTCATGGCATAGATGGTTATCATCTCGTCTACTGCATACCTCGCCGTCAATAAGGTCAAAAGTGATTTGTGGTTCAAAGGGGGTACAATGAATTGAAGCTAGAAACTTTAAAAACCACTTAAGCTAGAAGAGCTGGATGAAGAGAATTAGGGAAAAATATAGATAAAATTGCACGACCAAAGAAATGAAAGTCAGGAGTCTTAGTTAAAGGAACTGGGGCTAAAAAGTCGCTCGAGGCAAATCAATTCGATTTACAAGGCACGAGTTATTATTATAATTATTTTTTAACCATAATTCATAGATTTCCTAGGATAAATACACCATAATCATAATTCTTTACGATTTGAAGGAGGGGTGTTCATCGAATCGAATTTTCGAATTACTCGAATAATTTTTATTTTCCCTTGAATTCGATTCGAATTCGTTTAAAACCTACCCACTTCAATTCAAATTCGTATTCGAATAAAAAAAACCTTGTTCGTATTCGATTAAAAATTCGAATTCGAATAAATTCAATTTGATTCAGATTCTTTTAAGACATATAAAAAACTATCGTAATGAAACATAAATTTTAAAACAGTCATAAAGCGCGATATCAAAATAAAAAGTTTCAAATAAAGTACCATAAGTCTAACATTTAAAACGAGTAGTCAGGAATAACCACTTCACATTACAAGTTAATATTTTTTAGGGTTAGAAATCTATTTATAGATTTGTTACTTAGGTTCTAGTTATGGCCATGTAGTGGGTTTGGTACGGTAATTTTAATACTTGTAATAAATTTCGAAAATAATTTATAGTATAGCCCAATAAAAGTTATATACGTATTATATATACAAATAATAAATAAAAATATATAATTTTTTATTCGAATTTTTAATCGAATCGAATTTGAAATTACAAATTTGTATTCGATTTAGTTAACTCGAATTGAATCGAATTCGAATTCTTATAATCAAAACGATATCTTAATGATCGAATCGAATTTCGATTTTTTTGTATTCAAAACGAATTCAGAACACCTCTAATTTTAACTCTCAATCTTTAATGTGGAGCACACCATTTAACTATCAGGATAGTCTTGCACCACTTTTCTGTTTGTTTTTTTTTTTTTTTTTTTTTTTTTCTAGTTAGTTTTTGATGAACTAAAATGACACCCTTTGATCTAATTATAAATTTAGACTTCTAAAATAAAAAAAGTCAAGTTTTTGCTGGATTAAAAACGGTGAGGGTATCCACACATCCACCAAAAGTATCTACACATCCCCTAATCCTATACGTCCTTCATTGCCCAATACGCCTCAAAATGACCCCCCATACGTCCCTCATAGCTCTATACGTTTGAAAATGGTCATTAATGCCGATCATTGGGTGTCTTACCCAATGATTAGGATGTAAGGAACTTTATTTTAGTTGATAGGGTTTTTATATGTGTAAGTTGTGAAATATTTATATAAGAAAATTAATATTTTTTTATAAAATGTTGTTATAAAAATTGTGTTAGTATTATAAAACTTCATATTTTTATGAAATGAATTGTGTATATTTTTAATAAAAAAATGTGCATATTTTTTTTTTATTAAGTATTATAATTAAAAACTTCGTATTTTTATGAAATGAATTATGTATATTATAAAATGCCAAATTTTTATAAGCATTATTAAATGTCAATTTTTTTTTTATAAAACGAATTGTATATATTATTAATAAAGTTTTTTATTTATGAATTATTATTATGTCTTTAATTGTCAAATTTTTTAAATGTCAAATTTTTATTAAACGAGTTTTATTTAATATTATTAAATGAGTATTATTATGTCTTTAATTGTCAAACTTTTAAATGTCAAATTTTATTAAATGGGTATATTATAACGTTTTATTAAGTGTCAACTTTTTTATTTATCAATTATTATTATGTGTTTAATTGTTTTTCACTTGTCATTTTTTAACCATAGCACAATGTGTATGTTATAAAATGTCAAATTTTTATGTCTTTAATTGTTTTTCACTTGTCGTTTATTAACCATAACGCAACAAGAAACGTAATTCAAAATGTAATTAAACATCGTTTTGTATTAATACACAAAACATGTAACTTTTATACAAAATGTAACAACTAAACACTAAACACTAAACCATAAACCCTAAATCATTAATTGTTACATATTCTTGAATTCCTACAAAGGAAAACGATGGGTGTAGCATACACAATTTCGAGACAGGTCGGCTGTCTTGAAATTGTGTACCGAACCCTACCTTCCAACGGGATTTCTGCTTCACATCTACCACATTTCAATGGCACAAGGGATCAGGAGGTTGGAGCAGTGGAGTCGGCATTTCGTTTATTAACCACCGTCCAGTCTTCCGCGTCCCCTCGAGATGGTGAGTGCAGTGGCATTCCCGTTGGTGAAAGGCTCATGAGAACACTAATGAACACCTCTCTTTGAAGGACAAGTTACGGGGCGGACCGCATTGGCTAGCGTCACTGGGAGCTGACGTGGCAACAGGCTACTCAGATAACACGTAATCCTAGATCGGCATTCTAGTGAATGAATCTGAAATACGAACGTAGTTTCTCCATAAGGATTACGCTACCACCACCGTCAAAACACCGACTTTCGATATCTTGTTAATAAAAAATACAATTTAGCATTAGACTCGGCATTCGAAAATATATAGTAAAAAAAAAAAAAACAAATTCAAGCACCACTACCACTACCACAACCACCACCAACCACGGCACCAGCATAGCCCACCACCACCCTTAACCACCTCATCTACCTCCACAGCCGACCCACCACCACCACCACAACCGACCCACCACCACCACAGCCGACCCACCGCCACCACTACCACCACCACCACCCAGCCGACCCACCACCACAACCTCTACAGCCGACCCACCACCACCACCACAACCACCTCAGCCGGCCCACCACCACCACAGCCGACCCACCACCACCACCACAGCCTACCCACCACAACCACAACCACAACCCTAACACCACCACAAATGGCCAAAATAAAACCACAAAAAAAACAAACCTTGAATATTCCGACCGTATAGAGCGATACGAGAGCTAAAACTATACCAGGGACAAAGAATCCGTGCGTGTCCCCTTCCGGATTGTCATCGTGTGGTCCAGAACTCAGTCCAAAAAAAAACCTTTACATATGTACTTGTGACCATTCGTTTTAACTATAAAAAGAAACTGAAGTTCAATACGCTGCGTATGGGTCGATGAGACACGTATAGAAGTGAAGTGTAGTAAATGTTGCTGCCAACTTTTAAGAAATAGTAGGCGTATACGGGGCTTAGCGGGCTATACGAAGCGTATAACCTGAAAAGTTGTCAGATTTTGTACCCCCATACGCGTGTATTGCCCTATGAGCGGCTTATTGAGTAGTTTTTTTTCTAAAGCTTGTATACGTATCAGAAGTTGCAAATGAAATATACACCATCTTCACAATCATAAATTCACAATGGTTGTTTGCAAATGTGGTAGGACAGCTACACTAAGAACATCTTGGACCGAAGCTAATCCTGGACGTCAATTTTACACTTGCCACAGTATGGTATGTTTTTAAGCCATGTTTTTTAATCCCGGCCGTCAATTTTACACTTGCAAATGTTTAAACATACCAAAATGAAATAAATACTTGTCCATAGATGCCCAACACAACCGACATAAATATAAAGAAATAAATATTTGTTCATACATGCCCACAAATGTTTAACAAATAAAGTTCACCCAACAAATAGAAATACTAATCCTCCATGTCCTCATCGGTGTCGTCAGAATCATCCCCACCACTTTTCATATGGATTTGCGTAGCGGACGTGCATGCCTCCATGTTGGTATCCGGATACACTCGTGGATGTGGCAGGGGTCGAGCCGCCAACCCCGTCTGGGTACATCTCTCGGCCTCACTAGCCACCACCCACTCCATCAAATCCTCCATCCGGTTCATCCACTGAAACTGCTGTGTCCAACTCGCCATCATACCGTCCTGACCCGCCACCAGCCTCTCAAGGAGACGTTGGGTGGACTGAGGCAACCTCACTGCATGATAAACGCGTCGTGGAATCTGTGGCGGCTCCTGCGGATGCCCCTGGTCAACCTGAGGTTCCACGTCTCCATCCATAACAAGCACGTCAGCAACATGCGGCATCTCCACCTCCCCAGCCTCGAGCTGTGCCTGGTGGACTATCGGGTCGGGTACAAAAATATGTCCGTCATTGTCAACAATCCGACGCCCGGGATCAGGAAAGTTCATCGCAATCTTCATCCCTCTCATCGTCCTAAGATCTAAGGGCTCGGAAGGTGCTGGCAGCAGCCTATCCTCAAGGAATGGGAAATACTGGCCGCAATGTTGGGCAATACGCGTGATAAACGCCCCTCCAATCAAACGGCTACGCCTCTGCCGTTTGCCGTATGAGGCGAAATACTCCGCCAAACAGCGATGGAGGCCGCACGATGTGCCCGTATATAAGCAGTACAGAAAGAACAGATCCACCTTCGTGACCCACTCGTTGCTTTTACTACGCGCAGAGATCGACGTGGCAATGCAGCGGTGTATGTAACGAACGAGTGAGTCAGGAATCGATGATACTCGAGCCTTCTTACCGAAGGGTTCAGTACACAGGGTGGACCACCAAGCAAACAACTGATCATCAGGCATGGCCGTGATCGCGGTGGTATAGATGTCCTGAACCAACTCATCCTCGGTATAGAACCCGATGGCAACAACGAACTAACGCAGCGACATATTTTGTCGCTGCCCGAACAAACTGAAAGATACCTCAGGTGTCGTAACCCCCGATCCTTATTACCTCGGGAACGGGCGGCCGCGAGCCAGTTTCGGTGGTATCTGGTAATGTCTAATTTTGGCAGCGGAATTTTCATCAGTACCGTAGCTAGGAAATATTTGATCAGAGTAAAATACCACATTTTCATAATATTAAACACATGTGATAAAACCCAAGTTTGCAGTACACATATTTTCATAAGAATAAATCCTATTTTTATTTAATAAAAGCATCTATTTTATTTTAGGTAACTTTATTACCACTTTTCCAAGCCTTCAGTGCTGTCTAGCTGACTTCTTTTTGGCTTTCACAATTTGTTACCTGAAACGCGTTTAAAAACATTTTGTCAGTGGGAAATACTGGTGAGTGAATCCAAGTTTAATCAAGTTTAAATAAAATCCATTGTACAGTATTGAGGGTGATCTCGCAATTACATTTTTTTCCAAGTTATATCAATTAACATCCATGGTACTGTTAGACCCGACTTGTGGAAATGTTACCCCTCGCAAGGCAGTAACATAATATTATATACAAAACCCCATCATACTCATGATAATTGTATCCTTACAAATACTCAATAACTGCTTAATATATAATTAATCGTGTGAGGTTTTGTTAAAACAATTTACAAAAAGGAGATTACTCACAAAAAGGTTTACACAAAAAGAAGGATTACTCACATTGCTGTCTTAGATTATCCTTTAGGGTTTCCTGGTGACAATCTATAATTTACACAAATGCACACGTGTTAGTATAATAACCCATTTTAACATTAGTAATACCCTCCCCGAGACGGCATTCCAACGACTACATCGGGCAGAACCACGACAGCCGTTACGGAACCCTAGATCAATCGGGCAGAGTATCTAATACGTATCCAGGGGTTATGATACTTACAACGGAGCAGAACTTCGTTATTTAGGGGGTATTATACTCGAGTATAGCTTCTATTATCAGAAAATTCGAGTGAAAGAGAAAGATGTGAGCGATTTGAGACAGAAGCCCGAGCTCCCATTATATAGGGGCTGATTTGGCTTTTCTCACGGCCCGCGTAAGAGTAGCCAAGGAGCTACGCGGCCCGCGTCAAAAGGGGTCAACGGCGTAGCTGATCCGGGTCATATAGTAGGTTCAACACGCGTCGGACACGTGTCAGCACCGGAGCTCGCCTGGTCTTTAAGTTGTCGCGGCCCGCGTAAGGGTTCGGGGATGGCTTACGCGGCCCGCCTGAACCCAAAAATTCATTTTTAATTAATTTTAATAATATTTAAGGTATTCAGGGCCCGTTTTCATGTATGGGGTGTATTTTAAGACATATTGGGATAATTTTAAAATATATTACGGTGTCGAAAATAATTCGAGGGTGACGGTTTCTTTTAGGGTTGTTATATAATCCCCACCTTATTTTAGAGCTCGTCCTCGAGATCTATTGAAACAAGTGTGGATATTTGCTTTGCATTTCTGATTCAAGTTCCCGTGTGTACTCAGGTCCTCTTTTGGAGTCCCACTTCACTTTGACCAGAACTAATCTCTTGTGCTTGAGATTTTTAACTTTCCTGTCTTCAATCTGTAGAGGCATTTCTACAAACTTGAGTTGTTCATTTACCTCTATATCCTTAAGAGGTATTACCAGTGATTCATCAACTAGGCATTTCTTGAGATTAGATACATGAAATACATCGTGTATTCCTGCCATTTCCTCTGGCAGTTGTAGCTGATAGGCTACAGGTCCTATTCTTCGAATAATCTCAAAAGGTCCAACATACCTGGGACTTAGCTTTCCTCTTTTGGTGAATCTTACCACTCCTTTCCAAGGAAAGACTTTTAACAATACTTTATCTCCTACTTGAAATTCCAATGGTTTACGTTGGTTATCAACATAGCACTTTTGTCGATCACGTGATGCTTTCAGTCGTTCCTTGACTTGAATAATCTTGTCGGTTGTTTCTTGCACTATTTCAAGTCCATATAGTTGCTTCTCCCCAATTTCTGCCCAACAGACTGGGGTTCGGCACTTTCGTCCATAAAGTGCTTCGAATGATACAGCGTTGATACTTGTGTGATAACTATTATTATAAGAAAATTCTATTAAAGGTAAATGATCGTCCCAATTACCTCCGAAATCAATTACACGGGCTCTAAGCATGTCTTCCATTGTCTGAATTGTCCTTTCGCTTTGTCCGTCCGTTTGAGGATGATAAGTTGTGCTTAGATTTAACTTGGTTCCCATTGCTTTTTGGAAACTTGTCCAAAAATGAGAGGTAAAACGGCTATCCCTATCAGAAACAATTGATAAAGGTATTCCATGTAAAGAAACAATTTCATTTACATACAATTTAGCTTGCAGTTCCATACTGAAAGTTTCCTTCATCGGTAGGAAATGAGCTGACTTAGTTAGTCTATCTACAATCACCCAGATTGTATCATTACGTTTCTTTGTTTTGGGTAATTTTGTAACAAAATCCATTGTTATCAATTCCCATTTCCACACTGGCATTTCTAACTGTTGTAACAAACTTGAGGGTTTCTGATGTTCGGCTTTAACTTGTGAACAAGTTAAACATTTAGAAACATAGGCGGCTGTGTCCTTTTTCATTCCTATCCACCAAAAATTCTTTCTTAAATCCTGGTACATTTTATCGCTCCCTGGATGCATCGTATACTTAGACTTATGGGCTTCTTCTAATATGCGATGACGCAGGTTTCCTAATTTAGGTATCCACATTCTCTTTTTATGGAATCTCCAAATTCCATCTGTTCCTTGTTCTAATTCCTTAATCATACCTTTTAGTTTTTCAGTATCCTCCTTGATTACTGATTCTTGTGCTTCTCTTATCTGATCATTTAAATCTACTTGTAGATTTAATTTAAGAGAACGTACCCTTTTTGGCTTTTCGTGATACTTTCGGCTTAAAGCATCTGCCACTACATTTGCTTTTCCTTCATGATACTGGATACCACAATCACAATCACTAAGCATCTCCATCCAGCGTCTTTGTCTCATATTTAATTCTTTTTGCCCAAAAGCATATCTTAAACTTTTATGGTCAGTGAATATGGTAAACTTACTACCATAAAGGTAATGTCTCCAAATCTTAAGGGCAAAAATTATTGCTCCTAATTCCAGATCATGGGTTGAATAATTCTCTTCATGATTCTTAAGTTGGCTAGATGCAAAAGCTATAATCTTTTGACGTTGCATCAATACACATCCATAACCTAACTTAGAAGCGTCACAATAAACTACAAAGTCTTCAGTTCCTTCTGGTAACGCTAGTATGGGTGTATGGGTTAGTCTTTGCTTAAGAATTCTAAATGCTTCTTCTTGTTTTGGTCCCCATTCAAACTTAATGGATTTACAGGTTAACTTAGTTAAAGGAATGGCTATTCTAGAGAAATCTCGAATGAACCTTCTATAATAACCGGCCAATCCTAAGAAACTTCTAACCTCGGTTGGCGATTCAGGGGTTTTCCATTTGGTAATCGCTTCGATCTTGGTTGGATCTACATGAATTCCTTCATGATTGACTAAATGTCCAAGAAATTGTACCTGTTCTAACCAAAATTCGCACTTTGAAAACTTAGCATAAAGTTTTTCCTTTCTTAATAGACTTAAAAGTGCGTGCAAATGCTTTGCATGTTCCTCTTTACTTTTAGAATAGATGAGAATATCATCAATAAAACAATTATGAATTTATCCAAATATGGCTTACATATTCGGTTCATCATGTCCATAAATGCGGCTGGGGCATTGGTTAAACCAAATGGCATGACAGTAAATTCATAATGACCACACCTTGTTCTAAATGCAGTTTTAGGAATGTCCTCTTCCTGTACCTTTAATTGATGATATCCTGACCTTAAATCGATTTTTGAAAAAAATCGAGCTCCTTGCAATTCATCGAACAGATCATTGATTCTCGGTAATGGGTACCGGTTCTTAATTGTGTCCTTGTTCAATTCACGGTAGTCAATGCACATACGCATTGATCCGTCCTTCTTTTTAACGAATAAAATTGGTGCTCCCCACGGCGATGAGCTTGGTTGTATGAATCCTTTCTCTAATAATTCATCTAACTGTTTCTTTAATTCCTGCATTTCTGCGGGTGCCAAACGGTAAGGTGCTTTGACAATTGGTGCTGTTCCTGGTAATAGGTGAATTCTGAATTCAACTTCTCTGTCCGGCGGTAGTCCTGGTAATTCTTCTGGGAACACATCTGAAAACTGAGACACTGCTGGGATGTCTTTTAATTCTTTTCCTTTAGTGTTAGTGATAATGGAAATCAAATACACTATAGATCCTTTTCTTATATAACTTGCAATTTTCATCATAGAGATGAATTTAGTGGATCTAGATGGTTTATCTCCTTTAATTATGATCTTTTCACCCTTTGGTGAATTTACTTGAATTGACTTTTGATCACATAAAATATTAGCTTTATTGGCTATTAACCAATCCATTCCTAAAACGACATCAAATCCTGCCAGATTCATTGGGTAAAGGTTTGCAATAAACTTTTGGTTTAAAATTTCTACTCTTGCTCCCTGCAAGATTTCAGAAATCCTAACCGTTTCTCCATTTGCTGTTTCTACTAAACATTCTTGTGGAAGTTTAGTTAATGATTGATTAAGAAGTTTGCAAAACGTAGTATTAATAAAACTTTGGTTTGCACCATAGTCAAATAATACTTTAGCAAAAACATCATTAACTAAAAACGTACCAGCTATTACGTCCGGAATCATTCTGGCTTCATCTTCAGTGAGAACAAATGCTCTAGCATTTTTAGTGCTCTTGTTGTTCGCGGCTGGAGCTAGTTTCAGACAGTTCGGCTTGATGTGACCTTTTTCTCCACAATTGAAGCACAGTCCATTACTGGATTTTCTCCTGCAATCTTTTTCCTTGTGTCCTGGCAACTTACAGAAATTGCAGTGGGTGAAGCATTTTCCCGAATGCTTCTTATTGCAGACCTTGCAGTATGGTGCAGAGGTAGAACCTATATTCCTACGATTGGAATTCCCAAAACGGAATTCTTGGGTAAGCCTTTGTGCTAGGTTTTTCCTCTGGTCTTCTTCTCGTGTACGGACTAATTCATCACTCAAGGTATTTGCTAGTTCTACAGCTTCTTCTATAGTTTGGGGTCTAGCTGCCTTGACTACATATCTAATCTCTCCAATTAATCCACAGATATAACGGGAGATTAATACTGGTTCAGGTGATGCAAGGTTTGGTACTATTCTAGCATATTCAAAGAATGTAGTATAACCCTTACTATCTACCCCGGTCATCCTTAGGTTCAGAAACTTATTCGCTATCTGTTCCTTTTCATTGGGAGGGCAGAATTTCCTTTCTACCATATTCTTAAATTCCTCCCATTCCATGTTGTAAATCCTATCACTTCCTCTTGACTGGAGGATAGTGTTCCACCATTCTAAGGCTGAGTTCTTAAACAGATTAGAAGCAAACATTATCTTGTCTTCTTTTGTAAGACCCTAGTTACCATATAGTGGTTTTACATGTAAATACCAACAATTAGATGTGTAATTAAGACAACACATACTATAAAAATACGGGTTTATTAAAACTTTTACAAATCATAAGTTTTTCAACATAGCGTGATCGAATTCATCATTTAAAATTTACGACGAGGCAATGTGCGGAAGCATGTATCTTTATCGTGTTCGGTTCTTCGTTGAGCTTGATCGTCTTCCGGCATCCAAAATGTACCTACATTTCATAAACATAAAATGCTTTAGTCATACGGGGTTTAAAACGTATCTAAACGAGTCCGGGAAGCAAAACTGAATAAAATATATATATATATTTTTTTTGTTACAGGGTCTACCGTAAATTACGGTGGGTACCGTAATTTACGGTAGCCCCTGAATGTTGATTCTCCTACCGTAAGGCAGTGGGTGTGTGGCGTAAAGACTTTAAGGCTACCGTAAGTTACGGTAGCTACCGTAACTTATGGTGGCCTCTGCAGGATTTTTCCAAGTTTGTCGTTTTCTAAAACGAAAACCTTCATAACTTTTAGTCCGAATGTCCGTTTGACCTACCGTTTCTTCCTACGTGATTGTAATTTGATCCTCCATCATATGGAGTTAAAATCCAACATCTAAATTCACAAAATTTTAACTTTCAAGCTCTCGGCTTGAAATTCAATTATGACACTTTTTGACCCGTTCGTGATTTATCAAATAAACTTGTTTATTACCCTTTTCAAAATATCATGCATATCACGTTATATCAATTTACTAATGTGCAACGTTCAAATTACGGGTTTCTTATGAATTCTTAACCCGTTTTACCTATCTACTCCTTTTGACCCGTGAAGGGAAGTTAAACACTTTTAACTATAAATCTATATATAAGCGTACCTGGCTCGAGTCAACGTATAGACCCGTTTATGCCTTGCTATTATTAATTCAATATTCTATAATGACGCAATTATCTAAATTTCTATTCGTTCCTGTAAACATATGACTTAACAACCAACATTAGTCGATATGGTCATATGATGTTATCACCATCATTTGACCCATTTGGTCTATACGACCAAACAATTATATTTATTACAAATCATGGTTTTAAACGTTTTTATTCGTTCCGACCCATTTCGTTTCGTGTCGGAACCCATAATTCGAACATGATCTATTGTTGTATTTATCACCTATAGAATAAATACGTATGCTAAAAAAATAGGTGTAAGCTTTACTTATAGTTTGCGTCCGTTCGAGCTTTCCTTGCGCACTTGACCCGTTTGATCCATTCCTTTCCAGCTCCCACTTAGCTTGACGAGATCAAATTTAACACAATACCCACAAGATTTGTTAGATTAGTCATTATATAAAATGACCACAACATCTCATGGATTCACACATACTCATTTATCAAGACATTAGTTTTAGGTCAGTTTGACTTTCGTAAGTCAAACTGTCCTTGTGTATGTGACTGAGCACTAACTTAGAACATGTTTGGCATACACGTACATATTACTTGCATAAATCATTTATATGTATTTTAGATGCCTTTAATACACCCAATTTCATAAGATTTGTTTGAAGCAAATACATGGTACACACCACACCATTCAAGTATGGAATAAAAGCTACTACGACATACCTCTTACCAAGTCTTACAATCAAATTATATTTCCACGTTAGACACATTGCCTCAAGTTAATTTATTAGAATGCCATCATTATCACATTTCTCACAATTCATCCTTTTCTTGTATACAATTTTCTTAGATTAAGTTTATCAATACAATGTGTAGCAACTTTACAATGTAGCTGCGAAATCGACTCTTTTAACCACTTTACGGTTTTATTCAGCCCTTGGTGATCAAAGATGAAATGTACAATACTAAAATATCTTTCCAACCCAAAAAGAATCAGCTCAATCCGAGCTTCCTAGAATTAATTATGATTTTCGCAAAATCAGCTCAGAAGTCAGAATGCTTCCAATCAGCTTGTTGTCAAAACAGTTCAGCCGACTTCGGACACTGTTTTGACCCGTTTAACATCAGAATTTAACAAACATGTTCAAACATAAAACGTAGTATGTTTTAATAGATTTCTGAGCATATAAGGCTCAACCTCACAGGCCGTTCCAGTGATTTTATAAGATTTTTTAAAAACTGCAGCCCAATAATTTTTTTATTCCAATCAGCTTTGTTAAATTTTCTTGTTCAAGCATTTTATCAAGCACCTTGTGTGCAACACGAAACATCAAATTTCTCCAGCCCATTTAAGTGTTCTAAACCCTTAAATTCTAGCAAAATTAACAAGTACTAACATCAAACTTCAAATCTAACTTCAGGGAGTTCTATTAACACAATTTAACCATTATGATTCTAGTGTTCATCATGTTTCTACAAAACCCATTTAGCACATAATCAGGTGATCATGAATTCACAATTAGGAACATCAATTCAACAAGTAAATGACTAGGGTTTACTCCTAGACATAAAATCATTCCTAATTTCATCATATAACGAACATGCAACCATCAATTTCAGATTTCTAAGTTTACCTAGAAATCCAACTAGAGATTTTTCACAAAATTTACATACCTTATGACTCCCCTTTCAATGGAGATCACGAATTTGTGTTTGAGACTTGATTTAGAACGAATTTGAGCTCTCAATTTGGTGGATTTTTGGAAGAACTAGGGTTTGTGGGATCCTTTGTGTCGCCCCTGTGTTTGAACGACCAGACACACACTCTTGTGTGTGTTTGGTGTGTTTTAATTTGTTTTTAATAAATCAAGTTTCAAGTTTAACAAGTTTGGCCCCTCCATTTTCCTTAGTTCATAATTTAAGTGTTTTAACCCACTCATAAGTCACTATCTAACTAGGTTAGAATTATTCCTAGTCAACTTAGTAGGTTCGGTAAGTTAAAAACCCGTTTTATTTTAAATCCCGTTAACTCGGGCTCCTTATGAACTTTTATCTTCTCAAGTCGTTTGCTCTCTTTTTTTTTATTAGGCTTATTTATTTGAATTCCTAATAATTTCCAGGTTAATCTTTTCTGCTAACGGTATTCTACCCGCTCTTTAGTATTAACGGGGTTTAATTACCAAACCCATTTTTGGGGTGTTACAAGTCTACCCCCCTTAATGAGGTTTCGTCCGCGAAACCTTATTTACGTATTTCTTTTAATTTAGACTAAACGAACCTAGTTTCGTTTCCAAGACATTCACTCGTTGTTTTCGATCTAACGTTTTCATTTATATTGACACGTACGTCTTTCATGTGTAAGGCATCGCGGGCCGTTATTTTTAGCTTATTTGCATTATCCTTATTGACCGAGTTGTCACTTGACCACTTAGTCTCATCAATCTGTTAACATGTTTATCCCGCGCTTGTCTTATATTAACAAGCTCTTTGTATTTGTCATAACGTTTTCTTGACTTTGAAAAGTTTTACCGGCTAGACTAATTAGTCGCCATCACTTCATACCCCTTCATCCGGGTATACTATTTCGCCATCACCGGCCTTTATGTGTGTTTAAGATTTTTAGTTTACGTTTATGTTTGTTAGAACGCTGCTTTTGACTAAAAACTAAATTTTTAGTTTACGTTTTCTCTGCCTTACGTCTTTCTCTCATATCTAGGAATGTTACTTACGAGGATTTGTTCCTTTCCATTATCATTTAATGCGGGGAATTTCAACTAGTTCTCATACTTAACCCAAATAACCCGTAGGTTCCTTCACTTAGTCTCGTAGACGATCTCTTTGGATTTCCACCTCTTTAAGGTGTGACTCAACAATTCTTTCCTTTCTATTTGTGACCCCAAAGGTCTTCTTGGTCCCGTAGACCTTAGCATTACTTTCAATCCCGTAGGTTATGATGATCCCGTAGATCATCTTTTACCCGAGTCTTTATTCAATTGTATATTTATATTCATGGTGTCAAGGTGTCCTTTTATATTCAGAATCATTTATTTTCGCTTTTGTATTTCATCTGACCTTTACCGTAGTCTAAGGCTACATTTGTTTTCTTTCGAATTTTTTTTGCCGACTTTATGACTTCTAACGTTATTTAGACGTCGGTTTATCCAGCGCTTACCCGTACCCGGTTCTTACTTATACTTCTTTACGAACCGTTACCTAGGTTCCTTATCTTAATGTTTTTAACATTCTTGTTTCGCTAATTTGCGTTTTTCCTATCTACGTTACCAAGCGTCATTCTTAATTTAACTTGTTCGACTTGTTCATGTGAAATTTCATCACTTGTGAACTTCAAACTTCATTCTTTATTCGACCCGTCCAATCTTAAATTAGTTGAATGTAGTTATCAAAATTTCTGTTTATAAATTCTTATCGTCGTTTAGTCATGACTCATAACCCGAGTCTTTCGAATTTATATTTCGCGTTCCCGTCTCTTGGTTTACGCATACGTTCAAAATCATACCTATCTATCGGGTATTTTACCGAAGTCATTATCAAAGAAACCATCCCGGTATGTATTAAGACTCCTTTTTAGTTTATTTGGTCGTCTTAGCGAAACTCATCACTTTTATTCAATCAAGTCCCTTATTCTTTATTTAATTTGTCTGACTTGTCCGTATGAATTTCATTACTTGTGACAGTCAACTTTTATCCCTATACCTTAACGCTCCTATTAGTCGGTCTGTATTTTCATTTACTTTGACCTTTGTCCCTTCTCTTGGGCTCGTTATTCTAGCGTAATACGCTCCAGTCATCCGACTTGCGTTTACGTTTACTATCAAACATCTTACCTGTTTGATTCATTTGGGTACTGTTTTAATTCGTCCCATTCTCCTTATCCTTACTACATTGGACATAAATGTGTCCGCTACAAGAAGTTCATGGTATCATATGCCACTACTTACTTGGCCAGAGTAAGCGATCAGCACATGATACACAAGACCTTTTTATAGCTTTCACATCACACCCTATGTAAGTAATGCCTCTATTTATTTCATATCTCTGATTTCATTTAGTAAAACTTTATTTAATTGCCAAAATAACAATCATTAGTTTTTACTAGTTTTACATTTGAACATATAAAATGTTTTTTTTCTTTTCTATCGAGCCATTAAATAATCACGTTTGTTAATGTGACCTCTACTTTTCTCAATAGCATTATATTGAGAGTTTTCCACTTGGATAATTACCCCCCGTCCAAGTTTTTATATGAACTATTCCTATTACAGTTTTGGTATTCATTAACGTGAATAACGCATGTTTCTATTAAACTTCTCTTAGAAACATCATCTTGAATAGATATCCTATTCAGGTTTTATCAGATATATGCAACCGTTATCCCCTACATGTTTGTTGCATACTACTACTTGTGCTATTAAATTTAAAAGTGTGCACCTGATAATGCTTGCCCTTAATGGGCTTTCCATGCCTTTGGCTTTGTTTGCGATCGTCACGCGATTTAGGTCCTTGATGAGTATGCTCTGCTTGTCATACCTCGGACCGTTCCACCGTCATATCCACTGTGACACCTGTGTCACTTCAACCATCCAACAAAGACCAAACCGATGAAATATTGTATTTCATACTTGGGATTTTTATAAACATGTGTATCATTTGCACATATCAATCCTTGTTTGATTTCGGGCTCTAAATCGCTTTCTGGAAGGTTATACGCGCACCGATGCGTAAATATATCCAGTTTAATGAAACGAACACTCTGGAATAGTGAAATAGGTTTAACATACCTTTAATAACCATTACGTAACTTAGAAATAAGTTTTGAAGGCTTTGGTATGCTAAAATCAAGTTTAATCGCTTACAGGGACTTAATTCGACAAACTGCGAAAGTATGACGATTCGTACTAGAACAGACATTCCGGAACATGACCATAAGTTAAACATACCATAAATATCCTTTACATAGCTTAGAAATAGGCTTTGAGGGGTTCGGGGTGCTAAAATAAACTTTTGGGTCATTCAGGGACTAAAAGCGTCAAAAAGTGCTTAAGTTTGCACTTTCGCACATAACTTACGTTCTGAATACATCCGGAGATCCAAAAATTTTTGTAAGCACTAAAATATTTTATTTTAGTGTTTAGCATGAGAAAAATCCATTCGTCGCGCAATCTGGATCGTTTTTCGCGCTTATGCGCATTCCGTCGTAATTAAGCGAACATCGCGATCATACGACCAAACGAACCAACATCCGGCATATTTTTGAGCATGTTTCATGTCCAAAATGTTTAGGCATCATTTTAGGGCCTTAATGTTGGCTTAACGGGCCCTAAACATATCGAAATGAGCGTTAAACACCAACAGGGACTGAAACTGGCAATTCAGCAAACTTGTGGCTGATCAGACATGCCCAGGCGGGCCGCGTAAGTTATGGTAGACCCTTACGCGGGACGCGAGGCCCTCCCAGACCAGATTCAATGTTTTAAACAGCTGTTAACAGCTGTTATGCACCCAAAACTCAATTCCACTTGTTGATACCTGATCATGGGGGGCCATTTTGAGTTGCCTTAATGTTCCAAGACATGTACGGATGGGATGTAATCATGGTTTTCGAGAAACGATCCTAACGGTGGTCCATTTCCTATAAATACCCAACCCATTTACTTACAAAACCCACAAATCTGATCTAAGAATGCTCTAAGTTGAGGCCATTGCTTCATACCTGAGCTACTTGGATCAAGATTAGCCTGCGGGGACCCTTTGTAAGTATTCCTTCGTTCTTTTATGCGTTTTTATCGCTTTTCGAGTCCGAAAGTCAAACTATGTTTGACTTTCTGCATTGACCAGTTTATGGTCAACACGAAGTTCGTTTGAACTTCATAACGTGAGCATAATCACGATGGTTATAGTCCCTAGTGACTATACCTACTGATTACCACGTTATCTAGGCTCAGTGACGAGCCGTAGTTTCGGCCAAAATACGTATTCTTGTGTATTTTGTAACCAAACTACTATTGGGTATCAAAACCGTTTGTTTTGATACCAAACCTGTTTTCTAAACTTAGGTAAGCATGTTTTGACATGCTTAGCTCGTCACTTTTAGATTAGTGCTTATATAGGGTCGTAAGGTAAGCGATCTAAATAATCGCTTATACTTTCGAACCCGACCCGTTTGGTCGATCTTTAGGATCCGACCAAACACATTAGGTGACCATAGTATATAGGGAATAACCTTCCGAGGTTATACCTTATGGTCACGGCGTTTAGTTAGTTGTATGATAGGTAGTTTATATGCCTTAGGTAAATTACCAAAATACCCCTTTAACGCCAAAATTCATTTTAAGCATATGTAACATAACTTTTGACATCTAAACTGATTTGGCAACAATATTAGACATGTTAAGGCATATCCTACTTGTCATAGGACTAGTTAGGCGGTCCGAACGCGTTTCACGCAAATGACGCGTTAAAGTAGCATAAGCTACCTAAACGGGTCGTAATGGGTCGTAAGCACTTAGGTTAGGTTTCATTTTAGTATGTAGGCTTTATTAAACCATATTATATGAGTCCCCATACTCATTTGGTTTACGAGCCCTCATTCTATCTGATCCTCCGATTTAGGTCCGGTTTACTAATATAGTTACCTATATTAGGTGCCGTTTGATTTCTGTGATCTCTAGCATTGTTTGGTTGTTACTCAAGGACTACTAAGCAATCTCAAGTGAGTACATAGACCCCTCTATTACTGTTTTCAACTGTTTTGGGGTGAAGCATGTGTACCTATATCTTATTTTCATGATTTCAAAGTATAATTGATTATACATGTTATTACTTATCATTTGACAAACTAAATGACTATCTATGGTTTAAACACTGATTTCTCAAAGAACATAAAATAAAATGTTGAATTGTACTTATTTTATGTTCACCAGACCGATTGGTAGTATGATATAGCGCTATAGGATTAGACACCCCATTCCTGTTGTCATGGAATGTCTGAAACCAATTTGTTTCTCCATCCAAATAGGGATTGCCTTTGTGGTATCCCTATAGTCTCAAAGATGTATTTTGATGCACTAGGTCTGAATGAACTCTTAAATCACATTATTTTTGTATATTTAGTTATACTCCCAAAAGTATAGTTTGATATGCTCCCATATGCGATATTGTACAAAACCAACATATATTTTGTTAATCATCCAAAGCATATTTTGATATGTTATTTATGAAACCAAAACATAGTTTAATATGTTATTTACAAATCCAAAGTATACTTTTAATATGCTACTATAAGGTTATTCGTTTAACCTTACATTATTTTACAAAGCATAACTTTTGATTCATTCAAACACTTTGTTTTGTACATTTTTACTTATGGTTTAAGTAGTTTCATTTTACTTACCATACATAACTTTTGTTTACACATTACATGGTTTACATTTAACTTGGGTTATACAATAACATTGGACTGTTGGTTTAAGCATGAACATTCTATATTGGTGGGTTGGTTTGAGTAAGTGACTTAAGTAACGAGGCGTGTGTAATATGATACAAGCATGGTGGATGCGCTGCTGGTACTTCCTATATATAAGTGTTTGTATGGTATTACATATCGTAGCGTTATTTGAATCATTTCAATTTAAGACATATAACATTTTATACAAATAACATACTTTTCACAAGACATTGTTTTAGAAACAACTTATCTTATGCAAACTCATTTTTACTTGGTTACTCATTTAACCTTACATTACTCTTTTACGTATCATCTACTTTATCATCACTTTTTGAATGATTTATAAAACAGAACATTTTACAAGGATCATGACTGACTTTTGTTAAACAACATTTTCTAAACTTATAAGTCATGAATCCTATATTCACAAAACCTATGTATCTCACAGGCATTTTTATGCTGACGTACCTATTTTTACATATGTTTCAGGTGCTGTCTTGAGATGATTGTTGATACATGCTACATTTAGGATGGACTCGTGCCTTAGCGACTTTAAAACTTGGAAGATCATAGTTGTACTTATTTGATTGTATTAAAACAATGAGTTCATTTATTCAATAAAACAAAATTTATTTATTCCATGGTTATGAAACAATGATTCTGTTACAACACTCCCCGACGTTTCCGCCACGTCTAGTTGTTTTACGTGGTCAGGGTGTGACATCCACAATTCGTTCAACTCTCGTCATCTTCAGATGCGAGTATCCTTCAACTAAGCATTTACAAAAGTTAGTAATTTCAACATTAATAAATGCACGTATTGTAATACAAGGCTTTTTACTGCACGTGATTTCGTTAACTATACTAATCGTTTTCGTTGGTGTAACGTGTATTACACGATACCCTATTGTTGTTCACAACACTTTAATCATACTAGACCATTAACATACTTGTACTTACCGGATCTGCGATCATGCCTCGAACCGAACACCAATCATTATTAAGAGCATAAGGTTTAAGTCCAAGCATAGTTTTCCCACCATACTTGAATCTCTTAAACCAGGGCTCTGATACCAACTTGTAAGACCCTAGTTACTATATAGTGGTTTTACATGTAAATACCAACAATTAGATGTGTAATTAAGACTACACATACTATAAAAATACGGGTTTATTAAAACTTTTACAAATCATAAGTTTTTCAACATAGCGTGATCGAATTCATCGTTTAAAATTTACGACGAGGCAATGTGCGGAAGCATGTATCTTTATCGTGTTCGGTTCTTCGTTGAGCTTGATCGTCTTCCGGCATCCAAAATGTACCTACATTTCATAAACATGAAATGCTTTAGTCATACGGGGTTTAAAACGTATCTAAACGAGTCCGGGAAGCAAAACTGAATAAAATATATATATATATATATATTTTGTTACAGGGTCTACCGTAAATTACGGTGGGTACCGTAATTTACGGTAGCCCGTGAATGTTGATTCTCCTACCGTAAGGCAGTGGGTGTGTGGCGTAAAGACTTTAAGGCGACCGTAAGTTACGGTAGCTACCGTAACTTACGGTGGCCTCTGCAGGATTTTTCCAAGTTTGCCGTTTTCTAAAACGAAAACCTTCATAACTTTTTGTCCGCTTGTCCGTTTGACCTACCGTTTCTTCCTATGTGATTGTAATTTGATCCTCCATCATATGGAGTTAAAATCCAACATCTAAATTCACAAAATTTTAACTTTCAAGCTCTCGGCTTGAAATTCAATTATGACACTTTTTGACCCGTTCGTGATTTATCAAACAAACTTGTTTATTACCCTTTTCAAAATATCATGCATATCACGTTATATCAATTTACTAATGTGCAAGGTTCAAATTACGGGTTTCTTATGAATTCTTAACCCGTTTTACCTATCTACTCCTTTTGACCCGTGAAGGGAAGTTAAACACTTTTAACTATAAATCTATATATAAGCGTACCTGGCTCGAGTCAACGTATAGACTCGTTTATGCCTTGCTATTATTAATTCAATATTCTATGATGACGCAATTATCCAAATTTCTATTCGTTCCTGTAAACATATGACTTAACAACCAACATTACTCGATATGGTCAAATGATGTTGTCACCATCATTTGACCCATTTGGTCTATACGACCAAACAATTATATTTATTACATATCATGGTTTTAAACGTTTTTATTCGTTCCGACCCATTTCGTTTCGTGTCGGAACCCATAATTCGAACATGATCTATTGTTGTATTTATCACCTATAGAATAAATACGTATGCTAAACAAATAGGTGTAAGCTTTACTTACAGTTTGCGTCCGTTCGAGCTTTCCTTGCGCACTTGACCCGTTTGATCCATTCCTTTCCAGCTCCCACTTAGCTTGACGAGATCAAACTTAACACAATACCCACAAGATTTGTTAGATTAGTCATTATATAAAATGACCACACCATCTCATGGATTCACACATACTCATTTATCAAGACATTACTTTTAGGTCAGTTTGACTTTCGTAAGTCAAACTGTCCTTGTGTATTTGACTGAGCACTAACTTAGAACATGTTTGGCATACACGTACATATTACTTGCATAAATCATTTGTATGTATTTTAGATGCCTTTAATACACCCAATTTCATAAGATTTGTTTGAAGCAAATACATGGTACACACCACACCATTCAAGTATGGAAAAAAAGCTACTACGACATACCTCTTACCAAGTCTTACAATCAAATTATATTTCCACGTTAGACACATTGCCTCAAGTTAATTTATTAGAATGCCATCATTATCACATTTCTCACAATTCATCCTTTTCTTGTATACAATTTTCTTAGATTAAGTTTATCAATACAATGTGTAGCAACTTTACAATGTAGCTGCGGAATCGACTCTTTTAACCACTTTACGATTTTATTCAGCCCTTGGTGATCAAAGATGAAATGTAGAATACTAAAATATCTTTCCAACCCAAAAAGAATCAGCTCAATCCAAGCTTCCTAGAATTAATTATGATTTTCGCAAAATCAGCTCAGAAGTCAGAATGCTTCCAATCAGCTTGCTGTCAAAACAGTTCAGCCGACTTCGGACACTGTTTTGACCCATTTAACATCAGAATTTAACAAACATGTTCAAACATAAAACGTAGTATGTTTTAATAGCTTTCTGAGCATATAAGGCTCAACCTCACAGGCCGTTCCAGTGATTTTATATGATTTTTTAAAAACTGCAGCCCAATAATTTTTTTATTCCAATCAGCTTTGTTATATTTTCTTGTTCAAGCATTTTATCAAGCACCTTGTGTGCAACACGAAACATCAAATTTCTCCAGCCCATTTAAATGTTCTAAACCCTTAAATTCTAGCAAAATTAACAAGTACTAACATCAAACTTCAAATCTAACTTCAGGGAGTTCTATTAACACAATTTAACCATTATGATTCTAGTGTTCATCGTGTTTCTACAAAACCCATTTAGCACATAATCGGGTGATCATGAATTCACAATTAGGAACATCAATTCAACAAGTAAATGACTAGGGTTTACTCCTAGACATAAAATCATTCCTAATATCATCATATAACGAACATGCAACCATCAATTTCAGATTTCTAAGTTTACCTAGAAATCCAACTAGAGATTTTTCATAAAATTTACATACCTTATGACTCCCCTTTCAATGGTGATTACAAATTTGTGTTTGAGACTTGATTTAGAATGAATTTGAGCTCTCAATTTGGTGGATTTTTGGAAGAACTAGGGTTTGTGGGATCCCTTGTGTCGCCCCTGTGTTTGAACGACCAAACACACACTCTTGTGTGTGTTTGGTGTGTTTTAATTTGTTTTTAATAAATCAAGTTTCAAGTTTAACAAGTTTGGCTCCTCCATTTTCCTTAGTTCATAATTTAAGTGTTTTAACCCACTCATAAGTCACTATCTAACTAGGTTAGAATTATTCCTAGTCAACTTAGTAGGTTCGGTAAGTTAAAAACCCGTTTTATTTTAAATCCCGTTAACTCGGGCTCCTTATGAACTTTTGTCTTCTCAAGTCGTTTGCTCTCTTTTTTTTTATTAGGCTTATTTATTTGAATTCCTAATAATTTCCGGGTTAATCTTTTCTGTTAACGGTATTCTACCCGCTCTTTAGTATTAACGGGATTTAATTACCAAACCCATTTTCGAGGTGTTACATCTTTAGCACACTTGCTTATTTTTAAAACAGCTTCTGTGTTTTCTATCCAGCGTAGAGCTGCAATGGGTTCTTCATTGCCCGAGAATTCTATCGGTTTACAGGACCATAATTCTTTGTAAGAACAACCATAAGGCATGGTTCTTCTTCTTTTGGGAATGGGCACTTGAAGTACAGGTCCATTGTTTACACTGTTTTCCGGTTCAATTGATCACTTACTGCTATGCTTACTTTTATTTTCCGCATCCTTAACGGTTTGAAGAATATATGGCATTGCATCTATAATTCCTTGTGCCACTATGTGTTGGATGACACTATTATCCACTTGGTTTCCATTGTTATTGATGCTCGGATTCTCATTAACTAAGTTAATGTTACTCTGGTTATCGTTATTCAGATTTTCTTGATTTCCTTCGTCGGCCATCTGAATTTTAAACAGTTACCACGTATTAATATCACACAATAATATTTAATATAGCCAATCACATGACACACATTTTGGTCAAAAGCGTCGATCATTGCGACTTTACTCTATTCATATAATATGCATCTATTACACACCAGTACTGAAATTAAAATTACAATACCGACTGAAATTTAAAGTTACACTACTAATAATAGGCATCCGTAGTTTTTTTTTCATACACGTACACATATATTATGTTATTTTATTATAGATATTATTATTACTACCGTTTCCACCATCACATTCATGGATATGGATTCATCCAGAAATCCATATTGCGCTCGTCGTATTTCCAGACGAGTCGCTCTCCCACCTGTCGTATTCTTTCACTACTCTCTAAAATTTCCTCACCAAATGTCCTAAGTTCTTGTACATTTTCTGCACTCATTGGGGGTGCAGGTTCTAGGACTGGGTTCGGAATTTGGGGTGCGGGTTTCTGGTACGGAGGTATAGGGGCCTGGTATGGGTAAGGATTTTCTAGAATCTCCCTAATGAATACATCATTATCATAATAGGGATCTAGAGGGTCCAACCCTGGGTAGGCTCCTAGGTTTGGCATAGGTATGTCTTCGTGTATCGGGTAACGTTGCACGTAGTCCCTAACGTCATCCCACCATGGGTCGTAATTTGGGTCTAATGGATTTGGTGCTGGTACCCTAGGTATTTCCTCCTGGTCGAAATCATGCATTTCTACTTGATTTTCAGGGTTTTCTATCTCCATCGGTTGGTCAGGAATTGGTGGTTGTGGTTGGGGTGCTAACATTTGCTCCAGGTTAGGGTCAGCTGCATTGGTTGCTAGGATGTGGATATTGGCTATACCCCTATTAAGCATATCCTGGGCATATGCATCGGTTTCTCTTTTAGGTGTTGCTAGTACTCTCTGGTCTTGTAACTTTTTCATACGCTTCCTACGCTCATGTGCCCCTCGACTAAACCATCCTCTCTTTTTCTGAGGGAATGGCTCCTCGGACTGAGCTTTAAACACGAATATTCCTACTTCCGTATCAGCAGAGTACCCTGAGAGGGCAGGCTGAGAAGAGGCACCTTTGCTTCTAGGAGAACCAGACAATTGACGGTACGCGTCAGATGGTCCTTGGTCGCTCATACTGTAAACTAACAAATAGTCAAATAACACATAACAAGAAATACAATTATGCACGTATTCCCGTAATTTATTTCCTAACAATTTAAATTTTGATGTCAGCAGAACGCTTCTGTGGCTGAATCAGTGGCTTTGCTCTGATATCACCTTCTGTCGCAACCCCCGATCCTTATTACCTCGGGAATGGGTGGCCGCGAGCCAGTTTCGGTGGTATCTGGTATTGTCTAATTTTGGCAGTGGAATTTTCATCAGGACCGTAGTTAGGAAATATTTGATCAGAGTAAAATACCACGTTTTCATAATATTAAACACATGAGATAAAACCCAAGTTTGCAGTATACACATTTTCATAGGAATAAATCCTATTTTTATTTAATAAAAACATCTATTTTATTTTAGGTAACTTTATTGCCACTTTTCCAAGCCTTCAGTGCTGTCCAGCTAGCTTCTATTTGGCTTTCACAATTTGTTACCTGAAACGCGTTTAAAAACATTTTGTCAGTGGGAAATACTGGTGAGTGAATCCCAGTTTAATCAAGTTTAAATAAAATCCATTGTACAGTATTGAGGGCGATCTCGCAATTACATTTGTTTCCAAGTTATATCAATTAACATCCATGGTACTGTCAAACCCGACTTGTGGAAATGTTACCCCTCGCAAGGCAGTAACATAATTTTGTATACAAAACCCCAACATACTCATGATAATTGTATCCTTACAAATACTTAATAACTGCTTAATATATAATTAATCGTGTGAGGTTTTGTAAAAACAATTTACAAAAAGGAGATTACTCACAAAAAGGTTTACACAAAAAGAAGGATTACTCACATTGCTGTCTTAGATTATCCTTTAGGGTTTCCTGGTGACAATCTATAATTTACACAAATGCACACGTGTTAGTATAATAACCCATTTTAACATTAGTAATACCCTCCCCGAGACGACATTCCAACGACTACGTCGGGCAGAACCACGACAGCCGTTACGGAACCCTAGATCAATCGGGCAGAGTATCTAATACGTATCCAGGGGTTATGATACTTACAACGGAGTAGAACTTCGTTATTTAGGGGGGGGGGGGGGGGTATTATACCCGAGTATAGCTTCTATTATCAGAAAATTCGAGTGAAAGAGAAAGATGTGAGCGATTTGAGACTGAAGCCCGAGCTCCCATTATATAGGGGATGATTTGGCTTTTCTCGCGGCCCGCGTAAGAGTAGCCAAGGGGCTACGCGACGTAGCTGATCCGGGTCATATAGTAGGTTCAACACGCGTCAGACACGTGTCAGCACCAGAGCTCGCCTGGTCTTTAAGTTGTCGCGGCCCACGTAAGGGTTCGGGGATGGCTTACGCGGCCCGCCTGAACCCAAAAATTCATTTTTAATTAATTTTAATAATATTTAAGGTATTCAGGGCCCGTTTTCACGTATGGGGTGTATTTTAAGACATATTGGGATAATTTTAAAATATATTAGGGTGTCGAAAACAATTCGAGGGTGACGGTTTCTTTTAGGGTTGTTATATCGGGAGGCGGTGGTTCCACGTTCGGATCGTCCATATCCGAATTCAGCCGGTCAGCCGGCCACGGACGAAATACGAACGTGGACAGAAACTCCACCATCATGGTCCTATAAGACGGCCTAGCCGCCACCGAAAACATGCGATCCAACGGGGAGTTCTCGCTGATCAAACCCCGGGCCCTCTTCTCCTCCCCGACCTCCCGTAAAGCATCCCATGACAACGACCTCTGCTGCCCCACCTTCATTTGTCGCAACTTGGTAAAAAGTTTATACTCCCTAGAATTGTTCGGCTAGTCCATATAGGGAATACCCGAACAATCACCCCCGGCTATCGGATCGAATCCAGGCGCCTGTCCTGCACCAAACTCCTCCTCGTCTGACGACATATCTGCAAAAATTAATTTATAATACGTGTCATATTATAAACTTTTTACAATTTTTATAAACTTGTAATTTTAGTAACGAATTTTATAACCGACCCACCACCACCACCACACCCGACCTGCCGCCACCAACACCATAGTCGACCCCCAACCACCACCACCATAGCCGACCCCCAACCACCACCACCACAGCCGACCAACCACCAACACCACAGCCGACCCCCAACCACACCCACCACAGCCGACCCCCAACCACCACCACCACAGCCGACCCCCAACCACCACCACCACCCCCACCACCGTGAAACACCTAACCTAACCACGGTGAAACCATAACATTCGTCAAACCATAACCGCCACCGTCAAACACTAACCGCCACCGTCAAAAATTAACCGCCACCGTCAAACCCTAACCTCCATCGTCAAACACCACCACCCTCACCGTCAAACACATAATCACCATCAAACACCACCACCAGCCAAAATTAAAAAAAAATCATAAAGAGACAAAGGAAAGATGAAATGAGTCACTAACCTTTTATGAAAATCTGGAGCGTATACGAGAGAGACCGAATGATACGAGAGATAACGTTTGTGTGTGTGTTCTAGGTGGTTTAGTGTGTGGGTTTTGAACTTTTAGATCTATTCTCCCTTTAGTCAAACTTGAAAAGCAGTTTGGGGATCAATGAGAGGCGTATGGATCTATGAGAGGCGTATAGGAGTTTTTTTCTTTTTTAATCTATTAAACTTAGTATAAGAGAATTAACAATCGGGATAATCAACGGGTGAGACACTTGTCCCAGTGGAAGGGACGGGTGCATTTAACCGAGAGGTCACGAGTTCGATCCGGGCGGACACTGGTTTGAGGCGGGTTTTTTGAATTTTTTGGGGATTTTATTTATGAAACATATAACCTTTGTATAAGAGAATTAACAATCATAATTCTAAACGGGTGAGACACTTGTCCCAGTGGAAGGGACGGGTGCATTTAACTGAGAGGTCACGAGTTCGGGCCGGATGGACACTTGTTTGAGATGGGTTTTTTTGCATTTTTTGGGGATTTTTTATTATTCATTTATTTATCTTAATATTGATTAAGCATTTATGGAAATTTATTAATTAAATAAATTTCCTTTAATGTATTATTCTGTTTTATTGCGGATGATTCTGTTTGGTCAATGCTTCATAATCTTCATCACCGAATCTGGAGTTTTCTTTTCCAACATTATTTTGTGTTAATCTTATAAAGTAAAATTTATATTTGATGATGGATGGTAAACAAGGACAAATTAGGATCTCTTTTAGGAAGATGTGAACAAAGTTTGTGAATTAGTTATGAATCAGACATGTGGAAATGGTGGTGTGGATGGGAGGTGAGCAGAAGTGGTGGTGGTGCACTTGTGCTAGTGGGGTGGACTGTGGAGAAGAGGGAGAGGTTGGTAAGTTTGTGTGAGGTCTTTTGTTGTTTAATATATTTTTTTAACTATAAGGGTAGTTTTGTCATTTCACAATCACTTAACTGAGAAAACTAACGTCCATCCCCTTCAGGGACTATCCGAGTAACAATTGAGCAAACCACAGGTAGCATACATGTAATTTTGAAAATGTGGGAACTAAAGGTGAAATTTTACTAAATCACAGGGACTATCCGTGCATTTTACTCTTAAATAAATTTCCGTTAATGTTTATTTATAGGCTATAATAGAAAAATTATTAAATTCATTAAAACATAAAAATTAATTAAACAATTAAAACGGAAAATTAATTAAACATTAATGGAAATTTATTAATTAAATAAATTTCCTATACTGTTTATTTATAAGTTAAAACAGAAAAATTATCAAATCAATCAAAACAAAAAAATTAATTAAAAAATTAAAACAGAAAAATTAATTGAACACAATTCATGTTTTCAATAATAATGAAGTTTTAAATAAGAAGTTTTGAATGATGATGATAATAATAATAATAATAATAATAATAATAATAATAATAATAAAGCATATGCACATTTTTTTTAAAAATTAATAGCATATGAGTCGTATAAAGCATGAAGACCCGTATACAACTCCTATAAAGTGTTTATTACCCGATACAACTTCCCTGGTGGACACTCTATATGATCCTCATTGACCAATAAGCCTCCCCTGGTTGAACTATTTCACCTTTAATAAAAGTGGAAACCATCAGGGGAGGCTTATTGGTCAATGAAACACTCATAATGTATCCACCAAGGGAGTTGTATTGGGCAATGAGCACCTTATAGGAGTTGTATACGGGTCTTCTTGCCCTATACGACTGATATGGTATTAATTTAAAAAAAAAAATATTGTGAGGTAATTAAGGGTTTTTATGTTATAAAACACCCTAATTAATTTTTTTTATAAAAAAATTGTTGCGTACACTATATTTCACGGATGTTATACCTTTGCCAAGTTAACAAATTCTTTTTCGTGGAGTTCTATTACTACCTAACAACGCCCTACACTGTGTAATACGAGACATGTACATTGTCACCCATCCCATAGCTTCTATACTTAGGTGTATATTTCAAAGTCCATTTCGTACCGGCATCGAGCAATCATCCGTTAACTTAGCCATGATGAAATAGACACCTTTGACATAAGCGATCGATAAATGGAATGGTTCGGGTAAACCTCCGGACCATCGAACAACGAGAAGTAAGTTTGACAAACATCATTGCTTAAATACGTTAAAATATGCTAAAAATACGTTAAAATAAGCTGAAATACGTCAAAATACCAGGGGTGTTTCAGTAAATTCAGGAGTTTTTAGGGCTTTCTTCAATTTCCAACATTTAGGGCTTTCTTCAAAGGGTAGAGCAGATCTGACCTACCCTTACTCTCACCGATTCTCTTTAGCAAATGTTTTTCAAAGGGTAGAGCAGATCTGGCCTATCTTTACTCTCTCAAAAAATATGAAGTTTTTTTATAATAATTCTCTTTTAATGTTTAATTAATTTCTCTATTTTAACTGTTTAATTAATTTTTCTATTTTGATTGTCTTATTAATTTTTCTCTTTTAATGTTTAATTCATTTTTCAAAGGATAGAGCAGATCTGGCCTACCCGTTCCAACCCGAACCCGTTTTAACCCATGACCCTACACGACCCGGCCCGACCCGTTTGCCAGGTCTAGTTATATCATCGTTTTTTTTATATGTGCATATGTTTTTTTATTAATTATTATTATTATTATTATTAATATTTAGAACTTCATATTTTATGAAATGGGTTGTGTGTATTATAAAATATCAAATTTTTTATTTACCAATTATTATTATGTCTTTAATTGTTTTTCACTTGTCATTTATTAAGCATAACGCAATAAATACACGAAACATCGTTTTATATTAATACACAAAACATGTCACTTTAATACAAAACGTAACGACTAAACCCTAAACCCTAAATCGCTAACTGTTACATATTCTTAAATTCTTGCAAACTGTATCGGTTATTCAGATCTCTATTCGGTCACCATATTATTGCTATCAAGTTTAAGGATGCATTCCACGGTAAACGTGCTTTCCGGTTCCCCATCTACCACATAGAACCTCCAACCTGATCTGGCGCTCCCTCGTTGTTGCAGAAGCATTCTCGGTAGCCACTTCCACATCATGAAGAACCAATCCATACAGAAGGAGTTCTCCCTCGAGATTGGGGGTGCAGAAGCATTGTCGTTGGTGGACATTCCAGTGCATGAATCTGGAATACGAACGCAGTTAAGCGTTTGAATCTAAAATATGAACGCAGTGTACTTCTCCATAAGGATTACGCTACCACCACCATCAAAACACCGACTTTCGATATCCTGTTAATAAAACATACAATTATAGCATTAGACTCGGCATCCGAAAATATATTGTTAAAAATAAAAAAAATCAGATCCGAGCACCACCACCACCACAGCCGACCCACCACCACCAGCACCACAGCCGCCTCACCACCACCACCACTCCCGCCGAACCACTGCCACCACAGCAGCCTAACCACCACCACAGCCGCCGAACCACCACAACCACCACCACCACCACAGCCACCACCACACCCGCCTAACCACCACCACAACCACCACCACCACCACAACCACCACCACCACAACCACCACTACCACAGCCACCACCACAGCCGCCGAACCACCACAACCACCACCACCACCATAGCCGTCAATCCCCACCACCGTCAATCCCCACCGCCGTCAATCCCCCACCACCATCAAACCCCACCACCGTCAAACCCAACACCACCACAAACGACCAAAATAAAACCAAAAAAATAAAAAAAAAGGTTGAAGATTAAGCAATAAAATTTGAAATATAAACTAACCATGAATATTCCGACCGTATTGAGAGATATGAGAGCAAGAACGATACGAGAGCGGATCCTCATCGTGTGGTCCATAGTTTGTCTTGTGAAAATCGTGTGGTCCAGAGCGTTTGTGTGTGTGTTCTTGGTGTTTTAGTGTGTGGGTTTTGAACTTTTAGATCTATTTACACCTTTATTGAAGCTTGAAAAGTAGTTTGGGGATCAATGAGAGGCGTATGGATCTATGAGAGGCGTATAGGAGTTTTTTTTTTCTTTTTTTAATCTATTAAACTTAGTATAAGAGAATTAAGAATCGGGATAATCAATGGATGAGACACTTGTCCGAATGGAAGGGACGGGTGCATTTAACTGAGAGGTCACGAGTTCGATCTGGGCGGACACTGGTTTGAGGCGGGTTTTTTGCATTTTTTGGGGATTTTATTTATGAAACATATAACCTTTGTATAAGAGAATTAAGAATCATAATTCTAAACGGGTGAGACACTTGTCCTAGTGGAAGGGACGGGTGCATTTAACTAAGAGGGCACCAGTTCGAGCCGCGTAGAAACTGGTTTAGGGCCGTTTTTTTTTTTTTTTTTGCATTTTTTGAGATTTTTTATTATTCATTTATTTATATTAAAATTAATTCCTTTTCTTAAAAAAAGAAAAACATATTTCATTTTTGTTTTGAGTCAACGGTTTCTATTCCTTTTAAAACAATAGTTTTCTTTTATTTTGTACTCCTTTCTTTTATATGAAGCACTTTAATTAACATTTTTTTATAAAAAAAATGTTGCGTACACTATATTTGACGGATGTTACAATTTAATTAAATTATATTAAAGAGAAACATTAATAAATTTGTTGCTTACACTATATTTCATGGATGCTACACCTATAACAAGTCAGTAACTTCTTTTTGTCGAGTTCTTTTACTACCTAGTAACGCCCTACCCTGTGCAGTACGAGACATGTACATTGTCTCCCATTCCATAGCTTCCATAATTCGGTATATATTCCAAAGTCCATTTGGGACTGGCATCGGGCTATCATCCGTTAACTTAACCATGATGAAAGGGCCACCTTCGACATAAGTGATCGTTAAAATGGAATTGTTCGGGTAAACCTGCGGTCCATCGAACATCGGGAAGTAAGTTTGACAAACACCGTTGCTTAAATGTTGAACAATCACACCAAATTTTTGAGCCACCAACAACCCTGTGTAGGGCAACACAATCCAGCATGCCTTTGGTACAGGCTCCACATTTAACTAATTTATCAATCGATACACATCGTTGTAACATCCCTTGTCCAATGAGTCGAGTATATCCCCCAACGCTTTTTGTTAATGAACATCTCGTCGAGTAGCTCTTGGCGGACCCACTTCCACTGTTTCTGCTCCAACCCCAAACCCATAGCTATGGATCGAAACCCCCCAGTTACCGTCCGGCTGGGCATCTTCAATATGTGTTATGTATCTCCGATAGCTAGATGGAAGTTAATCCTTAAAATGCTCGATCATGTTTTTGTACCTATAATTGGCAAAAAAATAAAAAAACTCAAAAATATTAAAAAATAAAAAATTGAAAAAGAATTCTAAAAATATGTATGTATGTACGTATGTACCTGTGCCTGGCCAACAGTGGAAAGTCTTTATCTATAATCGGAATTGTATTTTTTTTCTTTGCTTTTCTTTGAATGACTACGTCGCACAATTGGCTTTTAAGTGTAGTCGTTCCTTTGTGATTCGGGTTGTTTATCTTTACTTCGCGCAAGGTCTTCATTCTTTTGTTGTTTTGCTTTCGTAGTTGGGCGGCCCCAGGTATCTTGTTGTACCTCAGGCGGTTGATGGTCAGTCATACTTGGATTCAACACCGCTTTCATCTTCGACAGCATACTTTTTAACACTAGAGGTGGTTGCGCCTGTAGTTGTTGTGTGAGTCTATCCATTTCCGCCTGAATATTACAATCGTCTTGATTAATTTTTTCTGTCAAAAAATCAAGTTTTGTCCAGAATTTGTCTATCGCGGCAAGTGGAATTTTGCAACCTGTTTTTCAAGAATCATTGTTAAAACATGAAGTTTAATGATGATTATATTCTATGGATCGAAGCATATGTTATAGTTGTTATGTTACCTGTACTTTCCCACCACTCCATCTGACAAGCACATGGCAACCCACAACCCATAGAAAGCTGGTGGCCACAAGTCCCTCTGCTACCCTCAACGCATGTAGCTTTTTCCTCTCGACAACCAACAACTCTAAGGCTTTTTGGGAAACATTACTGCGTAGGTTGTCAAAAAACGGTATTCTGTGGTCCCCCATTTGCAAGGACCTGCTCTCCTGAAAATAAGTTTTATTTGTATGTGTTGTGACTCTACAACTTTGCCAACAAGCCACACAAGTCTATGGAGCGAGTTGTTTGGCCCTTTAATGTATCTCTTAAACTTAGAATGCTGGCTTTCAACTCTGTTGGTTGTATGTTGACCAAAATTGGGGACTGTGTTAGTCCAAGCTGAAACGAACTTTTCTTTATAATCTTTCAGCCACACATTATACAAATACTCCAGAACATCTGAAAAAAATTGAATACACCGATTTGCAATGTTTGTATGTATATATGTATGGATGAATGTATACCTGATCGTTCGTCGTTAGTCAGTCGCGTGAAAAGTCGCTCAAAGTTATAATTGTATAGCGTCGGAGTGGGAGAACTACACAGTCGAGACCAAGAAAGCTTGAAAATTTTCCAGTCTTCATCCGTAAATTTTTCCGAACAATGTTTTAGAATATTTTGTGAGATGTGCCACCTACATAGCAATTTCGAAGCTTTTGGGGATACTTTATCGCAAGAATTCATCAAAGCTTGATCCCTATCTGTTACAATTACACGTGGCTCCATACAATCTACCAACAATTCTTTGAGCTTCTCCAGGACCAATAAGAAGTTATCTTTTTTTTTTTCTTTAGAGACAAACGCATGAGCCACACAAAAAGACTTGTGTGTCGATGTCACACCCACAACTTGAGTAAACGGAAACTTATACTCATTCGTTTTGTAGGTAGCATCAATCATCAACACATGTGGGAATGCACGCCACATGTTGTACGAGTCCGGATGAACGAAAAAAACCTCCTCCACCGCGTTTGTGGAGGGATTCACCCTGGTGAAATAAACATACATTTCTTCTTGCAACATGTTCTCCAATATCTGCATTGGAGTTCGATCGCTGTACATTTTGAGTTTAATCTTTTTTATCATGTTTTGTATGTCTTGTAGAATGCACACGCTGTGTGGGTTTTGTTTTCTTATGGTTAAATGTATATTTGAGGCTCCGTGTTTTGAAGATAAAGTCTCTCCACCAGTGATTCTTCGTCCGGAATCAGCCTTCTAGCAAACGTGTGGCCCTCGAGAAATTCGGCAGGCTCATGGTTATGAATGTTTTTCTTCTCCACAAGGCTCCAATTACCACTACTTGAGTCTAGTTTCCCTATCAGACTAAAAGGACATCCAACCTTTTTGCTACCGGAACGCCAAACTGTTGTTTTACTTTTGGGTTCGCCGCCACGATCGCATTGCAACCATATCTTCACTGTCCTTGCTGACGAACCTTCGCCTTTTGTTATCGTTCGTTGCGTCACAATGACGTAACCTTTCGCAACCTCTCTTTTGTAAACCCAATTCTTCAACTCTTCAAGTGACCCAAATACCTCAAAAAAAGGTACATTAGAAATCCACATAAATGAAATTAATATATTAATTTGTCGAAAAAACAATAAAAAAATTCGGGTTGAACATCGGGTTCGGGTTAATATGTATGACACATTTTCGGGTTTGTATGAAATTTCGGGTCATACATTTTCTAGTTTTAATCAGTATACATGCCTCGTTCGTGTTCGTTCGGTTCATTTACAAGCCTAAGTAATCTATTTTTAACAAAATATTTCATCAGAATATATAAAATATTTCACCAAAATGATAACGAAATCGGGTTAATATGTATGAGACAATTTTAGGGTCGGGTTCGGGTTAAGGTCGGGTCGGGTCGGGTCGGGTCAAACATTTTCTATATTTCTCCTACCTAATAAAAATTATATATAACGAATAACACGTATACAAAATCATGTTTTCTCATTCTAAAATTATATCAACATTATATAACACGTAATTGATGGTTATGTCATACCTTTTTTTGTTTTTTTCTCGTCATTAGCAACCTTCCTCGTTAGCACGTTCGTCGTCATCAACACCTTCCTCGTTAGCACCTTCGTCGTCGTTAACACCCTCCTCAAAGTGCATTACACCTTCCTCGATTTCGTTATCATTTTCCTCAAAGTCCTTAGCACATTCCTCGACTTCGTTATCATTTTCCTCAAAGTCGTTAGCACCTTCTTCGACTTCGTTATCATTTTCCTCAAAGTCCTTAGCACCTTCCTCATACTCTAACTTATGTTGGTTTTCCGTATACGAATGGTAAGTCCCGTATTCGTGTTGCGGATAACTTTGGGCAATGTAAGATGGTTCTGCCTCATCTACAAACACCTGGTTCAAATCAGGTAACACGGGACGCACACCCCCGTCATCACAACGAGGCACGGACACAACTTCCTCCTCACCTCGATCAACGCCGGATAACCAAACGCTTTCGGAGATGTATGACTGGTTCGAATCTTCACCAAAAAAATTACCAATGTCCCAAAATGGCATCTTTATGCTTCACGGTCTCAACCAACGTTTTTATTTGAGAATTTTCATCATTTTCATCGATATTTTGTGAGTTTTGAAAATTTGAATGAAATAGTTCCCGTATGCTTGGGTAAATAAACATCTCGATCGATAAGGGGCGTATAGGTTAATAAGGGCGTATGGGGTCACCTTTTCACGCTTTTCAGACTGAACTCTCTGCATGTCAGTAATTATATCTTAAATTCATCAAAAGTCGTGCCGGTAAGCCACGTATAGCTCAATGAGAGGCGTATAGGGTTTAATGCTCCAACTACCACAACCTTATACGCCTCTTATAGGGCAATGAGAGGCGTATCAAACCCTTTTTTTCTGACACGTTTAATGCTTTCAACTGTATACTCCCGTTATTGCCCTATACGCGACCTCTGGGGGGATGTGCACATAAAAAGTGGGGATGTATCAATACCCTCACCCATTAGAAAAGCTCAAAATATAAATAATAACCTAATAAAACATAGCAACATTCAACAAAATCTTTTATTGAGCGTGTTGTTGAACCGGAAGAACTGGACATCTTTCAAGGGGACATCCCTTGCTTCAATAAGAGTAGGAAGATTCAAGTATGAAGTACACAAGCAGCATGAACTCACGGTTCCGAAGCAATTAACCCGAATTGACGCCTCTATCGCTATAGCCAACGCAAAATTACTGAAGCAATCATCGGGTATAATCACTGTTACGGGCCTTTAAATGAACAGAAATATACATACGTACAAAAGGTTCCAGAGTGCTGTTTTCAGATGTTTTTGCTCCATTTTTGTATAGATTTTGAGTTATTTCATGCTTGTTTATGGAGTTTGTGAAATGGTGGAAATTAAAGAAGTATGATTTGTTTTTTAGATGAGCAAGATCATGTTTATCTAATACAAAAAAAATTGTGGAGCAAGTGTTTGCATACAAATATTTAATTTCTATAAAAGTTGTTTAATGATAAATTATTTCACAAGTGCTTCACTGTTTAGATAACTTATTTTAGTACTTTACAAGCAATCAAACGCAAGCGTAGTCTCACAAACACAATTCCAGTACATGAGTGATGAGTCCACATCTTTACTTTAGGGTCGGGTCAAGCTCATTGCAAGAATATCATCAATCAACCGAGCCAAATGAATAGATGACGACCCCGTCTTAGTTATCGACTCTTTAGCCAAATTTGCCCAAGTATTATCAGATTGTGTATATACATTATGTTTCGAGTCCATAATATCCCTAACTGCCTTTTCAACTCGCAACCGATCACAAGTATCTTTTATATCTACTCCCACTTTCCATACCTCTTCCACAAATCGACTATTCACTTGTTGGTCCACAAAGTTTGGCCAACAAACCATGGGCACACCCTCTGCTAAACTTTCCATAGTCGAGTTCCAGCCACTATGTGTCAAAAACCCACCAATGGCTGGATGGGCAAGTACATCTTCTTGTGGAGCCCATTCTACTATACACCCGATTTCTTTTGTACGTGCTAGTAGCTCATCTGGAACCTGAGACTCGTCATACCCACCAATGATCGACCCAGGCCGTCTCACCCACAAAAAGGGTGTTCCACTATTAATCACACCATACCATATTTCAACCAGTTGGTCAACTGTCATGGTCGCAAGACTCCCGATGCTAATAAAAAGAACGGTTTTTGGATCGTGTTTATCGAGCCACGAGATGCAGGTTCGATCTTCCTTCCAAACACTGTTAGAGAAGGAGTTTTCTTGCAATGGGTTTGTGTTAGCCGTAAGTTGAGCTTTGTGAAGAGTGTGTAGTGGGCCTATGGTGTAAATATTTGGACAAAGTTTTCGCATGTGTTTGAGTATTAGACTATCCAACTCTTCAAATGTATTGAGTATGAGACCTTGAGCTTGAGGAACCGCACGAGCTTCTTTGACGATGAGTTCAATCGACAGGCTCGACATGTCGGTGGAACGACACTGGCTAGCAAGGTCCCGTCGTCGAATAATTTCTTCTGTTCCTGGAATGCTTGTTACCAACTCGTCTAAATCATTTCCTGAGGAATGAAAATAATTGGTAAATAATAAACGAATAAAAACCTTATATTGTTAGTTTATGAACTTGATAAGTACATTTGTTACGAAATATTAATAATTTTTGAGTTTTTAATATGTTATAACTCAGGTTTAATACGACAATATTATTAATGGTCTAGAAGTTAGATTGTTCTTCGCTAAACAACCGACTGGCTGACGGGTTATTCTCCCCCATCCTTGGTTCTTCTTGATCGTTTTCACCTTAAAGCTCTGATTCCAATTGTTGGAATTTAACCAGTGATCCGATTGCAAAACAAAAACACTGAGAATTTTTGTGGGGAGGACTTTTTATTTTTACCCACAACACCTTTTCTGGTTTTGTTAGCTCAAAACTCATGAAAATAAATGTATACATAACCCGGGTTGAGATCCTGTACAAACAGTGCTAACTATAAGAACCGTAAGAACAGATCTGAACCATTGATAGTTTAAATCAAGGGTTGGGGTTGATTATAAATAAAACCCTTATAATTAAAAATTAGTACTAACAAGTTAGGGGTAATTTCGTAAAATTGCTAGTCTTTTGACCATTTTCAATCAAATACAAATTCCACCAAGGTTTTTTAAACTAAAATAACTTTTATATACTTCATTATTTAAAAAAAAAAATATACCATAAAATCAAGTATTTTTTTATCTTTAACATGAGTACCATATTGCTATACCTTTTTTTATTTATAAAACTAACTTTAAAAAAAGTTACCAAAAGTTGTTTTATAATTGTGCTGATAATGTGTTAATTACAATATAATACAAGAAAACACCAAAAGTAGATATAATCAGCACATCTGATGTGCTGATAATGGAGAACGATTGAGGATGTTGTGCTAATGTCGTTTATGTTTATTATGGAGAACGATTAAGGACGATGTGCTGATAATGGAGAACGATTAAGGATGTTATGCTAATTATATAGTGTTGTGCTGATTATATTTTTGTGGTGGTTCCTACAGGTTGGTTCGATCATGAAGAGTTACTAGATAATGGATATGTTAAAAAATCAACCTTTGATTTGAATTAAACTTGCATGGATTTAGGGATGTTTTAATAATTATTTTTAATTAGTTATAAATAAATATGGTGAAAAGGTCTAAATTAACCCTAAACTAATTTTTTATTGAGGGACACTTATCAATTTTGTGTTGGTTCTTACGATTTCTTACAATCATAAGTGTTTGTATTTGATCCAATTCCTACCTAACCCATCTATTTATAAGCTACCCTCAACTTAGAAAGCCAAGCTTCCTTTTCTAATTCAAATACGCCACTGTTGTTTCAAATATCAAAATAAATAAATAAACAAAATGATCTAATTAAGTGAGGGAAATTCACCAAAATATACGTTCTACACGTAGAGACTTCACATAGATGAAGAGTCTCTATAGTCTTTTCCTCTTTTATTTCCTCCCACGATTTTTAAACATGTATAACTTTTTTTCATACCATAATCTATATATATTTTTTAAATTACACCAAATTAAAGAAAATAAAATGATTTTTAATTTGGTGTAATTTTTTTTTTAAATTATCGTATGAAAAAAGTATTCAAATTCAAAAATCATATTGAAAATAAAAGAGGAAAATGCTATACATAGACACTTCAATCAAACCCATAGAATCCATAGACTCTTCGTCTAATACCATTTGTAGAGTCTAAAAATAAAGAACGCATAAAATATACATAGACCCTTTAGACAAGTGACTCTTTTCTAGTGGATCTTAGGATGGGTATACTATAATTTAGGAGTCTATTTTTCAGATGTTTAGGATAAGTTTCACGTTTTGAAATAAATAATTTTTCATACTTTCCCCAAATTTAGACACTTTATATGTTTATTTTAATAAAATTTGTTTGATCAATGTTTATTTTTGTCATTTTCCTTGACTTTGACTCTGTCTTATAAATTAAAGTTGCTAGATAAATTATGACCTAATCCAACCGCCCCAACTCTTTCTTTTGTCACATTCACATCGGGATTAAACCATCAAAAAAAAAAAAAAAAAAAAAGGTCACAAAAACAATTTGGAAATTCTTTATACAACTTTTGGTGTTTTGCTAATTAACATTTTGCAAGATCTACAAACTTTTGGTGTTTTGCTAATAAACATTTTGCAAGATATAAGACTATGCGGTGTGGAGGGGTTTGGGTTGGAAGGCCATGCTTAACACGTGACGAGTGTTGCATCCACAAGTTAATATTAAAAAACAAGGGTGTGGTGTGGTGTGGCGTGGCTTCGGTTGTCGTGGCCAGCCATGTAGGGTTTTTTTTTTTTTTTTTTTTATATTGGAAACATAGCAATATTCAACTGTTCATAAAAAACTTAAATTATTCAAAGTGATGTTGAACAGGAAGAAAACCAACCTTTGAAGGGGACATCTCCAGCTTCAATAAGAGTAGGAAGATTCAAGTACGAAGTCCACAAGCAGCATGGACTCACGGTCTCGAAGCAAATCACCGGAACTGACGCCTCTTTCGCTACATCCACCGCAAAACTGAAGTAAGCATCCGGTATCATCACAGTCACTGGCCTTTCCGATTTCCAACTAAACTTACCCGAAACCATCATCTCCCGGAATAGAGGTTTAGTGACCGCATCCACACCAGCCATCACCTCCAAGAACCGGTCTACTGAGACTGGTGTTTCATGCTCAACTCCATCAGGAATCGTCTCGAATCTGAAGTTGGGGTAGCGGCTGAACCGGGACAGGACCTGGGTGTGGCGGAGGAGAGGGCGATGGATGTGTTCGGTGTTAAGGAAGGTGACACGGATGCCCGAAAGACATAGGAGCTCGGCTAACTTGAGAAAACAGTTAACCGGGCCTTGAAATGGTATGGGGAAGATTAGTACATGAGGTTCAATGGTGTGTGTAGAGTTCATTTGTTCATGACTTTGGTCCATTGTGGAATCAGTTTAGAGCAATTTTATACTTGGTTTATAAGTTGTGTGGAGATCGAAGAAGTTATATATTAATATTGTGATGATCAAGATAATGTTTACCTAATACAAAAAGAAATGGTTGTAGAGGAATCCGAGAGTGGAACTAGTGCGGTTTGAATTCTCTTGCTGCGAGTTTAAAATAATCCTTTAAAGAATAAGTCTCACTTGTCCCTAAGTTAACAAAAGAAAAAAACCAACTTTTTTATCTTTATTTCTCATTTTTTATATGGGCTGATCTACGAGTTGAATTATGTTCAATTTTATATGCATTAAGTTGGTCACATGCCATGAGAGTTGTATGCATATGTATATATAGAGAAATTGTGCTGACTTAGATCGACTTCAGTTTGTTAGAAGTTTATATTGCATCAAAACATTCTTTTAAAATTTGTAGTTAATAATACCCATGTATGTATGACTTACACCCTACTACTAGATTGTTGCTTCCTACTTACATCACACGTCACCATAAAGAATAACCCGCAAACGCCATACATACACCACAAACCCCAACAACATCTATGATTCGACAAAATAGACGTACCAACCGCAACGCGCGGGCATTCCCACTAGTAACATAATAAAACATAACAGCATTCAACAAAATGTTTTATTCAACGTGTTGTTGAACCGGAAGAAAAGGACATCTTTGAAGGGGACATCCCTTGCTTCAATAAGGGTAGGGAGAATCAAGTATGAAGTCCACAAGCAGCATGATCTCACGGTTTCGAAGCATATAACCCGAATTGACGCCTCTATCGCTATAGCCACCGGAAAATTACAAGAGCAAGCATCGGGTATAAATGTATAATCACTGTTACGGCCTTTAAATGGTAACAGAGAGAAATATATGTACGTACAAAAGGTTCCAGAGTGCTGTTTTCAGATTTTTTTGCTCCATTTTTGTATAGATTTTGAGTTATTTCATGCTTGTTTATGGAGTTTGTGAATTGGTGGAAATTAAAGATGTATGATTTGATTTTGAGATGAGCAAGATCATGTTTATCTAATACAAAAAAAGATTGCGGAGCAAGTGTTTGTATACAAATATTTAATTTCTATAAAAAAAGCGTTTAATGATAAATTTATTTCACAAGTGCTTCATTGTTTAGATAACTTATTTAAGCACTTTACAAGCAATCTAACGCAAGCGTAGTCTCACTAACACAATTCCAGTACATGAGCGATGAGTCCACACCTTTACTTTAGGGTCTGGTAAAGCTCATTGCTAAAATATCATCAATCAACCGATCCGAATGAATAGATGACGACCCCGTCTTAGTTATCGACTCTTTAGCCAAATTTGCCCAAGTATTAGCAGATTGTGTATATACATTATGTTTCGAGTCCATAATATCCCTAACTGCCTTTTCAACTCGCAACCGATCACATGTATCTTTTATGTCTACTCCCACTTTCCATACCTCTTCCACAAATCGATTATTCACTTGTTGGTCCACAAAGTTTGGCCAACAAACCATGGGCACACCCTCGGCTAAACTTTCCATAGTGAGTTCCATCCGCTATGTGTCAAAAACCCACCAATGGCCGGATGTGCAAGTACATCTTCTTGTGGAGCCCATTCTACTATACACCCGATTTCTTTGGTACGTGCTAGTAGCTCATTTGAAACCTGAGACTCATCGTACCCACCAGTGATCGACCCAGGCTGTCTCACCCACAAAAAGGGTGTTCCACTATTAATCACACCATACCATATTTCAACCATTTGGTCAACGGTCATGGTCGCAAGACTCCCGATGCTAATATAAAGAACTGTTTTTGGATCGTGTTCATCGAGCCACGAGATGCAGGTTCTATCTTCCTTCCAGACACTGTTAGAGAAGTTGTTTTCTTGCAATGGGTTTGTGTTAGCCATAAGTTGAGCTTTGTGAAGAGTGTGTAGTGGGCCTATGGTGTAAATATTTGGACAAAGTTTTCGCATGTGTTCGAGTATTAGACTATCTAACTCTTCAAATGTATTGAGTATGAGACCTTGAGCTTGAGGAACCGCATGAGCTTCTTTGACGATGAGTTCAATTGACAGGCTCGACATGTTGGTGGAACGACACTGGCTAGCAAGGTCCCGTCGTCGAATAATTTGTTCTTTTCCTGGAATGCTTGTTATCAACTCGTCTAAATCTTTTCATAAGGAATGAATATAATTGGTAAATAATAATAGAATAAAAACCATATATTGTTAGTTTATGAACTTGATAAGTACATTTATTTTTGTCATTTTCCTTGACTTTGACTCTATCTTATAATTCAAGGGTCATGGTATCTAGACACCCCCCCCCCCCCCCAGAATTAGTGTACATCCCTCAATATGAAGTGTATAGCACAATACGCTTCCTATAGGGTTTATAAGCAATAAATGCTAAACCAATAGGAACCGTATAAGCCAATACGCTTCCCATTCGCTTGCTGAAACCTGATGCTCTCTGTCATGCAGGAAGTGCAGAGAGTGCAGACCTGAAAAGTACTGAAAAGTTTTGAAAAGTGAGTGCAACAGGAAGCGTATTGGGCAATACGATTCATTTACAGTTACTAGGAAGTGTATTCAGCAATACGCTTCCCATAGGGTTTTGGTTGGTGGACCAATTAAATCAATAGGACGCGTATTGAGAAATCGATTCCCATAGGTACCCAATAGGAAGCGTATAGCGCAATACGCTTCATATTGATACGATGAACAAATATGCTCTGACATACAGGTAGTTCAGAACTGAAAAGCTGTAAAGTGACTCGAATATGAAGCGTATAGAGCAATATGATTTCCATAGGGACCCAATAGGAAGCGTATAGGACAATACGCTTCCCATAGGGTTTTGGTTGGTGGACGAATTAATTCCATACGAAGTGTATTGGGCAATATGATTCCTATAGGACCAGAAATCTGTTGTATATCCAAGCTTTGGGGATGAATGTATTATGACGAAAATTCACAAACTAAACAATCCGATCAAACCATTCGTATCACGATGTCGTCTTGGGGCCTCAATTATATTTTTGGTGATTATTTAAACGAGTCATATCCGAACGAATCATACATCTCTGAAAGTAAAATCGAACACGTTGTTGAACGAAGGGAGGAAGAGGTTGCATCCGTGGTTCGTTGTAATGACGGGTTTCAGGTGCCCGATTTGAACCAAGAGTACGCAGATGAACCTGAAAGCTTTCCGCAGCACCAATACCCGTCTTACCATTCGCATGCGGATGTAAAACACGAGAACGAATACGAGTACGAGTACGGGGAACGTGTTAAACATATCGAGGAAGATAACGGTTTAGAGGAAGATGATAACGATTTCGAGGAACCTGATGACGAGGAGGAAGTTGGCAACGACAACGAAGAACCTAACCCGGATGTTACTTTTGAAACGAAGCAGGTTTGACATTCCGGTTACTTACGTGTTATTTAAATATTTTGTGTTTATATTCTTATAGGGATGTTTTTACCATTAAGGTTTCACTATCACACTTTATAGATTGGGAAATATATGTGTTATTCGATGTATAATTTTTATTAGATTCTGTATTTTGTTACATTTTTTTCGATCTATAGTGTGTTTATATTGTTTTAGGGTCTATAAAGATGTTCTCACTCTTAATTGTTTATAGGCTCCGGCACATCCTGTACACGGCACAGTCCGTCGCCCTCTATTAGGCGTGGCACAACATTTACGGAGGAGGAGCTCCCGGAGTCTAACGAGGAGTCTGATGAGGAGTCTGACAAGGAGTTTGACGAGGATTGATGACGATAGTGGTTTGTGATGTTTTTATATTTTGCAATATTGTACGAACAATTTAGTTTTTATGTTTTGATGTATGAACGATTTAGTTTTCCGTTTAATTAGGATACGTTTGTTTTGGTAAGTTATAATGTATGTATATGTTTGGTTTGTTTGGATTGCTTAATTTAACTACGTTGTTTAGAAAAATTTATAAGAGAAAAATGCCCAGATAGTCTTTGTGGTTTGCTAAATTTTCACCCTTAGTCCCTAACTTTCTAAAATTACAGCTATAGTCCCAACTTTTGCAATTTCGTTCCTGGATAGTCCCTGAAGCGAATGGGGGTTAGTTTTTTATGTTAAATAGGTGTGAAATGACCAAAATTTCCTTTATATTAAGAAAATAACAAATAAAACATCAAGTGGGACCTACCCACCACTCACAGCAACTTCAACATATTAAATAAAATATGACCTAATCCAGCCGCCCCTACTCTTTCTTTTGTCACATTCACATCGGGATTAAACCATCAAAAAGAAGTCACAAAAACAATTTGGAAATTCTTTATACAACTTTTGGTGACTTGCTAATTAACATTTTGTAAGATCTTAATAACATTAATTTACTTTTGGAAACATAGCAATAGGTAGAGAATCCTGTACATTAATCCAGAAGTGTATTATAACACTATATATAACACTATATAACACCATATAAACACCGTATAACAATATGTAACACCATATAACACTATGTAACAGTATATAACACTATATAACAAATATAACACTATAGTTTGCCTGATAGCATGTCTATGATAGATGTATAGTGTTATATATTGTTATATAGTGTCATATAGTGTTACATAGTGTTATATGGTGTTATATGGTGTTACATAGTGTTATACGGTATTTATATGGTGTTATATAGTGTTATATATAGTGTTATAATACATTTCTCACACTTCTGGATTAATGTACACTATCCCTACCCCATAGCAATATTCAATTATTCATCAAAAACTTAAATTATTCAAAGTGATGTTGAACAGGAAAAAAACCAACCTTTGAAGGGGACATCTCCAGCTCCAATAAGAGTAGGAAGATTCAAGTACGAAGTCCACAAGCAGCATGGACTCACGGTCTCGAAGCATATCACCGGAACCGACGCCTCTTTCGCTACATCCACCGCAAAACTGAAGTAAGCATCTGGTATCATCACAGTCACTGGCCTTTCCGATTTCCAACTAAACCTACCCGAAACCATCATCTCCCGGAATAGGGTTTAGTGACCACATCCACACCAGCCATCACCTCCAAGAACCTGTCTACTGAGACTGGTGTTTCATGCTCAAGTTTATCAGGAATCGTCTCGAATCTGAAGTTGGGGTAGCGGCTGAACCGGGACAGGACCTGGGTGTGGCGGAGGAGAGGGCGGTTGTTGGGATTGAACCCTACCAGAGGAACATATAATTAAAGCCAAAACTGGATCAGAATAGTGGATCCAGAATAAGCAGATGTTACATACAAGTCTCTCCCCTTGATAGTGATTTCAACATCTGCTGACCTCCTATCTACTGATCGTGCAAACTGCTGACCCACAACTGCTGTTCAAGTAAAGACCTGATGAAAGACTAAAGCTCTGTTGTTCAATCTACTGCCTTGGTTCAAGCACTGCTGATCCGGACAAGTACTGCTGGGTTCACAGTAGTGGAGGGATGCAGCCGCTGTTTATTCTGTTTTTATGTAATATAATGTAATAGCTGTAGTTAGCATAGCAGTGTTTGTATTGATCAGAGGTTATAGTTTGTTAGGAGGTTAGATGTCACTTTCATGGTGACGTCAGCTTAAGATGCTCAGTGGTTTGCTAGTGCCTATAAATAGAACAGTGCGCTGTACTGTTCTATTAGCTCTTTGCAACATCGTCTTCTCTGCACGAACAAACATTGAGCTCTGGCTGAGGGGGAGTTTGTATTCAATCATTGCAATTGTAATCGTAATTGAAATAAATTCAATCTTTCGGTTCATTGTGAAAAATGTTTGATCAAAGCAATACTTTCGTTTGATTGTATGCAAAGTTTGTTTCCATCTTAATTCCGCTGCACTACTCATTCATTTCCATCTTAATTTCAAACACAAAATACAATCAAAACCAAACTCAGATCCAACAATTGGTATCAGAGCTTGGACAGTCAAATTTGATTTAACAATCAATTTGACATAAATAGTTCAGCTCAAAATCGTTGATATCGATAGTTTGTTCGTGTGTGTTGAAAAACAGAGCAAGGTTTAATCACCATTAAAGTTGATTAATCAGTGTCTGTAAAACAACCAGGATGACGTCACAATCTCAAGATGATAAGAATAACATTGGCTCACTTTTTAAACCACCTATGCTTAAAAGAAATGAATAGAACATCTGGGAGCGGAGGATGGGTCACATCCTTGCTCAACAGAACTCCGGATGTTGGAGGCCTGTTGTTTTTGGTCCCCATGTTCCTATGGTGCCAAGCGCTGAAGATGCTAAGAAGTTCGTTCCTAAACCAACTGAAAACTATACTGAAACTGATTTCCAAAAGTTCGAACTCGATGCTAAAGCGTTTAGCATCATAGCATCTGCGCTACCCAATGAGATTTATGCTGGACTGTTACATTGTAACAGTGCCAAAGAACTTTGGGATGCGCTGAAGGAACAGTTTGGGGGAACCGAAGAAGTCATTGAAAACAATAGGGAAATACTGAACCAGCAGTATGAAACATTTTGTCACATCAAGGGTGAATCACTGACTCAACAATTTGAGCGGTTCAGTTGTCTCATCAGTGAACTAAGGCTTGTTAAAGTAACTTTTCCAAATTCAACTCAAAATAGCAGGTTCCTTAGGTCACTACCAGAAAAATGGGACACCATAGCTTTTGTCACCAGAAACTCTACTGAGTTCAAAGATCTGACCCTGACCCAACTTCATGGTCGACTCCTGACCTATGAAAGGGAGTTGAACCAGAAAAGAAGTTGAAAGAGTCTGGAAAGGTTGCTGATGATTATTCATTCGGTAGAACAGCTCTGTTTGGTCAGGAAGAATCTGGGAGCAGTGGTAAGGATCAGGGTTATGATCACTTCATTGATATAACTGCTGGCGTAAATTTTAACAACCCTGATCCTCACTCTGCAAACTATGCATTTACAGCTAATGAAAACTAGATGTCAGATAATTGGTGTTTTGAACTTAATGATTTACAACATTTTGATCCCACTGACTTAGAAGAGATGGACATTCTGCACCAATTGGCTTTGCTCAGTGTTAGAACTAGCAAATTCTACAAAAGAACAGGGCGAAAATTCCCAGGTTTACATGGGAATCTAAGGGTTGGGTTGGATAAATCGAAAATCAAGTGTTACAAGTGCAATAGGCTAGGTCATTTCGCTAGGGAATGCAGGAGTCAAACTACTGGTCCTATAATCACTCATCCTAGCTCAAACCCTAGACATCAAAACCAAAGCACTGTGCACTATTCCCAATATACCCCTGCAGCTCATGTTAACACTGCTCATTATACTGCTGCCCCTGTGCCTGTGCATTATGTCCAAACTACTGTTCCACATATTCAGTATGTTCAAACCCCTGTCCCCCAAGCACAAGTGCAACCTGTTGCACCTCAAACAGCTGCTCCAGCAGTGGTACAACCAGATCAGCAAAGCTTTTTCACTCAAGGCTTTGTTGACTGGAGCAGCATGCCTGATGAGCTTGGTGATAAAAATTTTGCACTCTATGCTTTTGATGAACCTTCTAATGATGAATTTTGTTTGATGACATTAGAGTCAATATCATAGGGGATTGAAACTGAAGGTGAACAGCTAAGTGCTGAAACAGTGGATGAGGTGAATGAAGCAGTGGTTACTGATGTGGCTGGTGAACTACTGCTGGGAGAAAGTTCAGGAACCCTGATTGAACCAATGACAGACCCATGGTCCGAAGAGGACAAAGAAGAATAGAAAAATGAGAAAGCAGGTGAGAAAGAAGAAAGAGCTGATGATGAAGAAAATCATCAATGTGATTGTGCAATGATGGCTGCTGCCAAGGTATCTCCTCAAGTTCTTGAAAAACTGTGTTCTGTCAATTGCATTATTGCTTTTGCTAACATCACAGAGGTAAATGAAAACCTTCGGGATAAAATCTTAACTGATGAAGTCAAATTTGAAAGGTCTTTAAAAGAACTTAAAAATAAATTGACTGAAAAGGAAAAAGAGATCAGCAGTCTGAAAGAAGAACAGAGCATAACCAAAACCCAACTCCAAACTATGGTAGAAAAATACCAAGTTTGCAAAAAGGAGTTGGAGTCCACCCAGATCACCTGTGAAAAATGGGTGGAATCATGCAAAGGGTATGAGGTTATGCTTGAAAAACAGATAAAAAGCAATGTGAAATTTGGTGTTGGTTATAGAAAACATGATGATGAAAACACTGATTTTGAAAAATTTGTTCAAACCACTGATGAAACAACTGAGTTCATCCCCACAAACAAGAATGGCCAAGAAGTGAAAATCACTGATAAACTTGGTAACAAAATCACACTTGACAGACCAATGGGATCCTCTACTTTTGAGGAGCTTGAGAAATACCAGTTTAAACCCACCTGGTCTGATGAGTGTGACATTCTTGAAAATTTCAAGCCCATGGACTTTACAACCACTGATGGTGTTAAAGCTCTAAAAGCTAAAGTCATTCCTCTCAAGGACATCCCAACAGAGGTTAAAAACTCTGTTGCAAAGGAGTCCGAAAAAAGAAAGAAGAAAGAAAAGGTCAATAACCTGTTTTGAGAATTTTGTGAGAAAAGGAATCATCTAACAAAAGACTGTTTCCATTTAAAAGCATATGATTTAAACAAAACAAGTGTCATTGTTCCTGCTGAGAGCTGCATTGTCTGTGGTAAAACAAACCACAAAACTGAAGCATGTGCGTATCTCAAAAACTTTGATGTGAAAAAGAATGAGTACATTGCTAAAACATCCTTGAGTCCATCAACATCATCTGTCAAATTCTCCAAAAACCAACCACTGTTTGTGCCAGTTCAAACAGCTGTCACAAAACAGCTGAACCAAACATCTGTCAAAAGAGATGTTCAGTTTACTGATGCACCCCCTGCCAATCAGTTCAGAAAAGGCAAGGAAAAACACTCTTACCAAAGGATTCCACACGTTTATGAGGCCTACAAAAGGCCCTCTAAACCTAAAGTGAACAGGCATCCTTTTGGGTATCAACAGGTGATTGGTCAAGACCCCCAACAGTGGTTAGCAAGAAACAGTCCTAAAACTGTCCAAACCCCTGACTTAACCACTGTCCATCAATGTGCATCCATCCCAGACACTGTTGAGACCCCATCCAAAGCCTTATTGGCTTTGGAAACCCTAATGAACTATTCCTTTTACTTCATGTGCAGGGAGCTTCTGCCTGTTTAGATAGCCTTTGGTATGTTGATAGTGGAGGCTCCAGGCATATGACTGGATGTAAAGCCCTACTCAAAGATTTCAAAATCCATGGAGGGGGTGATATATCCTTTGGGAATAACAGTAAAGGAAAAGTTCTGGGGTCTGGTACAGTACAGTCTGGCAATGTAAAATTTGAAAATGTCAATCTGATAGACAGTCTAAAATTCAACCTCCTGAGTGTTTCACAAATAAGTGACAAGGGGTATGGGTCATTCTTCACAAAGGAGTGTTGTAGGATTGTTGGACCAGAAATGGTCAAAAAGATTGAAGCAATAATAAAAACTGGTCAAACAAAACTTGTTGCTCAAAGAAGTGGCAATGTTTATGTTGTTGATATGTCTAAAGAGTGTCCTAGAGTTGATGCCTGTCTGTTCTCAGCTGCCTCTAACAAAGAGACAGAACTTTGGCATAGGAGACTGGGGCACACAAATCTTAAGACAATCACTGAAATTTCAAAAAATGGTTTGGTAAGAGGCCTACCACAAAAAGTGTTTTCATGTCCTGAACATTGCATTTCCTGTTTAAAAGGAAAACAACATAAAAGTTCTTATAAGTCCATTGAAGAGTCCAAAACAACCCAGTGTTTGCAAATGCTGCACATGGATTTGTTTGGCCCAGTTCAAGTCATGAGTCTCAAAAAGAAGAGATGTTGTTTGGTTATTGTTGATGACTTTTCTAGGTTTACATGGACTTTCTTTTTACACTCAAAAGATGAGACTGCAGGCATTTTGCAAGACTTTGTGACACAGGTTGAAAAGCAATTTGACCTTCCAGTAAAAGTCTTCAGCAGTGACAATGGCACATAATTCAAAAATAAGGAGTTGGATGCCTTCTGTGTGAAGAAAGGGATTGTAAGGCAGTACAGCATCCCTAGAACACCAGAGCAAAATGGGGTAGTTGAAAGAAAGAACAGAACTTTGATTGAGGCTGCCAGAACTATGCTTGCTGATTCAGGTCCATCAGAGGATTCAACACCAGACTATGGGTATGAAATCATCATCCCTCAAAGGTCTGCCAAAATGGGAAGAGCATCAGATGTTCAAAACAGCTGTCAAAGCTCAACCACTGCTACCTCAACAGTTGTTGACCAAAGTAGCCCATCAACCACTGTTTCCACATCAACAAACACTGCTGACAAAAGTCCCCAAACAGTGGATAAAAGTCAGCATGTGTCCACACAATTACCTCCCATTCCACCACCTTTTGAAGCCACTGCTGGATCATCAAAGTCCCCAGCAGTGGTTAGCTCAGATGATACACATTTGCAGCCTTCACCAACAAATGCCATCATTCCATACCAAGGAGATTTAATCTACTTGAGATCTCATCCACCTGACCAAATCATTGGCAACATCAATGAAGGGGTGCTCACAAGAAGCCAAACCCAAAACATTTGTCTTTTTGCTGGTTTTCTATCACTCCATCAGCCAGTCAAGTACCAAGAGGCACTGAAAGACAACAGCTGGGTAGAAGCCATCCAAGAGGAGCTCCAACAGTTTAAAAGACAACAAGAATGGGAGCTTGTACCACTGACAGAAGAGGTTAGCCCCATTGGCATAAAGTGGGTCTTCAAAAACAAAACTGATGAAAGGGGTATTGTTGTCAAGAATAAAGCCAGGCTTGTGGTTCAAGGTTACAGACAGGAAGATGGGATTGATTATGATGAAACATTTGCCCCTGTAGCAAGATTGGAAGCTATAAGACTGTTCCTGGCCTTTGCTGTCAACCACAACATGAAGGTGTTTCAAATGGATATCAAAAGTGCTTTCCTCTATGGTACAATTCAAGAAGAGGTGTATGTTTGTCAACCTCCAGGTTTTGAGGATCCATTTTATCCAGATCATGTCTACAGGCTAAACAAAGCCTTGTATGGCCTGAAGCAAGCACCTAGAGCCTGGTATGAAACTCTTTCCACCTTTCTACTCTCAAATGGTTTCAAAAGAGGTACCATTGATAAAACACTGTTTTTAAAATGGAGAGGAAAGGATTTAAAGATTGTCCAAATTTATGTGGATGACATTATTTTTGGAAGCACATGCAACAAAATGTGTGAAGAGTTTAGGGAACTCATGACGGCTGAGTTTGAAATGAGTACAATGGGTGAGCTACAATGCTTTCTTGGTCTCCAAGTTCAGCAAATGCAAAATGGTACTTTCATTCATCAAAGCAAATATGCAAAAGAACTTTTAAACAAATTTGATATGAATGATTGTAAACCATGCAGCACACCCATGGCAACAAATAAGCTTGTCATGTCTGATGAAAAGGATGAGCTGATTGACCAAACTCTATATAGAAGCATGATTGGGTCTTTGTTGTACCTAACTGCATCTAGGCCAGACATCATGTTTGCAACATGTGTTTGTGCAAGAAGTCAATCAGCCCCTAGAAAATCCAATCTTATTGCTGTAAAAAGGATATTCAGATACATAAAAAGTGCTCCCACACTTGGTATCTGGTATCCAGCTAATGGGAATATCAAGCTTTCAGGATTTTCAGACAGTGACTTTGCTGGATGTAACACCACAAGGAAGTCCACATCAGGAGGGTGCCAGTTCCTAGGTGATTGCTTAGTTTCATGGCAAAGCAAAAAGCAAGTAGCTGTTTCAACATCCACTGCTGAAGCTGAATACATTGCTGCTGCAAGCTGTACAACCCAACTCTTGTGGCTTCAAAATCAGTTGCTGGATTTTGGTATCACTGCCTTGAAGACACCACTCATGTTGGATAGCCAGGCAGCAGAAAATATCATCAAAAATCTAGTTTCCCATTCAACCACCAAACACATCGACATCAGACATCACTTTGTGAGGTATTGCTATGAAAAAGGTTTGATTTCTCTGCATCGTGTTCCAACTAAAGACCAGCTGGCAGATGTGCTCACAAAAGCACTAGATACAGCCACTTTTGAAAGCTTGGTGTCTAGGATTGGCATGCTGAACATGGAATAACAAGGAAAATCTTGTTTTTCTATGAATAAAAGCATTAAAATGTTTTCAGAAAATCAAAAATCCATCCTTAAAAATAGTTAAAAATGAAGTTTTCATTAAAATCCTTAAAAGTCTGCCATAACCACTGATTGTTCAAAAGTCTGCTCTACATCAAAGTCTGTCCACTGCTGAAAGCCATCCTCTGTTCTCTCATTTCCTTGATAAACTCTGTTGTTCAAAAGAAGTGTCTTATCCACTGATATGCTATCCACTGATAGTGAAAATCATCCACTTCTTCCATTTTACCGTTGTAACCTCTGCCTTCATCAGTAACTATCATAAAAGTACTGTCCTTCATTTCATCAGAGTTTGGCATGTGGGCAGTACATAGTGGTCAAACCTTTTGTAACCGCTGCCACGTCAGCTTTCACTTTTTCCTCTATAAAACCCCCACTGCACACCAAAAACAGGGTTTTACTATCGAATTGAATTCTCAAAAATTCTCTTCTCAAAACAGTTTTTTCTTCAAATTCCTTCACAAATCTCTTCGATCATCATCTCCAAAATGACAAAATCGAAGCCATCTGCAAAACCCACTTCCAAATCATCTTCAAAAGATGCCTCTCAAAAGGCCAAACCCACTGAAATTCCACATAAACCATCTCACAATCTTCTGGGTCTCCTCACAAAATCCGGCACTACAAACATTTTCGATTCCGTCCTTGCTACCATCTCCGCATCAAAGTACAAAACTTTGTTAACAGCGGATGCACCAATTTACTTGACAACCCAAAGAGAGTTTTGGAAGAATGCAACCCTTGAAACACAAGGAGACGCTGTAATAGCCATTAACTCTACTCTAAAGGGAAAAGCTGTAAAGATTACACCAAAATCAATTTCAGAGGTTTTTCAACTCGATGATCAGGAAGGTACAATTTCTTTCCCCAAAAAACGAGTTAAAAAATGATTTTCTGGAAAGAGGGTATAATGCAGAAGTAAAAAAGGATACCTTACAAAAAGGTTACTTCCCTTCTGCAACAAGGTTTTTATTCCATACCCTCCTAATGTGTGTTTCAAACAAAACCACTGCTTTTAATGAAATACCATTAAAAATTCAAAATCTGGGATATGCTATTCTTCAAGGAGAAAATTTTAATTATTCTCGGGAAATTTTTAATGATCTGGTTAAAAATGTTGAAACAAAGGCATTCTTACTATTCCCAAGATTTTTGAGTTATTATTTTAAAAAGAAACTTGGTAAGAGTGATCCTGCTGCAATAAAACAAGGTGCATCTATTCAAATAAACTGCTTAACTGCTGAAACTTTTACAAGGATGTCCACACCTTGCAAAATACAAGCAGAGGTGCCTGAGCAGATTTTAGCAGCTACCACTGCTCCTCAGGTATCTGCTGCTGAGCCCACTGCTCAAGGTGATCAAAGTAGCAGCACAACTACTTTGAAACCCACACCTAAAATCACCAAAAAGCCACAGAAAAAGAAAAATCAAAAACGCCCCAAACCCATCAAAAAGGCAACTCTGGAGGATGAGATACCAGAGCAATTGCCTGTGACAAAACAAAAGTCACAAGAAACCAATGGTGCTTCTTCCTCACAGCAGTTGGTACAAATATCTCAACCCATAACCGAAACTCCTCCTGCTTCTTCTAAAAAAGAACAGGTTGTACACATAGGGACTCCACATCATGATGCTCTGGATTCACTTGTTTCCATCATCCACAGCCCAATGCCCGGGGCAAATTCTCTTTCTACACCAAACCTCACATCCACAATTCCTCCACCAACTAAACTTCTATTGGATGCAATCGATTTGAACCAGGCACTAACCAGTCCTTCTCAATCACCTATTAATGAGAATATACCTCAACAAATGACTGGGTCTGATGTATCAATCCTTGCTAACCCACCAACACAACCTGAGGAGGTTACACCCCTTGAGTTACAAGTAACTCTTGGTGGTATTCCAAGTGAAGCAGCCACTACAAATGTTGAACCCACTGGTTTACATTTGGACAGTGGTTACATCAATAAGACTTCCTTGGAGGCAATTCCTTACATAGCACCTCTGCCAACCACCAGTGGATTTCTTTATCCCACTGGCAACATCAAACGGTTGTCAAGTGTTGAAGTAAGAAGACCCCAGTACCAAGAAAAAGGGGCATCAGTGGTTAGTATTTGGAGTACACTCCCTACCTCAACCACTGATAAAACCACTGTTAGTGGGAAATCAGATGATCCCATTAAATTGGGTGATGATTTAAAATATCAAGATTTGACGGAACGAGTTGACAAATTGGATACATCTGTTGTAGATATCAAAGACATGCTACTACAGGTGTTGAAAATACAAAAGATGCAATCCACTGTTGTTCCACCTCAAACATCTGCTCCACCACAAGCATCTGCTACAAATGAGCTCTGGAACCTCTTCCAACCTTTTCTCCAACAACAAAAAGAAATGGCTGATCAGCAACATGAACTACATGTCCAAAAGCTGAGAAACATAATGGAGTCTAGGTACAAGAACACTCAAGCAGATATTAAGGCAATCAAAGCCCATTATTGGAAACCACTGGCACTGCTCCTCCAACAGTACTTTTCATTGATCAACTTCCCCCAGATAATGCCAAAAAGGGGGAGAAAATTCAGGAGTGGAAGAAGAAGGGAATAGATGATGGTCTCTACATTGAACCAGAAAAGGATGCAATGACCAGGAAAATCCCCTTTCTAGATGGTAGTAAAAAGGTTGATGCTACCCAAGAAGCACTTGATGAAGGAGTAGCAAGTGTAAAAAGGGATAGAGTGGCAAAGGATATTTCAAGGTGGAATGAGGAGAAAAGAGCTTTCATGGAGCTGTATACGCAGGGTTGTTCTGGGTCAAAGGATACTAAAAATCCTAAGCCAAAAAGGAAACCTAAGTCCATCCCATCCAGAATTCCAAAGCATATTCCAAAATCACCATCCAAAAGCCACCAGCATCAAACCTCCACCCAAACAGTAGTTGTAACTCCTGCTGTATCAACTACTGCTGGTACTTCAGAGGTTTCAACATTTGTTATCACTTCAACACACACCACTTCAACATACACCACAACCACTGCTTTATCACCACCACCATTACCACCAAAAACAACCTCACCGCCACCTTCTCCTGCTAAAAAGCAGAAGACAACAGATGTTACAACATCTGCTGTAACGACAACAGTGGTTGAGACACCAGTTGTTTCAACAGCTGTTAGTCAATCACAAACCACTGCCACTCAATCTACCACCACTGTTCCACCCAAAACATCATCAGTCCCTCCTCAAACAAAAAGGAGAAGGCTAATCCTTAAAGAAGATAACTATTCACCATCACCAACATCTTCAAAATCCTTGTCACTTGTCACAATACCCAAGCCTATTCCTATTTCATCAGCACAAGTTCAACAGCCCTTAGCTCCTGCAGGTGTCCAATTTCCTCTTGAGCTTATAGCAGTCAGAGAAGAAATCAAATCTTTCTACTATGAGGATGACCCTACTAAAAGGAAGCTGCCATCAGTAAAAGGATATCCCAGGCCTAGCAATATTGAAGAATATTTGAAAATCAAGGCTAAGCAGGCAGAGGATATCTCAAAAAGAAACACAAAGGGAAATCTGATAGGGAAATACAACAGAACTATCAATACTTGCTCACACAAGTCAGATCCCTGGAAGAATTTGAAAAAAATGTATGTCAACAAATCTCAGAAAGAGCAGATGAGACTCTGAGAAAAGACTACATTGAAAGCATTATGGCAACAAAGAAATACAAGGGAGAAAGACACATATACAAGGAGAGGACCATTCCTGAGCTTGAACAAGAAGCAGCCAGGATTCAAGAAATGATAAAGAATGAGGTCCAACACACTCCTCCAGAATGGTCAAAGTACAAGAAGAATGTGCCTGATAAAACACTTGAGCTGAAGAGAATGAAAGAAGAATTGGTTGCTGCTGATTATGGGAACAAAAGACAAATAGCAAGATGGAGAGAAGATAAAGTCAGGGCTACCTACAAAAGGTTAGAGGAACTTAGAAAGAAAGATCCAACAGTTCCTAAAAAGCCTAACTACTCCAAAGCAGAGGTCTCAAAAAGACCACCAAAGCTGCAAATCAAAAGAACCACTGCTCCAGCTGGTGCTGCCATCTACAAAAGAAGGAGCCAAATCCAGTCAGGGCCTAAAACAGTTCAAGATCTAAAAGCTGGAAATGTTGTTGTAAAATAGGGCATTAGATTAATGATGAAAGAAGATCTTGAACTGGAACAATTTGCAAGTACTGCTCAGCCAGTCATGAATAGGCCAGCATCTCCAAACACCTCATCAAATAAAAATCTCCCAAGAAACCCATCAGGCTCAAAAGTACTAAAGTGGGAAACTGACAAACAGACCCATGTATTGACATTGTTCAGGTCTGATGGAGAAGTGAAGAAAATATCAAGGGAACAAGCACTTGGCCTAAGTCTTGAAGATTTGCAGGATCTCCTTGATCTTCCACTTAGCAGGGATGATGAAGACACAGATGCCTTAACCTTTGAACTACAACTTAAAGGGCAAATAAGGGATCTGTTGATGAGGCAATAAAGTTCCACAATAATGAAGAGTTTTGGCATTATCTGTTCCAGGGGGAGATTGTTGGGATTGAACCCTACCAGAGAAACAGATAATTAAAACCAAAACTGGATCAGAACAGTGGATCCAGAATAAGCAGATGTTACATACAAGTCTCTCCCCTTGATAGTGATTTCAACATCTGCTGACCTCCTATCTACTGATCGTGTAAACTGCCGACCCACAACTGCTGTTCAAGTAAAGACCTGATGAAAGACTAAAGCTCTGCTGTTCAATCTACTGCCTTGGTTCAAGCACTGCTGATCCGGACAAGTACTGCTGGGTTCACAGCAGTGGAGGGATGCAGCAGCTGTTTATTCTGTTTTTATGTAATATAATGTAATAGCAGTAGTTAGCATAGCAGTGTTTGTATTGATCAAAGGTTAGAGTTTGTTAGGAGGTTAGATGTCACTTTCATGGTGACGTCAGCTTAAGATGCTCAGTGGTTTGCTAGTGCCTATAAATAGAACAGTGCTCTGTACTGTTCTATTAGCTCTTTGCAATATCGTCTTCTCTGCACGAACAAACATTGAGCTCTGGCTGAGGGGGAGTTTGTATTCAATCATTGCAATTGTAATCGTAATTGAAATAAATTCAATCTTTCAGTTCATTGTGAAAAATGTTTGATCAAAGCAATACTCTCGTTTGATTGTATGCAAAGTTTGTTTCCATCTTAATTCCGCTGCACTACTCATTCATTTCCATCTTAATTTCAAAAACAAAATACAATCAAAACCAAACTCAGATCCAACAGCGGTGGATGTGTTGGGTGTTGAGGAAGGTGACATGGATGCCTGAAAGACATAGGAGCTCGGCTAACTTTAAAAAACAGTTAACCGGGCCTTGAAATGGTATGGGAAACATAAGTACATGAGGTTCAATGGTGTGTTTGGAGTTGATTTGTTCATGACTTTGATCCATTGTGGAATCAGTTTAGAGCAATTTTCTTCTTGGTCTATTAAGTTGTGTGGAGATCGAAGAAGTTATATATTAATATTGTGATGATCAAGGTAATGTTTTCCTAATACAAGAAGAAATGGTTGTAGAGGAATCCAAGAGTGGAACTAGTGCGGTTTGAATTCTGCTTGCTGCGAGTTTAAAATAGTCGGTTAAAGAATAACTCTCATTTGTCCCTAAATTAAGAAAAGAAAAAAACCCAAGTATTTTACCTTTATTTCTCATTTTTTATATGGGCTGTCTCATCTATAAGTTGAATTCTGTTCAATTTTATATACATTATAATTATAATATAATATAATATAATATAATATAACATAACATAACATAACACAATACAATACAATACAATACAATACAATACAATACAATACAATACAATACAATACAATACAATACAATACAATACAATACAATACAATACAATACAATACAATACAATACAATACAATACAATACAATACAATACAATACAATACAATACAATACAATACAATACAATACAATACAATACAATACAATACAATACAATACAATACAATACAATACAATACAATACAATACAATACAATACAATACAATACAATACAATACAATACAATACAATACAATACAATACAATACAATACAATACAATACAATACAATACAATACAATACAATACAATACAATACAATACAATACAATACAATACAATACAATACAATACAATATAATCACGTGTAGTGATAAAACTTTTTTGTTAAATTAATAAAATGATTTTTGGGAATATTGTATGGGTGGGCTAAACGTAGGACCGTTAAAATCGTTTGCCGCTCGTCGCTCATCGCTTGCTTAGAAATTGCTCGGAAAATACTCGTTCGATTTGAGGCTCAATTGTAAAAAAGCCACGCTACTCGGTTCGGTTTTTAAACGAGCCACGCATGAGGAAAGGTCCGCTCAAATCATTTTGGCTCGAATTATTATTTTTTAGTAGTATATACACACATATACATAAACATATACACATATTGTGACATAAATATATAAACACGTATATACACATTGATATACGATAAATTATACATGTTTTTATTCCCCAAAACACCTCCGTTTTAAGCATTTTTGACCGAAATCGCAACGTTAAGGACTAAATTTCGTAATTATACAATTTCAGGTCTTAAACGGAGCATAAAATGAAAATCTGATGAAAAACGGACACTTCCGAAGCATTTCTGATCAAACGGGCCAAAACCAAGATTCGGACCGGAGACGCACAACCGTTCCACCATCCGCACGATCATGCATTCACGGCACAACAGACCGAACGAGCTGTGCAATCACGAGAATCACAAGAAACCGCATCCGCACGATCAAACCACCATCCGAACGATCGTGCGAGACCGATAACCATCAAGCGATCCGGAGATGCACGTCTGTGCTGGTAACCGTTCAAGCCCATTTCCGTGTCCGAACGACCGTGCGATCCCATGGAACGACCGTTCCTCTTTTGACTAGACTTCCACTACGTCGACCGCCCACGATCTCGAGTGGATGACACGTAATCAGTGACGTAAGGAACGCACAACCGTGCGATCCTTGGCACGGTCGTGCGAGACCAAATTTTCACCTATAAATAGCCCATTCGTGTTCAAGCATTATGTTGGATTTTTCTCTGAAAATATGGCGATCCTGGAGGTCCGGGACAGTTCTGATGAAGTCTTGTTCAAGTCTCGAGGTCGTTTTGAAGCTTAAATCATCCACCCCGTCAATTCAATGCATGTTTATGGTTCGATTCCTTGTTCTTGAACATGTAGTCTAATCATTGTGCATGTTATTGGGCTGATGTATAGATTGTTTATATAGTTATGTGTATATAGTAATTGTGAACTTGTTTCTTGAATAATCTTTGTATTGTAATCATGTTTGTATGAAACTCAAGTACTTGTTTATGTTTGAATCTTCATGATTGTACAATAAATGCTTCATTGATGTTGTGTTCTTGATTATGTTGGATTATATTGGGTAATGAATATGTGATGATTATGATGTTAAATACTTCTGATTAATCACTTATTTGTAGATTTTATTTACACCATGAGACCCAACCCGGAGATTGGTATTACACAATATATATCTTATTTTGATTAAGAGTACTTTCCTGCACGTAAGGGTTCTAATGAATTATATGGTGTTGATTACATGTTCTTACATGCGGTTTATGATCCTTGTTTAGTAGTTTTGGTCTGAAATTGCTAACATGGTAGATTCGTGTTCTAGACTTGTAAAAGTGAAATTATTTGTTATATGATCTACATAAATGCTTATTCTCGTGGTTGTATTGTGACCATCGGTATTGCTTTCTTTGATAAGTGAGGTTAGAAAACTCCTAACGGATGACTAATCTATCTTTAAAGATTCACATAAATGAATATCAATAGCTCGCTAATGAATGGTTTTAGGTGGTTAACATGTGACCATCGTGTTAAACTTTCCGAAGAAGCATCATGTTAGAAAACTCCTAACGGATGACTAACTGTCTTAAAATTGGAATTGATTAAGTGCTTTGGTGACATATATGATAGATAACATGTTTAGGTTATTTGTGAAATAAGATATTAGTATATTTATATTTATATTTTACTTACAATTTAATTAATTTAGCTAAAGAATCATTCACTTATTTCTACAACCGGTAAAATAATAATAAAGATTCAGTACATATAACACCTAGTGTTCCATGGATCGATATCTGGCTCTTACCAATACTTTACTGCATATGTGACGGGATACACTTGTCCTTTGTTGTGTGTGTTTTAATGTTAAGGTATAAACCATTTTTATAAATTTAAAACAAAAGTTCGTGTGGAAATTCACTGTATAAATATGTATACACACACGCGCACCAAGTTTTTGGCGCCGCTGCCGGGGAAACGACGGTGAAAATAATGGAATAATCGGAGTTATTATTTTACCAATGTGTAAACTGTAAATAACTGTTAATACCTGTAAATTTTTTTTGTAATTATTTATTTCTTTTTAACACTAACATTTTATTTATTGTTTATCTAACTTTTATTTATTATAACTTACTAATTTTATTTATTTATTTATTTTTGCCATCCAAATCTATCATATTTTTCTTTGTGGTGGCAAGTGTTTGGTTAAACCAACCGAGTCTACCATAATTTTTGTGAAAAGATTTGTGTTGTGGTTAAATTAACTTTACTAACTTTACGGACTACTAACTTAATAAGGACTACTAACTTTATGGACTACTAATTACTAACTTTACTAACCGCTAACTTACTAACATTCTAACTTTTTATTTACTGTCAACTAACCTTTAATTTCTGCAATTTTATTTCAGTACTTTTAATTCAGTACAACTAATGCGTTCAGAATCGAACCATTAATTTTCATTTTAGTTATTTATTTATTTTTGCACAGTTATTACATTACTTCAATTCAGTTATTTTATTTATTTATTTCATTTCAGTACAGTACGTTGATAGCCGTGTTCGAAATCGAACCGCTTACATACGTATTTATTTCATTTATTTATTTATTTATTCATTCTTGTATTTATTTATTTAGTTAACTGTACATGGGTTGATGCACGACCATGTACGACTTTTTAGCAACATATATAAAAAAAACAACAGTTTTCGGATGTAAATAAATAAATAATCAAGTAAATAATTAAATAGAACTGTATAATAACTTGTATATAAATATATGTATATTAAATATTAGTTTTAGTATTCATATTCTGTATATTATTATTATTTTCTTTTATCTGTATAATACTTTCCGTTTTCATGTAGGTTAATGTCCACGACCCTGAACCAGTTAAACGCTGAGCCAGCCAACGAACCTGAAAATAACCTTAGAAGAAGTAGGCGGCTACACGAAAGAGCACTTGTTGTTGCACAAAGGATTGCAGACGCAATCGACGTACCAATAACACTGTCGGAAAGCGAGAGTTCAGAGGACGAAAAAGTAGACATTATGGCAGAGGACGACCAGCCTTTGAATGAGACTGGCCGACCAGGAGGAGAGGGCTTGCTACCGAGCATTGCCCGACCACAGATAGAAGCACAAAGTTTTGAAATCAAATCTAGTATAATTAACATGTTGCAAAATTCTGTGCAGTTTGACGGGAAGGATCATGAAGATCCTGGTCGACACATCGCTTCGTTTCTCGAAGTGTGCTCGACATTTAAGATTAGAGACGTTTCTGAAGACGCAATTCGTTTGCGTCTCTTTCCATTTTCTTTGCGAGACAAAGCCCGATCTTGGCTTTTGTCGCTTCCAGCGGGGTCCATCACGAGTTGGACCGAGTTGGCTAAACTTTTTATGCAAAAATATTTCCCGCCGGAAAAGACAACTAAGCTTAAGAACCGTATTATGACGTTCAAACAGGATGAAGGAGAATCTCTACACGCAGCTTGGGAAAGGTTCAAAGATCTTCTGATCGATGTTCCACATCACGGGTTTTCCAAAAGACAACTTGTGTTGAACTTTTACCAAGGACTTAACTATAACTCACAAGAACGTTTAGATGTTTATGCAGGAGGTGATCTGGGAACCAAAACACCCAATGAAGCCTATGCAATCATTGAGAAAGCTGCGTTAAAGTCAAGTTCACGTCACAGTGGAGTACGAAGAAAAGTTTAATCCAATCCTGGAGTTCATCAAGTAGATACATATACGGCTCTTTCAGCACAGATTGGAGCTTTGGCAGCAAAGTTTGACCAATCTCAGAACGCTTCAAAAGTACAATCAGTACAGCCATCATGTGAGCTATGTGGAGTGTCACACGAGCCAGGTACATGTGAGCAGGGTGTTATGTTTACAGGCCACGAAGAGGTGGACTATTTGGGTAATCCAATCAGGCCCCAAAATAACCCCTACAGCAACACGTACAATCCGGGTTGGAGAAATCATCCAAACTTTGGTTGGAAATCCAATCCCAATAACCAAACTCCACTCAGATTCGCTCAACGCGCTCCCGCACCACAACAGTCTCAGGGGCAATCCTTTCAGCCCCAAAGTCAATTCTATCAGTCCCAAAATCAATCTTTTCAGCCATCAGGGCAAACCTTTCAACCACGTTATAATAATTCAGGTTTAGGAAGCACTTCCCAATCTCAACAGCCTCAAACCTCTCAAACCAATTCAAAATTTGAGGAAATGATGGCACAGCTGTTAAACAACTCCAATAATGCTAATCAATTGTCTGAAAAGCGATATCAGCAACATGAGGATCGTTTTATGGCACAAGAAGGGGAATTGCGGAGCAAGAAAGCTTCATTACAAACCATTGAGAATCAAGTCGGCCAGTTGGCCAAGATGCTATCTGAAAGACCACAAGGTGGTCTTCCAAGTAACACAGAACCAAACCCGAGAGGGCATGTTAATGCAGTTATGACGAGGAGTGGTAGAACAACAGGACCTGAAAAATCGGACTCACCACCGATTACTGATCCTGTCCAAACTGACGCTTCAGGCGAGGTGCACGCTAGGCTAGACCCAGCAAGTACAGCACAGTTCCAGGAGCCAGTTAAAGAATTCATCCCTCTTATTCCATATCCGAGCAGATTGAAGAAGCAAAAGAACGATGAACAACATGGTAAGTTTTTAGAAATGTTTAAACAATTACATATAAACATACCATTTGTTGAAGCATTGGCTCAAATGCCTAAATATGCAAAGTTCTTAAAAGACATCCTCACAAACAAACAGAAACTTGAAAGTTTGTCTTGTGTGTTGATGAATGAAAATTGTTCAGCCGTTCTCCAAAACCGTCTACCTGAAAAGATGGGAGACCCGGGCAGTTTTACCCTTCCATGTCTCATCGGAAACATGTCAGTCAGTAACGCACTAGCAGACCTAGGAGCAAGCATAAACCTTATGCCTTATAAAGTTTTTGCTAAGTTAGATCTGGGAGAACCAACACCCACTAGAATGAGCATTCGACTTGCAGATAGATCAATCAAATATCCTCGTGGATTCGTAGAAAACATGCTTGTTAAAATTGATAAATTTGTTTTTCCCGTGGATTTTGTAATTCTTGATATGGACGAAGATTCAAAAGTGCCATTGATACTCGGACGCCCATTCCTCAACACTGCGAGGACAATTGTTGATGTGGCAGCTGGCCAAATCACACTCCGAGTAGATGACGATCACGTGACTTTTGATATTAAAAGATCAATGCAACATCCGCAAGGTCACGATGATGTACTGTACTATGTCGACATTGTCGATACATGTGTAAGCTCTCATTTTCAACGCACTATTGAAGAAATTGATATGGACACACCTATCGAAATTGAGAAACCGGTTTTTCAAATCGGTGAACATGTTTCACAAAGTCCAAATCAATTTGTGGAAATTGACCGTGAAGTTGAAGAAAAATCAAAACCTTCAGTTGAAGAACCACCGTCTTTGGAGTTAAAAGAACTCCCTCCGTATCTCGAGTATGCATTTCTAGACAAGGAGTGTCGCTTGCCAGTCATCATTTCAGCATTTTTGGCAAAGGAAGAAAAGAGACAGCTTCTTGAAGTTCTAACGCTCCACAAGAAAGCCATGGCATGGAAAATTATGGATATAAAAGGTATTAATCCTTCCTTTTGTACTCATAAGATTCTCATGGAAGACAATTACAAGCCCAGTGCACAGCATCAAAGGCGTCTGAATCCGAACATGCAAGACGTGGTGAAGAAGGAAGTCATAAAGTTGTTAGACGCAGGTTTAATTTACCCTATATCTGATTCTGTTTGGGTAAGTCTAGTGCAAGTAGTACCGAAGAAAGGTGGTATTACTGTGGTTTCAAACGATAGGGATGAACTTATTCCTACCCGTACTGTCACAGGATGGCGAGTTTGCATCGATTACTGCAAACTCAACGATGCCACCCGTAAGGACCACTTCCCGCTTCCATTCATGGATCAGATGTTGGAACGATTGTCGGGGAAGTCATACTTCTGTTTCTTGGATGGGTTCTCAGGATACTTTCAAATTCCTATCGCTCCTGAAGATCAGGAGAAGACTACTTTCACATGTCCCTTCGGCACCTTTGCTTACTGGCGTATGCCTTTTGGACTGTGTAATGCACCAGCCACATTCCAGCATTGCATGGTTGCCATTTTCCATGACATGATTGAAGACTCCATGGAAGTATTCATGGATGACTTTTCTGTATTCGGGAGTTCTTTCGATCAATGTCTAGGAAATTTGAAAAGAATGTTAATTCGATGTGAGGAAACTAATCTTGTGCTTAACTGGGAGAAATGCCACTTCATGGTAAAAGAAGGGGTAGTTCTTGGGCACAAAATCTCTGAAGCCGGGTTGGAAGTTGATCCAGCAAATGTGGATACCATTTCTAAACTTCCTCCACCAACCTCGGTAAGAGCAATCAGAAGTTTCCTGGGTCATGCAGGGTTCTACAGGCGATTTATCAAAGATTTTTCAAAAATCGCAAGACCTATGACCCGTTTGTTAGAAAAAGATGCTCCATTTGTGTTCTCAGACGAATGCATGAATGCGTTCAAGCAGCTGAAACAAAAGCTTATTGAAGCACCCATTTTAGTTGCACCAGATTGGACATTGCCATTCGAGATAAGGTGCGATGCCAGCGATTATGCAATAGGAGCAGTCTTAGGACAGCGAAGGGAGAAACATTTTCACCGTATATACTATGCCAGCAAAACTCTACATGATGCTCAGGAGAATTATACGACTACAGAGAAAGAGCTTTTGGCAGTAGTATATGCGTTCGATAAATTCAGATCGTACCTTGTGTTGTCCAAAACAATTGTGTACACGGATCATGCGGCAATTAAATACCTTTTTAGCAAACAAGACGCAAAACCGCGTCTTATTCGATGGATCTTGTTATTACAAGAATTTGACATAGAGATCCAAGATAAAAAGGGAGCTTTAAATGTTGCAGCCGATCATCTCTCGAGACTTGAGCATGGCAATTCAGATAATTCAGTGGAGGAGCCAATAAACGACAATTTTCCCCACGAATTTCTTTTGAGTGTCGAGATGAATAACGAGTCACCATGGTTCGCCGATTATGCAAACTACCTCGCATGTGGAATCCTTATCAAAGGATTATCATATCAACAAAAGAGGAAGTTCTTTGCAGATCTGAAGTATTACATCTGGGACGAACCATACTTGTTTAGGATTGGAGCCGATCAGGTTATCCGAAGATGTGTATTTGGAGAGGAGGCAGCTAGCATTCTGCGTCACTGTCACGAGAGGCCAACCGGAGGTCATCATGGAGCAAACTACACTGCAAAGAAAGTGTTAGACTCTGGATTCTTTTGGCGCACAATTTTTCAAAACGCGCATGAATATGTTAGAGCATGTGATGCCCGCCAAAGAGCAACAAATATCTCGGCACGCAATGAGATGCCTCAGCATTGGATTCAAGTGTGTGAAGTCTTTGACATTTGGGGGATAGACTTCATGGGACCATTTCCCCCCTCACGAGGTAACAAGTACATCCTTGTAGCAGTTGACTACGTATCAAAATGGGCAGAGGCACAAGCCTTACCCACCAATGATGCCAGGGTGGTCATGAGATTTCTGAAAAGTTTGTTTGCTAGGTTTGGTGCCCCAAAGGCACTTATCAGTGACAGAGGGACTCATTTTTGCAACACCCAGCTTGAAAAAGCTTTGTCCCGTTACGGTGTGCATCACCGTCTTTCCACGCCCTATCATCCACAGACAAGTGGGCAAGTGGAAGTCACAAACCGAGGGCTAAAACGCATTCTTGAACGGTCTGTAGGTGCAAACCGTAAAGAATGGTCGGACAAACTAGACGAAGCACTGTGGGCTTTTCGCACAGCTTACAAGACTCCTATTGGGACTACTCCCTTTAGACTTGTATACGGAAAAGCATGCCATTTACCAGTCGAGTTGGAACATAAAGTGATGTGGGCTCTTAAAACAGCAAATCTGGACCTAAAAACTGGAGGTGAAGCCCGGTTTCTCCAGATTCATGAATTGGAAGAATTACGACAACAAGCTTATGAGAGTTCCATCTTGTACAAGGAAAGAACCAAGAGATTGCACGATAAACGCTTGAAGGACCAAAAAGAATTCCAAGCAGGAGATCTAGTTCTTTTGTACAATTCACGATTGCGTTTATTTCCAGGAAAACTTCATTCACGTTGGACAGGCCCATACACTGTGAAAAAGGTATATCCATATGGCACTGTTTCAATAGAGGAGAAGAATGGAAATATTTTCAAGGTGAATGGTCATAGATTGAAGTTGTACGTTGCCGGACCGATTAAGTCAGTATTGGAGGTTTTTGAACTCCAAGACCCGCATACTTCATAAGTGTGGGAAGGAGAGTCTACGCTACTGACTCGAAGATTAAAACTGTAGCAAGAGTGTCTTTGGACATTATAGGGGTAATTTCGTAATTTATGAATTTTTGTAGTTTTAGTGTAATTTAGGTGTGTTTGATAGATCGAGATAATTTGCACAAGTCTTATATATACCGTACGAAGTTTCTATGTAAAGAAAATGTTACAACTGTTTGCGTATCAAAAAAAATGGCGAAAACCGACGAAAACGATTGCTGAAACGAAATCCTGCAGAAAAACTGGTCTGCAGCCCAGGAACGATCGTGCCACCCATAGCATGACCGTGCGTTTTCGGACAAACACGGAACGATCAGATACACCCTTGGTGCATTTCCGAGATGTTGGTCAGGGTTTGGAACGATCAGGCGACGCACGCTCGTGCGAAACCTCGCACGCTCGTGCGACACCAGAGGGCAGAATGGTCATTTTGACCCTATAAATACCCATGTCTGCACCAAAACCCTATTTCGCAAACACAGGCCGCCCTTCTCGTTCCAGACCGAGTTTTTCCATTTTTTGCACGATCGAAGCGCACGGTTTCCTTCCACACTACACACGGTATGTTAATCCTTGTCTATTTCATGTTCTATCTTAGTTTTCATCGATTCCATCCGTATATTCATAGTGTTCTAGGGTTTCTTCTTAAATCTCAAACAAAACCCTAGTTCTTGTTAGAATCACATGAAAACTAAACAACCGTAGGAATTACAGACCCTTATGAACAAGAAACACTTGATGATTTTGAAAAATTTCAGAAAATTCGAATTCAGGGTCTGAAATTTCTGCAGACAGGAGACGCACGGTCGTTCCGCCTGTCGCATGCTCGTGCGTTGCCTGTTGTTCTCGGAAACTTGACATTTGATCGAAACTGAAACCTCGGAATTCATCGGAACATGCTCTCGGAATCGCACGATCGTGCGAACCTTGGCACGCTCGTGCGATACCTGCAAATCAGAATGGACAGAATGTTTATATCTCTGTTTTCGGCAGTTTTCGAGTAAAATTTTTGGTATTTTCTTGTTTCTAAAAATGTTTCCCATACAGATGAATCACCCATTCCTTCAGTTCGATGCCACAAATCCAAGAGAAGCACTTTGTATTCCGAGAAGAAACGCCTTGTGGGCAAGGCGGGGTAGATTTGGGATACCAAGAAGACTTGATTGGGATGTAATGGGAGAGTTGAACCAAAGGGACCGATTAGAAGAAATGCTCTCAGTCCCGTTAGCTAATCTCGTTAACATAGATCAACCAATCTACCGCGAGCTTGTTATAGAGTTTTTCTCGACTTACCAATACGAAAAACCCGTTAGTGCTCGTAATCCACATTTCAGACATAAGCACAGAATCACGTTTAGGATGGCAGGAGAGTGGAAAACATGGTCGGTTGGACGTTTTGGAAGAAGACTCGGAATTTACACCCAAGATGACACGGATAACGAAGAACTTTTCACCAGAATATTCGACTTCCCGAGCACAGCTGATCGTAATGCTTTTTGGGCAGAGATTTCTGAAGGAGCTCCTTATGACCCGAGGATGTCAAAAGCCTCGAGGATAAGAGATCCGCTTGTTAGAGTTATGCATCATATCTTTAGCCACACTATTTGCGGCCGCAAGGACAGTCAAGGTAACTGTCCTACCCCTGATTTGTTATTTTTATGGGAGTTGGTTCGAAAACCAGGTCTCAACTTAGCGGCCCGCATGGCAGAGTACTTTGTCAACTGTTCAGGCAGAGTACCCAACAGTCAGATTTATGGTGGTGAGTATGTCACCACGATTGCTTTGAATGAAAATATATTGACTAATGAGGTGGTTAACAGTCTTCATCTAGTAACTGAGGGGGATTATATAAATATCCAGTCGCTGAAAGCCATGAGGATGATTGTTGAGTTGGATGCGGGGGATAGACTTAAGGGTCTACACAATGAGGTTTGGAATCCATTACCCGTTGTACCAGCAGATGAAGATGAAGAGATGCATGATGAGCCAGACCAAGAGCATGAGCACCATGACCCCACACCACCACAGTCGCCACAGGCCCAGGCATTCCAGTTTCAGGGATGGCCTGAGGGATTACCACCATACCCTGAGTTCTACCAACAGTTTCAGCAAATGCGGGTATCTCAGGATGAGATGAGAGCAGATCAGCACGCCATTAGAGCCGAGCAGGAGGCTCTACACACATCACAGGATCTTATCAGGGCGGATCAGACTGCTATCCGACATCACCAGGACCAGCTGCGGGCTACTCAGCAGAACCTGTACCAAGGAGTACAGGATGGTTTCACATACATGTTTGGGGGGCTTCAGAGTGCCAACCCAAATCATTTTGGACAGCCACCGCAATTCCCACCATGGGAATATTATGGTCATAATGGTGCAGGTCCCTCAGGGGGCAGGTGGTGGTAATGGTGGTGCAGGTGACGATGATGAAGAGTAGGTGGTTGATTTGATTTGCTTTATAGACATTATGATCGTTTTATGGATGGTTTGTTTAATGGTTTGTTTGTTTTTATTTCCAGTACTATGTTTGGTTTGAAACAATTTACATTCGGTTTGTTTAAATTCAGTACTTAGTTTAACTCTTTAAATTTATGTTTGTTTTGATATATTTTATGTGTGAATAACTGTTTGGTTTATGATTGGCTATTTTAGAAAGTGAAAAAATAGGCGGATACAAGAAATGCAAACAGGGTTGAAATGACTACACCACAAAGTCTACTTACACGAGTCAAATCAAACTCTGAGGGAGTACATTTTTCCCTTTTCACATTATTAGTCTAGCTCATGATAATTGCTTAACTAATATGTTTTTCACATTTGGGACAATGTGAAGTTCAAGTGTGGGGAGGGGTTAAAAAGATTGTTAAAATTGTTTGTCCTTAAATGCTTAATTTTTGTGCAAATCTAAAAAAAAAAATATATATTTAAATTAGCTTGTTTGTAAATACTTTTGTACATATTTGGTTTATTCTTACACTAATAATTTTACTAATGAGAAAATATTAAACTAATTTTCATAAATAAAATTTTTACAATTATTCATAAATTTGCATCTAAAATACACACCCAATTAGTGAGTTTTGAGCCATTCTAAAAAGCAATAATCATATGCTTTAAACTTCATTTCGTTGAGTGTGCCGCATAATAGTATACATTTCAGAACTTGTCTTGAATATACTTGTTTAAATCACTAACTGTAAAAATTATATAAAAATGATAGAGGCAATAGGATACAAACATGTGTTTACCCTTCCTTGTTATATATATATATATATTCGTTTCTTGTCTTCTTTTTCGTAAGTTTTCTTGTCTTCTTTTCCGTAGGTTGTTATAAAAAAAAACCCCCCAAAAAAAAAATAATAAATAAATTATCCAATAGTAAACCATGTTGAGCCTTTACCTTTTCATTTGTTTTAACCCATGTGTGAAATCCGGTTTAGTATAATTTTCCTTTTATAGGAATTTAGTTTGGTCTTTTACCGACAGACCTATAAAGAACTGGACATGCATTCATTTGATTCAAATTTGCTTTGCTGCTTACAATTCGCTAAACCAAGCTTACCTTCGGGGATTAGGGAGAAAATATTTCACCTAACTGGAGAAGTTAGAAAAACGTGGCGACAACAAGAACAAACGCCACCATTTTGTGGGACATCCAAAAGTGCAATGAAAAGAAGAGCAAAAAGATATGACAAATGCATTGGATGTGGAAACTGGTCTCACAAAGGAAGATGTAGAAAAAGTCAAACTGAATCCCAACATGAATATACACTTCTAATGAGGGTGGGGGCTATTAGGCTCAATGCCGAACGGTCCATTAGAGTTGGAAGTAATGTTCACTACAGGATAAAGGAAAACATTCGACACATCAAAGATAAAACCGGTCTTGACAATCTGACCTTAAAAGAGTCACTTGGTTTGTGAATATGTTTAAAAAAAAATATATATATAGAGTGAATTTACTTTTGTGAGGTTTGTTAGGATAATTTGCTAGACCGGATCACTACACATCACCCGGTAAATATCCATTCCTACCTATAAACCAAGTTACAACCCGCAATAAAAGTCCTCTTGATTTTTATAATTTTTATGTGTTAAATGATAAAAATGAGATTTCGTTACAAGCCTGTGTAAATGTTACTATATGTCCTGGCTTTTGAGTTATCACAGAAAATTACTAGTGCACAATTCACTAGTTTACACCAGTGAGCCGAGGGAAGTACATCAAAGATGCAAGTAAGTGAATAATTCATGTTAAAACGCTTTTATTTTTGAAAAATTGCATTAAGTTTTCTCATTGCTATCATTATTGGTTAATTTTAAAACATCTATGTACATTATTGTGTGTTTAATTTTTCTGCTTTAAAATAATCGTTTGTACAGTTGTTTTCCTTAGGGACAAGAAAAAGTTCAAGTGTGGGGAGGTTTGATATACGATAAATTATACATGTTTTTATTCCCCAAAACACTTCCGTTTTAAGCATTTTTGACCGAAATCGCAACGTTAAGGACTAAATTTGGTAATTATACAATTTCAGGTCTTAAACGGAGCATAAAATGAAAATCTGATGAAAACGGACACTTCCGAAGCATTTCTGATCAAACGGGCCAAAACCAAGATTCGGACCGGAGACGCACAACCGTTCCACCATCCGCACGATCATGCATTCACGGCACAACAGACCAAACGAGCTGTGCAATCACGAGAATCACAAGAAACCGCATCCGCACGATCAAACCACCATCCGAACGATCGTGCGAGACCGATAACCATCAAGCGATCCGGAGATGCACGTCTGTGCTGGTAACCGTTCAAGCCCATTTCCGTGTCCGAACGACCGTGCGATCCCATGGAACGACCGTTCCTCTTTTGACTAGACTTCCACTACGTCGACCGCCTACGATCTCGAGTGGATGACACGTAATCAGTGACGTAAGGAACGCACGACCGTGCGATCCTTGGCACGGTCGTGCGAGACCAAATTTTCACCTATAAATAGCCCATTCGTGTTCAAGCATTATGTTGGATTTTTCTCTGAAAATATGGCGATCCTGGAGGTCCGGGACAGTTCTGATGAAGTCTTGTTCAAGTCTCGAGGTCGTTTTGAAGCTTAAATCATCCACCCCGTCAATTCAATGCATGTTTATGGTTCGATTCCTTGTTCTTGAACATGTAGTCTAATCATTGTGCATGTTATTGGGCTGATGTATAGATTGTTTATATAGTTATGTGTATATAGTAATTGTGAACTTGTTTCTTGAATAATCTTTGTATTGTAATCATGTTTGTATGAAACTCAAGTACTTGTTTATGTTTGAATCTTCATGATTGTACAATAAATGCTTCATTGATGTTGTGTTCTTGATTATGTTGGATTATATTGGGTAATGAATATGTGATGATTATGATGTTAAATACTTCTGATTAATCACTTATTTGTAGATTTTATTTACACCATGAGACCCAACCCGGAGATTGGTATTACACAATATATGTCTTATTTTGATTAAGAGTACTTTCCTGCACGTAAGGGTTCTAATGAATTATATGGTGTTGATTACATGTTCTTACATGTGGTTTATGATCCTTGTTTAGTAGTTTTGGTCTGAAATTGCTAACATGGTAGATTCGTGTTCTAGACTTGTAAAAGTGAAATTATTTGTTATATGATCTACATAAATGCTTATTCTCGTGGCTGTATTGTGACCATCGGTATTGCTTTCTTTGATAAGTGAGGTTAGAAAACTCCTAACGGATGACTAATCTATCTTTAAAGATTCACATAAATGAATATCAATAGCTCGCTAATGAATGGTTTTAGGTGGTTAACATGTGACCATCGTGTTAAACTTTCCGAAGAAGCATCATGTTAGAAAACTCCTAACGGATGACTAATTGTCTTAAAATTGGAATTGATTAAGTGCTTTGGTGACATATATGATAGATAACATGTTTAGGTTATTTGTGAAATAAGATATTAGTATATTTATATTTTACTTACAATTTAATTAATTTAGCTAAAGAATCATTCACTTATTTCTACAACCGGTAAAATAATAATAAAGATTCAGTACATATAACACCTAGTGTTCCATGGATCGATATCTGGCTCTTACCAATACTTAACTGCATATGTGACGGGATACACTTGTCCTTTGTTGTGTGTGTTTTAATGTTAAGGTATAAACCATTTTTATAAATTTAAAACAAAAGTTCGTGTGGAAATTCACTGTATAAATATGTATAGACACACGCGCACCACACATATATATACACAAATATAAATTATACATATATATACATAAACACACACATACATATATACATAAATATAAATTAAATTTATTGTTATGAATGTATAATTTATATGGTGACCCTCCACATACATAACTCCTATAACTCTTATCCCTTTTATTTCTTTTGTATTAATGTATGTGCCTATATATAGTGACATTTGTATATGGTGTATATAGATCAATCAATAAGATTTACATTCCCTCATTCTCTTATTCTTCTCTTTATATTGCTAATAGGTTTAGTTGTTTCACAACACGTTATCAGCACGAAAGTGCACTGCTCTATGTGTTTTGCCACCATTGGTCCCTTTTCCTCGCCTTTGATGTGCATTATTTTCTAGCCTAAATCAATCTCACACGCTGAGAAAGCAGCCAAATAATTATGCGAAAAGATGAAAGATGGGTTTCCTATGCGATGGAAAGTTGGAAACGATGAATGCGTAGCCACTACTGACAAAACGTTTGATCTTTCGGATCTGCAAACTCTACTAATAAAGGTATGATGCTTCATGCTTCGTAAGATCCAATATATCAATTTTTTTATTTCACTACATGTTAAATAATGAAGCAACCCACACTACAATACATATTTTGTAATAACTATTGTCATACAACACTAATTCATATTTAATCTACTACGTCTAATTTGAGAATAGATTGTTAACGTACTACATGATCTCTTTTTCTAACTTTATTTACAGTCACTCTATTTGATTTTTGATGATTATATGACTAATTTAGCCACACATAATCATAATACGATAATTCTTGTTGTTTACCAAATGTTCCACACTTACTACATTTATAGCATAAATTTTCTACAGCACACAAAATCTTGATTAAAAAACAACATACTATGTAAGTTAGATGTATTACAATTATTTTCATATATTACATAATATTATTTAGTCATCACATTATGCTAACATTTACATTAATTTCTCAAAGATTTTAATGTGATGCACATAGCAATCATTTATATTTTCAATTATATCAAGGTGTATCAACTGTCAATCTTAATTCTAACCCTTGATATGTTCATATGCTATGCCCGTTTTAATAAATTTACACACACTTAAAACATACTATAAATTCTAGGATGTAGTCTCATAATTGAACTCTATCAATATTTTATGGCTTATGTAATTGGCTGGTACATAGAAAATTATTCTTAATCTATTTGTCTTGTTTGTACATAAATAGCACATGCCTTAAATGATAAGAATGATCAAACCATATAAACATATTCTAACTCGATATGAGCTTTTATTATACGTAAAGTGCATTATTTAAATTGTTGATTCATGAACCAACACTATTTTGTAACATGTGTTAACTGAATTGCATAATATTTCAATATCAACTAAATCAACTAAGATGTTGATAATTGTGCATGATATTATTTGGTTTAAGTAATAGGTTTCTTTTTTTCGTATTGAATATATTTTCTAGATGTTTCTATTTTTTTATGTGAGAGCAACAAATATTTTATATAAGAGATGCATGTGATTGGTTATGCCATGATAAGTTAATGCATAATTTATATATTTTGCTTGAATGTGATGACATACTATTATTTCATAAGGTTTTATTGTAACCTTATTTTATTTGATAACATGTTATAATGTTATGTATTGCTTGATTTAACTTTGTAGTATAAGTCATCTATATGCTATATATTGTTTGTATATAGAGATTATTGGATAAATTAAGCAAATGAAAAACCAAAATTTGTGGTTTATCAACTCTCACAAATTATTACAAATATGTCCAGGTATGACATTCAAAGTGCGTCATACTCTCTGAAAATTCGTCGTATGTTGACCAATAAATCTTATACGAGTCGGTCATGTAAGTTTTTCTCAAATTATATGTTAATGAGAAAATAAGATTGTTTTTAAGGAACAGCAAGATAAATTTTTCCATTGGTCACACCTGAGATATACTCTTGAAGTAGCAATTTCAAATTAAAAGTTTGAAATGATTTCATATAATGAAAAGCTATGAAGCATTTTTAGCTTTCCTTAATTCTTGAAAATGAATGTGACTATATATGATGATGGACATAACTGAAAAATTGGTCTGATGATCAAATTAATAATGAAATCGATTATTAAAAAGTGTAATGATGGTCATGTTAATAATGAGATAGACCACCAAAAGAGGCGAATAAAGAGAGTGATCATATGAAAATAAAGTGTTGAAATTTTGAGTTGCTAATACGATTTTATATGTTTAGTATACAAAAAATGTGCACATAAAAAATAGTGCAAGTAATACATATATGATCATATGCTCATAAAGTAGCAATATTATTAAAGAATATTCAAGGTTATTACCAGAATAAAAGTTGTGTGGAGCTATCCATTCCCTAAAGTGAATGTAATGATATAACGATATGTGAAAGGTCACAATCATGTAATAACAAAGGAAATTGTAATGATGCCACCATGAATGTTGTATGATTATTCCTTGAATAAAATGTGATGATATAATAATTAGTGCAAAGATCGTGATCTTGGTAAGTGAGGAATGATGCTCATGTAATGAGATCAACCATGTTTACATTGCGATGACTATAAAACGATCGTTATAAAGGTCATGATCATGCTAAATAAGGAAACTGTAATGATCCTCAACCATGTTTATATTGAAATCTACCACAAGAAGTGGCAATATAAGGGAGTGATTATACGGGAATAAAATATGGAAAACATGTTATAATATGAATGATTGAAATAATAATTGTTATTCTCTTGTATTTTCTGTTTTTGTATTAAACAAACACAAGTGCAACTAAAAGCAGATATGATGATCACAAACCATAAGTTTATGGTTCATAATCATTAAATGACTGGCATGACCGGTTAGACCATACCGAGTCTAGATGATGTGAAAAATATCAAAGAACTAGAAGATTCTTCAAGATAATAATTAGCATGTTGTCACACCCTGACTTTTGCGGAAGCGTATGCGTGTGACTTAATTGGTTCTCATTGCATTCGATTATAATAAACAATTATATGATTAAAATAATGTTCATCCATTCATAAAGTTCAAAACATTACAGACACCAGTCATTTAAGTTTCAAACAACACAACCTTTGATCAAGTTACAAACCAACAAAAGTGGATGACATCTAAACTTGAAATTTACATCCAGTAACGACACCAGCGCCCAAGATCCAACTTGTTTCCTGAGATACATGTAATTTTGAAAACATCAACAAAAGTTGAGCGAGTTCATTCGTTTTGTATGAGTACTGATAAGCTTGTAAACATTTGAGAGACTCCTTTGAAAACAGGTATGAAAAGCGTCTATGAACAGATCAATTAATGTTTTGTAAGGACATTAATGTATGTGAAGACATAGGGAGTACTCAATATGAGTAGGCTTTTGACTTTGTCGAATCTCCTCAACTGTGTCGAATTCCCCTCGACTGTGTCAAATTCACCTTGACTGTGTCAAATTCCCTTGACTGTATCAAATCACCTTGATTGTGTCAAATCCCCTTGACCGTTGTCGAATCACCTTGACTGGGATACTAAAGCACTCTAAGTGGTCACATTGGGACCATGAGTGGGGCTTGGCTGTACCCGTTAGATCTAACCTTTGTCCATGTTTCTTATGAGAGTTATCGGCATTTCAATTTCGATGCTCACATGATCTAATAGTTCATTTCATAGCCAAATCATACCATTTGAACATTCGTAACATGTATTCCACCCCCAAGAATTATAATTCCGAAAACAGTAAAAGAAAAGGGGGACATCAACTCACAAGTTTGCGTCCAGCTATCTTGTATATTCAAAAGTTCTCCTACGAGTCGTACAACTACCTATACACGTGCCATGTTTTATTAGACGTTTAGGTCGTGTAACGATTCTTTGTCTTAGTTGTTCATTAAGACTTGTTTTGGAAGTCTTGGTGTATTTTGAGTTACATCATTGATGTATATTATAATATTCCAAAGTATATAATTATCAGTTAAAATAATAATATTTTAACCTAAATTATTTTCATCCATTTATTTGGAATATTGTCAAAATAATATATGTTTGCCTTAGTTTGTGTTGTAATTCTTTTCATGGATATTTCCCAAGTATGTGTATAATTATACTTGTGTATTTTGCCAAGTATTTGTGGTGTATTCCGGTATATATTCGTATGTACGAGAATACGTATTTTCTTGTATTTATTAAGTATTCTTATACTTAATTTTTGTATTTACATTTTCCAGAATATTATTTTTAACCAATAAAAATCTCCAATTTGTATTCTTAAAATATATATATTTTAAGAAAACTTTTATAGAAAATTAGTCATAATTCTTACTTGGCAAAAATAATTATATTTTCATATCAACCTCAAAAATAATATATTTTCAAGATTAACTTAAACATATATATAAATCCATTTCCACCCAAAGAATAATATATTCTTAATTTGCTTAAGAACTATATATTGTCTCCAAAAATAGTATATCTTGTAATTGTTCAAGAAAATATATTTATTTTTCTCCACTCAAAATAATATATTTTCTACTTGACAAAAATATGATATATTTTATAACACTTGTAAAAATTATAATTTCCGTTCTTTCGGTTTCCAAAATACCGTTTAACTCGTTTGTCAACATATATATCTATTTCCGGAATATATATGTAAGTGTAGTTCATACGTCCGTGTTCGGTTTGTCTAGTATTCAGGTATAAATTATATATTTGTTTTCTTGGAATTTTGGTATTACTTTGTATTATAATTTTTGGTATTTTGGTGAGTTATATTATTTCAAGTCCTAAAATAATATAACTAATACACATAATATACAAGTAATAACATAAATTGTGACATCTAAATATATATATCCCTAAATATATACTTAGTCACTTTTATTTATCAAAAACAACCTCCAATATTTGTAATTTTTGTAGCAAAAATTATGGCAAATTTTATATGAAAAGCCATGGTTAAAATTTACTTACAAACACTTGTTTAAAAATATTTTTCTAAGTGTTTAAATTCTACAAAAATTTTGCCATAGTTTCCCCTTAAAAATGGAGGTTTCCATGCTTTCAAAACATATCATTTTCTTTTAAAATCATCACCAATCATCAACAACATAAACAAGACTTACCATATGCTTTAAATATGCAATTTACACTTTGACATGAACTTGAAATTTTGTAAAAAGTTGTAGTAACTTAGTATGTTATTTAGTAGGTTAAGTTACCCTCTAAAACATGGTTATTTGTTTAATAATCACATTCTTGCAAAATCTAGTCCTTTACAACTTACAAGATGATTTTTCCAAAAATAATTATTTTGTATTTTTCTTGTTAATAACATGTTTCTATACTTGATTTATCACTAAAAATATGATCAGTTTCTTTAAAAATCATGATCTTGTAAATCTTGTAAATAACTGTGGTTTCTTGAGAAAATTATTTTTGAAATCATCCATTTACAATACTTTTAACACGTATCAATCATCATCATACTCCAAAACAACCTTACTTTCAAGTTCGTGATTCACATAAAGGATGATCATTATGATTTCTTCAAGATCCATCCTTATGCTTGCTAGATCATGTTTTTAATCATCTTCTAGCAAGGTTATTATGATGATCAACATCATAAACATAAGAAATCCACAAACAAGTTTAATACATACACTTAATCATCTTAGATTTCATGTTATTTAGCTTTATGTTTGTGATCATCTTCTTATTTCTTTGTAATTTTTTTGTTTAACCACTTACATAACACTTTAACCATTATGATTAGAAGTAAAAACAAGATCAAGAAACTTACTACTAGCTCTAATGGGTAGGGAAGTGGCACAAAAATGATGAAGATGATTATGGAAGAAAATGAGTGGTTAAAGACTCCACAAAGAGGTCCTTCAAGTTCCTACACTTCAAGCTTCCTTAGATAGTCTGCATACACCTTCTAGTAACCTTAGAATGCTTGATTGGTGAATGAAAATGGTGGTGTGATGGTGATGAGGGTGAGCCGAGACTAGGGAGGAGGAGAAGGAGGATGAGAAGTGTTGGAAGATGGTGAATGAAGGTGTGATACTAGTTTATGATTTTTATAAAATTCTTCAAATCTTTAAGGCATATTTGTTGGAATATTCTTGTTAGTGCACTATGTCTATTGACTTCGTCTTGTATCGAGTCATGTATCGAGATAGGATAGGTTAACCAGTGCTCGAGGTGCTAGAAACTGAGTTTTACGTATTTAGTGGTAATTCCGTTTGAAACTGTCAAGGACAAGTTCAAACGAAATTAAGATAGTTAATTTTGTTTGAACATGGCCATGTCCATTTCAAACGAAATCACCTACACTATATATAGGGCACTTGGTTTGTTCATTTGTAACTTTCGGATCTGAGTAGCGAAGCTCTGCCGAATCGTCTCCAGGTTGTAAATCAGTGTTAAATCAATAATAGAGACATTATAATTACATCGAGCGTCCGTTTCATTGATTTCGCCTCTGATTTGGATAAATAACTCTTCTGATCAACTCATTCAGGTCGTACAACGATCCTACAAGTGGTATCAGAGCACAGGAGGAAGAGTTCAGCTTGATTTCATTGTTTTTCTGACTTCTACACCTTCTTTTTCAAATTGGACAAGATTTCACGGTCAAAATGGATTGAATTTTTCACAGTACACGCGAAACAGTGTTTTAACAAACCCTTGAGAGTTTCAGATCAAAATTCGAAGTAAAAGTGACAAAAATGGGACAAAAACGTAATTTCGTTTGAACGAGCTTCGCCATTCCGTTTGAAATTTGCACCTGATCTCGTTTGAAACAGTATTTTCGTTTGAAATAGGGTGCTGATTTCGTTTCAAAGTATAATCTCGTTTGAAAAGTCAACTGATTTCGTTTGAGATTGTCAGTCAAGTGATTTCGTTTGAAGTTGCATATCAAGTGATTTCTTTTGAAGTTGCCAATCAAGTGATTTCGTTTGAAGAGTCAACTAAAGTGATTTCGTTTGAACTAGGGGTTCCGTTTGAAGATTACAATTTCGTTTGAAAGTGAACTTTTTGAGTCAAGATCATTTCACATCAACCAAGTGTCAATCTATTTCAAGTTGTTTAGTATAGTTTAAACTGATTGTGTTTGTTTGATTGTTTTTGTCTCCAGGTACATTGATTCAAGAATTTTCATCATGGCTGAAGAATTCTTCAACACTTTCTACAACGCGTTTACTTCGGATACGGTGGAAGCTTCAGAGGTTACACCCAAAGCGATAACAAAATCAATTAAAGACAACATTAAACATGATAACTTCTATGGAACGTACTCTAAACCACCTAAGCTTGATAATATTGAGGATTATATTTGGTGGAAAGAAAGGTTTATCAATTGGACTAAAGCGTATGCACATGAAAGTTGGTTTTGCTTGGAGTTTGGCTATGATAAACCTACTGATGACAACGGAGAAGAAATCCCGCTTAACAGTTTTCAAGAAGAAGACAAACGAAGATTCTCATATGAGCAGAAAATGATCGCTTTGATTCAACAATCGATTCGAGATGATATTTTTTCGTTGTTAAATCATGATGGGTCTTCGAAATCTATATGGGAAGCTTTACGGGTGAAAGCTGAGGGGGGTAAACAAATTAAGAAAAACAAAATTGCGTTATTAAAAAAGGAATTTGATTTGTTTGATAATTTGAAAGGAGAGACTGTTAGACAAATGATTGAACGCTTTTGTCACCTAAAAATTGAGCTTGAAAGGTTTCAAATTGTGAAAACCAGAGAAGAAATAATTGACAAAGTAATTGAAGCGTTATCACGAGCTGATCAGTGGCAAACGTTTGTTTTATTCTGAAAAATGATGCTTTGTATGATACAATTTCTCTTGATGTTTTGTTAGAAAAAATTGAGAGTCATGATCTGGAATTGCAAAAGCAAAGCAAGATGAGCAGTTCATCACATCATCAGAATATTGGTCTGTACTACAAAGGCAATGTACCTTCGGTGAAAGCTGATAATTCACCAAAGACAGCATTCAGTGGTGAGAAGATGAAAGAACCACAAACAATCTCATCAAGCTACAATTCTGGATATCATTCATCTTCAAAAGCAAGTCCTGAAGATTCTGAAGAAATTCTGTGTAACATTGCTCTTAAGCTGAAAAATTCTCCTGCAATGAGCATTAATGCAGCAAAGCAGCAAATGAGTTTCCTTGCATCTGTTCTGGAATCGTATGAAGGTCTGGTAGCTGGTAAAATTGGAAACTCCGAATTAACCAAAGAAGACTACGACCAGATTGATCCGGAAGAGATGGAACTCATTGACATCCGTTGGTGTCTGGCAAGTTACATTCGCAGAGATCAAAGATACATGGAGATTACTGGGAAGCAATCATTGGGCGGTCCATCAACAAAACTTGGTTTTGATAAGTCCAAGGTGACCTGCTTCAAATGTAAGCAGAAAGGTCATTTCAAGAGAGAATGCAACAATTCTGCAGTAGGTGGAAATGAACATCCGTTCAATGATGATTACTACCGAAAGGCAATTTCCCACCGAAGTAAAGAAGAGCCGAAAATGATTGAAGACAAACCTCGAGATAAGTCAAGAGCTTGTGCTGTAATTCATCATGATGAGGGATTTGATTGGAGCCAGATTTGTCCAGAAGAAGATCGTTTGGAAAATATAGTTACAGCTCATGGCAGAAACATATCAAAAAGTCAACATTATGTTTTTGTTGCTGTAATTCAAAAGGAAAACAAAGAAGAAAATGTTGTTGCTGAGATAAAAGAGAAAACTCGAGAAGAGATTTTGAGAGAGAAAACAAAGAGAGAAATTTTCATTACTGGATGCAAAATCGAGAAGATGCAAGAAGAATATGAAAATGTTGTTCGAAACAAAAGATGGGATAAGAAGCAAGAATGTTTCGTCAACAAAGAAGGAGAACCAGTTGTTCCCAGAAGTGACATAGTTCACGATGATGTTCTTCTAGTAATTCCTCGATCCGGCGAATATTACTCAAATGTTGCAAAAGACAAAACATATGTAAAAAGGCTGGATAAAATCATTAGAGATGCTATGACAACAAATCTGAGGAGGAGGAATGAAGAACGAATGAAGAAGAATGTTGAAGAGATGGTAAACAATCCGAAGAAAGCTGCTGAAGAGGTTAAAACAGAAGCAGTTAAAGAAGAAGATGTGAAGATTGTTGAAGAAGTGAAAGAAGAAGTGGTGGTGAATGTAGAAGTTGTGAAAGAACCTGTTACTGAAGAACAGCAGGTTGGAGAAATTAAGAAGAAGATTGAAAGTTTGATTGAAGTGAACAATGAGAATTCGAAGGTTGCTGGTGATGTTGGTGATGAAGTTGGTGTTGAAGAAAAGAAAGAAGATGCTGATCAGACAGATGTAGCAAAAACACCAAAGTGCCAATCACTGAGGTAAATTCTGATTCTGAAACTCAAATCAAAATCGTTGAACAGTGCAAGAAATGCATGGAAACGTGCAGCGCTTGTACTGAAAAAGACGAAAAGTTCAGAACAAGAGATCTTGAATTCACTAAAATCGAAGAAATTTTCAAAAATAAATACAAAGAAATGTTAGAAAACGAAAAGGTTTTGAAAGATAATAACGAAAAACTTTCGGAAAAATGTAAAAAATTAGAAAAAGAAAATGAAGTTTTGAAAGAAAATGTTTTGTAAAAGACAGAAGAATGTGATAAAAAAGAGAATGCTTTTCAGGAAATGAAAAAGGAATATGATTCAATAAAATTGGCTTATCACATTACAAAAGAATCATATGAAAAAGTAAAAAGTGAAATGAAACTTATTCAATCAAGATTGAAATACTGTTCTGAAACAACTGATACGTATAAGCGAAATTATGAAATAAAGCAACAAGTTGTTAATTCCTACATTGAGGATGTTGATAAACTTAAGCGTCAGATTGCTGATTTAGAACAGGATAATAACAAATTAAAAAGTTATCACGCGTCGTCATATATGCTTGAACGTATTTTCAATATAAAACCGGAGGATGGTGAGTCTGGGCAAAACAAGAAAGGCATTGGCTCAGAGTTTCATCAAGTTCCACCACCAGAAAAGTTTGTGTTTTATGATGATGAAAAGGTCGAAAAAGCTTTCAACATGGTAGATCAATTTCCAGATAACATTGACGTAACCTATTCCAAATCTGATGATTCTAGTGATTCAGAGGTGGTAGGTAAGGTCGTTGAAAGTGTGTTGAAAGAAGAGTCAGTTGATACAGGTAAATCTGAATCACAGGATGAAAATGAAGGTAATTTTCATGATGGATATCTGAAGAACTCAAAATCCGAGAAAAAATTGAATGATGATTCAAAAGGATTGGTTTATACCATGATTGGATCGGACAAATTGTTCTTAGATGTTGTATACCCGATTCAGAATGTGATTTCAGAAAAGGTTGATAAAGTTTTCAAGATGGTTGAAATTGAAAAGTTTGAGATTCCAAAGTTTGCTGGAAAAGGTCACAAAACTTTTTATAACAAACCTAGTTACAAGAAGAAAAACATAAAGGCTAGGTTGGGTTATAAGAAGAAACAGAATTGGAAGAAAAATGAAACACAAAATTTTCAGGAAAAAATGAGTTTTGTTCAAGGAAAAAGTTTTGAAGAAGAGGAAAAACTCAAATTTAGACAACAGTCTAATGAAGAGTTTTGTGCTCAAAAGAAAAAGCAACAACCACAGGTCAAAGATGTGTCCAAGAGAACATGTTTCAAGTGTGATCAGATAGGACATCTTGCACGAAAGTGTACAAATCTGAAACCTGTGGATGTTGACAAAAGGAAGTCTGAAAATGTTGAGAAACATAAATCTGAGAATGTGAAACAAAGGTCAACCAGATTTGATTCAAAACAAACTTGGAGGTACAACACAAACAAGTTTGTTTCGAACCAAACTTGGAAATCAAACCCGAATAGGTTTGAGTCTAGACAGATCTGGAATTCTCATACACTCAGATTCAGAACAACTCAAAGTTGGAAAACATCTGTTGATATGACAAAACCAAATGAGTTTTGGAAACCAAAAGTTGTTGTTCAAAAACAAAATGTTTAAAAAGATTCACATTTTTATAAAAGAGGTACTCCGAAAGGTCAAACATGGAGTGTTAAGAAACAAGTGACTTCGGTAAAAGATGAGAAAGTTGAAGTCAAAGTTGAAAAAGTTTTTGATGACAAAGATTTTCCGAAACTGCATGATACTTATTGTGTTGAAATGCCTAAGGTCAAACAGACCTGGGTTAAATTGTTCAAGTAATTGAATACTTTGAATGTGCAGGTTCTCAACAAAATCAAAGATTGTGAGAATGGAAGTTGGAGCAGCCTGGCACAACAAGGTGAGGAGGCTGTTGAACCCTGGTTTGGTTGAAACAGGGAGTTTGTTTGTTTTCTGTATATAAATAAACAATATTTCAAAAACCCTAAAAATTGAAAAATTTAAAAACCAAAAATATGTTTTCATTTTGTAAAAAAATTGAAAAATTCAAAAAGATGTTGATTGAATACGCCGAAACCCTCACGGCTGAACAAACATGATTAATTTCACAAGATTGAAAAACGGTTTTCAAACTGTAAAATATCAATGTGTTGTAAATCATGGGGGTATGTTATATTTTCTGCAAAACAGAGCGCATTAGCAGAAAATGGATGGCGAGACAAAGCTATCAGTGTTGGTTGTCAAATTTTCTTTAAATGGTTTTGCATTTTAGGGGGAGTATTGTTGTTAGAAAATACAAAAACATTTGAAAATTTGAAAAAGCCAAAAACATGATAAAATTCAAAAATTGAGTTTTTGTGTAAAAAGAGGAAATGATAGTACATCAGTAGACAGTTACAGTACGCTAAAGAATTGGAAAGTCAAAATGTGTTAAACGATCTCACCGTGGATGTGTCGGTAGATTTTTATACATTTAGTAAACTTTTTCGGGATATAAACCTAAATTTCAAACTTTCTTATTTCGTGGGGAACACTATTTGGATATATAGGTAACCCCTGAAATCTCGTTTGAAGGACCCCTCTTTCTGAGATACTAGGTCGTTATGCTTAGTGATATCTGGGGTATTATCCCGGGACTTCTGATAATGCGAAAGCAATGGCCTAGTCCCCGTATAATACTTTCTGCTTTCTTGAAACATAGCGCCGCCCTCAGCAAAAATGATGAAACAATAAAATTGATAATCATTGCTGTTGAAGAAAAGATCCTCTAAAGGGGACACACCAAAAGTCGAAGCCGTCATCTCTCTGCTGAACGGAAGTTCTGACCTGAGCTCTCACGGTTTTCGTAATTTAACCCTTTACAGATGTCATCTAGGTATACTCACCTGTAAGACTGAATATTGGGATCTGGATACGGGAGTATATTCAAGAGGTGGGACACATGAATGAGTTTAACTTCTTAATACACCTAATTCGTATCCTGAATCAGTTGAACTCTGTGTGAAAATTTAAGTGGACCAGTATATCGACAATCTAAGTGAATTGTTTAATTCTTAATGTGTAACTAAGCTCAACGGTACTTGTGACTTGTTAGAAACTGATATGATCCTCTGACGCAAACTCAAACAAAAATAGTGTCTGTAAATATGTTTGTACATATTTCTTTACTGCTTTATATTTCAGAAAATACAAAAAGATTTTTTATTCTGCTTTATTTTCGACAACTGATGTCTGAAATGTTGAGTGTCAAAATCTAAGTAAGCTGATTGTGTTTCTGATAATAAAACAAGTTCATTAATTTGAAACTTGAATTTTTAACTGTGATATCTCCAAGGTCATTAAGTTGGACTTGGATGATTAACTGTGAGGGATTTGGATGCTTATATTGTTAAGTAGGCCAGGTTTTCGATCCTGAAATTGCCGATCTTCATAAGATGTGTTATTTGGAAAGATTGAGTGAGCCAAGTTATAATTCCTGGATAGCTAAAATTTGAAATGTTGTTACTTATAAATGTTTGAGTGATTGCAGATGAGATTCCAGACTACGATCCCGGAAGCTGAGTCTAAGGGGGAGTCTGAAGACGAGCTCAAAGCAAGGGGGAGCTTGTAACCGAAAAGCAAGGTGTCGATCCCTAAAGCACGGAAGCTTGACGAAAGGGGGAGCCTGAAGAAAGAGAGAGCCAGAGTTAGATCCTGGTACAACATTCAAAGATAGAAGCTGATTGAAGAAAGATTGATGGATGCTTACAGTGTTAGACAATTTGGAAAGAGCATGAAGACTGATCAAGACTGAAGATATGGCATGAAAAAGACTCGACACTGAAGACTTCGTCAATATCCAAGGGGGAGTCTGTTAGTGCACTATGTCTATTGACTTCGTCTTGTATCGAGTCATGTATCGAGATAGGATAGATTAACCAGTGCTCGAGGTGCTAGAAACTGAGTTTTACGTATTTAGTGGTAATTCCGTTTGAAACTGTCAAGGACAAGTTCAAACGAAATTAAGATAGTTAATTTCGTTTGAACATGGCCATGTCCATTTCAAACGAAATCACCTACACTATATATAGGGAACTTGGTTTGTTCATTTGTAACTTTCAGATCTGAGTAGCGAAGCTCTGCCGAATCATCTCCAGGTTGTAAATCAGTGTTAAATCAATAATAGAGACATTATAATTACATCGAGCGTCCGTTTCATTGATTCCGCCTCTGATTCGGATAAACAACTCTTCTGATCGACTCATTCAGGTCGTACAACGATCCTACAATTCTACAACATGATATCTAAAATAATCAAATAAAATCACATGTGGGACCCTTGTCCCAAACCGTCCAAGATGGGGGGGGGGGTAAAGTGTAACATTTCAATTGTAAGTTACATGATTTAGTTAGGATTTAATGGTGGTAGTTAGGTATTTTATCTATTTAGTGTGTATGGGATGTAATATGATGTTCGATGACCATAACTAGCTTCGTAACACTAAAACAATGCTTCTAGTGAAAATTTGGTATTTCGGGTAGTGTCCGGTTGTTCGTTTCGTTACGGTTCGTTAAGATGCTAAATTACGCAGTTTAGTGTGCTTTATGTTATCTTTTATGACAATTTTGATTCCCGACACTTAGGAAAGTATTCTGGACCATTAAATCACATTTCTGCATTATATTTAGTAGTTAAAATGCTGAAAATTGTTGAATTTGTTTATTTTTCTGCAGAATTCGTCAGTCTTAGTGTGTTTCTGGCACTTTCCGGCACCTAAGTTATCACTAGGGAGGCATTTTTGTAATCCCTACTTCCCTACACACTACTCTAGTGTATTACTTGGTTCCAGGGCTCATTCTGGGTCTTAACATCTTGTCTATCTGAGTACTGAACTCCTGTCAGTACATCTAGTTTGTCTGATAACTGTGCTAACTTTGTTTCGTGCACTAATTGTACCATATGGTGTTGCATGTAATAAAGATAAACAATCTAGCAACATGAAATGCCTTTGTATGTATATGACAGAAATCAGAAATTCATTCGTCTTGTTAATTCAATCATGCACAGTCATTAAAGCACAGATTACCGTTTATTATTGTATGGAATTAATGGAAAAGTGCCAGTTGTCACATTCTCCCCCCGTTAAAAGAATTTCGTCCCTAAATTCAAGCTATGTTATAGATTGCAGGGGAGTTGTGAAATAGGTATGAATACTTAGACTTGTTTTGGTCTTCATGTTCCCAAGTAAACTCTGGGCCATGATGTGAATTCCAACAAACTTTAACAAGTTTAAAACGACTTCTCCGTGTTGTGTGGACTTCCAGTCCATGACCTTAAAAGGTTCTTTAGTAAATTGGAGTTTGTCGTTGATGTGAATCTTGTTTGCGGGAGTAACGATTGTTTCCTGAGTAGGATTCTTCCTAGGATTAGACACGTGAAACGTGTCATGAACACTGCTAAGTTTCGGGAAGTTTCGGCTTGTAAGCAATGGTTCTGATCCTTTCCGGGATCTCTAAAGGTCTAATATACCGTGGGTTCAACTTCCCACACTTTTCCTAATCGTACCACACCCTTCCAAGGCGAGACTATCGATGAAAACCATTTCTCCAAACTCAAATTCCAACAGTTTCCGCCGCTTGTCGGCGTAGCTTTTCTGTATATCACATGCTGACTTGATACGATCACGTATCCGAACGATATTGCCTAAAGTTTTCCTGAACCAATTCAGGGCCAGTAAATCGTTTATCTCTGGCCTCCGCCCAACGCAAAGGGGGCCGATGCTTATGTTCATAAAAGCTTCACACGAGACGGCCTAAACAGCGGTATGATAAATATTATTGTAGGAAAACTCCACTAAGGGCAAGTGAGTATTCCAACTTTTCATCAATGTTCATCACACAAGCTCGTAGCATGTCTACCGAATTCTGTATCGTTCGTTCGTTCACTCTGGCCGTCCGTCTGAGGGTGAAATGCAGTACTAAGGTTCAACCATGACCTATACGCCTTCTGAAACGTCTGCCATATCTTTGGCACAAAACGATCATCTCGGTCGGACAAGATAGAAACAGGCACTCCACGATATGCCACAACCTTTCTAGGCTAAATCTATGCTAATTTCCTTGTGATGTCTTCCTCACTGTTTGGTAGGAAATGTGCAGACTTGGTGTGTTGATTAATAATCACCCAAATCATATCGTGACCTCTTTGGGTCCTTGGTAGCTTTGTAATCAAAATTCCTTTGAGATTCATTCCCACTTCCATATGGGGATCTCAGGCTGTTGCAGCAGCCCTGATGATTTCTGGTATTCTGCCTTAACTTCGACACAGGTAAGGCAGTTACCCACATAGGTAGCTATATCAGCTTCCGACTTGGACCACCCATACTAATCCTTCAAGTCTTGGTATATCTTGCCGGATCCAGGATGGATCGAGTACCTTGACCTATGAGCCTTGTCCCAAAATAAGCGTACGTAAATTGTCGTGAAACGGAACCCAAAGTCGTTCCATGAAGTATAATGTTCCGTTTACCTTAGGCAATAATTGCACTCCCATTCCACGTAATACTTCAGCTCGCAGGTCCTCTGGTTTGAGTGCCTCTTGCTCAGCTTCACGAATCCGAGTAGCGGGATTCGTCTGTATGGTCATCTCTAAGGCTCGCACCCTTAGAGGCTTTGTGCGATCCTTGCGGCTCAAGGCGTCTGCTACAACGCTTGCCTTGTCCAGGTGATACTTAATCTCACAACCATAACCATTCAGTAACTCAATCCATCTTTGTTATCTCATGTTTAAGTCCTTCTTATCAAAGGTGTGCTGCCAACCCTTGTACCCAGTAAAGATCGTGCAGCGTTTTCCATACCAGTATTGACGCCAAATCTTCAACGCGCAATTACTTCACCTAGTTCGAGGTCTCTTCTCATGATCCTTAAATCAATGTGACGCGTACGCGATGACTTGGTCTCGTTGCATCAACGCGCAATCAAGACCTTGTCGAGAAGTGTCACAAGAACCGCAATTCTATTGGTACTGTCAGGTGAAGACACGATAGGTATCGACTGGGTCAGGGTTGCTAGTGGTTGAGCAATCCATGAAAAGTTTTCTAGGAGTCGTCTGATACAGGCTACAATCCCCAAAAATCCTTAGTTGTGTCTTAGGGACTCCTTAGTTCTTGGTTGCAAGGTGGACATGAATCTCATGCTTATTCACCACGTGACCTAAGAATCTTACCTCGCGAATCCAAGGCTCGCACTTCGACATCCTAGCACATAACTGTTCTTTCTCTAAGAGTCCCAAGATAAATTGCAGATGTTGCTCATGACCTTCCTTGGTCTTTGAGCATATAAGAATGTAGTCAATATAATCATGATCTTATCCAGGTATGGCTTACACTCTCGATTCATGAGGCCTATGAATATTGCCGGTGTATTTGCTAAGCCAAACGGCATGACAAGGAACTCCTATTGCTCAAAGCGAGTCCTAAAGGTCGTTTTAGGGATACTTTCTTCTCGTGTCCACAACCAGTGATATCATGTCCTTAAGTCCGTCTTGGAATAGTAGCTGGGACCTTGCAGTTGGTCGACAAGTCATCGATTCTCGATAAGGGGTACCGATTCTTGATGGTTCGTTGTCTATCTCCCTGTAACCTATGCGTAATACTTTTTCCCATTAATTCTTCTGAGTTCCTCTCAGATTAGGTTGTGTACACGTATAAAAATTGTCTTCCTTCTACCTAACGAATAACACTAGGGCTTCCCAAGGTGAGAAGCTCGGCCTGGTAGATTTCCTCTGTCTAGCAGCTCTTACAGTTGCATCGGAGGCTCCTGTATCTCGGACGGAGCTAGTCGGTAAGGCGCCATCCGCCATTGGTGCCGCTCCTGGCACTAAGTTTATCCTAAACTCCTCTTTTCGTTGTGGAGGTAACCCAGGCAAGTTTTCGGAAAGGCTTCTAGATATTCCTTCACAACGGGGATGTCTTCTGGCTTTGGCTTCCTGGTCTCCTTATCAACAACATGAGCGAGGAAGGCTATACAGCCTATTCGGAGGCGCTTCTGTGTCTCTATGACCAATGTGAGATGTCGTAATTCCATTGCCTTAGGGGGCCTAGTGCCCTTGCATCTAATGCAAGAAGATTGTGTACTATAAGTGTCTTATCATTCGCAAGAGGGATGCGAATGATTTTCCTTGTGACGAACAACTTCAGCCCTATACTTGGATATCCAATCCATGCTAACTACAACATCATGACTTCCCAAATCAACGGTAATAGAAAGTTCGCACTCTCCAAGTTCCAAAATATAATCTTTAATCACCTCATCTACTTTAACTAACTTTCTATTTACCAATTCTAAAGAATACGGGGCGTCTATCCTACATAAAACTAGGCCAAGTAGGTTCTTAATTCCTAAGGATACAAGGTTAAAGTCGGCGCCAGTATCAATCAAAATGGATGCATAGTGTTGGTTAATAGGGAACGTACCCATAATCGCGTCTGGATCCTGGCGTGCTTCACTAGCTCCGGTCATGAAGACCCTTCCTCGCTTGGTTCTTCCTAGGGCAATCTTTCCTAAACGCCAGCTCGGTGCATAAGCAGTAGCTTCACCAAGGGTCTGAACTTGAAGGTTCCACTAGGAGAGTGCGCCATCCAAAAACAACCCTGAAATATAGGTAACTCTCTGCTCGGGTGAACATTTACTCATTCTCAGAACGGAGTAAGTCTTTTCTTCCCAACGAACGAAAGCAATGGCACCTCCTGTGCCATCAAAATTCAATGGCTTGCAGTCCAGGAACTGTTTATAGGTGCAGTCAGTTGGACGGTTATCTCCGGAAGTGTCACCGCTGTGTTCAGAGCGGAGAGCTTCATGCTGCACTATAGCTTGGGAAATGCACTCATTGAGTTCGGCTTCAGTTCTTGGTAATGTGTTGGTGTCTGTGTCACGTATGGGCGGCATTTTCTTCTGGTAAAAAGGTATGGGGTAGGTTAGACAACATTCCATAATTGTCTATGAGGTATATATCACCACAAGCAAACATGCAATCACCTAACATCACATGCATATAAAATCATCAATGTTTAAGTAAGAAAACAACCACTGAGCCTTCATATATGTAACACCTCGAAAATTCACGTCCTATAATGTGTAGACACGTGTCATATGTTTGCACGTGTGAAAGAATGTTATAAAAGGACTAAAGTTGACAAACATGGAAAGTACGCGATTATACGGGTTCTAAATGTCAACGGTGAATAAATATACTTCATAAAAACCCTACATGATGTTTATATCATCAAACGAATAAATCATGGATCATGCGAAGCTAAAAGTGAGGAATTACAAACTACAGGAGCTAAATGTGTCAACATGTTTAAGTTATACCTCTGAGTGACCTTTTGACAAACCCGAAGCTTTGTAACTGTTAATTATGCTCACTAGAATGCACGATATAAATTTCGTAAAGTTTCGTTATCGTATGAGAAAGTTATGATCAGATCCGTGTGCAAAGGATTAAAGCGTAAACGTTGAAAGTTAGGACTTTTCGGGTAACAATAAAGTTAACCGGGGACTTAACAAAGTGGGTATATGTTTTAAAGCCCTTACAAATCGATTATGAGGGTTCAAGATGCAAGAAACAAGTGCCTAATCGAAGTTTGAAGAGCCAAGGATCAAATCGCAAAAATAAAAAATTCAGATTTGTGCAGACATGGCGTCGCGACATGCGAAGCCCAGGGGGGAAACCTTCGCGACACGCGGGGGGCGTCGCGACACGCGAAGCCCATGGGAGAAACCTTCGGGACACGCGGGGGAGTGCCCAGTTCCGAATTTCTTGGGTTTTTGCCTGCTGAGTGCTTTCTGCTCGATTTCATCCGATTTTCCATATAAAGGGCGACCCCTAGACACCCCCTAAGCACTAGGAACACTTGTTAACCAGTTGTGGTGGGTTGTAGACTCATGTGTCAAAGATTTGTGGTGATTAATTCACTATAAAAGGCCATGATGTGCAACCATTGTTCTTCCCACCTTCTTCTTGCAATCTGATCATTTCTGGAGCTCCAAGGCACTCTCAAGTGATCACTAATCAAGCTTAGGACTTTTGTAAGTTTGCTTAACCTTCTTTAATTGAGTTTAGCTTAGTTATTTAGCTAAAAGTCAAACCGTCATAATTACGGTTTGACTTCGAGATTAATTAATAATGGATCAGTCAAATCTCGAATTAAAAGTAGTTATAAGTTGGTAATTATGTGGGTAATAAACCCTTAAAAGGGGTCCCCCTGATTCCCACTCTAACTAGGTCAAATGTCGGGTCAAACTTGTATTTAAAAAGTCAACAGAATGTGTAAATTACAATTTATGCATAAGTAGCAATGTAGAACACATACAACCTGTTTGATCATTAATATAACTTAGTAATTAGTGTAAGGACATGTCTAAACATGTTCAACCCGACAATTTCCTATTTAGACCCGGTTCGGAACCGAAAGTCGCATAGTTTGACTTATACTTTGACTTTCAGTTCTGACCCATTTTGGTATGATTTAGAAATACCTAAGAGCTTTATTTGGACCAGGTTACATGCTAGTATAACCCTCTGTGATTATACACCACGGATCATTAGTTATCCAATTAATATGCATGATTCCGTTAATTGCTCATATGTTGACCATTATGCCCTTTTCACCGTAAAACGTGATTTTTGGAAATGTAAAAGAGTAGAAACCTTAATTACTGATATATAAGCTTGCATACAAAATTTGACATCAGTTTGAGGTGTAGGTTAAGAGTTATGCTCGTTAGCGTAAAACTAAAGCTTTATGTTAATTAAACGGCGTATTTAGCGTATAGCCTACTTAAACATACTTTTTTATATCAAATCTTTTGCCCACTGATGTGATATATTATTTTGGGATTTTTAAAGATTTTTAATTAATTTTAGGCTGAGCATAACTTATAGTCGTAGGCTTAATCCGGTAATTGTCGGTTTTGCCCTTACGGGCTATAAAATGAGTTTTACATATCTAAACGACTCCAAACCTTTTGCCACTGATCACAAATGATAAATAAATTATTCTAAGACATCTGGAAATATAAAAATATCAGATTTATGTATCAAACCCGGAAATGGCCTCTAATCGCCTTTTTAAGCGTTTTTAACGCATAGTATGTACTAAAACTTTTTTAAACATACAAGGGTGATACCTACTGATATTTGAGGAAAATTATAATATTTTAACAGTAAGCAAAGGTTGATAAACTCAGACTTCAGTTTTGAGCTTTTCGGCTTATGTGAAATTACCAAAATACCCCTACGGGGCATAGTTTGGTTATAATTGATAAATTTCACTTATATACTTTAACCTACTGATATAACTTAGCAAATTGAGTATATTTTCTGATTACATCAGGCCTGTAACTCAGGTTGACACTTAAATTCTTTTACAACCTTTAAAATGACCAAACTACCCCTACGGGCATAGTTTGTGATTAAATTCATTTCGGGCATAATAAAACACATCTTACTGATGTCACAACATATATGAAGCATATTAACTTAGGAAACCTGTAAATAGCTCTCATGAATACCCGTTACGCGTTCGGTTAGGTTTATGTAACTAGTTTACATAAATTAGCCTAAACGGGTCAAACCTTATCGGTTTTATCTCAAAATCCAGAATGTGTATGAAATACCCATATTAAACAAGTCTCTGAACTTATCGGGTCTAAATCACATTCTATCCGGTCTTCGCTTAATTATGCGTACAAACCGTATCATTAAAACTAACCGGTCTAGGCTTAAGCTTAATTAAAGACCCGTTAGGATTCTAATAGGTTATTATAAACCTTCGTTCCAGATTAGGAGTACCAGTAAAAGCTACTTTCAATTTGCTTATTGTGATTTATACATTGCTCAGGTAAATACTTTTAACTTATTTTCCCTATACGGGCTTGGGTTACGGTATATAGCATTCCGCTTGATCGGGCATCAAATCTTCCATCGTTGGGTGGTTAATTGAATAATTTGATCGGCTCGTTTAAACAGTCTTGTTACTTAAAGCCTTTGGGGGGTTAATGACCATGTCCCGGATATCCTTGGCATCATTTTACGAAATGGCCACGACTTAAGCGCGGGGTGTAGGCGTACACCCGTCAGTGCACAAAAGAATATTGTGGTGTGTCTATTGATCTTTAACCCGAACAAGATCCGGGCTACTGAACGCACAAGGAACATGTAATTCGTTCACAAGATTATATATATTTAAATAATTCTCCCAAGTTAAATAAAAATGTTTATGCCATGTGCATCCAAACCAATTTTCAATCATTTTCCAAAATGAGTCAGTTGATTGTATTACCAGTGTAAACTGACGTATTTTCCCAAAAAGATTAAATGCAGGTACTAAGCGTAATTGGCTGGGATTTCTCCTTAGCATCATTAGAAGTCTCACAAGCTTAAGATGCCTGAAGTCTGTTGAACTATTGTTTCATTTTGTTTCCGATCCATCTGTGGATAAACTTCCGAATATTGTGACATTTGATATTACAATATTAAATTCGGTTGTATTATATCTTTTTAAATTGCTTCCGTTGTGCATATTATATATTGTGTTGTTTGACTATTATGTTGCCAACCACGTCACGATACTCCCCCACCGGGCCCACCGGTGACACGTGGAAATCGGGGTGTGACAGGTTGGTATCAGAGCCAACACTGAGTGAATTAAACACTAGCCTTTTGTGTTTAATCTCAGTTACACAATTGCACAAATCTAAACTGTCGAGTCTAGACATACAACATAGGACAAATTCCACTTTGTTTGTGTTGTCCTTTATTTTGCATATATTTTTGTTTGTTATCTCATGCCATATTGACAGGATTAACAAAATGCCGCCAAGATTCTTCAGGAGAAGAGGAAGAGGCAAGGGGCCAATCACCGCCCCCAATGATAATGAAGCTAGACCTTCAAATGTGCGAGCTCCATCTACAACGGAGAGTGACGATCCCCGGCAGAACCGGAGAAACCTCTTTGAGCCGGCTAGACGGTCGGTCTCACATAGTTCAACACCTCCTAACACTTATGGGCCTCAGCCGGAGTATGAGCCCAACAACCCCCAACAGTCCTACATACCGTTGCAGCGATCCTTATCGCATCATTCTTTTGGGGACCCTCACACCCAGTTGCACCGCAACCACCGCCTATGGGTTTTGATAACCCAATTCCAGCATTCACGGGTTCCATGGCGTATAACCCGTTTGAACAGCCAGTGCACACCAACTACAACTACGCCGAAGCCGATCCTTACATGGTAGCGGCTAACTACAACACCCAAGGACCCTATGGAGATCCATGGGGAGTAGGGTACCCAACTCATGGGTACCAGATACTTGCAAGACCTATTATCAGGCAACAATCGCAACCACCAAGGTTCTCTCCACCTGAGCGTGAAGAAATTCTGCAAAGGTTAGACCATGTAGAGCGAGAGTTTCACAGGGAACGAAGGGAGTGACAAACTTTCTTCCAAGGACTAACGAGCCTAATTAAACGGAAGAGCAAGAAGGACCGCTAAATCCTTCCATTTGTTGTATAAACCCCTGCATGGGCGTGCTTGTTTGTTTTGACCCCTGCGTGGGTCTATCTTTTCTGTAAACCCATACGTGGGTATGTTATTTGTGTAAGTCCCTGCGTGGACTATTATGTTATTAAGCCCCTGCGTGGGTATGTGTGTTATTAAGCCCCTGCGTGGGTAAGTTTGTTATTTGAAAAGACCCGTTTAGGGCAGCGTGTAACATTTTAAATTAATGGAATGTTTGTTTTATAAATTTCATGTTTGCCATTATGTGCATAGATAAATTATATATGAAATAAATAAATTAAAAATCATTCCTTTTTAATAAATATCTGCCTATGTAAATTTTAAATAAGGATCTTAAAGAGTGAAACCTAGCCTTTGGGTCATTTTAAGGCCGGGCCAATATGGTAAGACCTGTTCAAAAGATTCAAATCCCATTTAACATCTGAAAACATGTTAACACTCCTGGCAGACGTGATTCATTAAAATCACACACGTCATTATTATTAATGGATTCTTCAAAAGATTCCTAACCCAATTATATGATCTCTGAATCATGGGTTTAGGTCATCAATTAAGATGATCATATTTTTACCATACGTGGTAACATAGTGCCTATGGGCCCTGCTCATTTCCATATGAGCCAAAAGACAGTGGTAGCGATGACTCCCTGTCAAATAAGGTAATGAACTAGGTTCAAACCTTCATGCTTTGATTCTCTGAAATCATAGCTTATAATTTATAAATGTCCTTGTGACTAGGCCTATTGTGCCAGTATACCTTCATATTTTGATTCTCTGAAATCATAACTTATAAATTAAAATGTCCATGTGACTAGGCCTTTTGTGCCACAAATAAAATTGTTATTGTTTTATAATTAGGATAAATTATTATAGAAATCCTAAATAAATATGATTAATAAATTAACCAAATATGGTCTCTGTTTACCATGGTTAATGAATTACCCTAAGGGGCAATTCCATAATAAACTCCCAAATAAACTATTGTCCTTGTTTTCTGTAACAGTTCAATTAAAATGGCTAACTCAGACGAGATAAATAGTCATCCAGTGGAGAATAACGAGAACGCCCGAATTAATTTAACGGGTGCTGAATTGAAAGAAATAATAGACGGCGCAGTTACACAGGCCTTGGAAAGGCAGTACGAAGAGTATAGTGGGACTCGTAGTAGGACCCTAACTACACAGCCTTCAAAGCCACCGTCCAAGAAGGACGACTCGAAGAAAGATGATGATCGACACTCCTCGAACCACAGTGCTCCATCTCAGCAGGTTGTACTAAACCAGGGACCCCGTGACAAGGGTTGCTCTTATAAATATTTCGTTTCCTGCAAACCCCGGGATTTCACTGGGGAGAAAGGAGCCATTGACTGTATGACGTGGCTGGATGAGATGGATACGGTTGTGGATATCAGCGGATGCGCTGAGAGAGACGTGGTCAAGTTTGTGTCGCAGTCTTTTAAGGGTGAAGCTTTAGCATGGTGGAGATCTCTGATTCAAGCCACCGGAAAAATCCCCTTGTACAACATGTCGTGGGATCAATTTGTTGCCCTTATCAGGGAAAATTACTGCCCTCAGCATGAGGTGGAGAAGATAGAGTCTGATTTTCTATCATTGGTGATGACAAACCTTGACTGTCAAGCTTACCTAACGAGCTTCAACACGATGTCCCAGTTGGTTCCTTATCTGGTAACCCCGGAACCAAAAAGAATAGCTCGTTTTATCGGTGGTTTAGCCCCGGAAATCAAGGCAAGCGTGAAGGCTTCTCGGCCAGCTACTTTTAGATCTGTAGCTGACATATCCTTGTCCCTCACTTTGGATGCGGTCAGGCAGAGATCGCTGAGGAATAAGGAGGCTGAGAAGAGAAAACGTGAGGATGATAGTTCACGTAGATCGAACAAGAAGCACCGTGGGAACGGTGACAACAAGAAAGGATCGGAGTCAAGGAAGGATGGGCATAATTCTGGTGAGAAGCCCAAATGCAAAGTTTGCAAGAAGCAGCACTTTGGAAAGTGCAGACTCGAGTCGAACTCTCAGACTCAGTCGAAAACTTATGCTTGTGGTATATGCAAGTCCACGGATCACAAAACCTTGGATTGCAAGAAGATGAAAGACGCAATGTGCTATCGTTGCAATGAAAAGGGTCACATTAAAACCAACTGCCCCAAGTACACCAAGAAGCCTGAAGAGGCCAAGAAGACTAATGCTAGAGTCTTCAGAATGGACGCAAAAGAAGCGGTTCTAGACGACAACGTTATTACAGGTACTTTCCTTGTAAATGACGTCTATGCTAGAGTACTTTTTGATTCAGGCGCTGATAAGTCCTTCGTTGATAATAAGTTTTGTGAATTGCTGAAATTACCTGTCAAAACCTTAAATGTGAATTATGAGGTGGAGTTAGCAGATGGCACCTTAGAAACCGTCTCTACTGTGTTAGATGGATGTGTTATATCCATTAAGAACCATTCTTTTCCTCTGTCTCTGCTTCCCTTTAAGTTGGCCGGTTTTGACATAGTTCTGGGTATGGACTGGTTATCTCATAACCAGGCCCAAATTGTCTGTAACAAGAAACAAGTGGTAATAAAGACTCCGTCTGGTGAATCACTTACCATTCGGGGAGATACCCAGTATGGGCTACCTGAGCAAGCGACTATGCTCAAGGCTTCAAAATGTTTAAAGAAGGGTTGTATCATCTACATGGCACAAGTGATTATTGATGAGCCCAAACCGAAGATAGAAGACATCCCTGTCATCTCGGAATACCCAGAAGTTTTTCCTGAAGAACTACCTGGCTTACCACCAGATAGGCAAGTGGAATTCAGGATTGATATCATCCCCGGAGCAGCACCAGTTGCTAGAGCACCTTATAGGTAGGCACCAACGGAGATGAAAGAATTGAGGACACAGCTGGATGAATTGCTAGCTAAAGGTTTCATTAAACCTAGTTCATCTCCTTGGGGAGCACCAGTTCTGTTTGTCAAGAAGAAGGACGGATCGATGCGTCTGTGCATCGATTATCGTGAGCTTTATAAGGTCACGATAAAGAATATGTATCCTTTACCCAGGATCGATGATTTGTTCGATCAATTGCAAGGAGCAAGTTATTTCTCAAAGATTGACTTGAGGTCAGGCTACCATCAACTAAAGGTTAGAGATGAAGACGTGCACAAAACAACATTTAGGACTCGTTATGGTCATTACGAGTTCCTAGTGATGCCTTTTGGGCTCACTAATGCACCAGCCGCGTTCATGGACCTCATGAATCGCGTTTGCAAGCCGTACTTAGATAAATTCGTCATCGTTTTCATCGACGACATTCTTATCTATTCGAAGAATCAAGCTGACCTTGAGAAACACCTTCGCTGTATTCTCAAGCTCCTGCATCAGGAGAAGCTCTATGCCAAATTCTCCAAGTGTGAATTTTGGCTTCGAGAGGTCCAATTCCTTGGACACGTGTTAGTGAGCGTGGTATCCAAGTGGATCCCGCTAAGGTTGAAGCAGTTATGAACTGGCAAGAGCCAAAGATGCCTACAGAAATTCGTAGCTTCCTGGGATTGGCAGGATATTACAGGCGTTTCATTGAAAATTTTTCAAGGATTGCTGCACCCCTAACTTCCTTGACTAAGAAGAAAGTAAAGCTCGTTTGGGGCCCTAAGCAACAAGAGTCCTTTGATATCCTAAAGCAGAAGTTGAGCAACGCTCCAGTACTGACATTGCCCGAAGGTATCGAAGAATTTGTAGTTTATTGTGATGCATCGCACACTGGCATGGGGTGTGTGCTTATGCAGAAAGGCAAGGTTATTGCCTATGCATCACGATAGTTAAAGGTGCATGAAAAGAATTACACCACCCACGACTTGGAGTTGGGTGCCGTTGTATTCGCACTAAAACTGTGGAGGCATTATCTTTATGGAATCAAGTGTGTGATCTATTTTGATCACAAGAGCCTCCAGCACCTGTTTAGTCAGAAGGAATTAAATATGAGGCAACGCCGTTGGATGGAGACTTTAAATGATTATGATTGTGAAATCAGATACCATCCTGGCAAGGCGAATGTAGTCGCCGATGCCTTGAGTCGAAAGGAGAGGGTGAAACCCATCCGAATCAATGCCAAGCGCATGGAGATAAAGAATAATTTGATTGAAAGGTTGTTAGTTGCACAGAAGGAAGCTGTGTTGGAAGCTAACTATCCTAAAGAAAAGTTAGGAGTAACTGAGGAGCAGTTAACTCTTAGCAAGGACGGAATTCTAAGATTAAATGGACGAATATGGGTTCCAGTCTATGGAGGACTTCGAGATGTCATCCTCCAGGAAGCCCATAGTTCCAAATACTCCGTTCATCCTGGAGCTGATAAGATGTACCAGGATCTAAAGGCAAATTATTGGTGGATAGGCTTGAAGAAGTCTGTAGCCACCTATGTAGCTAAATGCTTGACATATGCGCAAGTCAAAGCCGAGCATCAAAAGCCGTCAGGCTTGCTACAACAGCCTGAAATTCCTACTTGGAAGTGGGAAATGGTAACTATGGATTTTATTACCAAGTTACCCAAGACAAGGAAAGGAAATGATACAATATGGGTTATTGTTGATAGACTGACTAAGTCAGCACATTTCTTACCCATCAAGGAGACTTATAGCTCCGACATGTTAGCCCAGTTATACGTTGATAAGATTGTAGCCTTACATGGCATACCTGTGTCTATTATCTCTGACCGAGATACTAGATACACGTCACATTTTTGGAAGAGTTTCCAACAATCTTTGGGCACACGTTTAAATTTTAGTACGGCTTATCATCCTCAGACTGACGGTCAGAGTGAGCGTACTATTCAAACATTGGAAGACATGCTACGTGCATGTGCGATCGATTTGGGTGGTAGTTGGGATAAGAACCTACCCTTAGTCGAATTCTCCTACAACAATAGCTACCATACCAGCATTAAGGTTGCGCCTTTTGAGGCATTATACGGTAGAAAGTGTAGATCGCCCATTTGTTGGGCAGAAGTTGGAGATGTCCAATTGTCAGGACCAGAGATAGTCTTTGAAACGACGGACAAAGTTGTCCAGATTCGTGACCGTCTCAAAGCTGCCCGTGATAGGCAGAAGAGTTACGCAGATCCAAAGCGTAAAGCTTTTCACTTCGAAGTAGGTGACAAAGTGTTACTTAAAGTATCACCCTGGAAGGGGGTGATGCGATTTGGTAAGAAAGGCAAGCTAAGCCCGAGATACATAGGACCTTTTGAGGTTATCGAACGTGTCGGGTCAGTTGCCTATAAGTTAAACTTACCGGAAGAGCTCAGTGGAATTCACAATGTGTTCCACACCTGCAATATGAAAAAGTGTTTCGCTGATGAATCATTGGTTATACCACATACAGATGTGCATATAGATGAGAGCTTGAAGTTTGTGGAAAAACCTTTGTCGATTGAAGATCGACAGGTAAAGAAGTTTCGAAGGAAGCATGTACCGATTGTAAAGGTCAAATGGGATGCCCGTAGAGGTCCCGAATACACGTGGGAGGTTGAATCCACGATGAAAGAAAAGTACCCTTATTTATTTCAGTAAATCTCGGGTCGAGATTTATTTTAAGGGGGTGAGGATGTAACACCTCGAAAATTCACGTCCTATAATGTGTAGACACGTGTCATATGTTTGCACGTGTGAAAGAATGTTATAAAAGGACTAAAGTTGACAAACATGGAAAGTACGTGATTATACGGGATCTAAATGTCAACGGTGAATAAATATACTTCATAATAACCCTACATGATGTTCATATCATCAAACGAATAAATCATGGATCATGCGAAGCTAAAAGTGAGGAATTACAAACTATAGGGGCTAAATGTGTCAACATGTTTAAGTTATAACTCTGAGTGACCTTTTGACAAACCCGAAGCTTTGTAACTGTTAATTATGCTCACTAGAATGCACGATATAAATTTCGTAAAGTTTCGTTATCGTATGAGAAAGTTATGATCAGATCCGTGTGCAAAGGATTAAAGCGTAAACGTTGAAAGTTAGGACTTTTCGGGTAACAATAAAGTTAACCGGGGACTTAACAAAGTGGGTATATGTTTTAAAGCCCTTACAAATCGATTATGAGGGTTCAAGATGCAAGAAACAAGTGCCTAATCGAAGTTTGAAGAGCCAAGGATCAAATCGCAAAAATCAAAAATTCAGATTTGTGCAGACATGGCGTCGCGACACGCGAAGCCCAGGGGGGAAACCTTCGCGACACGCGGGGGACGTCGCGACACGCGAAGCCCATGGGGGAAACCTTCGCGACACGCGGGGGACTGCCTAGTTCCGAATTTCTTGGGTTTTTGCCTGCTGAGTGCTTTCTGCTCGATTTCATCCGATTTTCCACATAAAGGGCGACCCCCTAAGCACTAGGAACACTTGTTAACCAGTTGTGGTGGGTTGTAGACTCATGTGTCAAAGATTTGTGGTGATTAATTCACTATAAAAGGCCATGATGTGAAACCATTGTTCTTCACACCTTCTTCTTGCAATCTGATCATTTCTGGAGCTCCAAGGCACTCTCAAGTGATCACTAATCAAGCTTAGGACTTTTGTAAGTTTGCTTAACCTTCTTTAATTGAGTTTAGCTTAGTTATTTAGCTAAAAGTCAAACCGTCGTAATTACGGTTTGACTTCGAGATTAATTAATAATGGCTCAGTAAAATCTTGAATTAAAAGTAGTTATAAGTTGGTAATTATGTGGGTAATAAACCCTTAAAAGGGGTCCCCCTGATTCCCACTCTAACTAGGTCAAATGTCGGGTGAAACTTGTATTTAAAAAGTCAACAGAATGTGTAAATTACAATTTATGCATAAATAGCAATGAAGAACACATACAACCTATTTGATCATTAATATAACTTGGTAATTAGTGTAAGGACATGTCCAAACATGTTCAACCCGACAATTTCCTATTTAGACCCGGTTCGGAACCGAAAGTCGCATAGTTTGACTTATACTTTGACTTTCAGTTCTGACCCGTTTTGGTATGATTTAGAAATACCTAAGAGCTTTATTTGGACCAGGTTACATGCTAGTATAACCCTCTGTGATTATACACCACGGATCATTAGTTATCCAATTAATATGCATGATTCCGTTAATTGCTCATATGTTGACCATTATGCCCTTTTCACCTTAAAATGTGATTTTTGGAAATGTAAAAGAGTAGAAACCTTAATTACTGATATATAAGCTTGCATGCAAAATTTGACATCAGTTTGAGGTGTAGGTTAAGAGTTATGCTCGTTAGCGTAAAACTAAAGATTTATGTTAATTAAACGGCGTATTTAGCGTATAGCCTACTTAAACATACTTTTTGATATCAAATATTTTACCCACTAATGTGATATATTATTTTGGGATTTTTAAAGATTTTTAATTAATTTTAGGCTGAGCATAACCTTATAGTCGTAGGCTTAATCCGGTAATTGTCGTTTTTGCCCTTACGGGCTATAAAAGCTACTTGCAATTTTCTTATTGTGATTTATACATTGCTCAGGTAAATACTTTTAACTTATTTTCCCTATACGGGCTTGGGTTACGGTGTATAGCATACCGCTTGATCGGGCATCAAATCTTCCATCGTTGGGTGGTTAATTGAATAATTTGATCGGCTCGTTTAAACAGTCTTGTTACTTAAAGCCTTTGGGGGGTTAATGACCATGTCCCGGATATCCTTGGCATCATTTTACGAAATGGCCACGACTTAAGCACGGGGTGTAGGCGTACACCCGTCAGTGCACAAAAGAATATTGTGGTGTGTCTATTGATCTTTAACCCGAACAAGATCCGGGCTACTGAACGCACAAGGAACATGTAATTCGTTCACAAGATTATATATATTTAAATAATTCTCCCAAGTTAAATAAAAATGTTTATGCCATGTGCATCCAAACCAATTTTCAATCATTTTCCAAAATGAGTCAGTTGATTGTATTTACCAGTGTAAACTGACGTATTTTCCCAAAAAGATTAAATGCAGGTACTAAGCGTAATTGGCTGGGATTTCTCCTTAGCATCATTAGAAGTCTCGCAAGCTTAAGATGCCTGAAGCCTGTTGAACTATTGTTTCATCTTGTTTCCGATCCATCTGTGGATAAACTTCCGAATATTGTGACATTTGATATTACAATATTAAATTTGGTTGTATTATATCTTTTTAAATTGCTTCCGCTGTGCATATTATATATTGTGTTGTTTGACTATTATGTTGCCAACCACGTCACGATACTCCCCCACCGAGCCCACCGGTGACACGTGGAAATCGGGGTGTGACAATATACGCTTGACAACTTGACTTATTGTTTTTATCAGGGGGGAAACAAAATGAACTCGAGGTTACATCACCTCGGTCATACAAGTTTCATAATATGAAAGTAGTAGTTATTTTCCTTCTACATTGGTTTTCTTAGGTCTTTAGTTTCACAAGAATGGGTATACTTCCCAAAAGATGGGGGTTGTGCATTTCTACCACATATAGGGGTGAAAGAGAGTGTAAAGTTGCTGAATCTTTCCCGAGTGTTAGCCATCGTCACATGCTTAGATATTGGTTCCCAAACGACTTGTATACGGGTAGAAGTGTCAGACACGAAGTAGGCAAAGGCAGATTTCCTACTTTGTAGAGTGCTATAGCAACTATCGAGGTATTGTTCTATTAGATGAAAGTGTGAACACTTAGGAATTTTTGGATGAATGGTGATCATTAGCTTGACCCGCAGAGTCCACCAGGATCTCCATGCACTACAAGTCGTTATTACGTGGGCCCCCTTAATAATAAATTGTCTTGCATGGTCACCCTATTTTTCCCTGGTTCAAAGCAGATAACCAACCAAAGAGGGGACATTACTGTCCGCATACCCCCGACATGGAATGGACCATTATGGTGGTCCACGCGCTATCATCCGTTATCGTTGTGCGCGAATGGCACGATGATTAGACGTAATAGGAATAAGGAGAATTCCTAGTAGTTGGAGGGGCACCTTCAAGATGAACACTTCATCTTCCTTGTCTAGTCAAGTGTGTCGTAAATCTTGTTTCTCAAAGGCCACAGGGACCTTGTCCCATGATAAGGTTGTTATCCAAGGTTGCCTCCTCCGCCTCGCCGTCACTACCGTAGTCAGGCACCTCCTCATTTGAGAGGGAAGAACGGCCATCTTCTACGAAACCAGCTTAGGATCTCGTTTGGTTATTACTCCAGCCATGAGCTTCGCAATAAACGCGAGGTCGATAGTCTCATCATGCGAGTCAAGAACAATAATAGGATTCGGAGTCGAAGGTATCTCGTTCACGTCAATAATTATTCTGTACACTTATACGCATATACAATAATGAATAAATATGTTACTTAGTATAAACATGCAAATAGATGCATCATGTCACATATAACTCTTGTTTGTCCTTTCGGGGGGGGGTTCATTTTGCCTTTGGCAAGTCTATCTCACGTAGACTATGCATTAATTGGCACTTTAATTTGGGGTATTCTCCTCCCTACTAATGTCCTTGCCTTGTCTTTTCTTTGAAAATGTTTGACTCATGGATCTTGGCGCTTTCGTGAATGCAATGAAAAACCTTTTTGTGAAAATGTTTTCCTGAGAGAGTCCTAGTGATTGTAGTCTAGACTCGAGAAGGAATCCTAGTTCACTACAATCGAAGCTCTAATACCAAACTGTCACACCCTGACTTTTACGGAAGCGTATGCGTGTGACTAAATTGGTTCTCATTGCATTCGATTATAATAAACAACTATATGATCAAAATGATGTTCATCCATTCATAAAGTTCAAAACATTACAGACACCAGTCATTTAAGTTTCAAACAACACAACCTTTGATCAAGTTACAAACCAACAAAAGTGGATGACATCTAAACTTGAAATTTACATCCAGTAACGACACCAGCGCCCAAGATCCAACTTGTTTCCTGAAATACATGTAATTTTGAAAACATCAACAAAATTTGAGCGAGTTCATGCGTTTTATATGAGTACTGATAAGCTTGTAAACATTTGAGAGACTCCTTTGAAAACAGGTATGAAAAGCGTCTATGAACAGATCAGTTAATGTTTTGCAAGGACATTAATGTATGTGAAGACATAGGGAGTACTCAATATGAGTAGGCTTTTGTCATTGTCGAATCTCCTCGACGGTGTCAAATTCCCCTCGACTGTGTCAAATTAACCTTGACTGTGTCAAATTCCCTTGATTATATCAAATCACCTTGATTGTGTCAAATCCCCTTGACCGTTTTCGAATCACCTCGACTGGAACACTAAAGCACTCTAAGTGGTCACATTGGGACCATGAGTGGGGCTCGGTCGTACCCGTTAGATCTAACCTTTGTCCATGTTTCTTATAAGAGTTATCGGTATTTCAATTTCAGTCTATGCTCACATGATCTAATAGTTCATTTCATAGCCTAATCATACCATTTGAACATTCCTAAGATGTATTCCACCCCCGAGAGTTATAATTCCGAAAACAGTAAAAGAAAAGGGGGACATGAACTCACAAGTTTGCGTCCAGCTGTCTTGTATATTCAAAAGTCCTCCTACGAGTCGTACAACTACCTACACACGTACCATGTTTTATTAGACGTTTAGGTCGTATAACGACTCTTTGTCTTAGTTGTTCATTAAGACTTGTTTTGGAAATCTTGGTGTATTTTGAGTTACATCATTGATGTATATTATATTATTCCAAAGTATATAATTATCAGTTAAAATAATAATATTTTAACTTAAATTATTTTCATCCATTTATTTGGAATATTGTCAAAATAATATATGTTTGCCTTAGTTTGTGTTGTAATTCTTTTCATGGATATTTCCCAAGTATGGGTATAATTATACTTGTGTATTTTGCCAAGTATTTGTGGTGTATTTCGGTGTATATTCGTACGTACGAGAATACGTATTTTCTTGTATTTATTAAGTATTCTTATACTTAATTTTTGTATTTACATTTTCCGGAATATTATTTTTAACCAATAAAAATCACCAATTTGTATTCTTAAAATATATATATTTTAAGAAAACTTTTATAGAAAATTAGTCATAATTTTTCCTTGGCAAAAATAATTATATTTTCATATCAACCTCAAAAATAATATATTTTCAAGATTAACTTAGAACATATATATAAATCCATTTTCACCCCAAGAATAATATATTCTTAATTTGCTTAAGAAAATATATATTTTCTCCAAAAGTAGTATATCTTGTAATTGTTCAAGAAACTATATTTATTTTTCTCCACTCAAAATAATGTATTTTCTACTTGACAAAAATATGATATATTTTGTAACACTTGTAAAAATTATAATTTTCGTTCTTTCGGTTTCCAAAATACCGTTTAACTCGTTTGTCAACATATATATCTATTTCCGGAATATATATGTAGGTGTAGTTCATACCTCCGTGTTCGGTTTGCCTAGTATTCGGGTATAAATTATATATTTGTTTTCTTGGAATTTTGGTATTACTTTGTATTATGATTTTTGGTATTTTGGTGAGTTATATTATTTCAAGTCCTAAAATAATATAACTAATACACATAATATACAAGTAATAACACAAATTGTGACATCTAAATATATATATCCCTAAATATATACTTAGTCACTTTTATTTATAAAAAACAACCTCCAATATTTGTAATTTTTGTAACAAAAATTATGGCAAATTTTATATGAAAAGCCATGGTTAAAATTTACTTACAAACACTTGTTTAAAAATATTTTTCTAAGTGTTTAAATTCTACAAAAATTTTGCCATAGTTTCCCCTTAAAAATGGAGGTTTCCATGCTTTCAAAGCATATCATTTTCTTTTAAAATCATCACCAATCATCAACAACATAAACAAGACTTACCATATGCTTTAAATATGCAATTTACACTTTGACATGAACTTGAAATGTTGTAAAAAGTTGTAGTAACTTAGTATGTTATTTAGTAGGTTAAGTTACCCTCTAAAACATGGTTATTTGTTTAATAATCACATTCTTTCAAAATCTAGTCTTTTACAACTTACAAGATGATTTTTCCAAAAATAATTATTTTGTATTTTTCTTGTTAATAACATGTTTCTATACTTGATTTATCACTAAAAATATGATTGGTTTCTTTAAAAATCATGATCTTGTAAATCTTGTAAATAACTTTGGTTTCTTGAGAAAATTATTTTTGAAATCATCCATTTACAAGACTTTTAACACGTATCAATCATCATCATACTCCAAAACAACCTTACTTTCAAGTTCATGATTCACATAAAGGATGATCATTATGATTTCTTCAAGATCCATCCTTATGCTTGCTAGATCATGTTTTTAATCATCTTCTAGCAAGGTTATTATGATGATCAATGTTGGTGCATACGTCTGTCGCCTTCATCTTATATCGAGTCTTATATTAGAATTGTTAGATCAGGGCGCGTTGTACGAGAAAATAGGAAGGTTTTAGGCATATTTGTGGTAATTTCGCTTGAAGAGGACATGTGACATGTTCAAGCGAAATCATCATGTGTGATTTCGCTTGAAATGGCATCTGACACCCTCAAGCGAAATCTCAACCCCTATATATACCTTTCAAGCGGATTCATTTGTAACTTCTCATTATTCCGGTACCGAACTACTGCCGAAGCGTCGTTAGATCTTTATTGCTTTCATAATCAATAAACAAGACGTTAAATAGTATTACAAGTTGTTTTTCACATCTGTTTCTTTGTTTCCGCCTCTAAAACAGATTAGAGCTCTTCTGATTGACTCGTTTGGGTCACAACTCGATCCTACAAGTGGTATTAGAGCTCAGGAGGAAGAGTTCTTGCCAAATTCAGCTTGAAAATCTGTTTTCTACACCTTCTTTCACAAAATTGATAATTTTCACGGTCAAAATGGTCTGATTTTCATATATATCATACATAACAGTGTTTTAAAGGATCCTTGAGAGTTTTGGACCTAAAATCAGATTAAAACGTGATCAAATACTTAATTCCGCTTGAAATACAGATCGGACTTGATGACATCAGCAACAGTTCAAGCGAGATTAGTGAGTTGATTCCGCTTGAAATAGAGTTTTCGCTTGAAAATTTGTCATAGTTCCGCTTGAATTCATCTTATTCCGCTTGAATCACCTGATTCCGTTTCAAGATTGACATTTCGCTTGAGAGTGCACTGCTTCAAGCGAAATCAGATATTTCGCTTCAGGGTGCTGATTTCGCTTCAGGGTGCAGATTTCGCTTCTAGGTGTTATTTCGCTTCAGATAGTTATTTCGCTTGGATCAGTATTCCGCTTGAACTTGTATTTTGTGAAAAAAATTTCCGAAACATGGACGAGGAATTCTACAATGCATTCGCAACACCAGTTGTACCTGTTACTGCTGTTGAAACATTGTACAGTGAGAATGAAACGGGAACTCACCAGAAACCGCCAAAACTTATGTACATCGAAGATTTTAAAGGGTGGCAGAATCGTTTTGAAAACTGGGTGCAAGCTTATAAGTTTGATGCATGGTGTGCGTTAGAGAAAGATTATGAGAAACCGAAAAACGAACGTGGGCTTGAAAAGGGATTTTGTGATTTTACGGAAGCTGACAAATTGAAATATACAAGTGAGAAAATGATGATCAGTATTCTTCAACAAGCAATTAAGGAAGATATCTTTGTTTTACTTCAACATGAGGGTACTGCTAGATCGATTTGGAATGCATTAATTCAAAAGTTTAAAGGAAGTGCAGGTATGATCAAGAACAGAAAGGCATTGCTGAAGAAATCATTTGATATGTTTGTAGCATTCGATCACGAAACAACGAAGCAGACTATTGACAGATATTGTCACCTGGTTTTGGAAATGGGAAGATTGGATATAAAGAAAGATGATGAAGAATGGGTGGATAAACTTGCTGATGCATTACCACAGCAGAAATGGGGAACATATTTGATGATTGTGAAACACATGAGGAAGTCTGAGAACATGAATCTGGCACAGTTTATTCAGAAAATTGAAGAGCAGGAGTTGGATATTCAGAAAACTGCTATCATGACGAATCCAAATGCTAAAGAAGATGTCAGTTTGTATTACAGAGGGAACAAGTTTGAAACTACTCCTAGCTCTAGTTCAAAGATTCAGACTGGTTTTAGTGCTGACAGTTCGTCTGGAACAAAGGGTAGTAATGTGACACAGAGTGGTGGATCTTCATCTTCGTATTCAAGTTTTGATCCAAACATTACAACATCAAGTCCTCAACAACAAAATTCGACAAATCTGCAATGCAACGTCACTTTGAATATTCAAAATGGTCAGAATTTGTCTCCAGAAATAGCCAAGCAACACATGGCATCACTCGTTGCTATGTTGGAATCTTATGAGAGTTTGATTGCTGGCAAGATTGGAAATCCGATGCTTACAAAAGAAGATTATGACCAAATTGAGGCAGAGGAACTTGAGTTGATGGATGTGAAGTGGTGTTTGGCTAGTGCTTGTAGGAGAGCAGAAAAGTTTCAACAAATTACTGGCAGAGATGAGTTTCGAGGAATGTCTACTTTTCTGTTAGGATTTGACAAATCAAAAGTTATATGTTTCCGGTGTAAAGGAAAGGGTCATTTTAAGAGAGAATGCACAAATAAAGAAGCAACTGGGAATCAAGAAAAGAACAATTATTATCAGAAATCAATTTTTCATCAGATTGATCAACAATCTCAACAAAAAGATCAGAAAACTGCTCATGGAAAAATGATCGAAGATGCAAATAAGAAAGCTTATTTTGGTATCATTGATCAAGATGATGAATTCGTTGCTGAAGGATTTAGCTGGGATAAATACATTCCACCAGGTTCAGGTCTTGTAGCTAGAATTCTGAGTGAAGAGGAGACTAGTGAGAAAAGAGTCCCGATTTTTCCAGATCTTGGAAGTGATGTGGATACCGATGATGAGGAAGAACATCTCAACAAAGCTAGAAAAGGCATAGATCCAACTAGTTTTAATTTGTTTTTTGCAGATAAAATGGAGATGCTGAATCAGAAGAAGATTGCCAGATTGAAGAAAGAGCTGGAAGCAGTAAGAAGGCTAGCTGATGAAAAGACAAAGACAGAAGCTGGAGAAGCGAATGTTGAACCAGCAACTGAGAAAGTAGTAGAGAAAATCGTTGAAGTGGAGAAAGTGGTGGAGAAGATTGTTGAGGTTGAAAAAGTAGTCGAAATTGAAAAACTGGTCGAAGTTGAGAAAATCGTCGAGGTAGAAATGATTGTTGAAGTTGAGAAAGTTGTTGAAGTTGAAATGATAGTTGAAAAGGTGGTTGAAGTTGAAAAACCATGTTTGAAATGTTTAGAATCTTACCAAGTTTGTGAGGAGAAAGATAAGAAGATTGCTGAACTTGAGAAGATTAAAGAAGATTTACTGTCTGATGTAAAGTATGTGAAGGAATCGTATGATGTGCTCAACAAAATAGTTGATCCTCTAAAAAGAACGAATTCAGAGATTGAAAATGCAATGACAAAAATGAGTGCAACATTAATGACAAAACATAGTGTTATCAATGAGTATATTGAAGATTGTGCTAAGCTAAAGCAGGAGTTGGAACTTGAGAAAATTGAGAGTGAAAGGATTAAACGATTACTGTGAGTTACACTACTTGTGATTATTTGATTGATCGTATTTATCCTACTGTGGCTGGTCTTGAAGCATTCATGGAGAAAAAGACTGAAGATACTGATACTAGTAAGAAACAAAGTGTCAAGTATAACAGATGTCCGCCCCCGATCCATGAAAGTTATTCTCCCAGGAATCCTAACGAGGAGCGTCTAAAAAAGGCAGTCAACATCAAGTTAAAGTCTGAAATCATTGATGAATTACCAGACAATATTGATGTTACATTCACAGCGTCTGACACTGATCATGAGTTTGAGTTATTAAAAAGGGTGGTCGATCAGGTGTTAGATACGGATGAAGAGTCAAAACCGGAGTCTAAGTCTGAAAGTTCGAGTTCATCAGAAAAGAGTCTGAGTTCACCGGTTAAAAGGGTATACAATAAGGAATTCCTGTTATCAAAATCTAGTTTGAATGATGGACCAATCAAAGTAGCATATTCTTTGAATGATTCAGACAAATTATATTCTGATGAGGAATTTCCAATACGAAGTGTCAAAACTGAAATGATCAAACAGGTTTTCAAATTGACAGAAATTAATATTTCTGAAATAAAAGATTTAAATCTTGCTGAAAAACCTAAAAAGTACACTTCAAGAGTTCAACAGAGGTTGAACAAGAAAAAGGGTTACAGTTCAGGTTATGGTTTTCAAAAGAAACCAAACCATAACAGTAACTTCAAAAAGAAAGATTTAGGTTTCAGTTCTTTAGAAAATTATAAAAATGAGAAAAATTATAAACCAAAAACAAAATTTGTTTCAGGAGGAAGTTCTGAAGATGAGCAGAAGAAACCATTCTGGAAGCAATCAAATCAAGAGTTTCTTGCTCAAGTAAAAAAGAATGTGAAGAAATTTGGTCAAAGATTTGACAGAAGAACCTGTTTCAAGTGTCAAAAAGCAGGACATATTGCTTGGAACTGCCAACAGTCCACTTATTCAAAATAGGGAGTGTCTTCTAACTCTGAAAAGAGAAGGAAATGTGTTGATAAATCGATTCTGGAAGTTGGTGAAACTTCAAAACGTTTTTACAAAAGACAAGTCGATTTAAACAAAAAAATATGGGTTGTTAAGAGTTCAGATAGTAGGTCTGATAATGAATCTGATTCCATAAAATCAGAGGAGTCATCTGTTGAGAAAAAGGTTGTTAATTCCGTTCCTGAGTTGAACGAGGAAAATTTTCCGCCATTGTCGAAAGATAATCTAAAATCAAAAGGTAGATTTGAGATATCAGGTCAATTATTTGCTGATAATAAAGAATTTGATGCTGAAAAGGTGTTTAATGGAAATGTTAAACATATTTTTGGAAAGATGGTTGACAGGAAAGTGAAGGATGCTAAAGAATTTTACAAATCAAAATGTTGGTGGGACAGATGTTTGCCATCAAAATCACCCAAGGCTGGTCAGGCTTGGGTGACTGCATTTTCACCATAAATTCCTGACTTACCAGAGCTCCCAGGTTGGTAAGAGTGGAGCAGGAATTGGCATCATTCTTGAAATTCTTATTGGTAAATCTACAGGTGATATCTTTATAGTGTTATATTTTGATTTACAAGTGGTTATGGTTAGTAAGTGATCCTGAAAGTGGTTGAAGAAGGTTTTCATCTTCAAATGGTTAATCAAGGTCATTAAGTTGAACTTGATTGGACCATACTTACAAGTGGTATTTTGAAGAACAAACTGATTAGTTTATCCCCTAACCTACAAGTGGTTTGAAAATCAACAAAATTAATTTTCCGGAAAAACCATTTGATTAAAACAAACTTAAGTGTTTTGAAATCACAACCGGAAAATAGTTTGTTGTAAGGGGGAGTTCTGATTGTTTATGCCAGGTGGATGGCGATTTGAAGTGATTTGATATTGGTTGTCACTTTACCTTGTACAGTTTGTTTTCAAATTTCCTAAAATGTGTTTGCATTTTAGGGGGAGTAAAACATTTCAAAGAAAATCCAAAAACATTAGAAAATTTGAAAAAGCCAAAAACATGATAAATTCAAAAAATGAATTTTGTTGTATAAAAGAGGAAATGATAGTACATCAGTGGACGATAACGGCATGCTAAAGAATTGCAAAGTTAAATTGCGATAAACGGTCTCACTGTTGATATGCCCGTAGGTTTTTGCACATTTAGTAGATTGTGACGAGATATAAACCTAAATTCAAACTTGCTTATATCGTGGGTAACATCTCTCGGATATATGGGTAACCCCCGAAATCTTGTTTAAAGGATCCCTCTTTCTGAGATACTAGGTCTTTATGCTTAGTGATATCTGGGTTATTATCCCGGGACTTCTGATAATGCGGAAGCAATGGCCTAGTCCCCGGAGAATACTTTACTGCTTGCTTGAAATATAGCGCCGCCCTCAGCATAAAATGATGAGACAATAAAATTGCTAATCAATGCTGTTGTAAAAAAGATCCTCTAAAGGGGACCCACCAAAAGTCGAAGCCGTCATCTCTCTGCTGAACGGAAGTTCTGACCTGAGCTCTCACGGCCTTCGCAATTTAAACCCTTACAGATATCATCTAGGTATACTCACCTGTAAGACTGAATATTGGAATCTTGATATGGGAGTATATTCTGAGGTGGGACACGCGAATAAGTTTAAGTTCTTAAGACATTAATCTCGTATCTCGAAACAGTTGAACTTTGTGTGAAAATTTAAGTGGATCTGTATACTGACAATCTAAATGAATCGTTTAAAACTTAAAATGATTAAAGCTTAACGGTGTTGGTGATTGGTCTCAAAAACTGATATGATCCTCTTACGCAAACTCACAAAAATATTGTATGTAAATAGTTCTTTACTGTATTTCTGTTATATCAATATTCCAAAAAGATTTTTAGTGTGTTTTAGCATAAACTTTCGAAAAATTCAAAAATATTTTAAGACAACTAATATTGAAGAGCTGATTTTCAAAATTCCGGGTGCTGAACATGACGAACAGGTTTGGGAAAGTTTGTTTGAAGATGTTTGATTGAAAATGATACATATCCAAGTGGTTCATCAATGACTTACATGATAAATCTTTTTGTTCAGATTGTGTTTTAAACTGGTTAACAAGATTTCTAGAATTGGTATATCTTATATTTTCTAGATTGTGTTTTAAACTGGGTAGAGGATTTGTAGGAAAGCCTGGTTGCGATGCTTAAACATGAAAATAGCCAGATTACAATCCCAGCACAAGTTGAGGGGGAGTCTGAATGTCAAAGAACCAGGTTCTGATCCTGAGATTGTTGATGCTGATGAACTTAAGGAATCAAGAGATCGGATCAAGAGAAATTGTAGAAAGGCAAGAGCCAGATCGAGATTCTGGAAGCCCAAAGACTGATAAAGACTGAAGACGTTGAAGACTTGACGCTTAAGACTCATCAACATCCGAGGGGGAGTCTGTTGGTACATACGTCTATCGACTTCGTCTTGTATCAAGTCGTATATTAGAATTGTTAGATCAGGGCGCGTTGTACGAGAAAATAGGAAGGTTTTAGGCATATTTGTGGTAATTTCACTTGAAGAGGACATGTGACATGTTCAAGCGAAATCATCATGTGTGATTTCGCTTGAAATGGCATCTGACACCCTCAAGCGAAATCTCAACCCCTATATATACCTTTCAAGCGGATTCATTTGTAACTTCTCATTATTCCAGTACCGAACTGCTGCCGAAGCGTTGTTAGATCTGTATTGCTTTCATAATCAATAAACAAGATGTTAAATAGTATTACAAGTTGTTTTTCACATCTGTTTATTAGTTTCCGCCTCTGAAACGGATTAGAGCTCTTCTGATTGACTCGTTTGGGTCACAACTCGATCCTACAATCAACATCATAAACACAAGAAATCCACAAACAAGTTTCATACATACACTTAATCATCTTAGATTTCATGTTATTTAGCTTTATGTTAGTGATCATATTTTTATTTCTTTTTAATTTTTGTGTTTAACCACTTACATAACACTTTAACCATTATGATTAGAAGTAAAAACAAGATCAAGAAGCTTACTACTAGCTCTAATGGCTAGGGAAGTGGCACAAAAATGATGAAGATGATTATGGAAGAAAATGAGTGGTTAAAGACTCCACAAAGAGGTCCTTCAAGTTCCTACACTTCAAGCTTCCTTTGTCTCCATACACCTTCTAGTAACCTTAGAATGCTTGATTGGTGAATGAAAATGGTGGTGTGATGGAGATGAGGGTGAGCCGAGACTAGGGAGGAGAATAAGGAGGATGAGAAGTGTTGGAAGATGGTGAATGAAGGTGTGATATTAGTTTATGATTTTTATAAAATTCTTCAAATCTTTAAGGCATATTTGTTGGAATATTCTACAACATGATATCTAAAATAATCAAATAAAATCACATGTGGGACCCTTGTCCCTAACCGCCCAAGATGGGGGGGGGGGGTAAAGTGTAACATTTCAATTGTAAGTTACATGATTTAGTTAGGATTTAATGGTGCTAGTTAGGTATTTTATGTATTTAGTGTTTATGAGATGTAATATGATGTCCGGTGACCATAACTAGCTTCGTAACACTAAAACAATGCTTCTAGTGAAAATCTGGTATTTCAGGTTGTGTTCGGTTGTTCGTTTCGTTACGGTTCGTTAAGGTGCTAAATTATGCAGTTTAGTGTGCTTTATGTTACCTTTTATGACAATTTTGATTCCGGAAACTTAGGAAACTATTCTGGACCATTAAATCATATTTCTGCATTATATTTAGTTGTTAAAATGCTGAAAATTGCTGAATTTGTTTATTTTCTGCAGAATTCTGCAGTCTTAGTGTGTTTCTGGCACTTTTCGGCACCTAAGTTATCACTAGGGAGGCAGTTTTGTAATCCCTGCTTCCCTACATACTACTCTAGTGTATTACTTGGTTCCGGGGCTCATTCTGTGTCTTAACATCATATCTATCTGAGTACTGAACTCCCTTCAGTACTTCTAGTTTGTCTGATAACTGTGCTAACTTTGTTTCGTGCACTAATTGTACCATAAACATAAACAATCTTGCAACATGAAATGCCTTTGTATGTATATGACAGAAATCGGAAATTCATTCGTCTTGTTAATTCTATCATGCACAGTCATTAAAGCACAGATTACTTTTATTATTGTACGGAATTCATCGAAAAGTGCCAGTTGTCACACATGTAATGTTTGCTCTCAAGGGAAATTATATATTTGAATAATAAACGAGGGTGTGTATACCTAAATATTCTGGAAGCGATTAAAGGATATGCATATCGCAACATGCTACCATTTAGTGTTTTAAATCGATTCATCGTCTAAATGGTTATCAAATCCACAACCTGAAGCTTGTGTGATTGTGGCTTAGCTAATGTGATAGCAAGCATATTAATCCAGATTAGTATATTTATTTGATAATAGAAAATTTGATTCCCAAGTTATTAACGATCATTGGAATAAGTGTTATTGTTGAGATGATCACTAAACGTCTACTATTGGTTACAAAGCCAATGATCATGAGAGGAGCAAAAGTTTTTTAGGTACATGTAATTTATATATAGTACCATCAATTCACATCAAGCCAATAAGTTATAGTTCTCCCCATACAGTTGGTTTTTTGTCAGGAACCAAAGATGTATCATCAAAGATTTTGGTTGTGTGACATATAATGAAACTCATCCACAACACCGCACAAACATGGGACTTCTAAAAAGTTTGAGAATATGTTGGGTATAAATAATCGTCTATTATTGAATACTTAAATCCATTAGTGAGAAATTTGTTTATGGCTCATTGGTTTTCACTTTAGTGAATGAATGTTCCCAACATTAGGGGGAGATAACAAGCAGTTGGAAAGTGAAAAGTGAAATGAATTATCATGTCATCTTGATCCTCAAACTATAAGATGAACTAGAAGTTTAAAGTATAATTAATTTACCAATATTAAAGAACAAATTACTAGACACGTTCACTGACCTAAATAGAGTAACTAAGTAAATCACATAATCAACTGCTTGTGCTCCAGTTATATTTGTGTCCCAAGAGGACAACCACATATTTTTGTAATGAGTCTATTGCACGCCTAAAGCGTGGTAGACTAGTTGATTCCAATACTAAAATTCCTTGAAAATTGGAGCAAGTAATTAAGATAGTCAAGTCGAGGTTATAGTAATAAGATCTCCTGAAGAGACAATAGACATGATGGTTCAAGAAGAACCTCAGGTAGCTGAAAATTAAGAGATCTCGATAAGTTGTATCATGTCTAAGATATGTATGGAATCGAAATAAAGATCGACGTCGTTATACTTTTGTATATAATGTAGCACTTAAAATGATTAAATGATGAGGATCAAGATTTAAGATCTGCCTATGAATGAATTTTAAGAAATGATTGGCCAAAATAGAAAGACGTAAATAAGGCAGAGTTTAGTTCTCTAATGAAATGAAAAGTTTCTGGACCAACAGTCCATACAACTGAAGTTGTAAAATATGTTGGATACAAATGTGTCTTTTATGTGAAAATCAAATTGAATGATATAAGGAAAAATTGATGGCACAAGAATTTTCGAAAGACCTATGATTGGAGACGTATTTTCCTGTGGTGGATGCATTGACTTTCCAATATCTTATTAGTCAGGTAATATAAAAGGAGAATTGATATTCGTCTTATGAATGTTATGTATCACTTAATACTGAGAGTTTACATGAAAGTCCCGAAGGATAAAATTATGTAGGTCATGTAAAGTAAGTTCTGGAGAACAATGTGATCATTTATTCATATTCAGATTTGAATAGGTTATGATTATTTTACATGTTGGATATAATTGGAACTCCTGATGAGTTTTTAAAGCAATTGAGTGCTTAAAAGGTTAATTGACACATCTTAACGATGTAATACTTGTGCACCAGGAAACATACATAGAAAACTTGTACCCAGTGATTGAGATATCTCAACAAATAGTATACACGCATGGTATAATGTGGATTTTGGAGATAAAAGCAAGTGTTCATGATATTTTGCATATGATATATGTATCTATCTATTAAATGGGCAATTTATGTAGCAAAACTTAGTGAAAGCACATGCATATTTGGATAAGATGGAAAGAATTCACTCATGGATTGATAATGCTAGAAGCATTAATGATGTCAAAACCTTAAGAACGTATTATATGAAGTTGACAAAATACATATGGACTAAATACTCGAGACGAGTGTTGTATAACTCAAGATATTCGGATAAAGAGGGATATAAGTTTTATTAAATTAGTCATGTTCTATGAACATTCTACTTTTAAAAGTTCAATATAATCGCAATTTACAGTAATGATGTCCAGGCATCATCGAGAGAAATTGTCGAGCTTTTATAGGGAGAATTCTGAATGACTTTGACGCGGTCTAATTATTACTTGAACTGCAGTTCGAGTATATATGTAATTATATTTTACTAATCCCTCAAGTTCATCTAGAAGACGATGTTTGGATATTTTAGTATGGACATAGTTGAACCTTAAAGTATGTTAGAGGTTGCTAAGTCATTTCTTATAAGAAATGCCTATCACCATCTCCTATCAAAGTAGAGATTCTCATTTTAGAAGTACCATCGTTAAATGCATAAGTGCATTAATATGTTTTACTAGTTATGTATGGTTATAATATCTTTCACTTGAACTTATTGTCATGATATAACCTTTGTTAAGCGAAGAGACATTGGAATGAGTTCAAAGAAATATTTCAAGTATAAACAATATTTGATTATATTTTACTAACTCATCAAAACAAGTTTGGTTAGCCTTGTAGATGCAGGAATGTAACAAAACACAACATTGCTCAACAAAAGGATTGCACATTAAGGGATCAAGCGACAAATCATTGGCTACAAAAGCTTTGTTCGACTTTTAAGGAAGATGGACACACGTCACTTAAAGGATACATGTTAAAATGAGAGGTAGACTTATTCAAGTTGTACTCTTTTTCCCTTAACTATGTTTTATCCCAATGGGTTTTCTTAGTAAGGTTTTTAATGAGGCAACATCCTGATCCAAAAGTATCATGGGGAGAAAATGCGCACTACACTCTTTTTCCCTTAGCTGAGGTTTTGTCCCACTGGGTTTTCCTAGCAGGGTTTTTAACGAGGCAACATCACCAAGTGTATTAAAGGTATGTGGATAGTCAAGGGGGAGTGTCATGAATGTATCATTTATATGGTGACTCTCCACATACATAACTCCTATAACTCCTATCTCTTTGATTTCTTTTGTATTAATGTATGTGCCTATATATAGTGGCATTTGTATATGGTGTATATAGATCAATCAATAAGATTTACATTCCCTCATTCTCTTATTCTTCTCTTTATATTGCTAATAGGTTTAGTTGTTTCACAACATTTATAGTTTTTTACATATAACTCTATTAGATTTTGGTCCACTATATACAAATTTACAACTATATCTATACGTACTGCCTAATCACGCCAATAAAAAACTTACCACCAAATCTAAAAGTTAAACCCTAAATCGCTAAGCGATAGTCTGCTCATCGCCCCAATGTCTCATGTTGTTACCCTAAGTCGATTGTATCCTGCTCCCAACGTTATTGTTCATGAATATGAACATCGCCTCATCGGCCACAACATTGTTATTTATAAGAAATATTATGCCATGAAATGCGCATGTTGTAAAGACATACAAACTTGAAACCCAACATTGTCACTATCTCTCTCTCTCTCTGCAAATTTAAATCGTGCGACACAATTGTTAAAATCGCTCGAAGTTCGCTCGATGCTCGCTCGAAATATTCACTGCTCGGAAAATGCTCGCTTGATTTAAGGCTCGGTTTTAAATGAGCCGCTCAGCTTGGTTCGGTTTGTAAACGAGCCAAGCATGAGCAAAGGTAACCCTAGCTAAACGTACTCCCTTTGTTACTTATTATACCCCCTCCTTGAAAAATTACTTTAAAACTTGTCAATTCCCCCCTATAAAAATCCTTATTTTTTAAAAGGTTTCTTTATTTAATTCCCGTGTACATAAATTATACGTAACTTTATTATAATGATAAAAGAAACTTTTCATTTAATCTCTTATATCGTCGGTTACATCAAAAAACAATTCATTAGTAGTTTCATCTCGTATAGATGTAGATAACGCAGACATCTTTTTGTTTGAGTTTTGATGTCGAATGGTGATAACGATTTGTCTATGATAACAATATATGATTTGTGATAACAATTAAACACTAAGAAGGTGTTTGTTTTTTATAAAAAGCTCTTCCTAAGCTTTTATGTCTGCCCCCCACAGACCATGTGCAGACGTTTGAGTATGCAGATTGTTTGTTTTCTCGAAGTGAATCATTAAAAAATGTCTGGCCCACATCCTTTTGGTGCAGACATGAAACACACTCTTCTTACCTCTTCTAAACTCAAAACACACAACACCTCTCAAAAACAAACCCTAGAATTCTCCTGCTACACCAGCCGACACCCACCCTTATCCCCTTCCCTGGCGTCGACGTCTTCTCCGGCCACCCCTCGACTGCTCCGCCGTCCAGCCGCATCCTCCTTCCTCGCCTCCTATGCTTGTATGCACCCCTCGTCTGCTCCAACCACCGCCTCCTTTTCAGCTCAGCCGACCACCGTCTCCATCGACAAACTCCTTAGGTCAGTTTTTATTTTGAGAATTTAAGTTAAATTTTTTTTAAATCATAAGTTTTTTGTTTTTTCAGATTATGTGGTTTAGGTTTAATTTTAAGTTATAAGTTATTTGTTTGTTTACTTTTTTTCAGATTATATGTTGTTTTTTCAGATTTTGGTTATTTGTTGTTAGTTTTTTTTTCAGATTATATGTTGTTTAAATTGTTATGATTATTGCTTGATTATTGGTTGATGTTCATTGCAAGATTATTTGAATATATGGTTATGGTGTTCACTACAAGATTATTTGAATTAAGGTGTTCATTGTGCTTAATTGGTTATGATCATGGGTTGATGTTATTGTTTTTTTATGAATATTATTTCAGTATTGTACAACTATTATTTAAATTTGAATGTTGAAAAACTCTTTTTAGTTTTAAAAATCAGTTTATTTCAGCAGCCTAAAGAAGTTAAAAAACAAACAGTCTTCTTCTTGCAGACTATAGAGGTTGTGTCCACCTCTTCTGCTACAGATGTCTGCAGATGTGGTCCGCAGACTACCAGCGTTTTACCTCAGAAAAAACAAATTGCACCAAAATTCAATCCATGATTTGGTAATAACAATTTGTGATTTGGTGATAATAATTTGAACGGTAGTCTAAAAAGAAAAGTAAATAAATAATTAATACAAGCGTTAAAAAAGAAAAAACTTGAACAATGATAACAATTTTTTGGAGATAAATCTAATTCAGAAACAGAAAAACTTGAACAATGATAACTCTTTTTGGAGATAAATCTAATTCAGAAAAAAAAAGTATCATAGGTGATAATTCAAAACAAAAGTCATATATTTTATAATATAACAAGAATTAATACAAGATTAGTGCTAAAACTTTAAGAACTTTAGAAATGTTATAAGAGAAAGAAAAAGAGAATTGTATAACTTATGAAAGTGTATACATGAGGTGCATTTTCTCTTCTACCTTGAGCTAGTATTTATACTACAAAAAGATTAACTATTTGGTAGACAAGGTTAACTATTTGGTAGACAAGATTAACTATTTAGTAGAGAAAGCTATCCATAAGTTTGACAAAGAGTTCATCTACTTGATTGGTAAATCTAGAGGTAAATCTTGATCTTCATGGTAAACCATTTATAATATTCATAACACTCCCCCTTGGATGACACTTTGCAAACTTCGAGGTCTTTAAGTACTTGTTGGTGCATATGTCTGTCGACTTCGTCTTGTATCGAGTCTTGTGTTGGTGCACAAATGTCTGTTAACTTCGCCATTATCGAGTCTTATGTCTAGACAGGATTAGCAAGCACACAGCAGGATCAAATTAGGGTTTGTGTTTGTGTAATTTCGCTTGAAAGTGCCACTGCCAGTTTCAAACGAAATTAAACATGTTAATTCCGCTTGAAATGGTCATGCAACTTTCAAGCGAAATCACAACACTATATATAGGTGTGTTGCTTGTTCATTTGTAACTTTTCCGATTCAGAGCCGAGGTGCTGCCAGTTTGTTAAACGATGTGTAAAAGCTTTGGAATCAATAAAAGAAAGATAATTAAGAGCAATCAAGTTGTTACACGTCTATTTCTCTGATTCTGCCTTTGAAATAGATGCTAAACTCTTCTGATTGACTCGTTAGGGTCACACATCGATCCTCAGAGCTCAGGAAGAAGAGTTTATACCAATTCAGCTTGTTTTCATCACTTCTACTCTTTCTTTTCAAAATTAAACGAGATTTTACGGTTAAAATGGACTGAATTTCACATATATCATGTAAAAACTGTTTTAAAGAATCCTTGAAAGAATTGGACCAAAATTCGATCAAAATCCGGGTCAATTTGACAAATTGGAGGCCGACAGGATGATGTCATCCTAATTTCGCTCGAAACCGTCGTTGTCATTTCACACGGAATCACTAATTCCGTTTGAAAGTGCTATTATTTCACACAAAATAACTAATTTCGCTTGAAACTGTTGTTTGTTTCACACGGAATCACTAATTCCGTTTGAAATTGCTTCTAATTTCAAATGAAATCAGATTTCGTTTGAGAGTTCACACGAAATTAGCTATTCCGCTCCAAAGTGACTTGATTCCGTTTGAATCCAATCTAATTCCGCAAGAAATTAAATTCCATTTGGTGTTCCGTTTGAAAACCCTATTTCGTTTGAAAAACCCTGATTTCGTGTGAGAGGAGTAATTTCGTGTGAAAGGCTGATTTCGCTTGAACTAATTTCGCGTGAAACTGTCTTTGTTAAAATCCAAAAGTTTTCTAAGTGTTTGTTGATTGTTTCAGATACTTGAAGATGGATGAGTTTATGAATCCGTTCTGTGACGTTTTTGCTTTCACGGGAAACAGTGGAGATGATACTTCAAACAACACATCAAACAACACAAATGAGAATGCTTCGAATGCGAGGAAAACTCTTTCTGATGCTTTGAGTGTGGAGAGTGCTTATGGGACGTACAAAAAACCTCCCAAACTGATGGCGATTGAAGATTACAATAGATAGGCTAAAAAGTTTGACGAATGGTTACAAGCGTTTGCATATCCCAGTTGGAAGAGCTTGAAGAATGGTTTCAATATGGGAAGAACGGATTATGAAAATTTGACAGTAACTAAGGAAGTAGAAAGATATGTTGCTGAACAAAAGTGCATTGCATTACTTCATCAGTCTGTGAGAGACGACTTAATATCATTGATCGAGTACACAGATGCAAAAGATCTATGGGAGAAATTAAGAGTAAAATGTGTGGGTAGTGCTAAGATAGTCAAAAACAAAAAGAAGTTGTTAAGAAAAGAATTTGATTTGTTTGGATGTTTAAAAAATGAATCTGTATCTAACATGATTGAAAGATTTGGGCATCTGAAGATGGAGCTGGCACGAGATGGAATCATTTATTCTCGAGAAGAATTGGTTGACAAACTGTTTGATTCGTTGCCGGATGAGAAAGACTGGCAATACTTTGCTTTGATGCTGAAGAATACAATTGAGTCGGATAAACTGACGGTTGATCTGTTAATCAAGAGACTGGAGAGTCATGAGCTGGAGATCAAGAAATCATACAAAGTCAATCATTCATCATATCAGCAGAATGTTGAGTTGTATTACCGAGGAAGTATGAGCCCGAAGAATGTGTCTCCTAAGACAGCTTTCTCAGCTGAAAGTTCTAACACATCAAATCAAGAAAGCTTAAGTAGTGGTTTTCATAGTAGTTCATCATCAACTACTTCAAATCAATCAGTTCCAAAGAATCTGTTTCAATGTAATATTGATGTGGATCTGAAGAACGCACAAAACTTTAGTGAAGAATCCGAAAAGCAGCAAATGGTGTTTTTAGCATCTGTCCTTGAATCATACTAGAGCCTTGTTGCGGGCAAGATTGGAAACACTAACCTCACCAAGGAAGATTATGATCAGATCGACCCAGAAGAGATGGAGTTGATTGATATCAGGTGGGGTATGGCTAGTGCAGTCAGACTTCAAAGGTTCATGGAGATTACTGGCAGACATTCAATTGGCGGACCTTCCACAAAACTTGGTTTTGATAAATCAAAAGTCACGTGCTTTCGATGTAAACAAAAGGGACATTTTAGACGTGAATGTCGAAACGCACCTGCTGATGATACTGCAAATCCATTTAGAGAAGATTACTACAAAAGAGCAATCTATCATCAGAACAAATCTGAACCTCCCAGAAGGAAGCAGCTTGAAGATACCCCCAAAGAAAAATCAAGAGCTCTTGCTGTTATTCATGATGATGAGGGATATGATTGGAGTGAAGTATTACCAGAAGAGGATGCAGTGGGTTATGCGTTTGTGACAAAAATGGTTCCGTTTAAAGATAGCAGAAACGAAGAACAGAAATACATCAACAGAAAAATGATAGCCCAAGACAGGATGATTAGAGCCGGTTATATATACAAAGAAGTAAAACAGGCGAAAAGATGGGATGCTGATAGAGAATGTTATCTTGATCCCAACGGAAACATTGCTGTTGATCCAAAGTCTCTTGATGTTGAAACTCTCACCAAACAAATTGCTGAAGAAGAAGAAGCCAGACAGAGAGAGTGGTGGGGAGGAGGAGAATCTGATTAAAAAGAAAAAGAAAAAAAAAGAGAAAGAGCCGCAGACAAAGAAAATTGATGACGGGATTATTGACATGTCACAAGAGTTTACAGCAGAAAATTTGAAGAAGATGGCTGACAAAGTTTTTGCTGCAAAAGAGCTAGAGGTAGTTTCTGGTTCTAGCACTGAGTCTAAAAGCAAGGTCAGTCAGAATGATGCAATCAATGAGTCAGGTTAGAAAGCTAAAACAGAGAGCGACTACAAAAATTGCATGAAAGACTGCAAGGTTTGTAGTACAATTGCTTACCTCAATGGTAAAAAGACCGAAGAACTTACAAAAAGAGTCAGAGACGTTGAGGATCAGATCTTAAACCGTGACAAAATGTTGAAAGCTTCAAATGATCGAGTAAAAGAATTAACTGAGAAAATCGAAAATGATAAAATTGAAGTAGAAAGAATTAGGAAAGAAAACGAAAAGTTAATTCATGAAAATCGTCAACTTTCAGAAAATTTTGAGAAGCTAAAACGCACGGTAAAAGATTCTGATGAAAGAAATGGTAAGACATACAAAGAAAATGTTCAGTTGACATGTGTTCTGAGAGTAAAAGAAGAGCTAATCAACCAACAACTGGATGAAATTGCTAAGTTGAAGCTTCAGTTTCAAGAAGCTAAAATTGAAAATGAACGCATCCAGTTGAAACTGAACAGTTACAACTCCGCAAGTTTTGTTCTTCAACATATAGTTCCTAAACCAATTGGGAAGAACAAAGCAGGCGAAGATGTATACTTTGATGGAACCGGGGTTGGGTTTCATCAGGTTCCACGGCCGATTTTAAATAATTTTTCAAAGAAAAAATCAGGGTTGGTTAATGATGAAGAAGAAAATGAAGTTAAACTTCCAGACACGATTGATGTCACATTCACTTCATCATCTGATGAAGATAGTGTCCAATCTGAAGTTGTAAAAAGCATGGTTGAAAAGGTTTTAAAGTCTGAAAGTGACACTACAAAATCCAAAAACAACTTAAGAAAAGAACCTAATCTTGTGATGTACAAGATGTCGGGATCGGATAAGTTGTATTCGGATCGTGATTTTCCTTTGGAGAATATGAATGTGGACAATTTGAGAAATGTGTTCAAGTTGGTCGAAATTGATGTTTCTGAACTTGAAAATTTGAAACGTGCTGAAAGACAATTGAATTTCGAGAAAGATAAATCTTACTATAGAAAACCTGTTGTACCACCACGTTTTTATAACAACAATCAAAACAGATGGTCGGGTGGATATCAGGGTGGTAAGAATTATCAAAGAAGAAATTTCCAAAACAAGAAGTTTGTAGAGAAAAAGGTGTTTGTAAAAAGCTCGAGTTCTCATTCTGAGCAAGAATCTGAGATTTTTTTCAAAATCAAACGAAGAGTTCTTTGAGGAAAAGGCTTCACAGCCTCAGACCGAAGGCACAAGTCGAGTAGTTGATACTCGTAAATGTTTCAAGTGCAACAAAGTTGGACACATTTCACGAAAGTGCACCAACTTTAAGCCTAAGTCTGAAGTTGTTGAGAGTCAGAAACAGAAAGTTGATACAAAAGGAAAAGCTCCAATGGTTGTTGAGAAGAAAGTTTTGAAAAATGAAAACACCAAGATCAAAACTGAACCTGTTAAGAATGTGGTAACTAAAAATGAAAAATTTTACAAAAGGGTTGCTACACCTCAACAAGCATGGAAGCCAAAATCAGTAGAAAAGAAACCAAGCTCTCCAAAACCAAAGGTTTCTGAGAAAGAAAAACAATCATCTTCTACCACTCCGGTAAAGATGAATGTTCCTTTGGATTACTATGAGAAACTTGAAAAACATGAGTCTATCACTTCTGAGAAGAAAGATGTTTCAAAGAAAGACCAATCATCTGGTCAACCTTCTAAAAATGATTTCTTTTTATACAAAAAGGTTGAGATTGGGTCTGAGGAGAGCTTAAAGATGAATGACAAAAACTTTCCGCCATTATACACTGCAACAACTCACATCAATGTCAAGTTACCCGAGTCAAAAGAGGCTTGGGTGGCATTAAAATCTCACTAAATGTTTTTGAAATGTGCAGGAGCTTCCAAGATCTGTTTCACGATGGATTATGGATAGTGGAGCTTCTTGGCACATGACGGGGAAGAAGACCCTACTGTACGATGTTGGTGGATTTAATGGAGGGTATGTGGGATTTGCAGGAAATCAAGGTGGTCGAATAGTCGGTGAAGGAACTTTATCGAATGGTATTGTCACGTTTGAAAGAGTTAACTACATCGCCGAGCTTGAAAACAATCTTTTGAGATATGTGATCGTATGTATACAACGCACTTTACAGACAAAGAATGTTTGATCTTGAAACCAGGATTTGTTGTTCCCGAAGAGTGGGTTATCATGAGAGCACCCAGAGTCAATGATTTGTACGTGTTGGACATGAGCGTAGCTACTACTACCACGGGTCAGGCTCACTGTTTTATGTCAAGAGCAACGGAAAAAGAGTCAAAGTTATGGCATCGAAAGATGGGCCATATTCACCTGAGAAAAATGAATCACCTGGTGCATAATGACTTAGTAACTGGTGTTCATATGAAAGGTTTCCATCTGGAAGGGGAGTGCATTAGCTGCATCAAAGGCAAGCAAAAGAAGAAATCACATCCTCAAAAGAAAGTCAACTCAGTTTCGAGACCGTTAGAGAGACTCCATATGGATCTGTTTGATCTAGTAAACGTCAAAAGTATAACTGGGGATCTCTACTGTCTAGTAGTAACTGACGACTACTCAAGATTTTCATGGGTATCATTTTTTAAGACAAAGGATGAGACGTTTGAAAGTTTGATGGCGTTGTTCAGAAAAATTGAAAACTTGTACCAAACTCGAATCAGAAGAACAACAAGATGGAAGAATATTGTGATGAGAGAGGTATACTGCAAGAATTTAGTGCTCCTTATACTCCACAGCAAAATGGAGTAGCTGAAAGAAAGAACAGGACGCTAATTGAAACGGCCAGGACGATGCTTGCTGATTCAAAGCTACCAGTCAATTTTTGGGCAGAAGCAGTGTCAGCCGCTTGCTATACACTCAACCAGGTTCTCACAGTAAAGAAATTCAACAAAACGTGTTTTGTGCTGATCAACAACCGCAAACCGAACCTGAAGTATTTAGAACCGTTTGGGTCTCCCTGTACAGTTCTAGAGCCTTTTGGTAAATTTGGTGAAAAGAGCATTGAAGGAATTTTCGTGGGTTATTCAAGTCCATTGAAAAGAGTCTTTGTTCCAAGCTTGAAGCGGATTATTGAAGCACACAATGTTGAATGCCAAGGTTACACAATGCCACCGCAGAACCCAGGCGACTCATGGCGTTTTAACTACGATACTATGTGGGATTCGTTTGACATGGAAGAAGAAGAACCAGAGTTCTTTGATGAGTTGGATAATCTAAGAGAGTATGAGTCATCACAAGAAAGGTTTCCAGCTGAATATACTACAAGTAGACGGCAAACTTCAAATGATGATGAAGCCGATCCAAGTAATGCTGGAGAACATGATGATATTCAACAATCTCTTGACAATCAGGCGGCAGTCAACGATAATCTAGAATTTGATGATAGACCGATATTCGATCATGGTGATTCAGATTCTAAGGGGGAGCAGATCCAGAATTCAAGTCAAACAATTCTAGTCAGTGAACAAGGTGCAAATCAGAATGTCACAAATTTGGAAGGCGAGGTAGATGTTCAAGGCGAGGTGATGCCGAGTGCTCTTTCATACCATCCAGAGGAGTTGATTATTGGAGAATTACAATCAGGCGTTCGCACTAGACGACAAATTGACCAAGGGCTTACTTGTTTTTATTCTACAGTTTCTCCTTTACAAACTGAGTTTTCACTTAGTTGTTTTATTTCGCAGATCGAACCGCGAACATACAAAGAGGCACTAACTGAAGATTCTTGGGTCATTGCTATTCAAGAAGAGTTGAGTCAGTTTGAGAAGTTGGGAGTGTGGAAATTGGTAGACTTGCCTGATGGTCACAGGAAGATAAACACCAAGTGGGTGTTCAAGTGTTAGAGGGACGATAGAGGGGTTATTATTCGTAACAAAGCTCGACTCGTAGTTGATTTACATACCAAAGCGTTTGATAAAACTCGTTTTCAATATCTTTTAAAATTGAACGGTATGAAGCTTTTATCGGTTTTGAGGAGATTCTTGGCGTTGATGAAGGAGACATTGTAGATGACGTTGAAAAGCAATCTGCAATGGTTTGTCGATTTTTTACTTGTTTTGGTATTTAGGGGGGGTGTAGGGTAATATTTTCAGAAAATACAAAAACAGTAAACAATTTCAAAAATCCAAAAACATGAGATATTTTTAAAATCCAAAAACAATAGAAAACCAGAAAAGAGCTTGTGTAAAAAGGGAAAACGATAGTACATTGGCTTGACAGTTACAGTATGCTAAAGATATGTAAAGTTTAAAAGTCTTAAACAGTCTCGCTGATGATGTGTCGATAGGTTTTTACACATTTAGTAGGTTTATTCGGGATATAAACCTAAATCTTTACTTGCTTATTTCGTGGGGAACACTACTTGGATATATAGGTAACCCCTGAACTTTCGTTTGAAAGATCCCACTTTCTGAGATACTAGGTCTTTATACTCAGTGATATCTGGGGTATTATCCCGGGACTTCTGATTTTGCAAAAGCAATGGCCCAGTCCCCGGAGAATACTTTACGCTTGCTTGAAATAAAAGCCTGCCCTCAGCATAAAAAATGATGAAACGTTGAAAAATTCAAATCAAGTGTTGTTGAAAAAAAGATCCTCTAAAGGAGACATACTGAAAGACGAGCCATCATCTCTCTGCTAAACGGAAGTTCTGACCTGAGCTCTCATGGCCTCGTAATTTAACCCCTTTACAGATATCATCTGTGGTATACTCACCTGTAAGACTGAATATTGGGATCTGGATACGGGAGTATATTCAAGAGGTGGGACACATGAATGAGTTTAAGTTCTTAATTCACCTAAATCCATATCCTGAACAGATTGAAATTTGTGTGAGAATTTAAGTGGATCAGTATATCGACAATCTAAGTGAATTGTTTAATTCTGAGTTTGAAATTAAAGCTTAACGGTACTTGTGACTTGTCAACAGCTGATATGATTCCCTAACACGCTCACCAAAATTATGTTTGTAAATAGTTTACATTTAGTGCATTTTATTTCTGTAATTCATTTCTAGATTAGAAACTTTATTAAAATCCAAGAAGATTTTACATTTCTGCTTTATTTTCTGACAAACCAAAGTGGAAAGCTGATCTTCAGATTCGCAATTTGAAGCAGATGCAGGAAGTTTCTGAGCTGGAAGATGAGTCGTGAGCTTAATATGTTAAACTTGAGAAATTTTAAAAGTCAAAACAAGTTCATTAATTTGAAACTTGTAAATTTCAGAAAATTGTTTGAAAATTTGAACAAATTGTCAGTGTGATTTGTCTTAGGTCAACAAAGGTCATTAAGTTGGACTTGGTAGACAAATTAAGTGCACAGGGTCATTAATTTGGACATGGATACTTAAGTGGATTTCTAAATTCTGACAAGACTAACAAATGAAGTCAAATGGTAAGTTTGGATTGAAATTGTTATAATCATAAATCTTATATTTAGGTAGAGATTGTGCAGGTAACAGGTTTGTTATTGAGAAAACAGCAAAGCAAAATCCCAGCTAATTGATAGGGGGAGTCTAAAGACTTAAAAGTCAGATACAGTTCCTGAATCTACATTCAAGGGGGAGTTTGAAGGTTGTTAAAGATTCAGTTTCTGTGTTTCATGCTAGCTGTTGAGAGTAGAAGAAAAGATTTGAAGGAAGCATACATTGTTAGATAAACTGGAAAGAGATTAAGACTAAAGACTCGACGCCGAAGACTTCGTCAACATTCAAGGGGGAGTTTGTTGGTGCACAAATGTCTGTTAACTTCGGCTTTATCAAGTCTTATGTCTAGACAGGATTAGCAAGCACACAGCAGGATCAAATTAGGGTTTGTGTTTGTGTTTGTGTAATTTCTCTTGAAAGTGCCACTGGCAGTTTCAAACGAAATTAAACATGTTAATTCCGCTTGAAATGGTCATGCCACTTTCAAGCGAAATCACAACACTATATATAGGTGTGTTGCTTGTTCATTTGTAACTTTTCCGATTCAGAGCCGAGGTGCTGCCAGTTTGTTAAACGATCTGTAAAAGCTTTGGAATCAATAAAAGAAAGATAATTAAGAGGAATCAAGTTGTTACACGTCTATTTCTCTGATTCCGCCTTTGAAATAGATGCGAAACTCTTCTGATTGACTCGTTAGGGTCACATATCGATCCAACATCTTGTACTAGATTAGAATGATCAGGGCACGAAGTACGAGAAATTAGGATTTAGAGGTATTTCGCACGAAATAGGAAACAGCTATTTCGTACGAAATCAGTTGGTCATTTCGCAGGAAATGACTACTTCATGTGAAATTGATTTCGCACCAACTGTTTCGTGCGAAATAGGTCAGCCTATAAATACCTGTTGTGCCTTGTCATTTGTAACTTTCCGGTTTCAGTGCCGAACTGCTACCGAAGTGTCTACTCGCTGTAAAACGTTGTTATATCAATCAAAAGACAGTTTAAAGTGAATTGCAAGCTGAATCAACTCGATACGTTTGTTTCCGCCTCTCATATTGAGGAAAAACTCTTCTGAACGACTCGTTTGGTCGTGCAAACGATCCTACAAGTGGTATCAGAGCTCAGGAGGAAGAGTTCTTACCGATTCAGCTCAAAATTCTGTTTTCTACACCTTCTTTTCAAAATTATACAAAATTTCACGGTTAAAAAGGCTTGATTTTCACACATTATATGCGAAACTGTGTTTTAACAAAGCCTTGAAAGTTTCAGACCTAAAATTGGACTAAAACCTGATTAATTGAACAAAAATCTGATCGACATGATGACGTCAGCAGTATTTCGCACGGAATAGATCCTTCGTTTCGCACGAAATCAGCATATCGTGTGAGCTATTTCGTACGAAATCACTATTTCGTACCAAAGTGTCTTCATTTCGTGTGAAATTCCGTTATTTCGCATGAAATCAGCTAATAGTTGGTTCATTTCGCACGAAATACCTTATTTCGTGTGAAAGTATTTCATTTCGTACGAAATCACCTATTTCGTACGAAAGCATCTCATTTCATGTGAATTGATTTCGTTTGAAGTTGTCTTGCAGGTCATTTCTTTTGAACAGGTTATTTCGCACCAGTTGGTCATTTCGATTGAGGGAATTTCGTTTGAAAAACTTATTTTGTGAAACTTGTTACCAAATCATGGAAGAAGAATTTTATAACGCATTTGCTATTGCCCCGACTACTCCTACTGCCATTGCTCAAAGCATGAACATGTAAAGTGAAACAGGAACTTTGCAAAATCCCCCGAAGCTAATGGGCATTGAGGAGTATTATGGTTGGAAAGACCTGTTTGAAAATTGGGTTCAAGCTAATTATTTGAGGTCTTGGGAGTGTGTTGAGAAAAAATATGTATTACCACGTACAGATTTGGGAGTTGAAAAAAGGATTTTTGAATTTACGGATAAAGAACGAGACATGTACAAAGCAGAAAAGATGATGATTAGTTTACTCCAGCAAGCTATTAAAGAAGACATATTCATATTACTTCAACATGATAAGACTTCACGTTCAATTTGGGAAGCACTTCGAATTAAGTTTGAGGGAAGTGAGAAGATGATCAAGAGTAAAAAATCATTGTTAAAGAAAGAATTTGATTTATTTACAAGTTTGCCGGGAGAAGATACAAAGAAATTGAATGAAAGATATTGTCACTTAGTACGGTCAATGTCATTGTTAGATATCAACAAAGATCGTGAGGAATGGGTTGACAAATTAGCTGATGCTTTACCTCAGAAAGAATGGGGTACATTTTTGATGATATTAACGAATACTGGAGAATATGATGGCTTGACAATTTCTCAGTTCATCGAAAAGATTGAAGGACAAGATATTGAGCAACAAAAGATTGCTAGAATGAGCAATCCAAGTGCACAACAAGATGTTAAGATGTACTTCAAAGGGAGTGTTCAGAATGTCGAAGCAAGTCCAAAAATCCAAACTGCATTCAGTGTAGAAAACACATCTGGATCAATCAATCAATCAAAGTCCAAACAGCAGCAGTGGATTTTCCTCATACCCAAGTGTTAATCCAAAGGAATCAACCCCGAGTCATCAGTTCCAAAGTTCAAACAACAGCAATGGTCATGTATTACACTGCAACATCGCGTTGCATCTTCAGAATGGTCAAAATTTTTCTGAAGAAGTTGCTAAAAGTCATATGTCATTGCTAGCTACAGTGTTAGAATTATATGAAGGATTGGTTGCAGGAAGGATCGGAAATCTTATGTTGACAAAAGAGGATTACGATCAGATCGATGCTGAGGAAATGGAGCTTATGGACATTAAATGGTGTTTAGCAAGTGTTCTGAGAAGAGCAGAAAAATTTAAGATGATTACAGGAAGAGATGATTTCTTGGATGCAAATGTTTCTACTTTGGGTTTTGATAAATCTAAAGTTACTTGTTTTCGATGCAGGGAGAAAGGACATTTCAAGAGGGAATGTACCAATCGAGAAGAAAGTGGAGCAAAGAATCCGTTTGGTGGTAATGATTATTATCGAAAAGCCATATATCAACAAGTTGCTCATCAACCTTATCAACAAAAAGAACCACAAACTGCACATGCTAAGATAATCGAAGAAGCAAATAAGAAAGCTTATTTTGGCATAATTGATCAAGATGATGAAAAAGTGGCAGAAGGCTTTAGCTGGGACAAATATATTCCACCTGATTCAAAAACAGTTGCATTAATTGCACAGATAGTTCAAGAACCAGATTTGATGAAAGAATGGATGAAAGTGTTTGCTGGTGATGAGAAGAATCAAGATGATGAATCTAGTTCTTCAGATGATAGTTCAGAACAGACACAAGTGTTTGATCAATCATCAACTGATGACAGTGATGATGAAGAAGAAATGCATATTAATATTGCAAAAACTCATTTATCTCCTGAAAGTTTTCAATTCTATTTTGCAGATCGTTTGGAAAAGCTAAAGGAGAAATGAGTAGCAAAGGAACAGAAAAAGATGAAGTGTAAAAGTATTGCTCAGGAAAAGAATTTTAAACAAAGTAAAGAAGATAAAGCTACTGAGCAGGCAGTTGAAGATGTGAAGATAATTGAAGTTGAAAAAATGATTGAAGTTGAAAAGATTATTGAAATTGAGAAGATTGTTGAAATAACGAAACCTTGCTTAAAGTGTTTGAAGTCATGCAAGCAGTGTGAAGAGAAATATGAGAAGTTGAGTGAGTTGGACAAGATGAAAGAAAAGTTACTGTTCAATCTCAATTATGTGAAAGAATCGTATGATGTGTTGAATAGAACAGTGAATGGTCTACAAAAGACAAATTCTGAAAGAGAAGATGCATTAACAATGATGAATACGGTAATGATGACAAAACAGAAAGCCATCAATTACTATATTGAAGAATGTGCCAAGTTGAAGCAGGAGTTGGAGACAGAAAAGATAGAAAATGAAAGAATCAGACGATTACTGCAAAGTTATTCTAGTTCTGATTATTTGATTGATCGAATTTATCCAACTATTGCAGGATTGGAAGCATTTCAAGATGAGAAGTCGAAAGAGAAGAATACTGGTAAGAAACAAAGTGCAAATTATAACAAGTGTCCGCCTCCGATCTGGGAAGGTTATTCTCCCAGAAAACCAAATGAGGAGCAAGTCAAAAAGGCAGTCAATATAAAGTTAAAGTCCAAAACAACTGATGAATTACCAGAAAATATTGACGTCACGTTCACATCGTCTGACACTGATCATGAGTCTGAGTTAATAAAGAAAGTGGTCGATCAGGTGTTGGATAAGGATGAGGAGTCAGAGTCAAAGTCTGAGTCTGAAAGTTCGAGTTCAGCGGTCAACAGTCCAAAATCGTCGGTTAAAAGGGTTTACAATAAAGAATTCCTGTTATCAAAATCTAATTTGAATGATGAACTAATCAAAGTGGCATATACTTTGATTGATTCAGACAAATTATATTCTGATGAGGAATTTCCAATAAGAGGTGTTAAAACTGAAATGATTAAAAAGGTTTTTAAACTAACAGAAATTAATATTTCTGAAATAAAAGATGAAAATCTTTCTGAAAAACCAAGACCTTACACCTCAAGAGATAAACAAAGGTTAAACAAGAAAAAGGGTTACAGTTCTGGTTCAGGTTATCGAAAGAAACCAAACCATAACGGTAATTTCAAAAAGAATGGTTTAGGTTTTATTCCACCGAAAAATTATAAAAATGAGAAAAGTTATAAACCAAAAACTGTATTTGTTTCAGGAGCAAGTTCGGAGGAAGAAGAAAAGAGCTCATTCTGGAAGCAATCAAACAAAGAGTTCTTTGAAGAAAAACAAAAGTTTAAGAAGAATGGAGTTTATCAGAGAAAAGAGACAAGAACCTGTTACCGATGTCAAGAAGTTGGTCACATTGCCTGGAATTGTCCAAAGGCAACCAACACAAAACAGGGAGTTTCTTCTAAACTCAAAGAAAAGATTGTTGATAAAACCGAACCACCAACTGAAAAGTTCCAAGTGTTTAAGAACTCAACATATGAGGTTGGTGAATGTTCGAAAAAGTTTTACAAAAGAAGGGTGAATCTTGACAACCAAAAGTGGGTTGTTAAGAAATCATATGTGAAATCTGGCGATGAATCTGACTCGTCAAAGTCAGAGGAGCTACAAGTTGAGGGTAAATGTGATAATTCAGTACCGCCAATGGATGATGTCAATTTTTCACCATTGCGAGCTGAAAATTTTAAACAAAATGTTGGTAAGGTTGAGATTTCAAATCAATTCTATTCTGAAGAGAAAGAATTTGATGTTGAAAAAGTTTTCAATGGAAATGTTGAAAAAGTTTTCAATGGAAATGTGAAAAAGATTTTTGGAAAGATGATTAATGGAAAAGTGGAAGGGGTAAAATATTTTTATGAAACAAAGAAGGCAACTTACACCCCGAGTGAAACTGAAGAGGTCACATCCAAGTTTGGTCAGACTTGGATGTCTGTATTTCATATGTAAAATTCTGACTTGCCAGAGCTCCCAGGTTGGTAAGAGTGGAGCATGAATCGGCATCTTTCTTGAGAAATTCACTTCGATGATATTTCTACCTACAAGATTAATCAGGGACATTAAGTTGTACTTGATTTATCTTTCCTACAAGTGGTGTTGTTGATAGAATCTTAAAATGTTAAATTTTTCAAAAGGGTTGAAGATGAAAGAACAAGGTGATGAATTGATCCTCTAACCTACAAGTGGTTTTATGAAATCAACAAAACTAATTTTCCGGAAAAATCATTTGATTAAAACAAACTTAAGTGTTTTGAAATCATAATGGGAAAATAGTTTGTTGTCAGGGGGAGTTCTGATTGTTTATGCCAAGTGGATGGCGATTTGAAGCTATTCACAACACTTATCACTTTACTTGTACAGTTTATTTTCAAAGTTTCTTTAAATGATTTTGAATTTTAGGGGGAGTAAGAAGTTTCAGAAAATCCAAAAACATTTGAAAATTTGAAAAAAGCAAAAAACATGATAAAATCAAAAATGAGTTTTGTTGTGAAAAAAAGGAAATGAAAGTAAATCAGTGGACTATCTGTAACACCCTTGTCATTATTTAATGGTTTTTGTAAAGTATACGACAAACAACATGTAATTATGACTACATATACTTTGTAAAAATACGGGTTTGTTTGAACTTTACAATTTTAAAATAATACAACATAACATAATTGAGTACGTTGTTTAAACATTTCAAAAGTTGTTTAGCAAACAGTTTACATCATAAACATTGTTTAAACCGAGTTGATTTATGCGGAAGCTTCAAGAGTATGTGTTCGGTCCTTCAAAAGTTGCTTGAACGTCACCCATAATCCTTGAGTACCTAAGACTGAAATGTTTACATAAACATTTATATTAGAATGCTTAGAAATGATACTTGATCGAAACTACGATCGAAATGAATTTGAAAATTTACAATTATATAAAATTTATAAACATTCAGGCCCTACCGTAACTTACGGTTTCACCGTAAGTTACGCCGTAAGTTACGGTGGTCAATTTCCAATAATGGTCCACCGTAAACCAGTAGACTCACACCGTAAGCTCCTGACCTCTACCGTAACTTACGGTACTACCGTAACTTACGGTAGTCCCTGTAAATCCATCTTTTGGTTGCTTTGTTCATTATACTCAAGCCTAAATCTCGGATTTCGCTCTTTCTAACATACCAATACATTAGTTTCTCGAAATTCTAATATGTTACATATGAACCAATATCAAAGATCAATCAATCATATTCAAAATATCATGCATATCACGTTATATCAATTTACTAATGTGCAAGGTTCAAATTACGGGTTTCTTATGAATTCCTAACCCGTTTTACCTATCTACTCCTTTTGACCCGTGAAGGGAAGTTAAACACTTTTAACTATAAATCTATATATAAGCGTACCTGGCTTGGGTCAACATATTGACCCGTTTTAAGACCTTGTCTCTATAATATGCTAATTCATAGCCTCGCTAATTCATAAACCAATTACCCTGCGAGCATGAGACTCGACATACACTTATTAGTCGTTAATTGTCAAATGGTATAAATATTACCATTTGACCCGTTTGGTCTAGACTACCAAATATTTTGTGCTTAATATTAAATGGTGTTGTTTTAAACTTCAACTCTTTTTCGTCTACACATGACTAATTCGTCGTTTTACTCTTTTTATTCGTTTAGGCTTACCTTAATAAGTAGCCATTCAAAAACTCATTTTATATATATGTCATCTCGTGACCAATTACCATTTCGCCCATTTTACCATTAAACATGGTTTATCATTATTTTATATGTCCCGACCTGTTTCATTTCGTGTCGGAACCATATTTCAAATATAGCTTTTGTCGTATTTACAACCTATGAATAAACACATAACTTACAAAAGAGGGCATAAGCTTTACTTACCTCGCATCCAAATTACGCTTTCCTTTTCGTACTTGCTCCGTTTGACCCGCTTCATTCCAAGCCTCCATCTAGCTTGTCAAGAGTCAAACTATCATCATAATTCACAAGGTGGTTAGATTAGTCATTATAACCATGACTATTCCACCTTACGTGTTTTCTATGTCAAAACTACTATTCGACTCCGTCCATGGTTAGTTTAACTCTTCAAAAGTTAACTACCCTTAATTATATGATATGTGCATATAAGCTAAATCGACTTCATAATTAAAATTTGTATTACCCCACATCACACATAATTAGTCGAACTAGGAAATTACGCGTTTGATTCATAATTTCAACATATGAACATTGTGGGCATAATTTATAATATCAACAATCAAGTTTCGTATCACTGAAAATAGGCTGTTTTTGGTGACCTGTTTAACCTGTTTACAAGTCTTCAAAAATTATGATTTTTTTATGTGGCGTACCTCTCGGAGGGTTAGACCTTCTGTTAAAATTTCAAGATCTAACTCTTTACCAAAAACTTGTAAAAATTCATTTACTAAGCTGCAATCAGATTCGTCACTTCTGACTGCAGCTTACGGAAAAATTCATTTAAAATTTCTCGTTTATCCGATTGACGAAATTCCAATTGGCGATTCTTTTAATTACTTAAAACTTTCTACAGTAAGAATTTGAGATCATAACTCAATTCCAAAATTGAGTTATGACATTCGTAATGGGCTGCAAATTCTGCCAGAAAACGCAGCTTGAACCTTTGATACGGAAAAATTCATAAAACGCTCAATTCTCGTCGAAAAATGCGATTCCAGTGGGGTTTTAAAGATATTTCCTGGAATTACATTTTAGACTCAAGAAACACATGTTTTTATCACGTTTTGTCCAGGTTACAGCCGATACAAGTCGGCTGTAAATTCTGATCAACAGCCGTTTGAATTCAGCTTTCAATTTAAGCAAGTTCTTGACATCATAACACCATTTTAGCAATCAAAAACCCTAACAACAATCACCTTTAATGGTGTTCATGGATTTTTTACTAAAATTAGGCACGATTTCAACATATCTTGTCTAGGGTTTACTCCTAAACACTACAATGTTCCTATTTCATCCATATAACAAGCATGCATCAACAAATTTCGAATACCCTAACTTCATGAGAATTTCAAGTAGAGAATTAACATCAAATTTTACATACCTTACAACCCCCTTACAATGGGGATCAGTAATCTATGCTCGATTTTCGTTTTGGACCAGATTTGCACCTCCAATTTGAGAGTGTTAGTAAGGATTTTAGGGTTTGAAGAAACCCAGATCGCCTCCTGCTTCTTTGTACGACCAGACATCCCCAAATGGGGTGTTTGGTTTTTGTTTTAATTAAATTAGCAACATAAGTTTCGATTTTAACATCTTTGGCCCCTCCATTTTCCTTAGTTCATAATTTAAGTGTTTTAACCCACTCATAAGTCACTATCTAACTAGGTTAGAATTATTCCTAGTTAGCTTAGTAGGTTCGGGAAGTCGTAACCCGTTTTACTTTAAGTTCCGTTAAATCGGGCCTTTTATAAACTTAATTACTTAAAACTTTGATTCGTTTTTATTTAATATTAGGACTTCTTATTTAAATCCTAATATTTGCCGGGTTATTTTTACTAATAACGGTACGTTACCCGTCTTTTAGTATTAACAGAGTTTAATTACCAAGCCCGTTTTCGGGGTGTTACACTATCACAGCACGCTAAAGAATTGGAAAGTCAAAATGTGATAAACGGTCTCACTGATGATGTGCCAGTAGGTTTTTGCACATTTAGTAGATTGTGTCGAGATATAAACCTAAATTTTAAATTTCAAACTTGCTTATCTCGTGGGGAACATCTCTCTGATATATGGGTAACCCTCGAAATCTTGTTTGAAAGACCCCTCTTTCTGAGATATTGGGTCTTTATGCTTAGTGATATCTGGGGTATTATCCCGGGACTTCTGATTTTGCGAAAGCAATGGCCTAGTCCCCGTATAATACTTTTCGCTTGCTTGAAATATAGCACCCCCCTCAGCATAAAAAATGATGAAACATTGAAAAATGCTAATCATGTGCTGTTGAAGAAAAAATTCTCTAAAGGGAACACACCTAAAGTCGAAGCCATCATCTCTCTGATTTTGCGGAAGCAATAGCCCGAGCTCTCATGGCCCTCGCATTTTAACCCTTTACAGATATCATCTAGGTATACTCACCTGTAAGACTGAATATTGGGATCTGGATACGGGAGTATATTCTGAGGTGGGACACGCGAATAAGTTTAAGTTCTTAAAACACTAATCTCGTATCTCGAAACAGTTGAACTTTGTGTGAAAATTTAAGTGGATCAGTATACTGACAATCTACGTGAATCGTTTAGAACTTAAAATGTTTAAAGCTTAACGGTGATGGTAATTTGTCTCATAAACTGATATGATCCTCTTACGCAAACTCGCAAAAAATATTGTTTGTAAATATTTCTTTACTGCAGTTCTTTAATTTCAAAATTTAAAAAAAAAATTCAGTGTGTTTTAGCATAAATTTTGAAAATGCAAAAAGATTTTCGACAACTGATGTTGAAGAGCTGATTTTCAAAATTCCGAGTGCTAAACAGGATGAACAGGTTTGGGAGAGTGTGTTTGAAAAGATTTTCTTACAAGTGAAACATCAGAGATTAAAAATGTTAAATCATTATATACGATTCTTGCAAATGATGTGTTAAGTTTGTGTCTACAAGTGGTAAGCAGATAATAAATTTGTCAAATTTTAAATTTGTGAAATTTATTTTGAGGTACAGGATGTGTAGGAATGGAACATGAAGTGAGCCAGGTCACAATCTTGGAACATAAAAGCCAGAATAAGATCCCAGCACAATTTAAGGGGGAGCTTGATGAAAAAGAGGAGTCTGAAGTTTGTTAGATCAACATCCAAGGGGAAGATTAGTTGTTGATGCTGAAAGAGAGAGAGAAGAAAAGTTCAAGATTGAGGATGCTTTACATTGTTAGATACTTTGGGAGAGAACGAGAAGACTGATAAAGACTAAAGGTTGAAGACTCGACACAGAAGACTACGTCAACATCCAAGGGGGAGTCTGTTGGTGCATATGTCTGTCGACTTCGTCTTGTATCGAGTCTTATACTAGATTAGAATGATCAGGGCACGAAGTACGAGAAATTAGGATTTAGGGGTATTTCGCACGAAATAGGAAACATCTATTTCGTACGAAATCAGTTGGTCATTTCGCACGAAATGACTATTTCGTGTGAAATTGATTTTGCACCAACTGTTTCGTGCGAAATAGGTCAGCCTATAAATACCTGTTATGCCTTGTCATTTGTAACTTTCCGGTTTCAGTGCCGAACTGCTGCCAAAGTGTCTACTCGCTGTAAAACGTTGTTATATCAATCGAAAGACAGTTTAAAGTGAATAGCAAGCTGAATCAACTCGATAAGTTTGTTTCTACCTCTCGTATTATGGAAAAACTCTTCTGAATGACTCATTTGGTCGTGCAAACGATCCTACAGTACTGCCTCATTAAAAACCTTGCTAAAAAAACCTAGTAGGAAAAAACCTTAGCTAAGAGAAAAAGAGTACAGTCTATAGCTCCCCCTCAAGTTGCAATTTGTAAGGAATCACATTCTCCGTACGTGACGCATGCCAATGTCATGAACGTGTTTCCTGAAAGTTGTTGTAGGTAGTGCTTTTGGGAAAAGATCGGCTTAATTGTTGCTTTGGACATATCTCATCTCAACCTGATTGTCTTTAATAAGGTCCCGAGTACATGCAAAGAATCTTGGTGGTATATGTTTTGTTCTGTCACTTCTGATATACCCTTCTTTCATTTGGGAGACACAAGCAGCATTATCATCGTGGATAGGAGTTGTACTTTGATCTTTCTCTAGCCCACAAGAAGTCACTATGTGTTGTGATGTAGATCTTAGCCATACACATTCTCTTGAAGCATCATGTAGTGCAATGAGTTCAGCATGATTTGAGGATGTTGCGACAGGTGTTTGTTTCCGAGAACTCCATGAAATCGCAGTTCCTCCATTCATAAATACATATCCAGTTTGAGATTTTGCTTTATGAGGATCATATAAATAACCAGCATCTGTATAACCAACTAACCCTTCTTTTGAATCGTTGGAATAAAACAAGCCTAAATCAACAGTACCTCGAAGGTATCGATAAATATGTTTAATCCCATTGCAGTGCCTTTTAGTAGTAGCTAAACTAAATCTTGCCAACAAGTTCAAATGGTTTGTCTCTACATAGAATATGTAATACGTAATTTCAGCTATAAGAAGTATTTAGATACTTTTGAATAATATAGTTTTCAATATTAAATCTATGTATAACATGGGTTAATAAGTCTTTTTCCATAATTCTTTCAATGTCTAGATATATATTAACTTATTTAAGCATCTTACATTCAATCTAACACAAGCGTAGTCTCACAAACATAATTCTAGTACATGAGTCGACATTTACTTTATGGTCGGGTCGAGCTCATTGCTAAAATATCATTAAACAACCGACCAAATGAATATATGATGAACCTGTCTTAGTTATCGACTGTTTAGCCGAATTTTCCCAACTAGTAGCAGAATGTCTAAATACATTATGTTTAGAGTCCATAATTTACCTCATTGCCTTTTCAACTCGCAACCGATCACAAGTATCTTTTATGTCTACTCCCATATTCCACACCTCTCCCATAGATCGACTGTTCACTTGTTGGTCTGCAAAGTTTGGCCAACAAACCATGGGAACACCCTCCGCCATACTCTCTATAGTCGAGTTCCATCCACTATGTGTCAGAAAATCACCAATGGTTGGATGCGGAAGTACATCTTCTTGCGGAGTCCATTCTGCTACACACCCAATTTCTTTTGTGGCGGTGGCTGGTGGTGGCACCGGTGTTCCAGGGCGAAGGGTGGCGACGACGGAGGGTGGCGACGGCGGTGGGTTATGGTGATGGTGGTCGGTGGTCGGTGGTGTTCAGTGGCGATGGTGCCGGTGTTTGATGGCAAAGGGTGGTGATGGCGGTGGCGGGTGGTGGCGGTCCGGGGCGGGTGGTAGTAGCGGCGGTGGGTGGCTAGTGGTGGGTGGTGTTCGTGATGAAGGTAAGAGAGGGAATGGAATGAAAAAACAACTAATGGTGAGGTTTAAATGAATTTGAGGGAAGGGAATACCCTATGTAATGGGTGATTCTATTACCTTGACCATTAAACACATTTTTTTTCATTCCCTCGTAATAGCCTATTTTATTCTGTCTTTCATTTCTCCGTACCAAACACTACCTTATTTTAAGGTATAGAAGGGGCCACTACACCACCTAGTGTTTTGTTTATTTATTTTGAAACAAAACATATACATAGAGTGAATATATATATATATATATATATATATATATATAGGATTAGGTTCAAGAACACTAGTGTAGCTTGTGAACTAATCCTGGCCATACACGTGTGTAGATCAATGGCCAGGATTTATTCACTCAGTTCGCAAATACACTAGTGTTCACTCTAGAACCCCACCCTATCTATATATATATTCTAAAAAAGATTTGGGCCCTCAAGACAAATCAATTCGAGACAACTCAATTTGATCTACAAGGCACAAGTTATTATTATAATTATTTGAGTAAACTTCAATTTTCGTCCCTGTGGTTTGCTAATTTTAACACTTTCAGTCCAATAGTTTAAACATTGCATTTATCATCCATTAGTTTGCTGATTTTAACAGTTTCAGTCCATTAGTTTCCTGATTTTAACAGTTTCAGTCCACATCACTAACACTAGTGTGGACTGAAACTGTTAAAATCAGGAAACTAATGGACTGAAACTGTTAAAATCAGCAAACAAATGGATGATAAATGTAATTCATAAACTATTGGACTGAAAGTGTTAAAATCAGCAAACCACAGGGACGAAAATTGAGGTTTACTCTAATTATTTTTAACCACAATTTCTAGAATACACCATAATGTACATTCCTTACGATTTGAACTAGGGGTGTTCATCGAATCGAATATCAAATTTTCGAATTATTCGAATCATTTTTATTTTCCCTTGAATTCAAATTCGATTCGAATTCTTTTGAAACCTACCCGATTCTATTCGAATTCGTATTCGAGTAAAAAACCCTATTCGTATTCGATTCATATTCGATTAAAATTTTGAATTCGAATAAATTCAATTAATCAAATTCTTTTAAAACATATAAGAAACTATCAAAATGAAACATAAATTTTAAAATAACCATAAAGCACGATATCATATTAAAAAGTTTCAAATAAAGTCTCATAAGTCTAACATTCAAAACAAGTAGTCTGGAATAACCACTTCACATTACAAGTTAATTTTTTAGGGGATTAGAAATCTATTTACAGATTTGTTACTTAGGTTCTAGTTATGGGCCATATAGTGAGTTTCGTAATGGGTAATTTTAATACTTGTAATAAATTTTGAAAATAATTTATAGTATAGCACAATAAAAGTTATATATGTATTATATATAAAAATAATAAATAAAAATATATAATTTTTATTCGAATTTTGAATCGAATCGAATTTAAAATTATAAATTGGTAATGGGTAATTTTAATACTTGTAATAAATTTTGAAAATAATTTATAGTATAGCACAATAAAAGTTATATATCTATTATATAGAAAAAATAATAAATAAAAATATATAATTTTTATTCGAATTTTGAATCGAATCGAATTTAAAATTATAAATTTGTATTTGATTCGTATTCGATTTACTTGACTCGAATTGAATCGAATCGGAAATCTTATAATCGAAACGAATTCTTGATAATCGAATCGAATTTCAAATTTTTCGTATTTGAAAGGAATTCTGAACACCCCTAATTTGAACTCCAAATCTTTGAATGTGGAGCACACTACTTAACTACCAGGATGTCTCCTTAAGGCAGTTATTTATATACTATTATTTTGTATCAAGTTTGTGCATATATGAGTTGTACATGTTGCTTTAGTGGTTTTTTTGTTCTAAACCAATTTGTTCAAAAATTTAAATTAAGTTGTAATGATGAATGATATTTTTATACCATACATGTAAATATAATTTTTTTAATTTCAACTTATTTTGTTGAAAGTAGAGCTGTATACGCAATGGAATGAAGTATCTTTCGTATATTGTAAGCTATTACGAGTGGTGGTACTAACGGATTCCTTCACAACAATATGAGTTCCACTTCAATTCCGTATGAACAGCGGTATTAATATTCGTTTTTTATGGTTTTTGATCAATGTGAAACATGTGTCAATGTTCTTTTGGCATACTACGACTATATTTTTGAGTTTTATCTTTCAGCTTCCATACCGAATGCCAGTAGTGTATCGCCATTGTAAAGAACCGAACCGATATTGAGCGAATTCTAGCCGCAACACGTGAAGAAGTATCACCGTTTTATTTATATTTTAATACATATAATATCATATGTATTGTTAATAATATATATAAAAAGCACGTTTTTTGTGTATAAAAAATGAATACAAACAAAGCTTTAAGCATGTACTGGAATTGGTGGGATAATTCGGATAACAAACGCATTTAAATTTTTGAAACGTAACTTTCAAAATCATTTATCCTAGAATATTAAAATTATACACATACACACATATGAATATATTTAGTAGTAACTTTCAAAATCATTTATCCTAAAATATCTATATGTGTTGCTTGCTTAAATAGTTTTGCACCACATTTTATGTTTGTTTGTTTTTTTCTAATTAGTTTTTGATGAACTAAAATGACACCCTTTGATCTAATTATAAATTTAGACTTCTAAAATAAAAAAGTCAAGTTTTTGTTGGATTAAAAAACTCCAAATATAAATAATAACCTAATAAAACATAACAACATTCAACAAAATCTTTTATTCAGCATATTGTTGAACCGGAAGAAATGCACATCTTTAAAGGGGACATCCCTTGCTTCAATAAGGGTAGGGAGATTCAAGTACAAAGTCCACAAGCAGCATGAACTCACAGTTTCAAAGCAAATAACCCGAATTGACGCCTCTATCGCTATAGCCACCGAAAAATTACTGAAGCAAGCATCGGGTACAATCACTGTTACGGGCCTTTAAATGGTAACAGAAATATATGTACATACAAACGGTTCCAGAGTGCTGTTTTCAGATGTTTTTGATCCATTTTTGTATAGATTTGTTAAAATAACAAGTAATATTTGTTATTTTTCAGTTTAAATGTTTTATATTTTTGTATTCTATTTTTATTTTTTTGCTCTCTCAAGTTGCCTTTTATTTTGCGAGGTTTAAGCTTATAAGCATCTGCTGCATTGCTGCGCTGGGCTTCTTTTGGTTGGCTGGGCCTTTTTGGTTGCTGCTTTGGGCATGTAGCAGTTTCTAGAGATAGTCGCTGCAGTTGTCCTGATATAAGGCGTATTCCAGAAGGTTCAATTTTACTTTAACTTTTTCACACATTATTGCTCTCTCTCTCTCACATGTCTGTTTTTCGTGAGTTAGGGTTTCTTTTTCATCTTTCTGTACAGATCATCTTGTTGATGATCTTATTCTTCTAGTGCAACAGTCAATCTGTGATGACTGAGTAATTCTGTAGTTGTTTTCGGTGTAAAACGTTCGTTATAAAGTTGATTTTTCTCATTTATCTTAGAGTTCTGACATGGTATCAGAGCTCCAAGGTTGATTTGGAGCCCCAATTATCTTCCGCTATGTATTACAGGAGTCGTGATTAACAGGCTTCGTTAATCTGCAAGATCTGGTTCAAATCTAGGGTTTGGCAGCCGGGTCAAGGGTTTCGTATTTTCGAACTGGTGATCTCTTGATTCGTGTGGTTTTTGGTGTCTTCGAACCAATATCTTCGACAGATGCTACTTGTGGTTCTTGATTCAGTTCTTGTGGTTCTTGGTGTCTTCGAACCGATATATTCGACGGAGGTTACTTGTGGTTCTTGATTCAGTTCTTGTTTAAGAACTGGTTGTGTTCATCAGGAGTGCTGCTTCTGGTTCTTCTTTGCTCACAGTCATATAACCCTAAGTGAAGGTTATAGACTGTGATTTTATTCGGCGAACCCTAACTTGGGAACCCCTCTCGGTGAGATTGTTCTTTTTTGTGTCAATAGATTTAGGTGGCTTCTACACTAAGACCTGTGTTGGCACCTTGAGTGATGAACCGATGAACCAACGATCTGGAACACTGGTGTAGTTTCGCCGTGTGTCTTCATTCATTGTTTGTTGTTTTAATCTGTGATTCTTGTTTGGTTCTGTTTGTTGATTATTTGTTAATTAAGTGATCTTAGAGTTGTTCTCTGATTATTTGTTAAGTGGTTTTGTTTGTTTGATCGTTGTCTGTTAATTCTGTTCCGTATTTGATTGTTTCTGGTTGATCATGACTGACAAAATTGAGTCTTCTGTTACTTTAATAAGTAACTGGAAATAGTTCTGTTGAAATTGACAAAGTAAAGTCTTTATTAAAAAAAAAGAATTTTTGATCAAAGATCTTGGTTTTTTGAAATATTTTCTTGGTATTGAAGTCATTAAAACTGATGATGTGGTTTGTCTTTCACAAAGGAGATATTGTATGAATTTGTTAAATGAGTATGGTATGAGTGGTTCTAAACCTGTGAGCTGCCCTATAGAGCAGAATTATGTATTAACATGTTTAAGTAAAAATGATGACTTAAAGGATGTTAGTGTTACTGCATATCAAAAACTGATAGGTAACTGAGGCTCATACTCAGATAGCTTTTAGATTACTGAGGTATTTGAAAGGTGCCCCTGGATCTGGTATCATGTTTAAATGAAGTGATTCTTTCTGGTTAACAGCATATGCTGATTCTGACTGGGCCAAGTGTGTTGACAGCAGAAGGTCTGTCACGGGGTTTTGTGTTTTCCTTGGAAACTCATTAGTTTCTTGGAAAAGCAAGATACAAAGTGTAGTTTCGCGATCATCTGCTGAGGCAGAGTATCGGTCTATGTGTAGTGCTTCTTGTGAAGTGTTGTGGTTGGTAAATATTTTAAGAGAGTTGGAAGTAAAGATAGAGCTTCCTGTTACTCTAAAATGTGATAATAGTGCAGCTATTTCTATAGTTGCGAATCCTGTGTTCCATGATAAGACAAAGCATCTCGAGGTAGATTTGTTTTTCTTGCGAGAAAAAATAGCATCCAGTGTTATTAAAACGGTTGGAATTAAATCTGAATCCCAACTTGCAGACATGTTTACCAAAGGTTTATTACCAAGAAGTCATGAAGAAACGTGTAAGTCTTTAGGACTTACAAACATTTAAACTGGAAGGGGATGTAAAAATAACAAGTAATATTTGTTATTTTTCAGTTTAAATTTTTTACATTTTTGTATTCTATTTTTATATCTTTTCTCTCTCAATTTGCCTTTTTATTTTGCGAGGTTTGGGCTTATAAGCATCTGCTGCATTGCTGCGCTGGGCTTCTTTTGGTTGGCTAGGCCTTATTGGTTGCTGCTTTGGGCCTGTAGCAGTTTCTAGAGATAGTAGCTGCAGTTGTCCTAATATAAGGCATATTCCAGAATGTTCAATTTTACTTTACCTTTTTCTCACATTATTGCTCTCTCTCACAGGTCTGTTTTTCGTGAGTTAGGGTTTCTTTTTCATCTTTCTGTAAAGATCATCTTGTTGATGATCTTGTTCTTCTAGTGTAACAGTTAATCTGTGATGACTGAGTAATTCTGTAGTTGTTTTCGGTGTAAAACGTTCGTTCTAAAGTTGATTTTTCTCATTTATCTTAGAGTTCTGACAAGATTTTGAGTTATTTCATGCTTGCTTATGGAGTTTGTGAGATCGTGGAAATTAAAGTAGTATGATTTTATTTTGAGATGAGCAAGATCATGTTTATCTAATACAAAAAAAAAAATAAAAAAATTATGGAGCAAGTGTTTGTATACAAACATTTAATTTCTATAAAAAGTTGTTTAATGATAAATTTATTTCACAAGTGCTTCATTGTTTAGATAACTTATTTAAGCACTTTACAAGCAATCTAACGCAAGCGTAGTCTCACAAACACAATTCCAGTACATAAGCGATGAGTCCACATCTATACTTAGGGTCTGGTCAAGCTCATTGCCAAAATATCATCAATCAACCGAGCCAAATGAATAGATGACGACCCCGTCTTAGTTATCGACTCTTTAGCCAAATTTGCCCAAGTATTAACAGATTGTGTATATACATTATGTTTCGAGTCCATAATATCCCTAACTGCCTTTTCAACTCGCAACCGATCACATGTATCTTTTATGTCTACTCCCACTTTCCATACCTCTTCCACAAATCGACTATTCACTTGTTGGTCCACAAAGTTTGGCCAACAAACCATGGGCACACCTTGGGCCATACTCTCCATAGTCGAGTTCCATCCGCTATGTGTCAGAAACCCACCAATGGCCGGATGTGCAAGTACGTTTTCTTGTGGGGCCCATTCTACTATACACCCGATTTCTTTTGTACGTGCTAGTAGCTCATCTGGAACCTGAGACTCGTCATACCCACCAATGATCGACCCAGGCCGTCTCACCCACAAAAAGGGTGTTCCACTGTTAATCACACCATACCATATTTCAACTAGTTGGTCAACGATCATGGTCGCAAGACTCCCGATGCTAATATAAATAACAGTTTTTGGATCGTGTTCATCGAGCCACGAGATGCAGGTTCTATCTTCCTTCCAAACACTGTTAGAGAAGTTGTTTTCTTGCAATGGGTTTGTGTTAGCCGTAAGTTGAGCTTTGTGAAGAGTGTGTAGTGGGCCTATGGTGTAAATATTTGGACAAAGTTTTCGCATGTGTTTGAGTATTAGACTATCCAACTCTTCAAATGTATTGAGTATGAGACCTTGAGCTTGAGGAACCGCATGAGCTTCTTTGACGATGAGTTCAATCGACAGGCTCGACATGTCTGTGGAACGACACTCACTAGCAAGGTCCCTTCGTCGAATAATTTGTTCTGTTCCTGGAATGCTTGTTATCAACTCGTCTAAATCATTTCCTGAGGAATGAACATAATTGGTAAATAATAAACAAATAAAAACCATATATTGTTAGTTTATGAACTTGACAAGTACATTTGTTACGAAATATTAATAATTTTTGAGTTTTTAATATGTTATAACTCAAGTTTAATACGGCAATATTAATAATGGTCTAGAAGTTAGATTGTTCTTCGCAAAACAACCGATTGGCTGTGGTTCAACGGGTTATTCTCCCCTATCTTTGGTTCTTCTTGATAGTTTTCACCTTAAGCTCTGATTCCAATTGTTGGAATTTAACCGGCAGATCCGATTGCAAAACACAAACACTGAGAATTTTTGTGGGGAGGACTTTTTATTTTTTGCCCACAACACCTTTTCTGGTTTTGTTAGCTCAAAACTCATGAAAATAAATGTATACATAACCCATCTATTTATAAGCTACCCTTAACTTAGAAAGCCAAGCTTCCTATTCTAATTCAAATACGCCACTGTTGTTTCAAATATCAAAATTCAAAATAAATAAATAAACAAAACGATCTAATTGAGGGAAATTCACCAAAATATACGATGTATACGTAGAGACTTCACATGGATGATTTCCTTTTTTATTTTCCCCCATGATTTTTAAAGATGTATAACTTTTTTCATACGATAATCTATATATATTTTTAAATTACACCAAATTAAAAAAAAAATGATCTTTAATTTGATGTAATTTTGTTTAAAAAATATTATTGAATGAAAAAGTATTCAAATTCAAAAATCATGGGGGAAAATAAAAGAGGAAATTGCTATATATAGATACTTCAGTCAAACCCATAGAATCCATAGACTCTTCCTCTAATACAATTTGTAGAGTCCTAAAATAAAGAACGCATAAAATATATGTAGACCCTTTAGACAAATGACTCTTTTCTAGTGGATCTTAGGGCTGGTGTACTATAAATTAGGCGTTTATTTTTTAGACGTTTGGGACAAGTGCCACGTTTTGAATATTCACACATATCTCATCTCTATCTCTTTCTACATATAACGAGAGATAGAGTGAAAAATGATGTAAGAATAATATATAAAGATGTGTGAATAGTGAAAGCCTTATTTCTATGAATTATTTTTGTCATTTTCCTTGACTTTGACTCTGTCTTATAAATTAAACTTGCTAGATAAATTAGAGTTAATTGCTCGGATGGTCCTGTGGTTTTCATTTTTTCACATTTAGTCTTAAACTTTCTAGAATAGCAGATATGATCCTTGTGGTTTGATCGTTTGTTACTCGGATAATCCCCTGAATAGATAGATGTCAGTTAGGTAGCTCAGTTAAGTTAGTATTAAATTACTAAATTGCCCCTGCTTCTAATAATAATAAAAAAATCTGATTAATTATTTAAATTTCAAGTATGCCTCAAATTAAAAGAAATTAAATTAAATTAAATTAATTTAAGTGGGGTCCACCCTTCCTTCTTCTCACCACGACCCACCTCTTCATCCTTCTCCACCCAAACCCACCTACAAACCAAATCCATTTCTTTCAATTACAAATTATTATATGCTGACATATCATGTTTTTGAGAATTGTTGGTATGAAAAGTTAAACATGATAAAACCTAGATGGTTTCGAGATGTTGGTCGTGTTTAGCTTGCATTAGTTTGAGAAATTTTAAAGTAAAACCCGATGGTGGTTGGTAGGGGCGGATCTACCCTATAATGTAGGTGGGCGGCCGCACCGCTTGAAAAAAAAAGTTTTTGTGGTATTTTTCGCGAAAAATCCCAACCGCATCCCTTGGAAATTTTCGTCCGCACCCCTTAGAAAAAAAATGTTGGGAATTTATGTAAAAAAATTGTGAACACAGATTAAAACACGATCCAATTATGTAAACAAGTTAGCCCACTAACCCCTTTAATAAAACTTGAATTCATTTCATCAGGCCCAATAAGTTACTAAAATTCAAGCCCAACCCAAATACATCTTTAATTAAACAAAATCAGTCAAGTTTACAAAAAAACTCAATCGACTGCCAACTTTGTGCGACTCCCGCCCTCCCTTTGCCTCACCTCACTGCCAGCGACCTGCGACACCCCCAACCTCAATGGCGACTGCAAAATTCCGGCTACAAGTAGCGTAATTCCGGCCACGAACAGGTACATGTTTTGTTTTTTGTTATTTTGATGTTTATGTGATTTTGTTCAAGACTCGTGAGATAATAGGATGGGTTAAAAAGTTTAAACTTTTATGTGTTTTGAGGTAATTTGGGGTTGTTCTAGTCTTTATAGGATGGGTTTGTTGTCTCTTAATCTCTTGTTGATTATATTATTCTAGTATAGGGTTTGAAAAGTTGAAATTTAAAACTTGAAAATTAAGGAATATATCTAGGCGGCCTAAATTTTTTAAATTGTTATAAATTTTAGTTTGATGTTTTTTTTTACATGACCCGAACCGAATTTGTTATTTATATATCTATGTGGCCTAAAATTTTTAAAAATAATCGGCGGACCCATGGAAAAATTCTGGGTCCGCCACTGGTGGTTGATAATGGTGGGTGGAGGGTGGTGGTTTTTGGTAGGTGACGGTGTAAGGGTTGTGGTAGGTGACCAATATTGTGGTGGGTGAAAGGTGGTGGTTGATGGTAGGTGACGGTGGCGGGGGTTGTGGTTTGTGACGGTGGTGGTGGTTATTGTATGTGACGGTAGTGGGGTCATGGTAGGTGACGATGGTGGTTGGTTGGTAGGTGACGATGATGGGGGTTGTGGCAGGTGATGCTGGTGGGGTTATTGTAGGTGACGGTTGTGGTTATTGGTAGGTGAAGGTCGTGGTGGGTTACGGTGGTGGTTGTGGTGGGTGTAGGGGCGAACTCACATAGAGTGGGTTGGGGTCCCCGAACCCCAATTTTTTTTAAAAAAAATTAGTAGATTCGGTATATTAAATTGTATAAGGATCCCATAAATACAATTAGGTGGACACCATATAAAAAAAAGCAAACCTGGTATAGTCGTAAATCTCTCTTTACTAACAAGAGGTCATGTGTTCAATCCTTGAATAGCTTGTTTATCCTATTTTTTTTAAAATCTAGTTCAAATCTCGCTATGACCGGACCCGAAAATTTTAAACACCGAAAAAAATGAACCCTATTGAAAAAAAATCTTGGGTCCGCCACTAGGTGGGTGGGTGAAGGGTGGTACTAGCAAACATGAAGCGGTGGCAAATAATTTTGACCAATTTTGTGGTGGTAAAAATAAGGTAGCAAAATATAAAAATGGTGGCTATTTGGTGGCATTAGAGCAATTGACACGGGTGTTTTTGTCACCGTATTTTTGGTGGCAAACTGGTGACAACAAGGAAATTGCTACCATTTTTTAACCAAAAATTACATGACAAAAAACATGTTTTCTAGTAGTGTGATGGGTGATAGGTGAGGATGGTGGGTGGTAATGGTGGGTGTTAAAACAAATTAGTAATGGTGAGGGTGGTGGGTGGTAATGATGGGTGAAGAAGTTATTAACTTGCAGGTTGATGAATAGGATGATGGTGTTGTTTTGTGAAGAAGAAGAGGAGGAGGATGAGGTATGGTGGGGTAAGTTAATTATAATTAAAAATAATGGTGGGGCCCACTAGAAATTTAAATCGTTAACCAGATTTTTATGTGTTTTATTTATTATTATCATTAGAAGTAAGAGTAATTTAGTAATTTAACAGTAACTTAACTGAGCAAATTAACCGACATCTATTCAAGGGACTATATGAGTAACAAACAATCAAAACACAGAGAGCATACCTGCTATTTTATAAAGTTGTGGACTAAAGGTGAAAAATAAAAACCACAAACACCATCCAGGCAATTAACTCAGATAAATCATGACCTAATCCAGCCACCCCGACTCTTTCTTTTGTCACATTCACATCGGGATTAAACCATCAAAAAGAAGTCACAAAAACAATTTGGAAATTCTTTATACAACTTTTGGTGTTTTGCTAATTAACATTTTGCAAGATTCAAAAGCTTGTAATAACATTATTTTACTTTCAGTAAACTGCCATTTTGGTCCCTGTGGTTTGGCCAGTTTTGCCACTTTAGTCCAAATCTCAAACTTATTACATCTGGGTCCCTATGGTTTGCATTTTGTTGCCATTTTAGTCCAAAATTCAAAAACTCCATTTTTTTACTGTTACAACCTCCTATTTTGTCCTTTAGTGCAGGGGCATTTTGGTCCATGTTAATTTATTATGACATTTCAATAATTAATAAATTCATCTTCAAGAACATCATCAAACTTCATCATCAAAACCCAGAAAATCCAGAAAATCAAGAACATCATCTTCAAGAAAATCAAGAACCCAGAACAAAACCAGAAACCATCACAAAAATCAAAATACAGACAACAACAAATCAAAACAAAAACCGATTTGTAAAAAGAAACGAGGCTCAGATCTGTATCTTCAAGAACATCATCATCAAAACCCAGAAAATCAAGAACATCATCTTCAAGAAAATCAAGAACCCAGAACAAAACCAGAAACCATCACAAAAATCAAAATACAGACAACAACAAATCAAAACAAAAACCGATTTGTAATAAGAAACGAGGCTCAGATCTGTATCTTCAAGAACATCATCATCAAAACCCATAAAATCCAGAAAATCAAGAACATCATCTTCAAGAAAATCAAAAACCGATTTGTAAAAAGAAACGAGGCTCCAACAACAAATCAAAACCGCCATGGCTGCAAACAGAGGTTGCAAGCGCACTTGCCCTCCTCCGATTCTGCCACGCCAAGCTGCGGAAAATCTCAAATGTTGACCCAATTTTGACTCGGATTAGGTGAAATCATCACAGCCTCGTGGTGAATAAAAGGAACTAACAAAATCAGAGATCATCATCCATCACAAAAACTAACAAAATCACAGATCATCTCGATGTGAATAAAAGGAACTAACATATCATCATCCATCATCTCGATCCCTTAAAACTAACAAAATCACAGATCATCATCCATCACAAAATCACAGATCATCATCCGTCTCCCCTCCACCACCGTACACCCTCCACCACCGTCTCCCCTCCACCACCGTAAACCCTCCACTACCACCTTCTCTGACCACACTGTAAAAGCAGATTATTTACCTGGTTTTCAACAATACTTTTACTACACCATCGTAGATCGAACATAGAAGGTTCCAGATCTGCTAAACTTCCGGCGGTTTAGGGTTTCAGTATCGGCTTTGATGGTGACAGCGGTGGTGGCGCTTTAGGGTTTCAGTGGTGGCGGTGGTGGAGTTCACGTTGGTGGTGGTGGGAAGGGGGTGGAGGTGGCGGTGGTGGTGGTGCTATAGAGAGAGAGAAGAGAGAGAGAGGGAGGAGGAGGTGGCGGTTGTGGTGCTATAGAGAGAGAGAGAAGAGAGAGAGATAGAGAGAAAGAGAGAGAGAGAGAACTGATTACGATCATCATCATCCCCAACATCATCATCCTCAATGTATATTAAAAAAAAACTAAAACAAATGAAATTTAAAAAATGACCAAAATGCCCCTGCACTAAAGGACAAAATAGGAGGTTGTAACAGTCAAAAAAATGGGGTTTTTGAATTTTGGACTAAAATGGCAACAAAATGCAAACCACAGGGACTCAGATGTAATAAGTTTGAGATTTGGACTAAAGTGGCAAAACTGACCAAACCACAGGGACCAAAATGGCAGTTTACTCTTTTACTTTTGTAAACTCAACAATCATCAAGTATTCATCAAAAACTTGATATTATTCAAAGTAATGTTGAACAGGAAGAAAACCAACCTTTGAAGGGGACATCTCCAGCTTCAATAAGAGTAGGAAGATTCAAGAACGAAGTCCACAAGCAGCATGGACTCACGGTCTCGAAGCAAATCACCGGAACCGACGCCTCTTTCGCTACATCCACCGCAAAACTGAAGTAAGCATCCGGTATCATCACAGTCACTGGCCTTTCCGATTTCCAACTAAACTTACCCGAAACCATCGTCTCCCGGAATAGAGGTTTAGTGACCGCATCCACACCAGCCATCACCTCCAAGAACCGGTCTACTGAGACAGGTTTTTCATGCTCAACCCCATCAGGAATAGTCTCGAATTTGAAGTTGGGGTAGCGGCTGAACCGGGACAGGACCTGGGTGTGGCGGAGGAGAGGGCGGTGGATGTGTTCGGTGTTGAGGAAGGTGACATGGATGCCAGAAAGACATAGGAGCTCAGCTAGCTTGAGAAAGCAGTTAACTAGACCTTGAAATGGTATGGGGAACATCAGTACATGAGGTTCGAGAGTGTTGTTTTGTTGATCCATTTTTGTATGGATTTGGACCTGTTTGATTCTTGTGTTATGGAGTTGTATGGAGATCGAAGAGCTTATATATTGATATTCATGAGATGAACAAGACAATATTTATGTAATAATAAATATGCATGTGGCCATGTGGGCAGTTCAAGTGGGGAAAAACTATTGAAAATTTGCTGTCCGGTAACAATTGTATATTCTTCCATTAAGTGGCTGACTTTAAGAATCATCTCCCGAAAAAGAGGCTTACTCACCTCATCTACTGCAGCCATGACCTCCATGAAGCGGTCTCCGGAGACAGGTTTTTCATGCTCAACCCCATCAGGAATTGTCTCGAATTTGAAGTTGGGGTAGCGCTGAACCGGGACAGGACCTGGGTGTGGCGGAGGAGAGGGCGGTGGATGTGTTCGGTGTTGAGGAAGGTGACACGGATGCCCGAAAGACCTAGGAGCTCGGCTAACTTAAGGAAACAGTTAACCGGGACTTGAAATGGTATGGGGAATATAAGTACATGAGGTTCAATGGTGTGTTTAGAGTTCATTTGTTCATGACTTTGATCCATTGTGGAATCAGTTTAGAGCAATTTTATTCTTGGTTTATTTGTTGATCAGTTCTGTTTAAACATAATGGAAAACATGAAACACATACCTGTTATTGCATTCAAAGCAGTAGAGAATCCAGTCAGAGATCCAGCCATAGAGTTCGACATCTTTGTCAAGGTGATCCGGTTCCTCCTTAGGGTGTAAAGTGATGATGGTGATGAAACCGAAAGTCGGGTAGAATTCGGTTATGGGGAGAGAGATACGAATTGATGTTAATGAGGGTTTTTGATTGTGTAATTTGTCTAACCCTTTTACTCACTAATAAGCCCCTTATTTATACACCCAAGAGGAAACCTAATTAGTTAATAAGGGTAATATGGTCCATCAACAATTACCAACTAATTATAATAGGTTATTAATATATTTTGATCTAATATAATATAAATGATTATAAGGCTACAAGATTAAATATTATAACATTAATATATTTAATCTCACATTCTCCCACTTAGCCGAGTAATCATTTATCATGAGTATTAGGTAAGCCTGGCCAGGTGTTAACACCCATTTTAGCCTTAAACCATGAACTATAGCAGAGAAATACAGCCGTTGAATCATCATTCGACTCAGGACCCCCATTAGTCATACTATAGCCTCAATTTAAAACCTAACAGTTACGATCAAAATATGTTTAAGCCCTTTAGCGTCTGATTTGTATTTATATTTGTCTATATGTCATTACACCGGCAGAACATATGTTAGAGACATACAAAATCAAACTGAGGAAATTTTATTAATTAAAACATAAGCTAGTACAATATGCCATTAAACAAGGTCTTTAATAAGTCCCATATTCGATACATGTTCTTCGAAAACTTTAGGTGGGAGACCTTTAGTCATCGGATCCGCAAGAATATCTTTAGTACTAATATACTCAATACAAAGATTATTTTCCTCAACTCGTTCACGTACGAACAAATATTTTGTATCGAGATATAAACCAGCTCCAGTCGAACTGTTACTGTTCGAGAAACTAACGGCAGCTGAATTATCACAGTAAAGCTTCAATGGTCTAGAAATGGAATTAACGATTTTGAGTCCAATGATCAGATTTCTAAGCAACATTCCATGACAGGTTGCGTTGTAAACAGCAATGTATTCTGCCATCATTGTGGAAGTTGTAGTTAACTGTTACTTATGACTCTTCCATGAGATAGGTCCGCCTGCTAACATAAAGATGTAGCCCGAAGTGGATTTCTTGTCATCTTTGCATTTGGCAAAGTCAGAATCAGAATAACCTACCACTTCTAAGTGATCACTTCTTCTATAAGTCAGTTTGTAGTCTTCCGTCCCTTGCAGATATCTGAGGACCTTCTTAGCTGCTTTCCAGTGATCTAGGCCAGGATTAGTCTGATAACGACCTAGCATTCCAGCAATATAAGCGATATCTGGGCGAGTACAGACTTGAGCATACATCAGGCTCCCGACTACTGACGCGTAAGGTATCTGGCTCATTTGCTCCTTTTCAACCTCTGTTGTCGGACACTGGAATGAACCGAAAACATCTCCCTTAACTACTGTAGCGACGGAGGGTTTGCATTGTTGCATGTTGTAACGTGTAAGGACACGATCTATGTAAGTCTTTTGAGACAATCCTAAGATCCCTTTGTGTCTATCTCGGTGAATTTCGATGCCAATGACGTAAGAAGCATCTCCGAGATCCTTCATGTCGAAGTTATGCGAGAGTAACCGCTTCGACTCATGCAACATGTCTAAACTATTACTTGCCAATAGAATATCATCTACGTAAAGGACAAGTATAGTAAAGTTACTCCCACTCATCTTGAGGTAGGTGCATTGATCCACTTGATTCTTCATAAAACCTTGCCTCTTCATGACTTCATCAAACTTGAGGTACCATTGACGTGATGCTTGTTTTAACCCATAAATGGATTTCTTCAACTTATAGACTAGATGCTCCTGACCTTCAGGTTTAAAGCCTTCAGGTTGTTTCATGTAAACATCTTCGTCTAAGTCTCCGTTAAGGAAAGCATTTTGACGTCCATCTGATGCAGCTCTAAATCAAAATGAGCTACTAGGGCCATGACGATCCTTAATGAATCTTTACGAGAGACAGGTGAAAACGTCTCTTGATAATCAATTCCCTCTTTCTGAGTGTAGCCCTTTGCAACCAATCTCGCTTTGTAGCGTTCAACGTTCCCATTCGGATCCAGTTTTGTTTTGAACACCCATTTACAACCTACAGGTTTGGCACCATTGGGTAATTCGACTAAATCCCAAACGTCATTTTTCTTCATGGATTCAAGCTCATCAATCATTGCTTTGTTCCATTCAGAAGACTGATCACTGCTAATGGCTTCATTATAAGAGATAGGATCATTGAGCTTTCCAGCATCCATTTCAGTCAGGTAGTTAACATAATCATCCCAATTAGTAGGCCTTCTTTGCCTAGATGACCTCCTGAGTTGATTATCGGGTTCAGCGTTGTCTTGGTTTTGAGCGTTTGATGTGCCTTCGTTATGAGGTATAACGGGTTCTGATTATGGAGGTGGAATTTGTGCAGTGGCTTCAGGTACAGTTGCATGGGGTATAAGAGGAGTAAACGGAGTAATGATAAGCGACGAGTCTCTCCCCCCCGCGTCTTGTACTTCTTGCATTTCTTCGTAAGGGTTGGTACTGCTCCCACTGACCTTGAAATCCCCCAGGAACGCAGCACGCTTGGTTTCAACAATACGGGTGACATGGGAAGGACAATAGAAACGATAACCCTTTGAATGATCAGGATACCCAATAAAGAAGCAGGTAACTGTTTTAGGGTCAAGTTTCCTTAGGAAAGGATTATAGAGTTTTGCTTCAGCAATGCAGCCCCATACTTTCATATATTTAAGACTCGGTTTCCTTCCTGTCCAAAGTTCATAAGGAGTTTTAGGGACAGACTTAGAAGGAACTCTATTGAGTATATGAACAACTGCTTTTAATGCTTCAGTCCAGAGGAATAATGGTAAATTAGTGTTGGCTAACATACTGCGCACCATGTTCATAAGGGTACGATTTCTTCATTCAGCGACACCATTCTGCTGAGGTGTACCAGGCATGGTGTATTGGTTCACAATCCCCTGGCCCTTACAAAACTCATAAAATGGACCAGGAGCTTGACCCACATCAGTATGTCTTCCATAATATTCACCGCCTCTATCTGATCTCACAACTTTAATCTGACGATCTAATTGCTTTTCAACTTCAGCTTTATAATCTTTAAAAGTTGTAAGAGATTCAGATTTTTCCTTTATAAGATACAAGTACATGTAACGAGAATAATCATCAATGAAAGTGATAAATGAAGTATGTCCTGTTATACCAGCGATTTGATAAGGACCACTAATGTTAGTGTGAATGAGTTCTAATAAATTAGAGCTCCTAGTGGCACCTTTCTTATTTGCTAATGTCATTTTGCCTTTAAGACATTTGACACGTGTTCCAAAATCGGTGAAATCGAGAGGAGGTAAGACTTCATCCTTTACGAGACGATTTAATCGTTCTCTTGAGATGTGGCCTAAACATTGATGCCACAACATAGATGAAGTCTCTAAGTCTCGAATTTTTTTCTTTTCCATCTTTGTGAGTGATTCATTAATATTATATGACAACAAAGATTTGGAAAAATTATCATCTAGTTCTAATCTATAGAGACCACCATCCAGAATGCCAGTACCATAAACAACGGAATCATAGAGAATAGAGAGTTTGCGATGACCATGAGAAACAACAAAACCGTCCATGTCTAACTTTGGTCCTGATACAAGGTTCCGAGTTACCTCAGGAACATATAAGGTATCATAAAGTTTAATACATAAACCAGTTTTTCAAAAATAATTGTAATGTTCCTATGGCCTTCACTTCTAATTCCCGATCATCTCCAACTTTAAGTGTTCTTTGGTTTCTTCCCAGCTTCCGGATTGTAAGGAATCCCTGAAGTGAATTGGTAACATGAACCATAGAACCAGAATCAAACCACCAAGAATTAGCAGGAACATTTAAATTAAAGGACTCAAGTATTATGAAAAAATCGTTACCTTTCTTAGCCAGCCACTCCTTGAAGTCAGGGCATTCCTTTTGCTTATGTCCTGTTTTCTTACAGAACTTGTAGTAGGGTTTGCCTAAGGAGTTCTTAGAGCTGGAAGGTGCACTTGTATTAGGAGTTGGATTTGGCTTTTGAACCTTAGAAGCATCCTTTCTTTGATAATTGTGCTTCCTCTTCTTTGAGCTGGAAGTGGTGAAGTTAGCAACATCAGTAGTGCGATCCATCTTCATACGCTCTTCCTCCTGCACGCATATAGCAATCAGCTCACTCATCGTCCATTTGTCCTTCTGAGTGTTGTAATTGATCTTGAATGCTTCATAGGACGAAGGAAGCGAAGTGATGATGAAGTGAACAAGAAAACCATCACTGATCTCCATCTCTAGGCCCTTCAACTTATTGGCCATGTCATGCATCATCATGATGTGTTCGCGAATGCCGCTCCTCCCATCATACTTAGTCGTCACCAGCTTGAGGATAAGAGTGCTAGCGTGTGCTTTTGATGTTCCTTTGAATTGATCCTCCACAGAAGCCAAGTAGGTTTTAGCATCTTCAGAATCAGGAATAGCTCCTCTGATTGAGTTATGAATGGACTGCTTCATGAACATGAGAGACATGCGGTTACACCTAGTCCACTTATCATGAAGTAACTGCTCAGCAGCAGTACTAGTAGCAGTAAGGTCCGCTGGCTTATTCTCTCTTAGAGCATAATCAAAGTCCAGCAGTCCAAGTGTAAGCATGAGGGCATCCTTCCATGCAGCAAAGTTATCACCAGTCAAAGGTGGAATCCCCTGATTGGGTGCTGATAGTGGAAATAAGGTGAGCAAGTTATGATACTAAGAAAAAGTCTTAATGTGATCTAAGGGCATGTTATACTAAGGCAGGCATAAGTAATGACCATTTTAATTATGAAGTTGTGATAATGTCTATTACTAACATCAAAATAATAGACTTAGTAAAATTCTATTTAAACGAAGACAAATCAGCTTTGGCCAGAAGTGTAATCATTTAAATATGTGTGCAAAGTAATTCTGACAAATCAGCTTTGGCCAGAAATGAGACAATCACTTTAGTTATGCACTTGTCAAGCATGCTAAACATAAATGAATTAAATCAGCTTTGGCCAGAATTAAGACATTTCACGTTTGTAATGCATACTTAACATAGCTTTTATAATACTTGAACAATAAATAGATGTATTAAATCAGCTTTGGCCAGAATTAATACATCAGAAGCTCATTCAAGTTAAGCTATTTTGGTTTTGTAAAAATTATCTGATTCTGATTAATTAATTAAGTATTAACAAAACCAAGTGTTTAATAGCAAACCACCTGTTAGCGCGGATCGAACTAACAACTTAAAGAAATAATGAGGTCACATTAAACAGCTTAAAGAAATAATGAGGTTTCGAGTTGGGTCTCGAGTCAGGTCTCGACTGAGTCATGAGATCTCGAGTCAGTAATGAGGTCTCGAGTCGCAACCTGTTGTCTCGAGTCGCAACCACAGTCTCGAGTTGTGAAGACTGAAACCCTTAGTCGAAAACTCAGTGGTCTCGAGTCGAGACTGTTGTCTCGGGTTATGAAGTTTTGAGCCCTTATGATTTCGAGTCGAGACCCTGTAGTCTCGAGTCGAGACTTGATGGTCTCGAGTTGTAAACTTCTGGTCTCGAGTCGTAGTCTGTTAACAGCTGTTGAGTGATAATAACTGAAAAATCGAACTTTTAGGGATTGTGAGATAATGTTTCCTGTTATGTTGCTGATCTAAACTTATCAAATATTTCGAAAATAAAAACTGATTATCTCTTTAACAGTTTTCGAAAATTTTAGTAGATAAAATTCAGATCAAAAACAGTAAAACACCCACTAATCCAAAATTATATTCCAAATCTTATGGAATTTTCGAGATTTCTTAGAACATTATGATGAACCCTAAAAAAAAAATTATAATCTGGAAATCCGAAACCTGATTTTAATGGTTTTGTAATGGATTTCGTGACAATAAGTTTAATCCTTTATAATTTCGAGTCGATTTATCAATTAACAGTTTCCGAAAACAGGGATTTCGGCCACAAAGAACTCGAAAACAGTTTTGATTTTAAGGCTTTAAAAAACTTCCGTTTTCCAGATTTTTTATCCCAGAATAATGGATACGAAAAACAGAACTGATTTATCAACATATGCTCTGATACCACATGTTGATCAGTTCTGTTTAAACATAATGGAAAACATGAAACACATACCTGTTATTGCATTCAAAGCAGTAGAGAATCCAGTCAGAGATCCAGCCATAGAGTTCGACATCTTTGTCAAGGTGATCCGGTTCCTCCTTAGGGTGTAAAGTGATGATGGTGATGAAACCGAAAGTAGGGTAGAATTCGGTTATGGGGAGAGAGATACGAATTGATGTTAATGAGGGTCTTTGATTGTGTAATTTGTCTAACCCTTTTACTCTCTAATAAGCCCCTTATTTATACACCCAAGAGGAAACCTAATTAGTTAATAAGGGTAATATGGTCCATCAACAATTACCAACTAATTATAATAGGTTATTAATATATTTTGATCTAATATAATATAAATGATTATAAGGCTACAAGATTAAATATTATAACATTAATATATTTAATCTCACATTATTAAGTTGTGTGGAGATCGAAGAAGTTATATATTAATATTATGATGATCAAGATAATGTTTACCTAATACAAAAAGAAATGGTTTTAGAGGAATCCGAGAGTGGAATTAGTGCGGTTTGAATTCTCCTTGCTGCGAGTTTAAAATAGTCGTTTAAAGAATGTCTCATTTGTCCCTAAATTAACAAAAGAAAAAAACCAATTTTTTTATCTTTATTTCTCTTTTTTATATGGGCTGATCTACGAGTTGAATTATGTTCAACTTTATATGCATTATAATATAATATAATATAATAAATCGCGTGTTAAAATTTTTTTTAATTAATGAAATGATTTTTTTATAATATTGTAGGGGTGGGCTAAACTCAGGACCGTTCAAACCGCTCGTCGCTCGTTGACGCTCGCTCAGAAATTGTTTGGAAAATGCCCGTTCGATATGAGGCTCGGTTGTAAACAAGCCACTACACTCGATTCGATGGTCCACTCAAATCGGTTCGGCTCGAATTATTATATTTTATTAGTCTATATACACATATGCATAAACATATACACATATTTTGACATCAATATATAAACACGTATATACGCATATATACACACACATACATAAATACGTAAATATAAATTAAATTTATAGTTTCATACATACCACTCTATTAGATTTTGGTCAACTATATACAAATTTACAAATATATCTATATGTACCGCCTAATGAGGCCAATAAAAAACTTAACACCAAATCTAAAAGTTAAACCCTCAATCGGCCACAACATTGTTATTTGTAAGAAAAATATTATGACATGAAATGCACATGTTGTAAAGACATAAAAACTTGAGACCCAACATTGTCACTCTCTCTCTCTTTGCAAATTTAATCGTGCGACACAGTTGTTAAAATCGCTCGAAGTTCGCTCAGTGCTCGCTCGGAATATCAAGCGGCGCAACGGAACAAACACACATGCAAAAACGAATATTATGAACAGAAAATAATAAATCACGACACAAGAATTTTACATGGTTCGGTCCCAGTGGGGGACCTATGTCCACGGACTGCAACTATGTTATTTCATTAAGCTCAAGGCACAAAGATTGCAATTATATGACTGAATATACACAAAGATTACAATTACATGACTGAATACACATGGGAGGTTGAATCAAACATGAGATAGAAATACCCCCTTCCATTCGAATAATAAATCTCGAGGACGGAATTTCTTTTAACTGGATGAGGATGTAACAACCCGAATATTTCATCAAATCCTAGAGTGACACGTGTCCGAAAACTCTCCGAATAATTCTAATATGTGGAAGGAGAGGGAAAAAGTTAATAAAAATAAGGGTTGAAATAAGTTGAGGGACTAAAAATACAAAATGTGAATTTTCACATTCTGGAGGTCCCTTACGGGTTAATGGCATGGTGTCTGGGCATCCCGACTCATTAAATTGTAATTGCTATATAAAATATGCACAGGGGTAGGCATACACCTGACAGACGCAAATACTAAAGATGGTGTGTACATTGACCAAGTACTGACATAGATTTCTGGTCTCGGACCGTATTGACAAACATGTAAACCTGGTGACAAGAAAATCTATCCCAAGAAATACTAAATGATTACCTACAGATTTTCAAAATATATATCAAATGAGATTCGAAATGATTTTTCAAAAATAGACGGGTATTAGTATTTACCAGTGAAAACTTACGTATTTTGGAAAGATTGACCACAGGTAACGAATCTTGATAGTATATTTGTCACTGCGTGTCTAAAGACCTATGATGTCTGAAGTCTATTTTATTTGATCCTACCTTGTGGGATTTTTGTGCCGAACAACTTGTTATAAATTTTATTTAATATATTTTAAGCTTTTATGCTTAATATTTTATCATCCTATCTTCCGCTGCCAGATTGTGAAACTGTTATCAATCGTCACGCGTAAATCCACCGTCCTGGCCCACCGAAAATCAGGGTGTCACATCCTATATCTAGTTTTTTTTGTTTATTTCCGTATAAACATTTAGGATATCGTTTGACGGGAAGTTCGTTTACGTCCGTTCGTCTAATAAACAAACGAACATGAACAGGAAATTTCGTTCGATTAGTTAAATGAACGAACACAAAGATAGGTCTCGTCTGTTTAACTGTGTTCGTAAACGTCTGTAATGTGTTCGTAAATATTTGTTCATTTATGCATGTTCATGTTTATTTGGTTATGTTGTTTGTTAAAGTTTTCGTACATTTATATATTTTTATCTAAACTTTTTATATTCTTTAACTCTTATTCATTTATGAGACACCAATTCTGTCACACCCTGGCTTTTGCGGAAGCGTGGATTATTTTGGTGTGACTTCTTAATACCATAGCAACAATCATAACAATGCTATATGAAAATAAAACACAAGATGTTCATCCATTCATTAAGTTTAGTAATACCACAACATCATTGTTTTGAAAATGTCGACACCTAAGATAAGTTACAAACCATACTTGTTTTAAACGTGCTCATAAGACACAACAAAAGACTTTAAATAAAACGTGGTTTAAAGACATGTAACCCGTCCAGGTAAGGGTTACACCTCCTAAACCTACTACCCTGGATGACATCTCTTATTCAACGCAGCTAGACATATGCATACTCCGCCAGATCCGCTAGTTTCCTGAAATACATGTAGTTTGAAAAATCAACAAAAGTTGAGCGAGTTCATGTGTAAGTGAGTATGTATAAACCTTTGTAATGTGTCTGTATGTATGAAAATCCCTGGTATGTAGCAATTAAGGAAAAAGAGATCACCAATGGGTTGCAAAGCCACTGGTATGTGTGAAACGGTGCAGGTGTCGCAACCCCCGATCCCTGATCCCCGGGAACGGGCGGACACGAACTCAGTGACGGTGGTATCAGGTTGTTTTAATTTGGCAGCGGAATTTACATCAGGACCTTTAGTTAGGAAATGTTTATCAGAGTAAAACCACCAAATTTTATATTAATAATCACATGGGTAAAACCCAAGTTTCTTATTACAATACATTTATAGGGATAAACCCTATTTTATTGAATTTAAAACATCGTCTTTTAGGTAACTTTTATAGCCACATTTTTCCCAAGCCTTCAATGCTCTCCAGCTGGCTTTTTACTAATTGGTTGTCACATTGTGTTACCTGAAACGCGTTTTAAAAACATTTGTCAGTGGGAAATACTGGTGAGTGAATCCCAGTTTAATCAAGAAACATTTTATCAATTAAAACAGTATTGAGAGCTATCACATTGTTTATTTCTACACAATTACTCATTCAGTACTGTCAATCCTGACTTGTGGGTCATATTACACATTAGCTAACTCGTTGTCCAATGTTAACGTACTGTCATCCCCGACTTACTACTCACAGTGTAGTAAATTTTGTACAGTGTAGTAAATTTTGTATACAAAACCCTAACATACCGGCAGTAATTGAAGAACTTACAAAGACTCAATCACTGCTTAATCACATTGTAAAATAATTAAGGTTTTGTAAAATATTCTAAAAAGGTTAACAAAAAGAGGATAAACTCACATTGCTATCTTAGACTTCTCGTAAGGGTTTCCTGGATATAATCTATAATTTATACAAATGTACATTGGTTAGTATCATAACCCTTTGAAAATATTAATGATACCCTCCCCGAGACGGCATTCCAACAACTACGTCGGGCAGAACCACGACATTTATTACGGAACCCTAAATCAATCGGGCAGCATATCTACTATGAAACACGGGTTATAATACTTACAACAGAGCAGAACCTTGCTAATTAGGGGGTATAATACCCGCGTATTATAACTCTACTACAGAAATTGTGATTGAGAATGAAAGAAATGAGCGACGGAAAACAAAAACCCGTTGCCTGCTTTTATAGGGCCTGATTCTGAGTCTCACGCGCCCCGCGTAAAACACAGGCAAGGCTTACGCGGCCCGCGTCAAAGCTGGGTCAACGCGTAGCTTGTCCGGCTCACCAAGTAAACCCGCCACGATGTCGACACGTGTCAGCTCAGGGTTGCGCCACCATTCAGATCTCACGCGGCCCGCGTTAACTTAAACGGGGTCTTACGCAGCCCGCTTGAACTAAAGAAATCAAACGAAATCAGGTATCCACCTTGATACCGCCCGCGTAAATGTTGGGGTGGGTCTACGCGGCCCGCCTCAACTTAATATTTATTGTTTTTAATTTATTTTATATGTTATAACATATTTCGGGCTCGGTTTTCACATACGGGTATTTAAAGACACATAGGGGTCTTTTAAAATATACAGAGGTGTCGGAAATATTATGAGAGTGTCGATTTTCCCGAGGGTTGTTACATTCTTCCCACCTTGTTTTAGAGCTCGTCCGCGAGATCTACTGGAACAAGTGCGGATATTTCTTTTGCATTTCAGATTCGAGTTCCCATGTGTACTCAGGTCCTCTTTTGGAGTTCCATTTCACTTTGACCAAAACTAGTCTCTTATGCTTGAGATTCTTGATTTTCCTATCTTCAATTTGTAGAGGTCTTTCTACAAATTTGAGTTGTTCATTTACCTCTATATCCTTAAGAGGCACTATCAGTGATTCATCAGCTAAACACTTTTTGAGATTTGATACATGAAATACATCATGTATTCCTGTCATTTCCTCTGGCAGTTGTAGCTGATAGGCTACGGGTCCTATTCTTTTAATAATCTCAAAAGGTCCAACATACCTGGGACTTAGTTTTCCTCGTTTGATGAATCTTACTACTCCTTTCCAAGGAGAGACTTTCAACAATACTTTATCTCCTACTTTAAACTCCAATGGTTTGTGTCAGTTATCAGCATAGCTCTTCTGTCGATCACGTGCTGCTTTCAGTCGTTCCTTGACTTGAATAATTTTATCAGTTGTTTCTTGCACTATCTCAGGTCCAGATAGTTGCTTTTCCCCAATTTCTGCCCAACAGACTAGGGTTCGGCACTTTCGTCCATAAAGTGCTTCAAATGGTGCAGCATTGATACTTGTGTGATAACTATTATTGTAAGAAAATTCTATTAAAGGTAAGTGATCGTCCCAATTACCTCCGAAATCAATTACACAAGCTCTAAGCATGTCTTCCATCGTTTGAATTGTTCTTTCACTTTGTCCATCGGTTTGAGGATGATAAGCTGTGCTCAATTTTAACTTGGTTCCTATTGCCTTTTGGAAACTTGACCAAAAATGAGAGGTAAATCGGCTATCCCTATCAGAAATAATTGATAAATGAATACCATGTAAAGAAACAATTTCATTTACATATAATTTAGCTAATTGTTCCATACTGAAAGTTTCTTTCATTGGTAAGAAATGAGCTGACTTGGTTAGCCTATCTACAATCACCCAGATTGTATCATTTCGTTTCTTTGTTTTAGGTAATTTAGTAACAAAATCCATTGTTATCAATTCCCACTTCCATACTGGCATTTCTAATTGCTGTAACAAACTTGAGGGTTTCTGGTGTTCAGCTTTAACTTGTGAACAAGTTAAACATTTAGAAACATAGGCTGCTATGTCCTTTTTCATTCCTATCCACCAGAAATTCTTCCTTAAATCCTGGTACATTTTATCACTACCTGGATGCATCGTATATTTAGACTTATGAGCTTCTTCTAAAATACGATAACGTAGGTTTCCTAATTTAGGTATCCACATTCTCTTTTCATGGAATCTCCAAATTCCATCTGTTCCTTGTTCTAATTCTTTTAGCATACCTTTTAATTTTTCAGTATCATCCTTGATTACTGATTCTTGTGCTTCTCTTATCTGATCATTTAAATCTACTTGCAAATTTAACTTAAGAGAGCGTACTCTTTTTGGCTTTTCATGATACTTTCGAATTAAAGTATCTGCTACTACATTTGCTTTTCCTTCATGATACTGGATATCACAATCATAGTCACTAAGCATCTCCATCCAGCGTCTTTGTCTCATATTCAAATCTTTTTGCTTGAAAATATACCTTAAACTCTTATGATCAGTGAATATGGTAAACTTACTACCATAAAGCTAATGTCTCCAAATCTTAAGAGCAAAAATTATAGCTCCTAGTTCTAGATCATGGGTTGAATAATTCTCTTCATGATTCTTAAGTTGTCTAGATGCATAAGCTATAACCTTTTGTCGTTGCATCAATACACATCCATAACCTAATTTAGAAGCGTCACAATATACTACAAAGTCTTCAGTTCCTTCTGGTAACGCTAATATGGGTGTATGGGTTAATGTTTGCTTAAGAATTCTAAAAGCTTCTTCTTGTTTTAATCCCCATTCAAACTTAACAGATTTACAGGTTAGCTTAGTTAAGGGAATGGCTATTCTAGAAAAATCTTGACTAAATCTTCTATAATAACCGGCCAATCCTAAGAAACTTCTAACCTCAGTTGGTGATTCAGGGATTTTCCATTTAGTAATCGCCTCAATCTTTGTTGGATCTACATGAATTCCTTCATGGTCTACTAAATGTCCAAGGAATTGTACTTGTTCTAACCAAAATTCGCACTTAGAAAATTTAGCATAAAGCTTTTCCTTTCTTAATAAACTTAAAAGTGCGTGCAAATGCTTTGCATGATCCTCTTTATTCTTAGAATAAATGAGAATATCATCTATAAAGACAATTATGAATTTATCCAAATATGGCTTACATATTCGGTTCATCATGTCCATAAATGCAGCTGGGGCATTGGTTAAACCAAATGGCATGATAGTAAATTCATAATGACCATACCTTGTTCTGAATGCGGTTTTAGGAATATCCTCTTCCTGTACCTTTAATTGATGATATCCCGGCCTTAAATCTATTTTAGAGAAAAATCGAGTTCCTTGTAGTTGATCGAATAGATCATCGATTCTCGGTAATGGATACCGATTCTTAATCGTAACCTTGTTTAATTCACGGTAGTCAATGCACAAACGCATTGATCCGTCCTTCTTTTTAACAAACAGTATCGGCGCTCCCCATGGCGACGAACTTGGCTGTATAAATCCTTTCTCTAATAATTCATCCAATTGTTTCTTCAGTTCCTGCATTTCAGCGGGTGCCAAACGATAGGGTGCTTTGGCAATCGGTGATGTTCATGGTATTAAATGGATTCTGAATTCAACTTCTCTATCTGGAGGTTGCCCTGGCAATTCTTCTGGAAATACATCTGAAAACTGAGATACTACTGGAATATCTTTTAAATCATTTCCTTTAGTGTTAGTGATTATAGAAATCAAATACACTATAGAACCTTTTCTTATATAACTTGCAGTTTTCATCACAGAGATGAATTTTGTGGATCTATTTGGTTTATCTTCTTTAATTGTGATCGTTTTACCTATTGGTGCATTTACTTGAATTGACTTTTGATCACATAAAATATTGGCTCTATTGGCTATTAACCAATCCATTCCTAAAACAACATCGAATCCTGCCAGATTCATGGGATAAAGATTTGCAATAAATTTCTGATTTAAAATTTCTATTCTTGCTCCCTGCAAGATTTCAGAAATCCTAACGGTTTCTCCATTGGCTGTCTCTACTAAACATTCTTGTGGTAGTTTAGTTAATGATTGATTTATGAATTTGCAAAATGATGTATTAATAAAACTTTGGTTTGCACCAGAGTCAAATAATACTTTAGCAAAAATATCATTAACTAAAAACGTACCAGCTATGACATCTGGAATCATCTTGGCTTCATCTGCAGTTAGGACAAATGCTCTAGCATTTTGAGTATTCTTGTTGTTTGCAGCTGGAGCTAATTTTGGGCAATTAAGCTTGATATGACCTTGTTCTCCACAGTTGTAACATATCTTGTTATTAGCTTTCTTCCTGCAGTTTTCTTTCTTGTGTCCCGATATTTTGCAAAAGTTACAGTATATAGAGCATCTTCCTGAATGCTTTCTTTTACAATTCTTACAGTAAGGTGCAGAGGTAGAACCTATATTTTTCCCACTGTTAGAACGAAATTCTTGTGTGAGTTTCTGGGTTAGGTTCCTCCTTTGATCCTCCTCTCGGGTATGAACTAATTCATCTGTCAAGGTATTTGCTAGTTCTACAGCTTCTTCTATGGTTTGAGGTCTAGCTGCCTTAACTACCTGTCTAATCTCTCCAATTAATCCCCAGATATATCGGGAGATTAATACTGGCTCTGGTGATGCAAGGGTTGGCACTATTCTAGCATATTCGAAGAATATTTTAGTGTATCCCTTACTATCCACACCAGTCATCCTAAGGTTTAGGAATTTGTTTGCTATCTGTTCCTTCTCATTTGGTGGGCAGAATTTCCTTTCTACCTTGTTCTTAAATTCTTCCCATTCCATATTGTAGGTTCTATCACTTCCTCTTGTTTGAAGAATAGTGTTCCACCATTCTAGTGCTGAATTCTTAAACAGATTAGAAGCAAACAGTATCTTATCTTCTTCAGCACACTTGCTTATTCTTAAGACTGCCTCAGTTTTCTCTATCCAGCGTAAGGTTGCAATAGCCCCTTCATTGCCCAAGAATTCCATTGGTTTACAAGACCAGAATTCTTTATAAGAACAACCGTAAGACACGGTTCTTCTCCTTTTAGGAATAGGCATTTGAATTACAGGTCCATTGTTCACACTGTTTTCAGGTTCGATGGGTCGCTTACTGCTATGCTTACTTTTATTATTCGCTTCTTGAATAGTTTGAATAATAAATGGCATGGCATCTATTATTCCTTGTGCCACTATGTGTTGAACAGCACTATTATCCATTTGGTTTCCATTGTTATTGATACTTGGATTCTCATTAACCACGTTAATGTTACTCTGGTTATCATTATTCAAATTTCATTGATTTCTTTCGTCGGCCATCTGAATTTTAAACATTTATCCCATATTAATATCTCAAGATAATATTTAATATAGCTAATCACATGATACGAAATCTAACAAAAAACATCGATCATTGCGACTTTTACTCTATTTTCATATACTATTATGCATCTATTACATTCTAGTACTGAAATAAAATTACAATACCAACAGAAATAGAATCACACTAATAGTAATATGCATCCGTACACACATATTTTAATTTATTATTTTTATTTTATTATTTTTACTATTAATGTCTCCTCCATCATATCACGGATATGGATTTATCCAAAAATCCATATTGCGATCATCGTATTTCCATACGAGACGCTCTCCCACCTGTCTCATTCTCTCACTGCTTTCTAAAATTTCCTCCCCAAAAGTCCTAAGTTCTTGCATGTTTTCTGCACTCATTGGGGGTGCAGGTTCTAGGACTGGGTTTGGAATCTGTGGTGCTGGTTCTTGATATGGGGGTGAAAGTGCCTGAAATCGGTAAGGATCTTCTAAGATCTCCCTAATATAATCATCTTGGTAATAGGGATCTAAAGGGTCCATACCTGGGTAGGCTTCTATGTTCTGTATAGGTGCGTTTTCATGGATTGGGTAACGTTGTACAAAGTCCCTATTATCATCCCACCAGGGGTCGTAATTTGGATCTAGGGGGTTAGGTGCTGGTACCCTAGGGATTTCTTCTGGGTTGAAGTCATGCATCTCCACTTGGTTTTCGGGGTTTTCTATCTCCATGGGTTGGTCAGGGATTTGCAATTGTGGTTGTGGTGCTATTATTTGCTCCAGACTTGGGTCAGCAGCAGTTGTAGCTAAGATATGGAAATTAGCTAGGCTTCTATTAAGCATATCCTGTGTATGGGCATCTGTCTCTCGCTTAATAGCTGCTAAGGCTCTTTGCTGTTGCAACTTTTGCATTCTTTTCCTATGGGCAAAGGCTTCCTTACTGAACCATCCTCGTTTCTTAGGAGGGAATGGCTCTTCTGACTAAGCTTTAAAAGCAAACATCCCATCTTCCTGATCAGCAGAATACCCAGAAAGGGTAGGCTGTGATGAGGTACCTTCACTCCTAGGTGAATCAGACAACTGACGACTCATGTCTGAGGGTCCTTGATCACTCATACTGTAAACTAACAAATAGTCAAATAACACATAACAAATAATTACAATTATGCATATATTTCCGTAATTTATTTCCTAACATAAAATTTAAATTTAAGTGTCAGCAGAACACTTCTTTGGCTCAGACCAGTGGCTAGGCTCTGATACCACCTCCTGTCGCAACCCCAGATCCCTGATCCCCGGGAACGGGCGGACACGAACTCAGTGACGGTGGTATCAGGTTGTTTTAATTTGGCACCGGAATTTACATCAGGACCGTAGTTAGGAAATGTTTATCAGAGTAAAACCACCATATTTTATATTAATAATCACATGGGTAAAACCCAAGTTTCTTATTACAATACATTTATAGGGATAAACCCTATTTTATTGAATTTAAAACATCTTCTTTTAGGTAACTTTTATTGCCACATTTTTCCCAAGCCTTCAGTGCTCTCCAGCTGGCTTTTTACTAATTGGCTGTCACATTGTGTTACCTGAAACGCGTTTTAAAAACATTTGTCAGTTGGGAAATACTGGTGAGTGAATTCCAGTTTAATCAAGAAACATTTTATCAATTAAAACAGTATTGAGAGCGATCACATTGTATATTTCTACAGAATTACTCATTCAGTACTGTCAATCCTGACTTGTGGGTCATATTACACATTGGCTAACTCGTTGTCCAATGGTAACGTACTGTCATCCCAGACTTACTACTCACAGTGTAGTAAATTTTGTATACAAAACCCCAACATACCGGCAGTAATTGAAGAACTTACAAAGACTCAATCACCGCCTAATCACATTGTAAAATAATTAAGGTTTTGTAAAATATTCTAAAAAGGTTAACAAAAAGAGGATAAACTCACATTGCTATCTTAGACTTCTCGTAAGGGTTTCCTGGATATAATCTATAATTTATACAAATGTACATTGGTTAGTATCATAACCCTTTGAAAATATTAATGATACCCTCCCCGAGACGGCATTCCAACAACTACGTCGGGCAGAACCACGACAGTTATTACGGAACCCTAAATCAATCGGGCAGCGTATCTACTATGAAACCGGGGTTATAATACTTACAACAGAGCAGAACCTTGCTAATTAGGGGGTATAATACCCGCGTATTATAACTCAACTACAGAAATTGTGATTGAGAATGAAAGAAATGAGCGACGGAAAACGAAAACCCGTTGCCTGCTTATATAGGGCCTGATTCTGAGTCTCACGCGCCCTGCGTAAAACACAGGCAAGGCTTACGCGGCCCGCGTCAAAGCTGGGTCAACGCGTAGCTTGTCCGGCTCACCAAGTAGACCCGCCACGATGTCGACACGTGTCAGCTCAGGGCTGCGCCACCATTCAGATCTCACGCGGCCCGCGTTAACTTAAACGGGGTCTTACTCGGCCCGTTTGAACTAAAGAAATCAAACGAAATCAGGTATCCACCTTGATACCGCCCGCGTAAATGTTGGGGTGGGTCTACGCGGCCCGCCTCAACTTAATATTTATTGTTTTTAATTTATTTTATATGTTGTAACATATTTCGGGCTCGGTTTTCACATACGGGTGTATTTAAAGACATATAGGGGTCTTTTAAAATATACAGAGGTGTCGGAAATATTATGAGAGTGTCGATTTTACCGAGGGTTGTTACAGCAGGAAGTACTCAAACCTAGCAAATTTGTACTGGGCCTCCGTCTGTAAGACACAGTCACCACTATGGGCCACCCTGGCCTCATGGGTGTGGGCTCGCTACACCCAAATAGATCTATCACTCATGTCCCTCGGTCCTAACAACGAGGATTAATGGCCTTAATTGTTGTACCCACCTTTCACATGATCTAAGCGTCTAAACCCTCCTTAAGCTAACCATACCATGTATGAAAGCGTCTGTAATTATTGTAAGATGTATTCCACCCCCGAAGTATAAAACTGAAAACAGTTAAGAGAAAAGGGGGGACATGAACTCACTCTATTGCGTCTTCAGTATGTGTAACCCAAGTCTCCTCAGCAAACACGACTACCTACAGTGTACTAACGTCTATTAGACGAACAGGCCGTGCCTTTGCTCAGTATCAAGGTTTTTGAGTTACGTTACTTTGATACTATTCCAAGTTATAACTTCTGGTTAAAATAATAATAATTATTTTAACTTAAGTTTTGTTTTTAGGGTTTTGGAATAATAGTTAGGCAACTATTTCGTATCCATACTTCTCAAGTATTTTATATGCGTATTTCCTTCCCAAGGATGGGGGTATTTATACATGTACATTTGTAGTTTCGAAAAATATATTTTAAGTCCCACTTAGGAAAATATATTTAACTTATTTGTCCAAAATAACGTATTCCTAAAATATATGTATTTTTCCCAAAAATAATATATTTTCACTTCTCTAGTTTCCAAAATAATATTTTACCAAAAATATATGTGTAAGAGTATTTTGCGGAATATTTCGTAAGTTATGTTTTCGCGTTTGGTTTTACTATACCAAGTGTATAACTTAAATATTTATTCCGTGTGATTTTTGGTATTATTTTGGAGTTATAAATTCTCCATGGTATTTGTAAGTTATATCATTTTACCCTAAAATAATATAACTAGTTCACAAAATATGCAAATATTCACACAAGTGTCTTAGTATAAAATATATATTCTAAGTATATATATTTACCCCTTTTTATTTACAAAACCAACCTCCGATACTTTGTATTCTTGTGACAAAACCCATGGCGAAGTTTATATTCGAAACACAAGTTGTAAAATATACTAGTAACATTTGTTAGAAAAATATTTTCTAAGTGTTGGAATTTTAGAAAATTTCGCCAGAGTTTCCTTTGTAAACGGAGATGTCCATGCTTAATAGCATATCATTTTCTTTTAAAAAATTCATCCAAACAATTCTCAATCAACAATATACAATCTTTACTTACCAATCTTGTTAAAACAAGCATAAACTACTAACTCATGAACTTGAAATTTATAAAAAAATAATGTGTAGTTACTTACCAGTGTAATTAGTAAGTCTTGTTACCCTTGGAAGTGTAATCGTTTCTTTAAAGACTCCATTTTTAAGGAATATGGTTGTTTACAACTTCAAAACATAATTTTCTAAAAACTTTTCTTCATGAAACCTTCTTGTTTCACAAGTGTTCTTACACTTGTTAATCACCAAAAATGATGTATATTTATGTAAGAACCAAGGTTTAGTAAACTTGTATTTTTAACTTGGTTCTTTTGAGAAACCACTCATGGATCTTTAGATCTACATGATTATTAACGTACTTTAATCTTTATTTTTCAAGAAACCTTTTATTCATTCAAGTTCATGATTAAACATGGAGGTGATGTCTTTATGTAAACCACTAATCACCTCCTAACTTGTTAACTTAAGTTTTTAATCCTAAATTTAACAAGTTTCACCATGATGTTTAACATCATCTCACTAGTAATCATCAACGATACAAAACAACATCACACTTAACATTACTTCTTCATTTTAACAATATTTCATCATCAAGTTAGTTTATGTTCAAGTCTTGTGTTCATGATCTTTTAGAGTTCATAAGTTTTCACCATAAAACAATCTTTAACCACTACAATCATGAAGTAAACATGGATTAAAGAAGCTTACTATTAGCTTTTAAGCTAGGGAAGATCAAGCTTGAAAAATGAGTGGATAAAAGCAATCTAGAGAGGTCCTTGACAATCCGTGAGCTCCACACTTCGTGATTCACCTTGATACACCTTGGGATGGTCTTGGAATGCTTGAATCAAAAATCGAAAATGGTGGTGTGTATGGTAGGGTGTTCGGCCGAAGCTTTTAATGGGGGAAAGGGAGAGAGAGTGAGCTTGATGAAGATGATGAGATTAGGGTTATTTGTAGACTAATCATTATCGTCCAATGGTTCTTGTGTCACCAAAAGTACATACACAATCTACATAATCCCAAGAAGAGATTATGAAGAGATTTAGAAGATTTAAGAAAATCTTGGAGTGGTGGTCCCCTTGGGGACGGTTACAATGAGGGGGGGGGGTAAGATGTAAATTAGATGGTAAAGTTAAGTACTAGGGTGTTAAGTGTAAGTGTCTTGTGTTTAAGTGTGTACCATGTCTTATGGAGTATGTTATAGTGCTTGGGAACCCATACTAGCTCAGAAAAATAGAAACACTGCTTCTAGCATTATTTTGGTGTTCCGGGTAATGTCCGGTTGTTCGGTTTGGTATTGTTCCGTTAAAGTGCTTAATTATTCCGTAAAGTGTCTTTTATATAGCTTTTTGTATCACACTTAATTCACGGTACTTAGGAAAGTATACAGGACCATTTTGCCATAGTTTTGCAAGTGACTAGCATGATTAATTGCTGAATTTTGTTATTAAGTTCAGAATTCTGCACTTAAAGTGGGTTTTAGGCACTTACTGGCACCTAAACTATCACCTAGTGACGCAGTCTCATGGTCCGTACTTCCCTACCCTCCATACAAGTGTAGTACCTTGTCCCTGGCTCATACTAGGCCTCAATATAGTGTCTGTCTATGTGCTGGCATTGTCAGCATGTGTCTGAGTTATCCGCTCACTGTGCTAACTATGCTTTGTGCATCAAGTTTGTCACTAAAGTCTGTGTGTAATAAATGGAGTGATAATATGAATGTGATGCATATGTATGTATGTAACAGGAATCAGAAAGCAGTTTAATCATCAGTTGAGATCAAGGACAGTTATTAAGCACAAATTAAATATTAATTAATTCTACGGATACCTGTAATTTTTGAGGGTTGTCACATTCTCCCCCTGTTAGAGAAATTCCGTCCCGAAATTTTAGTTCTGCTACTAGATGCAGGGGTCTTGGGGAATAAATGTGGGTATTTTTCTTTCATACGATCCTCACGTTCCCACGTGAATTCTGGCCCATGTCGTGCATTCCATCGAACCTTGACGAGTTGACACTACTCCGGCGTGTCTTGTTAACCTTCCAATCCGTAACCTCAACGGGTTCTTCAGTAAAGTGGAGTGTGTCATCAATATGAACTTCGTCGGCAGGAATGAAAACTGTTTCTTGAGTTGGACTCTTTTTCAAATTAGATACATGAAATGTATCATGAACGCCATTAAGTTCAGCAGGTAAGTCCAATTTGTAAGCTATAAGCCCAATCCTTTGCAAGATTCTAAATGGGTCAATGTATCATGGATTCAACTTTCCACGCTTCCCAAAGCGTGCCACACCCTTCCAGGATGAAACTTTCAACAAAACCATATCACCATCCTCCTCAGGTCCGCATAACTCTTTTGTCGATCACGAGCCGCTTTGATGCGCTCTCGGATCTGTGCAATCTTGTCTGTCGTTTCCTGGACCAATTCCGGGCCAACAAGCTATCTATCACCCGCATCAGCCCAGCATAAGAGTGATCGACACTTGCGTCCATAGAGAGCTTCGAACGGTGCGGCTTGAATGCTTGCATGGTAACTGTTGTTGTATGAAAATTCAACCAATGGTAGGTGAGTGTCCCAACTCCCACCTAAATCCATTACGTAAGCTTGCAACATGTCTTCTAATGTTTGGATCGTTCATTCGCTTTGTTCGTCTGTCTGCGGGTGAAAAGCAGTACTCAGAATCAACTGAGAACCAAATGCTTCTTGAAAGGATTGCCAAATCCTTGACACGAAGCGTCCATCTCTATCAGAGATAATTGAGAGCGGCACTCCATGTCGTGCAACAATCTCCCTCGTGTATATTTCAGCAAGTTTACTTGTGTTGTCTTTTTCCTTGACTGGCAAAAAGTGCGCAGACTTTGTTAGACGGTCTACTATTACCCAAATTATATCGTGGCCCTTGGGCGTCCTTGGCAATTTCGTTATGAAGTCCATTGAAATATGTTCCCACTTCCATTGGGGTATTTCAGGTTGTTGCAAGAGACCTGAAGGTTTCTGGTATTCGGCTTTTACTTTGGCGCAAGTTAAACATTTACCAACGTATACCGCAACATCGCCTTTCATTCTTGGCCACCAATAGAAATCCTTAAGATCTTGGTACATCTTATCCGCTCCTGGATGAATCGAGTATCGTGACTTTTGTGCCTCATCAAAAATAACATTTCTCAAACCACCAAACAAAGGAACCCAAATTCGTTTCATGAAGAACAAAGTTCCTTCCCCGTTTGGCACCAATTGCTTCTCCATCCCACGGAGATACTCATTCTCGACGTTCCTTTCCTTGAGAGCTTCTCTCTGCGCAGCACGAATGCGCAACGAGAGGTCCGTCTGTATGATCATTTCCAAAGCCCTAACCCTTATGGGCTTGATCCTTTCCTTCCAACTTAGTGCGTCGGCGACCACATTCGCCTTCCCCGGGTGATACTTGATCTCGCAATCATAATCGTTCAATAGTTCTACCCAGCGTCTTTGTCTCATGTTAAGTTCTTTTTTATCAAATATGCGCTGCGGGCTCTTGTGATCAGTGAAGATTGTACATCGCGTGCCGTATAAGTAATGTCGCCAGATTTTCAATGCAAACACCACCGCGCCCAATTCCAAATCATGCGTGGTGTAATTTTTCTCGTGGACTTTCAACTGGCGAGATGCATATGCTATAACCTTTTGTCTCTGCATCAGCACGCAGCCCAAACCTTGACGTGAGGCGTCGCAATATACCACGAAGTCGTCAGTGCCTTCGGGTAGAGATAAGATCGGTGCGTCGCAAAGCTTGTATTTCAACAGCTGAAACGCTTCTTCCTGTTTGTCTCCCCAATCAAACTTCTTGTCTTTTTGTATGAGAGTGGTTAAAGGTTGAGCGATCTTCGAGAAATCCTCAATGAATCTGCGGTAATAACCAGCCAGACCTAGAAACTATCGAATATCAGTTGGTGTCTTAGGAGTCTCCCAGTTCTTGATTGCCTCGATCTTTGCGGGATCCACATGAATTCCATTTCCATTAACCACATGACCAAGAAGCTGGACTTCGCGTAACCAGAACTCGCACTTTGAGAACTTCGCGTACAACTTTTCTATCTTAAGCAGCTCCAGAATAGCTCTTAAGTGTTGTTCGTGTTCTTCTTTCGTCTTTGAATAAATCAAAATGTCATCAATAAACACAATCTCAAACTTATCCTAGTACGGCTTGCAGACTCTGTTCATCAGATCCATAAACACTACTGGCGCGTTTGTCAATCCAAACGGCATGACCAGGAACTCGTAATGTCCATAGCGAGTCCTAAAAGCAGTCTTTGGAACACTTTCCTCTTGTATCCTCAACTGGTGATAACCTGATCGTAGGTCGATCTTTGAGTAAAAACTTGAACCTTGTAATTGATCGAACAGGTCGTCAATTCGTGGCAAAGGATATCTGTTCTTGATAGTCAGCTTATTCAGCTCCCGGTAGTCGATACACATGCGAAAACTACCATCTTTCTTCTTAACGAACAAAACTGGAGCTCCCTAAGGCGAGAAGCTTAGTCTGATAAATCCCTTGTCTAGCAACTCCTGAAGTTGCGTCGACAACTCCTGCATTTCCGAAGGCGCAAGTCTATAGGGTGCCTTAGCCACAGGCACAACACCTGGAACCAAGTCAATGTGAAACTCGACTTGTCGCTGTGGCGGCAATCCTGGCAAGTCTTTTGGAAAGACTTCAGGATACTCCTTTACGACTGGAATATCTTCTAGTCTCGGCTCAGCTGCTTCTTTATCCACGATGTGTGCCAAGAAGGCAACACATCCCTTCTTCAAACATTTTCTAGCCTTCAAGCAGCTAATGATCCTCAGAGGCGTATCGCGCTTCTTTCCATGAACCACAATCGTTTCTCCATCCGTCATCGGAATGCGAATGGTCTTCTCATGACATAAAATCTCGGCTTTGTTGCTTAATAACCAATCCATCCCTACTACCACGTCGAAGCTTCCCAACTCGACTGGCAGTAGATCCAGTGTAAACTCGTGTCCTCCCAGCTCTATCATGCAACCTCTGATAACTTCATTTGTTTCAACTAGCTTTCCATTGGCCAGTTCAATTGAGTACGGAATGTCTAATTTACTAGCAGTTAACCGAAGCATTTTCTTAAATTCTAGCGATACAAAACTATAGTCGGCACCAGTATCAAATAGCACAGATGCAAAGCGTTGATTAATAGGGAACGTACTAGTGACAACATTCGGGTCCTGGCGTGCTTCCCTTGCTCCAATGTTGAATACCCTTCCATGAGCTTGGTTGAGTTTTGGACAGTCGCGCTTAAAGTGCCCGATGTCTCCACAGTTAAAACATCCCGGTCCTAGAACATTACCATTACCACCTTGAGCATTGTTTGCTTCCCGATTCCCAGCTAGATTTCCAACATTCCCCCGATTACCATTTCCGCCGTTGCGGTTCCCATTTCCGTTACCACCGCGATTGTTGCTACCAAAACCCCTTTGACCATTGTTACCGCGACCAGCACCTGTACCAACACAGCATGTATTCTTCGAATGGCCCTCCTTCCCACAAGACTCGCATTTCCTTAACCTGCACTGACCAGAATGATGGTGCAGGCATATATCACATTTGGGTAAGGCGCCCATGTATCCCTTTCCCTTGACTTCAGCACCAGTTTTAGCTTCAACTGGTGGGTTCACCTCCTTCTTCCTGCTGGTACTGCTAGTACCCTTTTTAAAATTGGAGAACTTTCGCGTTTTCTCGCCAGATGTCTCCACATGAGTCTCCTTCATTTTCTGATCAGCATTTGAAATCTTGTTTAGCCTGATGGTTTCTTCTGTTAAGGACACGCTTAGGTCGATGGCTTCAGTAATGGTTGCTGGTTTTGAAGAGGTTACCATGCTCATAATCTGGGGAGCCAACCCCCAGATGAAACGCTCCACGCATTTGAATTCAGGCGTAACCATGTAAGGTACCACATGGGATAAATCATGAAACCTCTGAACATACTCGGCGATTTTCGGGCCGTCTATTTTTAGGTGCCAAAATTCCGTTTCCAGCTTTTGTATTTCAGCCTATGATCAGTACTTCTTCCGCATGAGCTCCTTCAGCTCAGTCCATGTTAATGCATATGCCGCCGCTTCTCCCAAAGTTTGTACTTGCAAATTCCACCATGATAAAGCACCATCAAGAAAGAGCCCTGAGATGTATGTAACTTGCTGTTCAGGAGCACACTTGCTCATCCTTAAAATAGAATCCGTCTTTTCTGCCCATCTGAAAAATGCAACAGCGCCTCCAGTGCCGTCAAAATTTAAGGGCTTACAGTCAAGAAATTGTTTGTAGGTACAGCCTGTACAGGCATTACGTTTACAGAGAGCATTAGCAATGGCACATGGAATGTCCAAATATAATGTAATGTGTCTCAATGATTTAAACATTACCATGTGGTGGGTTGTTGTTTCTTGAGGTACCTCCGCTAGTCTCAGCGCGGGAGGCCTCGTAATCCGCTATGGCTTGCGAAATTCTTGCTTGCAATTCTGCCTCAGTAGTAGGCAAACGTGTGTCTCGTCGTGGAGGCATCTTCTAAAAGATGATCATATTGGTCAGGTCATGGTAAGTATAATAAGTTAGTAGTATGCGTATGTAATAACATCCATCAATCTCATAACACATAACATCTCATGTTATAATATAAAACAAATAATTCAACAACGCATATAATGAGAATACTGCGATTTAGCTATTATAAAATCAAGACCACAATACAATGTTTACAAGTTTTATAATTGTATCATACATCAAAAGCGACTAAGGGCCACATCGCCCTTGTCTAAACTATCTAATCATATACAACAACTAAAAATCAAATATCAAAAGTCATCATGTCAAAATGCGGTCTTCAAAATGTTGTGTAGTCGGCTCAATCGCTGTCTTCTCACCAAAAGTAACACTACCTGCAACAGACCAAAAATCCTCATGCTAATGGGGGAGGAGGAGGATGAGGGAAGAAAATCAAACGGCGCAATCGCACCCAATCCTCCTCAAGTACGTGGATGACGCGCAGCAAATAAGCAATATGCTGCTCAGGAGTAAGGAAGCGAACATCAGAATCAGGGGGTAGTGGAAGAGGAGCTGGTGGTGTAGCAAAAGGAGACTGACAGTGACAAGGGGGACGTGGAGTCCTCTCCAGCTCTACAACTCTACGACTCAAAGCATCATGCTGTAACTGCAGGGATCTAAGTATGTCCTCCGTGGAATATCCGACATGGAAGGGGTGATACGGGTCTGATAAGGGTATGACATTGGGTGATGACCACAAGAATGGCTCACCCATAGGTGCTGAAGCAGGAACAGTAGTGTGTGGGGCAGGTGTAAATGAGGGCATAAATGAAAAAACTACTGTCGAATGGGGCATATGATCGGGCTGCTGTGTGGAAGGTCCTTCCCCTAGAATAGGAGGAGGGATCTCGTGTAGAAAGGTAATGGGTAAGTCCGTGCAGTGGACATCAGACACGTGTGGACGATACTGGGGAACATCAAGCGGTGTAAAGATGGGTGCAACAGTGGGTGTAACTGGTACAACAAAAGGAGGATAATCATCATCCTCGTTCCACCCGTTACGGGTGTCAGCGTGTCTGGGATCGACATGTGTGGCAAAAGGTGCACGGTCAACAAACACCGGCACAGGATCAGGCTGTGGTGCATCAACAATAGGAACATCAGAAACCGGTGGTACGATGACTGGTGCATCAACAATAGGTGGTGCCAAGACTGGTATATCAATGTGATCAGGCTCTGGTAAGGGATCCGGCAAAAGTGCAACAACTGGAGCATCAATAGGGTCGTGAGCAATGACAAGCTCTGAGCCAACTGGAACAGGCTCAGCAGGTATGAACTCGACCTCAGGATCCGGGTCGACGTCATGGGGAATGATAGGCGCAACAGACATCGCCATGTCTGAATCAGAGTCGGATGAGTAGTGCTGCACGCCCTGGGCGTGAAGTGAAGTGGACGCTACAGACTCGAACGAGTAAGGACCGAACGGATCGGATAAGGCCTCTGCGACAGGGGCCTCAATAGGTGGCAAAGCAACGACATCAGCAGCAGGAACCTCCACCATGGGAACAACAGGGTCGACAACAGGAACATCAGCAGGTGGTACAACGTCATCCATAAGGGCCACACCATCCTGGTCACCCTCCGGGGGACCCTCAATGAATAAGTCGATGTCATCATCAGCGAACTCGTCATGTGGCAGATCCTCGATCGGAACTGCAGCGAGTGGGAGAGGAGCAGGGATCTGAATGAGAGGTAGATCCCCGTCGAATGGACCATCAGCTAGAGGAATATCATCCCCAAAATCTGGAAGAGCAAACGGCTGGAAATCATCCTCATCAGTGCTCGTAGTATCCGATGTATAAACCTCGCTCTCAGATAGAATCTCGTCGTCCGAGACTATCGCCATAGGATCCAGTGTGTCTGATACTCCGGTATCCGAAGATGATGGCATGGTGTCTGTAACACAACCACACATATGCACATATATCAACATGTATTCAAATAAGCATGTAAGTCACAATCAATGTAAGCATGTAATCATCCTAGTCTTTCCCCGACTATCTTCCCCTGTCTCTCAGACTAACTCCCTGGTCTCTAAGACCAACCTCTCAGTTTCTAAGACGAAATCCCTGGTCTCTAAGACCAACCTCTCAGTTTCTAAGACGAAATCCCTGGTCTCTAAGACCAACCTCCCAGTCTCTAAGACTAAATCCTCCCTCAGTCTCTAAGACTGATCCTCCCTCAGTCTCTAAGACTGAATTATAAATATACCCTTTTGAAATGTGTATTTGTGCCTTTTTGTTTGTAAAAATGTTTGTGCCCTGGATCTGGACGTTTAGTGTATGCAATGTAAAATGTTTTCATGAGAGCCCTAGTGATCATAGTCTAGACTCGAGAAGGAATCCTAGTTCGCTATGAACGAGGCTCTGATACCAAGTTGTCACACCCTGGCTTTTGCGGAAGCGTGGATTATTTTGGTGTGACTTCTTAATACCATAGCAACAATCATAACAATGCTATATGAAAATAAAACACAAGATGTTCATCCATTCATTAAGTTTAGTAATACCACAACATCATTGTTTTGAAAATGTCAACACCTAAGATAAGTTACAAACCAAACTTGTTTTAAACGTGTTCATAAGACACAACAAAAGACTTTAAATAAAACGTGGTTTAAAGACATGTAACCCGTCCAGGTAAGGGTTACACCTCCTAAACCTACTACCCTGGATGACATCTCTTATTTAACGCAGCTAGACATATGCATACTCCGCCAGATCCGCTAGTTTCCTGAAATACATGTAGTTTGAAAAATCAACAAAAGTTGAGCGAGTTCATGTGTAAGTGAGTATGTATAAACCTTTGTAATGTGTCTGTATGTATGAAAATCCCTGGTATGTAGCAATTAAGGAAAAATAGATCACCAATGGGTTGCAAAGCCACTGGTATGTGTGAAACGGTGCAGGAAGTACTCAAAGCAAGCAAATTTGTACCGGGCCTCCGGCTGTAAGACACAGTCACCACTATGGGCCACCCTGGCCTCATGGGTGTGGGCTCGCAACACCCAAATAGATCTATCACTCATGTCCCTCGGTCCTAACAATGAGGATTAATGGCCTTAAGTGTTGTACCCACCTTTCACATGATCTAAGCATCTAAACCCTCCTTAAGCTAACCATACCATGTATAAAAGCGTCTGTAATTATTGTAACATGTATTCCACCCCCGAAGTATAAAACTGAAAACAGTTAAGAGAAAAAGGGGGACATGAACTCACTGTATTGCGTCTTCAGTATGTGTAACCCAAGTATCCTCAGCAAACACGACTACCTACAGTGTACTAACGTCTATTAGACGAACGGGCCGTGCCTTTGCTTAGTATGAAGGTTTTTGAGTTACGTTACTTTGATACTATTCCAAGTTATAACTTCTGGTTAAAATAATAATTATTGTTTTAACTTAAGTTTTGTTTTTAGGGTTTTGGAATAATAGTTAGGCAACTATTTCGTATCCATACTTCTCAAGTATTTTATATGCATATTTCCTTCCCAAGGATGGGGGTATTTATACATGTACATTTGTAGTTTCGAAAAATATATTTTAAGTCCCACTTAGGAAAATATATTTAACTTATTTGTCCAAAATAACGTATTCCTAAAATATATGTATTTTTCCCAAAAATAATATATTTTCACTTCTCTAGTTTCCAAAATAATATTTTACCAAAAATATATGTGTAAGAGTATTTTGCGGAATATTTCGTAAGTTATGTTTTCGCGTTTGGTTTTACAATACCATGTGTATAACTTAAATATTTATTCCGTGTGACTTTTGGTATTATTTTGGAGTTGTAAATTCTCCATGGTATTTGTAAGTTATATCATTTTACCCTAAAATAATATAACTAGTTCACAAAATATGCAAATATTCACACAAGTGTCTTAGTATAAAATACATATTCTAAATATATATATTTACCCATTTTTATTTACAAAACCAACATCCGATACTTTGTATTCTTGTGACAAAACCCATGGCGAAGTTTATATTCGAAACACAAGTTGTAAAATATACTAGTAACATTTGTTAGAAAAATATTTTCTAAGTGTTGGAATTTTAGAAAATTTCGCCAGAGTTTCCTTTGTAAACGGAGATGTCCATGCTTAATAGCATATCATTTTCTTTTAAAAAATTCATCCAAACAATTCTCAATCAACAATATACAATCTTTACTTACCAATCTTGTTAAAACAAGCATAAACTACTAACTCATGAACTTGAAATTTATAAAAAAATAATGTGTAGTTACTTACCAGTGTAATTAGTAAGTCTTGTTACCCTTGGAAGTGTAATCGTTTCTTTAAAGACTCCATTTTTAAGGAATATGGTTGTTTACAACTTCAAAACATAATTTTCTAAAAACTATTCTTCGTGAAACCTTCTTGTTTCACAAGTGTTCTTACACTTGTTAATCATAAAAAATGATGTATATTTATGTAAAAACCAAGGTTTAGTAAACTTGTATTTTTAACTTGGTTCTTTTGAGAAACCACTCATGGATCTTTAGATCTACATGATTATTAACCTACTTTAATCTTTATTTTTCAAGAAACCTTTTATTCATTCAAGTTCATGATTAAACATGGAGGTGATTTCTTTATGTAAACCACTAATCACCTCCTAACTTGTTAACTTAAGTTTTTAATCTTAATTTAACAAGTTTAACCATGATGTTTAACATCATCTCACTAGTAATCATCAACGATACAAAACAACATCACACTTAACATTACTTCTTCATTTTAACAATATTTCATCATCAAGTTAGTTTATGTTCAAGTCTTGTGTTCATGATCTTTTAGAGTTCATAAGTTTTCACCATAAAACAATCTTTAACCACTACAATCATGAAGTAAACATGGATTAAAGAAGCTTACTACTAGCTTTTAAGCTAGGGAAGATCAAGCTTGAAAAATGAGTGGATAAAAGCAATCTAGAGAGGTCCTTGACAATCCGTGAGCTCCACACTTCGTGATTCACCTTGATACACCTTGGGATGGTCTTGGAATGCTTGAATCAAAAATCGAAAATGGTGGTGTGTATGGTAGGGTGTTCGGCCGAAGCTTTTAATGGGGGAAAGGGAGAGAGAGTGAGCTTGATGAAGATGATGAGATTAGGGTTATTTGTAGACTAATCATTATCGTCCAATGGTTCTTGTGTCACCAAAAGTACATACACAATCTACATAATCCCAAGAAGAGATTATGAAGAGATTTAGAAGATTTAAGAAAATCTTAGAGTGGTGGTCCCCTTGGGGACGGTTACAATGAGGGGGGGGGGGGGAGATGTAAATTAGATGGTAAAGTTAAGTACTAGGGTGTTAAGTGTAAGTGTCTTGTGTTTAAGTGTGTACCATGTCTTATGGAGTATGTTATAGTGCTCGGGAACCCATACTAGCTCAGAAAAATAGAAACACTGCTTCTAGCATTATTTTGGTATTTCGGGTAATGTCCGGTTGTTCGGTTTGGTATTGTTCCGTTAAAGTGCTTAATTATTCCGTAAAGTGTCTTTTATATAGCTTTTTGTGTCACAATTAATTCCCAGCACTTAGGAAAGTATACAGGACCATTTTGCCATATTTTTGCAAGTGACTAGCATGATTAATTGCTGAATTTTGTTATTAAGTGCAGAATTCTGCACTTAAAGTGGGTTTTAGGCACTTACTGGCACCTAAACTATCACCTAGTGACGCAGTCTCATGGTCCGTACTTCCCTACACTCCATACAAGTGTAGTACCTTGTCCCTGGCTCATACTGGGCCTCAATATAGTGTATGTCTATGTGCTGGCGTTGTCAGCATGTGTCTGAGTTATCCGCTCAATGTGCTAACTGTGCTTTGTGCATCAAGTTTGTCACTAAAGTCTGTGTGTAATAAATGGAGTGACAATATGAATGTGATGCATATGTATGTATGTAACAGGAATCAGAAAGCAGTTTAATCATCAGTTGAGATCAAGCACAGTCATTAAGCATAAATTAAATATTAATTAATTGTACGGATACCTGTAATTTTTTAGGGTTGTCACAAATTCATACGCGGATCGAAAAGCTGTGACAACCCGAATATTTAAGGTTCGCATTACTTAAATTCCACAAATTTTGGCGTATGCCTTTACGTTTAATTGTTTATTTTTGTGCGACCATGTGGAACTTGTGGGATTACGCTCGTGCACCACTAAATACCTATGGGTGTATATTGGTTATTCATACATGAAATAGTTAAGTGTTTATAAGTGTGGGTTAGTTGGTTAGTTTAGAAGATTATGGTAACTAAGTTTGGGCCACAGACTTGATCGTTTTACACACTCCTTAGCGAAGTGGGCCTCCCATTCCCATCTTGGCCCACACACCTCAAACCTGGCCCGAACCAAATCCCTCAAACCCGTGTGATTTATGCTTTCATATTAGGGAACATTATGTTACGTATAATTAAGAATCAAGTTGCACAAACCCTAACATATTCTCACATTCTCTCTTCTCTTGGAAATCGACGACGAAACCCCTCCCCCATCTCGTGTGACTTCCTCAACTCCATCTTGATTTTCTCCGATTAGTTAATCTCACAATGTTTCAAGACAAATCCTTTCGTCATGCATAGTAGTATTGATACTTGATGTTGTGTTTATATATGTGAATGTAATCATGATAAATACTAACAATATGCGTGATCTGAGTTATTTTAGAGTTGTTTATAAAGCGACTTAGGTTCTGGCACGATTATATATGAATATGTGTTGATAAGCATGGAGTAAAACATGAACTTAAGGGTTGTTATTGGTGTGGCTCGACTGTAATGATATGAGGGAATTAATTATGATGGTTTGGTAAGTTGTGATAGTATATTTTATTGCAATCTGAATGTATTCATGGTGTGTATTGGAATTGTTTAGGGTTGCGTGAATTTTGGGAAACCATTAACTAATCATTGACTTTAAGTACTTTTGTACAGTATGTATGCTAGAACTTGCATGACTAGACTGTTTGATCTGATTGTGCATGTTAAACACACGAAGGTAGGGTATGATATGAATATACAATTGATAGAACATGATATGTTGTCAGGCCCTCACGTGATTTAGTTCAGTAATCAACACATGGTTTATCGGCCAAAGTATGTGTCAGCCCACTAATAAATCGGTCCAATGAAAATCGTTTGGATGCTTTAACAATGTCGGCCACTATTGTTTGTTTTGTTAATAATTGATGTGTTTTCTTTAGATTGGTAATGAATGAATATGGATATGATCTTGGTGGTTGATCGATTGGTATAACAGTGGGTATGATAGAAGTCCAAATACACAACACATTGGTGGGCCGGTTACATGGGGGGCTTTACTTGTTATTAACTAACACAAACTGGGCCTCACACAAGATCATAATCAGGTCTGTTCTACTGAGCCACTAGATGAAACAGAATCACGTAAGTGTTGTGGGCCGGGACATATTTGGGCTTGGGATTTAGCCTGTCACACACACATTTAGTTGGGTCGGAAACCAGTTGGGCCGCACACAACCAGGAACGCCGTAATGGGCTACCAAGTGGTTGTTAGCTTAGTATACTTGTCATACGAAATTACTTGTGACTCAAATTACTTATTGTGTATTATGTGAACTTGCATGGTTACCTGAATGCAAACCGAACTGTTTGATTGTGGCATTGGGAAATACGAACTTGTGACGTAAGTATACTTATGGCTCGAACACTTGTTATAACAGGAGTGATGATATGTGCCGTGCTTGTTCGCTACTTGTGTAATGTGTATAAAGAATATGTGATTTATGTGTATACGAAACTGACTGGCATTGGTAACCATGCTAGGATTTGATTGATCAACTTGAATACGTAGATAAACATACCGAGCAAACCAAGGTGAGTTCACACACTTTCTAAGGCATGGGATTCCCGGTGGTTGGGAATGGGTTAAAGAATTAAAACGGAACCTACATATCCTCCTTGGGTAGGATATGTACCGTCATCCTCCATGGGTAGGATGCAAATATTAATCCTGCGTATTCTCCTTGGGTAGAATACGTACGTTCATCCTCCTTGGGTAGGACAACAACCTTAAACTTACTAGACAAAACTCTATCATGAAGTCCCTCATTTTTATATCGACTTAATCGTCGGGCCAATGGCGAGCGGGTCATTAGTTAATAGCGCTATTAGGGTTGACAAGCCTCACACCGAGCCGGTCGGACGGGCGTGTACTAATGGATCTGGGCACTTAGTAAATGATGATAGAAATTGACGTAGGGCACAACTTATTTTCGTCAGTTGTCGATATGGTAACGGTCTAGTGGTTCACAAGGGGAATCCCTCACTGATTATGGATATGGTTTGGGAAACAAGGAACTGATTAACTACTGGTTTTCGAATGAACTTATGATTTTTGGAACAACTTTAAAACGGACAACCAACTGTGAACTCGCTCAACTTTGTTGTTGATTCGTTGTTACATGCCTTGCAGTTCTTTAGGTGCATATTGTTGGAACTTGTTGTCTGGGAGGCTGGAGTGGTCATGGGTCGAGATACATGGAATCGCAACACAAGACTAATGGTTCTTACATATGGTTTATAAACACTTAATGAATTATGCTTCCGCTGTATACTGTGAATTATTTGTAACGTTGTAACCCTTAATGTTAATAAATGAAAGATTATTTAAATATACCTATGAGTTCAATGTGATTGGTGGCTAGATCCTGGTACGTCACACGCCTCGCGGGGGTTTCCTCATGTGGTATTTTGGGGGTGTGACAGTTTGGTATCAGAGCCATTGGTTATAGTGAACTTGGTTTTAAAAAGGGGAAAAACGTTTTTATAAAACCAGACTATAACCGAACAGTTCTGGAAACGTGAATACAACCATGACACTCAGCTCCAGATTGCAAGGTTCGTCTTTCTCACTTGTTGCATACATTACATGATTAGTACACAATTGCTTATGACACAACAATCGAACACACACTCATCACTATAGCATGATGGCGTGAGTTACTTGCTTACATTATGACGCGTTTTTAAAATCGTGAGGGGCAGACGCTGAGGTCGTGCTGGCTGCCAAAGTGGACAATATCATGTTGTGGTTACGCTGGGCTGTGACAGATTTTATTACCTTGACAACCTCCGTTTGACATTTGAGTTAGAAGAACCATTTGATATGAGTTTGGAGAAACTGAGATGAGCATGCAAATCGCAGTATTATTGTGGGTACACACATAATAATAATGTGGGGTGCATGTGAGTCCCAGTGAGACTTAACGAGTGAAAAAGGGGTTCTGTCCCGTTATTCGAACAGTGTGAAACATAACAAATCTTTAGGAGTCATAGCAGTGATTGTCTCCTACTTGAACGTGATCTTCTCACTCCTCTCTGAATTCTTACGAATCTCGATGCTATCAAGTATTACCTGTACACCCATCTGAACGCCTAGCAAACTGGGTAGAGTGTTAGGTGCTTGTACGAGCGTCCCTGAATTGGATGTCGCAGCATCGAATGATTGGTCGATACCTTTATCACTCATCTTTGTTTGTTGGAACTCTATGTATTGACATCTTAGACTCCGAAGTGCGATCACTTCTGCAACCCTCCCGCAACAGACCGTGTATTACTCAAACAACTTGCAACATCGATGGACAGGAGGATGAGCGTAGTACTTTACTGACCTCAGTACTTTGACGACCCTGATTACCGGCATCGAGAACCATTGAATTGGCCTTAAACGAATCCTTAACCCTTGTCAGTGACTCACGGGAGTCCTCTTTTACGAATCAATCAGGGCATAAGTGAGGACAACTGATGGTAGTATGGAATGTGTGAATGCCAGCACGATGAGTAACGCCTTAGGACGTGGCGTGGAATTGAAAAGATGGACCTTGATGGTGAAGAATCATAGAGCTTCATTTCGAGCAACGACATTGGGGGCAGCAGTCACAGCGACAACAAGGTATTCGTAACCCTAGCCTAAAGTATGGAAATAAAGGTGCCTACAACATGGATTGGCCGTGGTTAAGTAAGAGGACAACGACCAAAGGAAACAACGACAGTACTTGAAATCCTGGTAATGAAAACAGCAACACTGGAAATAATGCTAATGGAAGGGCATTTAGGGTTGACGTGGGCGACGCCAGGATGGTGGCAATTTGGAAGCTTGTACGGGTAGCTAATCGCTTCGCCCCTGTCCTATTTAACCCTGATGTTTCTCGAAAGGCTGATGACAAGTCAATTGAAGCATCGTATGTTTGTAGGGATGCAAATTCAACTGTGTGGGACAAGTTTTCGACATCGATCTTCCTTCTACTATCCACGATGGCGTTGATGCAGTAGCCAGTATGGGTGGGTTAACCAGACATCGCGCAGTTATACCCTATGAGGGGATGGTTGTCATCTGTCATAAAGTATCCGAGTGGTCCAAAGGTTAGCATCAATTCAGCAGTGAAGGCCAGAAGTCTCCACGGAAGGATTACCCTGCCATGATAGCACTCATTATTGATGTCAAGATAAAGGAAAAGAGGATCGAGGATCCACCAACTGCCCGTGATTTCTCTCGATGTCTTACCCGTAGAATTTACCGGTCAACTTCCACAATTATAGAGTAGAATCTCAGCTGATCTTGCGCTAGGTGCCACCCTGATTACTCGTACTTCTTACCGTCTTACAACCGGAGGGTTGCAAGAGTTGTCTAATCAACTACAGGAACTGTCGAACAGGAGTTTTGTTGGACCTATTTTTTCGCTTTGGGGAGCCCCAGTTATACCCGTGAAGATAAGCCTTTTCGTATATGTACTGATTATCGAGAACTCAGCAAGGTGACAGTCAAGAACCGTTCGCTTCAACCATGTAGTAACACCTTGTTGACCAGTTGCGAGGGGCAAGCTTCCATTCGAGGATTGATTAACGAAACGAGCCATTATCAGATGGAAGTCCAAGAGGAGAATGTCTTAGAGCGACAAAGCAAACGCAATACGGCCAGTGCAACTTTGTATCCCATAACCGTTGAGTTAATCAACACACCAGCAGCTTTATGAACCACCTGAGTCGACTGTGTTCTGAATCACTTCCAGGTGAAAAGAATATCATTGGCGGAACTTGTGTGTCATTTTTGAGCTCATAGGGAGGAGCAACCCTATACGAAGTCTACCTAAGTTCCATTTTATTAGGTATTGGTCGACACCAAAGATCCCTCCTGGGATACGGCAATCCCTTGGTTTCGCTGGATACTATCGTAGATTTATCGCAGGATTTTCGAAGATCGCGCAGCTTAACTCTCTTAAGCATAGCAGGGTGTTGTGTTCGTGGAAGACAAACAGGGGGACGTCTTTTCAGCTTTCGAATTCCAACTCTGCAATGCGCCAAGCATCGTCTTTACCCGAGGGCGTGGGTGATTCAGTGGTATACCTTTATGGTTCGAATTAGAGTCCCAGTTACACGTAGACGCAACACGAGAGAGTGATGACTTACGTAATGGAGTTACAAGGAGGAACTGCAACACACAACCGGCGGTGGAAACCGTGGTCTTTGGAATTACTTGGAAGCATTACTTGGACGATACCGAATGTGTTACTTAGACCGATCATAAGGGCCTCCCGTCTACCCTGGTTTCAAAAGAGCTAAATCGGTTAATGGCATCGCTGGATGGAACTTTTTGGATGATTACGACTGTGAACTTGTATGTGCACGAGCTTTGCAGCTTACCATCGACTCTAACTTACCTGATCGGACTCGCTCTGTCCAAACTGGAGAACAGGAGGAGGAAGATTTTCAAGTAGGACCCATGTGGGGCATGGAGAAGCAAGCTCGGGCAGGGCGGATGATATTCGCTACCTCAGGAACGAGTGTGGACTTCATTATACGGCAACTGTAGGGAGCTCGTGCTAAGCAAAGCGCACCGGCTTCGATATTCTAGCCGTCTGGATTTTGATGAGAGGCACTAGGATCTATAAACCTTGTACTAGTAATCGGGCATGAAGGCCCACCTAGCTATGTATGTAAATGATGTTGACTCATGGGAAAGTCAAGGTGAAGTATTAGATCCCAGAAACACTCATATGGAAATGAGGACAGACTACCATGGATTCAATCAGTAGCTTACTTACAACTCGAAACAGAAACAATATCACCTAGGTGATCGTCGATGGTCTCACGTTACCAGCACACTTTCTTGCAATTAAGGAAACTAACGAGTTGCCACAGTTTGTGAATGTTCCTCTGAGAGAGGTGGCCTTTAGGCACGAGGTGCCAACTTCTGTTACCTCTGATTTCGAGATATACCTGATTCATGTCAGGCAATACACAACCCTCTTGGCTCACGTCTAGGCATGAGCATTACTTATCATCACAGGACAAATGGGTGGAGTCAGTGACCCCCCTGACACTCGAAGACATGCTGCGAGCATGTGTGTGATTGACTTAGTGAAAATTAGAAGGATACATACCCATGGCTGAGTTCTACCATAGCAGTTACCATTCTAGTATTCAGACAACTCTGTTTGAGGCATCGCATAAGCAGTAACGTTGATCTCCTTGTTGGATTAGGGAGGAGGACAACCTAATCAAAGGTCTAGGACTTGTACTCGAAACTCTTGGGAAGATAGCTTGGATCGGAAATTGTTTGGCGTCAAGGAGTAACCGTCAGGAGAGATGATAAGCTTAGGAAACACTGGGAGTTCGTTATAGACGGTCGTATCATGTTGAAAATCTCAACCTGGGAAGGTGTGGTACGCTTGGGAAGCGTGGCAACCTTAATTTACATTACGTTGAGTTATTCAGAATTCTGAAAAAGCATTGGTCACGCTGCCTACAAACTCGAGTTACCCGACGAATTGGGTAACGTGCATGATATCATTTATGTCTCGAATCTAAGGCAATGTTTGTCCGATGAAACGCTTGTGATACCCTTATTAGATTCTGAGGTTAATGACAAGTTGCAGTTGTTGAGGGATCTACCGAAATCATGGACTAGGACATCAAGATTCGCTAGCGTAGTCGAATTCCAATCGTGAGAAGTTCGTTGGAACTCAAGACGTGGACCGGAGTTCACGTGGGAACGCGATGATGGGAGTAAGCTATAGTATCCTCAGTTGTTCAAACGGTTGTATCAACTTCTGATATCATTGGCGAATTTCGGGACGAAATTCAATTTCAAGTTGGGGATGATGTGGCACCCGGGGAAAACTTGCAACAATCATGATGTATCACTTCACTCCTCTGTGCTTACTTGTCAAATTTCGGGATGAAATTTCTTTCAAGTTGGGGATGATGTGACAACCCGAATATTTAAGGTTCGCATTACTTAAATTCCACAACTTTTGGAGTATGCCTTTACGTTTAATTGTTTATTTTTGTGCGACCATGTGGAACTTGTGGGATTACGCTCATGCACCACTAAATTCCTATGGGTGTATATTGGTTATTCATACACGAAATAGTTAAGTGTTTATAAGAGTGGGTTAGTTGGTTAGTTTAGAAGATTATGCTAACTAAGTTTGGGTCGCAGACTTGGTCGTTTTACACACTCCTTAGCGAAGTGGGCCTCCAATTTCCATCTTGGCCCACACACCTCAAACCTGGCCCGAACCAAATCCCTCAAACCCGTGTGATTTATGCTTTCATATTAGGGAACATTATGTTACGCATAATTAAGAATCAAGTTGCACAAACCCTAACATATTCTCACCTTCTCTCTTCTCTTGGAAATCGACGACGAAACCCCTCCCCCATCTCGTGTGACCTCCTCAACTCCATCTTGATTTTCTCCGGTTAGTTAATCTAACAATGTTTCAAGTCAAATCCTTTCGTCATGCATATGTGAATGTAATCGTGATAAATACTAACAATATGCGTGATCTGAGTTATTTTAGAGTTGTTTATAAAGCTACTTAGGTTCTGGCACGATAATATATGAATATGTGTTGATAAGCATGGACTAAAACATGAACTTAAGGGTTGTTATTGGTGTGGCTCGACTGTAATGATATGAGGGAATTAATTATGATGGTTTGGTAAGTTGTGATAGTATATTTTATTGCAATCTGAATGTATTCATGGAGTGTATTGGAATTGTTTAGGGTTGCGTGAATTTTGGGAAACCATTAACTAATCATTGACTTTAAGTACTTTTGTACAGTATGTATGCTAGAACTTGCATGACTAGACTGTTTGATCTGATTGTGCATGTTAAACACACGAAGGTAGGGTATGATATGAATATACAATTGATAGAACATGATATGTTGTCAGGCCCTCACGTGATTTAGTTCAGTAATCAACACATGGTTTATCGGCCAAAGTATGTGTCAGCCCACTAATAAATCGGTCCAATGAAAATCGTTTGGATGCTTTAACAATGTCGGCCACTATTGTTTGTTTTGTTAATAATTGATGTGTTTTCTTTAGATTGGTAATGAATGAATATGGATATGATCTTGGTGGTTGATCGATTGGTATAACAGTGGGTATGATAGGAGTTCAAATACACAACACATTGGTGGGCCGGTTACATGGGGGGCTTTACTTGTTATTAACTAACACAAACTGGGCCTCACACAAGATCATAATCAGGTTTGTTCTACTGAGCCACTAGATGAAACAGAATCACGTAAGTGTTGTGGGCCGAGACATATTTGGGCTTGGGATTTAGCCTGTCACACACACATTTAGTTGGGTCAGAAACCAGTTGGGTCGCACACAACCAGGAACGCCGTAATGGGCTACCAAGTGGTTGTTAGCTTAGTATACTTGTCATACGAAATTACTTGTGACTCAAATTACTTATTGTGTATTATGTGAACTTGCATGGTTACCTGAATACAAACCGAACTGTTTGATTGTGGCATTGGGAAATACGAACTTGTGACGTAAGTATGCTTATGGCTCGAACACTTGTTATAACAGGAGTGATGATATGTGGCATGCTTGTTCGCTACTTGGGTAATGTGTATAAAGAATATGTGATTTATGTGTATACGAAACTGATTGGCATTGGTAACCATGCTAGGATTTGATTGATCAACTTGAATACGTAGATAAACATACCGAGCAAACCAAGGTGAGTTCACACACTTTCTAAGGCATGGGATTTCCGGTGGTTGGGAATGGGTTAAAGAATTAAAACGGAACCTACATATCCTCATTGGGTAGGATATGTACCGATCCTCCATGGGTAGGATGCCAATATTAATCTTGCGTATTCTCCTTGGGTAGAATACGTACGTTCGTCCTCCTTGGGTAGGACAACAACCTTAAACTTACTAGACAAAACTCTATCATGAAGTCCCTCATTTTTATATCGACTTAATCGCCGGGCCAATGGCGAGCGTGTCATTAGTTAATAGCGCTATTAGGGTTGACAAGCCTCACACCGTGCCAGTTGGACGGGCGTGTACTAATGGATCTGGGCACTTAGTCAATGATGATAGACATTGACGTAGGGCACAACTTATTTTCGTCAGTTGTCGATATGGTAACGGTCTAGTGGTTCACAAGGGGAAGCCCCCACTGATTATGGATATGGTTTGGGAAACAAGGAACTGATTAACTACTGGTTTTCGAATGAACTTATGATTTTTGGAACAACTTTAAAACGGACAACCAACTGTGAACTCGCTCAACTTTGTTGTTGGCTCGTTGTTACATTCCTTGCACGTCTTTAGGTGCATATTGTTGGAACTTGCTGTCTGGGAGGCTGGAGTGGTCATGGGTCGAGATACATGGAATCGCAACACAAGACTAATGGTTTTTACATATGGTTTATAAACACTTAACGAATGAATTATGCTTCCACTGGATACTGTGAATTATTTGTAACGTTGTAACCCTTAATGTTAATAAATGAAAGATTATTTAAATATACCTATGAGTTCAATGTGATTGGTGGCTAAATCCTGGTACGTCACACGCCTCGCGGGGGTTTCCTCATGTGGTATTTTGGGGGTGTGACAAAAGCCCATATTAAACGCGTACGAAAATTTAACAAAAGTTTTTGCCATTCCTTAACTTGTAGAAACCCAACATTTACAAACGAAACATAGTTTTACTAGTAGATTACATACTAACATGATAAGTTTTAAACACAATTTTACAAGCGTATGACTAAACTTAAACATAACTACAAAATGTTTTGACCCGTTTGAACATGAAAACACGGAAAGGTGATATGCGGGTGATGTGTTCGTTCAAAGCTTGGCGCCACCTAACACGACGATTTACCTACAACCTTAGCGAACAATTTAGTTATATCATAATTAACTAGCATAGAATTCAAACCTTCCATCGAACGTGATAATAATCCATTCATTAACATTCATTCAATCAAGCTTTCTAACGGGTCTAGATGTCGAAGCCCTTCAATATTCTATATCCGGTTCGACACCAGTTCCCAAATCATACATATGTCATTCTTACTTATTCGACCCGTATGCATGAATCGAACTTCCATGTAATTTCATTTAACACAATACAAATTTATATACTTAGCATAAACATTGTAAACTACTAGTATTTGTAAGTATAAGAACTTACCTTTGTCGTGCTTCACTTGTGACCTGGAATGGTTCGTGTCTTCCTCTTTCACTCCTACAATTTTTAAAATCAACATACTACAATCTCATGTCTTCATTCCATTCTTTTCTTAACATAATCTAGTTAACTAACTATCATTTTACCAATTCTAACCATTTAGAATCATGTTCACATGAGATCATCGTTGTCCTATAGAAATCTTTATTCAAGGCATTTCATCAAACACTTGGTGTGCGTACCACTAGCAAAGCAAAATGTACAAGTATTCTATTCACATTCCTACTAATTCATATCTAGGATTATCAAATCAACTAAGCTCACATGACAGGTAACACCCGTTTAATTACTACTTGAATTTAATGAAAATTCATACGATTTAAACTAAAAAGCGTCTAAATTAAAACATGAGTTCTAAAGTAACCAAAACATTAGTCAACTACCGACTAATTTAAATATTCATAATTTGTTTAGCAAAATGTTTACATCACAAAGACATTGTTCATCAAAGTTAAGATAACGCGGAAGCTCAAAAGTTTGTGTTCGGTTCTTCAACTACTTGCTTGACCGCCATCCGTAAGATTCCCATTATCACCTAAAGTCAAAAGCATTCAAAATGTTAGTTTTGACAATGAATTGAATCATACAAACAAGTTCTAGTATCAAAACACGAAAAACAAAATAAAATTTCAAAAAGTTACCCTGCCGCGTGTCGCGGCAAGTTCTGGTCATCCTGTCGCGTGCCGCGGCAGCTGTCGCGTGTCGCGGAAGGATCACGAGATCCTGTCGCGTGGCGCGGGGGAAACGGTTTTCCAGCAGATGCAGGTTTTTGACCTGCATTTACTGCCAGCTCCGGAAACTCAGATTTTCAACTTTAAATGAGCATATCTTTTGACTCGTAAGTTCGTTTTGGGTGATTCTTTTTCCTATACGTCTGTAAATTCATTACCAACGTGTCTATTACAATTATCATACCGAAAAATTTAATTTACGGGCTGAACAACTAAAAGTCACTTATGCAATTATTCGGTCTATTCTAACTTCACTCAATTAGCTACCATTTAACTAGTAAACCTATGGCACTTTATACCCAACATCCGGGGCTTATCATCACCCGCATTTCTATACCAATCTCATGGCTTAATGCTCTTGTGATTGTCATCGCCATTGCTAACTCACTAAAACTCTAATACAACAATTTACACAACTAATCGACCCGTTGGCTCACCTTTTGGAATCCTCCAATATGATGACTACCAAACGGGTTTTTATTAACTCTAAGCCTATTAATTCAAGTAACGATCATGGTCGCTACAATCAACGCAAATTTCAATTCTACAATATGACTATACATAGTTTAACAACAATTCACTTAATGTAACGAGTCAAGTTACATACCTTTAGTGTACGCCCTTCAAACGCAAATCGCCACCGACTTGTCCACTCGACGTTCCGGTATCATTTCCTATAGAGTTCAATCATGACGCGTTTAGAACCCTTTTCAATCTCCTATCGCATAATTTGCCAAAACATCACAATTATGCGTTTTAACTTTAAAATTTCAATTTTGAGCCCTCTTTGAGGCATTTTTACAAACACTTAAAGGGCAGGATTTTATATCTTTTATTTTCAAGTTCATGGCTTATCGCTTAGCCAAAATTAACATCAATCGAGTTATCACATATAGAATCAAACATCAAATTTTTCAGAAATCAGTTTCTATGAATAGAATTACACTAGAATAACATTCAAAACCCTAGTGTTCATCAAGTTCCACATAACCCACATATCATCTACAATGGTGGCCATGGATTTCACTAGAACTTAGCATGATTTCGAATTCTCTAAATTCATGAGAATTTCAAGTAGAGAATTTTTGTCAAATTTTACACACCTTATGATCTCCTTGCTATGGGGATCACTAATCCATGCTCTAATTTCGATTTGGGACTAATCTTGACCTTCAATTTGTGAGATTTAAGAGAGTCTAGGGTTTAAAGGGGAGCTTGGGATCGCCCCTGTCTCCTGGTCGATCTCAGCAACACCAACAAGTGTGTTGTGAGTTTAAATTTTTGTTTTATTATTGTTAGTTTTCATTTAAACACCTTTGGTCCCTCAACTTTTGTTTTTATTCTGTTTTAACTCTTTAATTACTCATAATTCATCATCTAACTAGGTTAATGTCATTCCTAGTTAGTTTATTTTTCGTATTTATTCACTACATAATTGTATTATAATAATTTGTGTCTTCGGGGTGTTACAAGTCCACCCCCTTAAAACGGTTTCGTCCCCGAAACCAGAGTACGTACCTAATAGTGTAGGGTAGAGACTTCGCATCTCTTCTTCGGACTCCCATGTAGTGTCCGAACCTTTCCTATGCTCCCACTTGATCTTGACTTGATCGATTTGCTTATTTCGCAAGTGCTTAACCTTTCGATCTAAAATCTCTATTGGCCTTACAATATAATTCAGGCGATCATCCACCTCGATATAGTCGTAATGGATGTAAGTTGTTTCCTCCGCTAGACATTTTCGTAGCTGTGATACATGAAACATGCCATGTATTCCACTCAATTCATCCGGTAGCTCGAGGCGATAGGCTACCTTACCAACCCGTTCGATGATTTTAAATGGCCCGATAAACCTCGGGCTTAGTTTCCCTCTCTTTCTCAATCTGATAACGCCCTTCCATGGGGAAACCTTTAACATAACCATGTCGCCTATCTGAAATTCAATCGGTCTTCGTCTTTTATCGGCGTAAGACTTTTGCCTATCTTGGGCTGCTTTCAAATGGGCTCGCACCACTTCAATTTTCTATTAGTGGCCTGAACTATATCTTTATGTGCCAATTCACGCGGACCTTCTTCACCTCAACACACCGGGGTTCTGCATTTTCTACCATATAGCATCTCGTAAGGTGCCATGCCGATACTCGAATGGTAACTGTTGTTATACGAAAATTCGGCCAAAGGTAGATAAACATCCCAACTTCCACCGAAGTCGATGATACATGCTCGTAACATATCCTCTAGCGTCTGTATTGTTTTTCACTCTGCCCATCCGTCTGAGGATGGTAGGCGGTGCTAATGAAGAGTTTCGTTCCCATTTGTTCTTGAAAATCTCGCCAAAAATTCGAAGTAAACCGGGTATCTCTATCCGACACAATGGATACCGGTACTCCGTGACGTGCCACTATTTCGTTTGTATATACCTCAGACTTCTTTTCCGAAGTATATGTTTCGCGTATAGGAATAAAATGTGCACTCTTCGTCAATCTATCCATAACCACCCATATAGCATCGAATCCCCGAATCGTTTTAGGTAGTTTGGTCAATAGGTCCATAGTGATATGTTCCCATTTCCAAACCGGGATCTCCAAAGGTTGCAGTTTTCCATATGGTTTCTGATGTTCCGCTTTGACTTGTAAACAAGTCAAGCACTTCTCCAAGTATTTTACTACATCCCTCTTCATTCCGGGCCACCAATAGTTTTGTTTCAGATCGTTGTACATCTTGGTCGCACCCGGATGAATAGAATATCGGGATTTATGAGCTTCATCAAGTAGAAGCATCTTCACGCCACAAGTATTTGGAACACATATTCTTTCGGATCGAGTCTTCAACCCGTTCTTTCCATCTGACAAATCTTTTACCTGGCCGATTATTCTTTCCTTCTTCCAGTTTTCCTCTTTCACTGCTTCTACTTGCGCTTCTCGGATACGTTCAAGTATACCCGAGGTCACCACAAGCTGCATCGACCTTACTCGTATTGGGACATAGTCCGCTTTTCGGCTCAGAGCATCCGCCACCACATTTTCCTTTCCAGGATGGTAGTGTATATCACAGTCGAAATCCTTCACCGTTTCTAACCATCGCCTCTGTCGCATATTTAACTCCTTCTGACCGAAGAAGTATTTTAAGCTCTTGTGATCGGTGAATATGGTGCACTTTACCCCATATAAATAGTGCCTCCATATTTTTAACGCAAACACCACCGCAGCTAATTCGAGATCATGCGTGGGGTATTTCTTTTCGTGTATCTTCAATTGCCTCGAGGCATAAGCTATAACCTTGCCCCATTGCATCAGAACGCATCCGAGCCCCGATAGTGAAGCATCCGAATAAACCACCAAATCTTCGATCCCATCCGGCAATGTTAATACCGGAGCTTGAGTTAACTTCTCTTTTAGTGTTTGAAATGCTCTTTCTTGTTCGACACCCCAAATGAACTTCTCCTCCTTTCGGGTTAACTTAGTTAGCGGCGACGCAATCTTGGAGAAATCTTGAATGAATCTCCTATAGTATCCCGCAAGCCCTAAGAAGCTTCTAATCTTCGAAGGATTCTTCGGAGGACTCCATTTTGACACGGCCTCTATTTTTGAAGCATCTACTAATATTCCATCGGTGCTTATGATGTGGCCGAGGAATTGCACCTCTCACAACCAGAAGGCGCATTTCGAGAATTTCGCATACAACTTTTCTTGCCTGAGTGTCTCTAGCACCTCTTGCAAGTGGCGCGCATGTTCTGCTTCATTTTTCGAGTATACCATAATATCGTCTATAAACACGATTACCGATTTATCCAACATCGGCTTGCAAACCCGGTTCATGAGGTCCATAAAAGCCGCGGGTGCATTTGTTAGTCCAAATGACATCACGAGGAACTCGTAATGTCCGTATCTCGTGCGGAAAGCCATCTTCGGTACATCCTCCTCCTTGACTCTTAGTTGGTGATACCCCGATCTAAGGTCAATTTTTGAAAACCAGTTCGCACCTTGTAATTGGTCGAATAGATCGTCTATTCTCGGAAGCGGGTATCGATTCTTTACCGTGAGTTTATTCCACTCTCGGTAATCGATACACATGCGCATGCTTCCGTCCTTCTTTTTCACGAATAGCACGGGCGCGCCCCAAGGAGACACACTCAGCCTTATGAATCCCTTATCAAGCAAGTCTTGGATTTGCGACATTAATTCTTGTAATTCCGACGGTGCGAGTCGGTAGGGTGCCTTTGCTACGGGTTTCACGCCCGGAACTAATTCAATTCCGAACTCTACCTCCCGCTCGGGCGGCATTCTCGGTAAATCATCCGGAAATACATCTTCAAAGTCACGTACTACGGGTACGTCTCCAATCTTCGGTAATTCTTTCTCGGGCTCGTTCACCTATATCATAAATGCTTTACATCCATGCCTCATGAGCTTGTGAGCTCTCATCATCGAGCATATTATAGGATTGCCTCCCTTTTCTCCATAGATTGTGACGTGTTTTCCGCTCGGAGATGTTAGCGTTATCTCCTTACGGAAACACACGACCTTTGCGTGGTGTCGAGAAAGCCAATCCATTCCTACAACCACTTGAAATTCCCCCATTGACATTGGGATTAGGTCTATCAAGTATTCTTCATCATCGATGCTTAATTTGCAGCTTTGACAGACATCACATACTATGAAACTTTTGTTATCTCCTATTTCAACCACTAAAGGCATAGGTAATTTTGTCAACACAAATGAAGGATGTCGAATAAATCCATGTGAAATAAAGGATTTATTCGCACCCGTATCAAATAATACACATGCGGGGATTGAGTTTATTGCGAATATACCTGAGACCACATCGGGTTCTGTCTTTGCTTCAACTGCTGTAAGTTGGAAGGACCTAGCTTTCGCCTTTGGAGCTTCCGTTGGAGATTCTTTAGTGTCTCTCTTTCCAACCAATTCGGGGCATTCAGACTTTTTGTGGCCGGGCTGATAACATTTATAGCAAACGGAAACCTTTCCGGGACATAACGATGCGGTGTGTCCCGTCTTCCCACATACCGGACACGGCTTGTCTTTGAAGCGGCACTCACCCTTGTGCCCTTTTCCACACACCTTGCAACTTGGCGACCCGACTTTAGCATCCACTTTCTTTCCCGATTCCATAGTTCGAGCTTTCTTTGTAGGGCTTGGATTCACATCCTGTGCCCTTCGTTCACCCCTTTCAACTTGTTTCTTCAATTCAATTTCTCGTTCCCGAGCAACGTTTATGATCTCGGTAAGGGTCTCGTATTTTGAAGGAGTCATAAACTCCCTATACTCGGTGCTCAACATATTATAGTAGTAGTATATCTTCTGTTCTTCATTCGTCACCAATTCATTGCAAAGCTTCATCTTATCCATAAACGTTGCCGTAATCTTGTCTATGGTCTCGCCCTTGTGCCTAAGTTGCATGAACTCTTCCTTGATTCTATTAATGACCGCCTTGGGACTATGATGTTTAAGAAATGGCGTCTTAACCTCCTCCCATGTCATGGCCCTCGCCGCTTCGGCTCCTATTTCCTTCTTTTTATTATCCCACCAATCTTTGGCTTGACCCCTCAACTGACCCGTTCAGAAAGCAACAAAGTCACTTTCGTCATAATGGGTCCTTTCAAACACTCCTTCAACATCGCTTAACCATCTCTGGCATATTATCGGGTCAACCTCCCCGTTGTAGATTGGCGGTTTACACGCCATAAACTCTTTGTACGAACATCCCATACGTTCTCCCGATTTCTCTTTCATAAGGTTGACACTATCTTCCAACCTTTTGACGCGTTCTTCGACAAGTGACAACACCGTGTTTTGAATTTTGTCTATAAACCCGGATAGACTACCTTCAATTGCCTTCCCCACTTCTTCAGCAATTATTTCTTTCATTTGTTCGGTGCTTGTCGGCACCGGATCATTATCGTTTCCTTTTGACATCTTGAAACTGAAATGTTTACATTAAACATTAAACATTTCATTTATAACATAGCTTTATTTGCTTCGGTTTAGCCAAGTTCCCAACTTGCTTTAACCGTTCACTTTTGGTGCACTTTCCAGGTTTGAGTGAGTTAACACACTCTTCCCATGCACATCAATTCACATCTCATTTCTTACATAATATAAAATCTACTAAAATAATAAATTAATTCTTACCGGATGATCGATCAAGCTTGAACCGAACACTTTGTTGACAACCTAAAGCTCTGATTACCATCTTGTAACACCCGTTTAATTACTACTTGAATTTAATGAAAATTCATACGATTTAAACTAAAAAGCGTCTAAATTAAAACATGAGTTCTAAAGTAACCAAAACATTAGTCAACTACCGACTAATTTAAATATTCATAATTTGTTTAGCAAAATGTTTACATCACAAAAACATTGTTCATCAAAGTTAAGATAACGCGGAAGCTCAAAAGTTTGTGTTCGGTTCTTCAACTACTTGCTTGACCGCCATCCGTAAGATTCCCATTATCACCTAAAGTCAAAACCGTTCAAAATGTTAGTTTTGACAATGAATTGAATCATACAAACAAGTTCTAGTATCAAAACATGAAAAACAAAATAAAATTTCAAAAAGTTACCCTGCCGCGTGTCGCGGCAGGTTCTTGTCATCCTGTCGCGTGTCGCGGAAGGATCACGAGATCCTGTCGCGTGGCGCGGGGGAAACGGTTTTCCAGCAGATGCAGGTTTTTGACCTGCATTTGCTGCCAGCTCCGGAAACTCAGATTTTCAACTTCAAATGAGCATATCTTTTGACTCGTAAGTTCGTTTTGGGTGATTCTTTTTCCTATACGTCTGTAAATTCATTACAAACGTGTCTATTACAATTATCATACCGAAAATTTTAATTTACGGGCTGAACAACTAAAAGTCACTTATGCAATTATTCGACCCATTCTAACTTCACTCAATTAGCTACCATTTAACTAGTAAACCTATGGCACTTTATACCCAACATCCGGGGCTTATCATCACCCGCATTTCTTTACCAATCTCATGGCTTAATGCTCTTGTGATTGTCATCGCCATTGCTAACTCACTAAAACTCTAATACAACAATTTACACAACTAATCGACCCGTTGGCTCACCTTTTGGAATCCTCCAATATGATGACTACCAAACGGGTTTTTATTAACTCTAAGCCTATTAATTCAAGTAACGATCATGGTCACTACAATCAACGCAAATTTCTATTCTACAATATGACTATACATAGTTTAACAACAATTCACTTAATGTAACGGGTCAAGTTACATACCTTTAGTGTACGCCCTTCAAACGCAAATCGCCACCGACTTGTCCACTCGATGTTCCGGTATCATTTCCTACAGAGTTCAATCATTACGCGTTTAGAACTCTTTTCAATCTCATATCGCATAATTTGCCAAAACATCACAATTATGCGTTTTAACTTTAAAATTTCAGTTTCGAACCCTCTTTGAGGCATTTTTACAAACACTTAAAGGGTAGGATTTTATATCTTTTATTTTCAAGTTCATGGCTTGTCGCTTAGCCAAAATTAACATCAATCGAGTTATCACATATAGAATCAAACATCAAATTTTTCAGAAATCAGTTTCTATGAATAGAATTACACTAGAATAACATTCAAAACCATAGTGTTCATCAAGTTCCACATAACCCACAAATCATCTACAATGGTGGCCATGGATTTCACTAGAACTTAGCATGATTTCAACATGCATTTGTCTAGGGTTTACTTCTAGACATTCTAATGTTCCTATTTCATCTACAAATCACACATGCATCATCAGATTTCGAATTCTCTAAATTCATGAGAATTTCAAGTAGAGATTTTTTGTCAAATTTTACATATCTTATGATCTCCTTGCTATGGGGATCACTAATCCATGCTCTAATTTCGATTTGGGACTGATCTTGACCTTCAATTTGTGAGATTTAAGATAGTCTAGGGTTTAAAGGGGAGCTTGGGATCGCCCCTGTCTCCTGGTCGATCTCAGCAACACCAACAAGTGTGTTGTGAGTTTAAATTTTTTTTTTTATTATTGTTAGTTTTCATTTAAACACCTTTGGTCCCTCAACTTTTGTTTTTATTCTGTTTTAACTCTTTAATTACTCATAAGTCATCATCTAACTAGGTTAATGCCATTCCTAGTTAGTTTATTTTTCTTATTTATTCACTACATAATTGTGTTATAATAATTTGTGTCTTCGGGGTGTTACATGACATTCATTATATATCAAATTCATTTATCAAATATTTTACTACATATGTATTCATACATCAACATTACACTAATTTTACACCTACATGATCATCATACTTCATTATCCTACCACTACAAGTGGGTTTTGTTTCAAATCATCAAGATAATCAAAATCAAGCATATTTCATCTCCTACATGATAATTCCAACCAATATTCAAGCTTATTTTCATATAATTTCATGGATTGATTACAACCTACTTCATGAAAGATCATCAAATCATCAAATTCAACTTACATGTTGTTAGAAACACTTAGATGATCAAGAATCTCAATAAATGCATTCAAATTCAGCCCTAGAACCTCTTTGATTTGTTGAATTTCTTGTTGTTGTTGAAGGAGAAGGTTTTCTCCTTCTCTCCCTCTCTCTCGTACGATATAGACACACACATTGCACTCTTATTTTTGTTATTAAACTTTCATTCAGTTATACACTTTCAGCCCCTATAGTTTCATTTATTATTTATTTAGGCACAACTTTCATCCCTTCTACACAAGAGTCACTCTACTTAACTTAGTCAACTAAAGTTATATTTTTTTTCAAACTAAAATATTTAAAGACACAATAAATAAATTACATATTTTTGGGGTGTTACAAGTCCACCCCCTTAAAGGACGAAACCTGAATACGTACCAAATAAGGACGGGTAGTAATCTCGCATGTCATCTTCCAATTCCCATGTAAGATCCGATCCCTTCTGGTGTTGCCATTGGACCAAAACTTGTCTAATAGCCTTGTTGCATAGGTGTTTCACTTTAAAATATTTTATAATGTAATTCATTCATTCAACCATTTGAATGTCCTCCAAAGGCATGTAAGCCGTTCCGTCTGCAAGACACTTCCGTAATTGTGAAACATGAAATGTGTTGTGTATTCCATCCAAAGTCGGGGGTAATTCTAATCGGTAAGCTAACTTTTTTATCCGAGCTAAGACCTTGAAAGGTCCTATATAATGTGGCCTCAACTTTCCCCGCTTGCGAAATCGGATTATGCCCTTCCAAGGGGAGACTTTTAGTAAGACACGGTCCCCCACCTTAAACTCGATTGGACGCCTCCCACGGTCCACGTATGCTTTTTGCCATTCTTGAGCCGCCTTTAATCAAGCCCGTACAAGGTTGATCTTCTCATTTGTATTGGCCACAACATCTTTTGATGCAAGCTCTATTTGACCCACCTCTTCCCAACATATCGGAATTCTACATTTCCTTCCATACAACATTTTGTATGGTGCCATTTGAATGCTATTGTAATAGCTATTATTGTATGAGACCTCCACTGATGGCAGATGTTCATCCCAATTTCCCCCGAAGTCTAAAACACAAGCTCTCAACATATCGACGAGCGTTTGAATAGTTCTTTCCGATTGACCATCCGTTTGGGGGTGGTAGGCGGCACTTATGTGCAATTGGGTACCCATCCCTTCATGAAACTTTCTCCAATAACGGGAAGTAAACTGCGTGTTCCGATCCGACAATGGACACGGGTACTCCATGACGGGATATAATTTTGTTCACATAAATTTAAGTCGTCCTTTCTGAGGAAAAACTTTCCCGAATATGTAGGAAATGGGCACTTCTAGTGAGGCGGTCAACAATGACCCAACTAGCATCATATCCTTTACTTGTTCTTGGAAGTTTGGTTACAAGATCCATGGTTACATCCTCCCATTTCCACACCGGAATTTCTAAGGGTTGCAATTTTCCGTATGGCTTTTAATGTTTAGCTTGGGAACATGTCAAACATTTTGCGACGTATTTGACAATGTCGTGTTTCATCCTCGGCCACCAATAGTTCCTTCTCAAGTCTCGATGCATTTTTGTGGATCCCGGATGATCCGAATACCTAGATTTATGAGCCTCTTCAAATAGCAAGTCTTTCACATCGCAACGCCAAGGTATCCAGATTCGGCTATACCTTGTTTTTATCCCGCTTGTATTTTCTTCCAACTTGTGTGCGATCCCTTTCGTTCTTACCTTCTTTGGATCTTTCGCATTTAACGACTTAATATTAGCCTCCCATACTTTTTCAAGGAGATTAGGCGTGAGTATCATTTTCATAAATTTCACCCTGATTGGGGGTGGGTAGTCCTTTCGACTTAGGGCATCTGCCACTACGTTAGCTTTTCCCGTGTGGTAGTAGATGTTACAGTCATAATCCTTGATAAGCTTCAACCATCTTCGTTGCCTCATGTTAAGATCTTTTTGCTCAAATAAATACTTGAGACTTTTATGATTCGAGTAGATCGTGCACTTTGTTCCATATAAGTAATGCCTCCAAATCTTCAAGACAATCACTATCGCCGCCAACTTCAAGTTGTTGGTTGGGTAGTTACCCTCGTGCTTAAGTTGCCTCAAAGCGTCGGCAATTACCTTACCTCTTTGCATTAGGACACACCCTAACCCTTGGTGCGAAGCCCCGTTACGTATGGCCTTATTGTTGGATCGATTATTAATAATACTGATGGTTTAATATCCAATGTAAAAAAAAACTGACGGAATGAAAAAAATAATAATATGATCGCACAACAACTTAGATGAGGGATTTTTTTTTTGATACGCATATACGCACGACACGGTTACAATGGAAAAGAACCATTGGCATTTACATTCACGGAATCATCAAATTCAGATTTCTTTAAGAGCAAAACTCTGTTTAATCCGATAAATTATTGTGCGTAACCCGTAAATAAGTTTATCTGATAGTTCTCAAACAATTCAAAAATTAATCCAAGTTTTGTCACAAACTTTTCAATTTAAATTAGGGTTTCATATTTGTTAATTCTTTGAAGGGTTATTGGATTTTATCACTCTCAACTATTAGGTATTGGCCGCTGCCACTCCCAACTATCACTTTGACTCCCACCACTCTCAACTTAACACTTTGTGTGTTGTGTCACTCCACATGTGAACATTTATTAGTGTTTGACTTGTGTTATTGGTGAAATTAGGCTAACCCTTTGAGAATTACTAATGATTGCACGTGTATATGTTCCTAAAAGACAAAAGGGGAGCCAAAAACCCCTCAACCGAAGTGACACAACACACAAAGTGTTAAGTTGGGAGTGATGGGAGCCAAAGTGATAGTTGGGAGTCACAGCAGCCAATATCCAATAGTTGAGAGTGATAAAATCCAATAACCCTTCTTTGAATTGCTTTTTCTAGACAAAATTTACAACAATGGCCGGAAAACCAATGGTGGCTACAACATATAGTCAACTAGGTTAATGCCCGCGTAATACGCGGGCTTCAACCAAAACCATATTATTTACTTTGAAATGAAATGCTTTGTACAAATACCTACATTGGAAGAAAAAATAGAAAACTATTCAAATGCCGGAAAAAACTTCCTTGTAGACTACATTTGAGTAGTTCACAGCCTAACCCACCTGCAGTCCGACACCCACCACCAATATACATACTTACTCTTGAATATCGTCCCTTAGCTTCACAAAATCAAAGCAAGTTAGGTACAACTAAAATCTTAATAAGATACAATAATAATCATATTACGAATCTAGAAGAGAAGTTGAGGGGTAGTGCGGGTTAAAAAAATTGTTCAGGGGTAGTCGATAACTAACTATATTTACCATGACCTTCCTCTGTGATATAAAAACTACTTTCAAACCAAAATTATATTTTGGACCAAATTTTCACTGCAAAAGTACAAAGGCAACTCCAATAGGTGAAAGACTGAATTTTCAATACTTATTAAAACCAACATGTGTTATCATTTGTAACCAACTTGATACTAAAAGTGCACCTGAAAAGGCATTATATAATAACAAAATCAATACAAAATAGCATTTATCGTGCTTGAGTAACAACAATCAACTTTGATCATAGCTTCAACTCATTTGGGTTGCGAAATATATTCATATGTCATATATTTTAAAATAAAATTAAAGATAAAACAGTATGAAAATGATTTCGTCATCAAATAGACCCAACCGACAACATTATATATGTAACAAAAAAAACAATAGCAAATAAAATTCAATTTAAAAGGGTATAAACTACATCACACAATGAATTTTCGTTACATAATCCAAATGTATGATATCAAGTGTGTTTAAAGACCCGTGAGCATCTTGAATACACCCGACATTTCACTTCCTAGAGCAATGACCACACTCGGTGAAATATTCGTGAATCTTTGGGGTCACAGGTTAATACTTGAAATCATACAAACAAATTATGTTCATACTTGATTTCACAGTCATTAAAATAACTGTTAAAATTTGCATAATATAGCATTAGAAACTATATTATAATTTTATGATTAACATCTTAATTAAAATCATAAAAAAAGTTAATGAAACTTAAAACTTGTGGATGATCCTCTACGGATCCTTTCCTGACCATTTTTAATACTTGTGTTTCGGAAGGCTTTGTACTGTCAAAAGAAGACTTGTAAACTTTACTATCATATTCTGATGCCCTTTGGCACTTTATTAGTCTATTTCTCACATTCTAATGCCCTATAGCACTCTATTTCTTCAATACTCCAAACAAATAAAATACGTGTTGTAGCTTCTCATCCCTACCATATTAAGAAAATTATACAAAACCATTAAAGAATTAAACCAAAGATTAATAATAAAACTCAAAATTGCCCAACAAAAATGTATTACCAATGCATGATCAGTGATTGTGGAAGAAACGCTTTCGTGTCGCTGGTGAGTCCATCAAACCGCTTCTCGAGCGCGGCCTACTTCTTGCTGATCCAAGGCAAAAAAAAGTCAACTATATGAAGAAAGTTATATACATTGGTTGGTCAACAACTTTTTTTCGCAAGTCACACACGATACAAAACACGGTTTAATTAATGACTGAACCATGTTCATACACAATACCCGTATTTTTAGTTCTTACGCGTTCTATTATTGCAGCTTCGTTTGAGTATATCAGCAGTTGAACCAACCTGAGAAACATAAACATAAAGACAAAGTTACATAAATCTCTTATATATAATACCGAAGAAAAGAAACATATAATAACACTGAGACCTACGTAGTTCCTTTTTAAAAAGATTCATATATGAGCCTGGTGTAGGGATGAGCTGGGTACGAACCGGAAAAAACGGGCACCGGTGCCGGTATTTGAAGGTAAAAAACCGGTACCAAACCGATACCAAAAACGTCAAAGTCCGTACCGAATCGGTAGCGAAAATATTTCGGTTCGGTAAATTTGGTACCAGTACCATTTGCCCATACTTAGCCTAGTGTAACAATCTAAGGCCTCTTGTCAAACTCAAATCTAGAGCCACAATGTGCACATATTGTGCATTGTCCAAAGCACGAAACAACTTCTATAAAGTACTCTTATTAATTAGCATTTAAATTTTAAGAGATGATTATGGCATACTTAGTTTCAAGCAATACTAATATAACAATGGCTTGAAACCATCTTTACTAACCTTCTCTTATAGCTCCCACTGTGATATTTATTTTGTTAGCGGAGGCCGATATCATCATCTTGATGCACCAACAATGAGAGATTATATTAATTTTGACCATTTTAAGTTGCATCAAATCAACTACTGAGCACATTATTGTCATAACAATCAGAGATTATATCAATTTCCTACTTATTACTAACTAATCAGTCAACACAAACACTTTAAAGTCAACTTCACCACTTTGATACTCTCACTTAAAATACATCCAACATTATATTATACATACTTCCTAAACCTAAAATGAAGCAAAAATACTGTAAAACATAAAAAAAAAAAAAAGTCAAAGAATTATATAAATTTTGACCATCTTAAGTTGCATTAAATCAACTACTAAGCATATTATTATCATAGCAATCTAAGATTACATTAACTTTATCAAATCAACTACTAAGCATCTAATCAACAGATATTTCCTACACACTACTAACTGATTAGGTCAACTGAAAACACTTAAATTCAACTTCACCACTTTTGATACTCACACATCAAAATACTTCCAGCATTATTCTAATACATACTTCTTAAACCTAAAACGAAGCAAACACACTGTAAAACATAAATAATCAGATAATATATTATTTTTTACCATCGTAAGTAGCATCAAATAACCTACTAATATCATAGCAATCAGAGATTATATTAATTTTATCAAATCAACTACTGAGCATCTAATCAACAAATATTTCCTACTTATTACTAACTGATCAGCCAACAGAAAACACTTTCAAAGTCAGCTTCAACGAATCACCACTTCTGAAACTCACATCAAAATACATCCAGCATTATACCTATATACACTTCCTAAACCTAAAACGAAGCAAACATACTGGAAAACATAAGAAAATCAGAGAATATATTAACTTTGACCGAATTAAGTAGCATCAAATCAACTACTGAGGATCATAATCAACAGACATTTCCTATACTAACTCATCAGTCAACTTCACCACTTTTGACACTCTCGCATCAAAACACATCCAGCATTATACTTATAAACACTTCCTAAACCTAAAACGAAGCAAAAACACTGAAAACATAAAACAAATCAACAAAAAAATGTTCAAACCCTAGGTAAAATCAAGCGATTTCATTAATTTACATCACGCATTGGATAAAGTGATATAATGATGAACACATTGAACTCGAAAACAAATAATATAACTTCACATTGTATTGCTATTGATTGACTCGGGATTAAATTCATTATTTAATTATGAACAAATATTAGAGACAAAATATCATTTGAAATTTTAGTACTAATTTATATAAACCACAACTGAAAAGAGTTAGCTAATCTCTCTATAAAACCACAAATATCTTGTCTCTAGCCTTATAATATTAGCTCACCTAATCTAATTCACCACAAATCATGTTCAACACAGTTCATAAATCCAATATTTGCATACATATGATAACTCCACACTTCTTAACTATGCTACAGAATCCAAAATCACAAAATCCATATTAATTTCACATTCGAAACACATTAGATTTAACAATTAACAGTCTCAATTAAAGTCAATTTCTAGGTTAATCCAGATCAAACAACAGGCAACAGGTTAATGTAAAATCAATGTGTAAGATAATCAGTATCAAACGCATAAACAAATGAATGAAGGAATTAACTAAAAAAATCGCTAAAAAAAGAACGAAGGAATTAACTAAAAAAATACACAATCAAATTAACTCAACAAAGTACATAACAAACATACAAAACTTTTATAACTACCATAGAAACACAAATCGCTAAAATAAAATGAAATCGATACACACAGTTTTCCGGTTACCTATGCTGAATACTTCAACAACAAAGCCAGCCCAAATGGTTACTCCAATACCAAAAACAAACCCATCCAATTTCACTTTAATGAGCGCCTCATAACCCGACCGGGACCAAGGCCGACGTGACACATTGCTCCCTGTTTTTTTCTCCAAAATCACTGCAACATAACACACCAAACAATCGAACATTCATTCAGACATCAAAATGAAAGAAAACATTATTGAAGAAAAAACTGTAACCAATTTACCGAAATTAAAGATGGGTACCTGCTATTTGGGTTGAAATTAGAACGACGAAGGTGATAGGGAGCAAATCTTGATACGGATCCAAACCATATAAGAAACCATTTAACATATGAATCGAACAAAATTAAGTAAGATTGTCCATACCAAAACGGATTGTATAAACAAAATCGGGAATGATGAACAAAACCTAGCATCAGTTACGGTAGTACATCGTCCATCGATCTTGCACATGTTAATCAAAGTACAAAGTACAGCAAACCATTCAAACTGAATCGAACAATAAGATGATGAACGGAATCAAACATTACCGTCAATGGTAGAGTATTGCGTCTTGAAGATCGATATGATTGAAGGTTGTCGGACAGGATTGAGAGTGATAAAGAGGCAGACGAATTTTGATCTAGGGTTTCATTTAGATGGCAATTGAAGATTGAGAGAGAGGGTAAAGGAATTGAATGATGAGAGATGAGAAAGAAAACGTATAAAAGAAGTTCTCCAATCTTGGCCTATGAGGAATGCCACTTGTCCAATTATTTGACATATGCCACATCATTGCCTATGTGGCTACTTAGTTGGCTTCAACCATTGGGTGACATATGTCCCCCAATGGTTTGCTTTATTAGAGATATAAATTAAGGATGTGGGTTGGTTTGTACTAGTAATTTAACACTAAAAGTAGTCCCTGTGTTAAATTATACAAACTTAACCCTTGGGGTGACTATGACCAAATAACAAAAAATAGTGCTCGACCCTAACTTTGTTAAAAGATGAAAATTCAGACGTGCAACTTTTTAAACTTAACCCTTGGGGTGACTATGACCAAATAACAAAAAGTCAAAGATTATTTATGTAATTAACTCTGTCATTTAATTATCTATTTACTATTTTAAAATCCGCATTTGAGGCTCAAATTTTGTTTATTTAAGACTTCACACACATTTTCGTATAGTGCAACTCCATAAAAAAAATCTTGGTATATTTTATTTTAAATTTGTTTAATGTTAACACTATTTGTGACGTCATCCGGAGCCCAGCCGGTGAACCGTTATCATAAAAGAATGACAAGCCTTAAATCGGATACATATCTTAAATCTTACAATAAAACAAGATCCAATGAACCCTACAAAACACTACATTATCCACAATAAAATTGCAGCATATATCCTTCTGATCACCACAAACAAGTACCTCATTGACCCAATTTTTTCATGATCAAGATGGAATGTTAAAGTGGAATAACCATGAGATGACAAAAGCGAAAACCATTGAAGCCAACAAAAAGTTGAGAAACCGATGTCCCTGCCAAAAGGTTCGAGCCCTGGTCTGACCAGGTATAGCGGCTCTTGATGATGATGTAGAATCATTTGGTTCGCCCGGTTGGTCTATCACATCAGCCTCATCCGCACCAGCAATGTTTCGCGCAATCGATCCACATATCTCACACGTTCTAGATGTTTAACCCATATTCAACATTCATTTGATATTATAAGTGGGTGAGATAATGTTCGAGCCGAACCCTAGCCCATCTAAGCTCGAGCTAGGCTCATTTAATGTACAAGAGCTTAAGCTCGGCTGGTTTCAAACTTTACAAAATTATATTGTAAAGAGTAAAATGCCAAAATGGTCACTAAGTACTCACTTTTCCTACTTGAGTCCAAAAATGAAATCTTTTGTATCTGAGTTCCTGAGATTTCATTTTTGTTACCATTTCCATTCAAATGGCAAACTGAGTTAGAAATTTATATTATTTTCCTCATTTAGATTATAATGGTCATTTTAAGTGAGAAAACTGGTTTTTTTTATTTTGTCATGATCATTATACCCTTCAGTTAAATGAGGAAAATAACAAAAAAGGAGAGAAGTTAACATAAATTTTTAACCTAGTTTGTCATTTGAATAGAAATGGCAACAAAAATTATACCTCAGGAACTCGAATACAGAAGATTTCATTTTTTGATTGAAGTGGCAAAAGTTACTTAGGGTGCACGGTATGGTTTGCGGGGACTCATTTGGTGAGTGGAGTCACCGATCGGTGACCACACCCTCGTGATGAAGACCATCGGTGAGTGGTGTTTCGGTGAGCCAAATCAGGGTAGTCACCGATTTCATTTTCGACCGTTGCATATATTTTTTTGACCGTTGCTTATTTTTTTGACCGTTGCCATATTGAACATTGCATAAATTTTTTTGACCGTTGCCATATTGAACATTGCATAAATTTTTTTGACCGTTGCATGTTTTATATAAAACCCACAATTTTTAATCAATTTAAAACACACAACTCTTTCAAAACAACTATTTTTCTACACCCACAAACATCATGGATAAACAAAACAAAGGTGAACCCAAGAAAAAAGGTTCCGCTAGCCGAGGATCGGATTCAAGAAAAAAGGTTTCGCAAACGAGACAAGGTGATTTTAGAGGTCCGAGTGCACCGGTTCAAACCTCCTACGGATGTAATGTGTTTGTTTTTTAATTAAAAGTACTTTTATTTAGTTTAAAATATGTTTTATTTATTTATGCATAGTTTATAATTTCTAGAAAATAAAAAATATATAACTCAAACACCCAAGAGTGATTAACCATACCTAAGGCTAGAGGGTGTGGAATAACCCCCCTTGGGCTTTATAAGGACACCTCAGCGCCACGTAGGCGCCACGTCAGATAGGGGGCTTTATAACGCCCCCCCTTTAACTTGCACGGTGTGGGATGGAGCCCTGTATTAAAAAAAAAAAAAAAAATTTGATTGGATGACACTCGAGTGGGCCCCACCTGAACAGCCCCTTCTTCTCGTTAACATGATGGCGAGCTCACCTATAGCGCCCCTCTTGATTGGCTGGGTGTGGGGGTATAGCGCCGGCGGCGCCATAGGTGGTGACGAGGCGGTGGTGGCGCCCCCCACACCCTCCGGCCTAATGATTGAGTGCAAAATAGGGAATGGAATGGAGAGTTAATATGGCATGATATTATTGGGTAGAGAATCACTCAATAACCCTTGAGTGATTAACCATACCCCCCACCCTTAAATTCATGGACCATTTTGGCATCTTACTCTATAGCAAAAGTTATATAAATATTAGACTCATTTACAGCTGCGAGTCAGCTCAAGCTCGATAAATGAAGCTAGAATTCATATATTAAATAAGCTAATTTTTAGACTCGAACTCGAGTACAAGCTCAATCAAATCGGGCCCGATTCGCATTTTTTCGAGAGTAGCTTATGAACTGCTTTGCTTGTTTACTTAAAACATGTTTCCTTAAACTCATCAAACCAGACATGCCTCTCTTAAAAAGATTAATAAAAAAAGTAAAAAAAAAAAAAAACAAATCTTTGAAGATAGTTAGTTACCTGTCACCTTTAATCTTGAACCAAGCTTCAACACAGTGTTTATGAGCAGCAGCCAAATCATGTTTACAACAACAACCCAACTCTATTGGAATCCCATTCTCAGATTCTTCACTGTTTACACCCAAACTCAAATGACAAATCCTACAATCCTTACATCCACCGCCACCGCTGTCGCCGCTTCCCAGATCCACCACTGAGAAATCTGAAACTGAGGACAACCTCCCCTTCTCCACCACCTCCTCCGCCACCAACACCGCGATCTCGGTTCCATCACCACCGCTAGATTCTATATCGAATTCGGGGTCTTGTAAATTAGTTGCCATTTTAAGTAGGAAGATTTTGAAAGTTGAGAGTTTTTGTTCATGAATAAGTATGTGCAAATCGGGTAAAAATACAGATTTTCCTTTTGTGTCTCGTGTTAAATCACTTCATAGGCCACGATGTGAAAATTAACATAATGGAATAAAAAGCACAGTTACGCAGGTGGTGCAAAGTGCAAAGTGGTGGCATTAGATTATTTTTTATTACACCCAAAAGTGGCAACTTTCTTCTAACGGGCCCATTAAGTTTTGAGAGCTAGCACCAAGCCAAGCCACCAACTAATGGTAATGTTTTTCATTTCATTTATAGAAATTATGTGTTAGATTAACATATGCATAAGAGTAATCTTGAAATTAAATAAAAGTTAGGGTTTGGTTTGATTATTATATTTAAAATTTGGTTTTTCATTAGAGATATTGAGTCATATTTAAGAATAGATTGTTTCTTTGAGAAAAAAATAGAATAGAAATTAGTTTGCTTTGATTTTAATTGTGTTTTTGTTTGATTTGAAGATATAGAAAAGGTTTACGTATTGTTCCTTATATTTCTGTGTTTGTATGTTTGTTTGATCTGATTATTTGACCATCTGGTCAAACAATTAGTTTCAGAGCTAAGGTGTAGTTGAAACCCAAGAGTGAAGATTAAGAAATGACTAAGAACGAAGCGTGAGCTAGAACCAAATTTTTTTGGGAGTTTTCTTTCACCACACCGTCTCCACCAGCGGCAATGCCACAATGCGACGCTGTTGCCGCACGCGCCCACACGCAGGGCTCAAAGTTTTTGACACGCCTACTTTTGTCGGTGCGTGACAGCGCGTTGCAGCCCTTGTGTGGCCCCTTTTTTATCTAGTAGTGTTTTTTTCGTTCAGATCTGGTTCATATTCATTCGTGTGCATGAAAGGAAATTGAAGGCAAATTATAGCAGGTGACAAATGTTGGGGAAATTCGAAATTGCTTGGATAAATCTGAAGTCGTGTAATCACTTTCAGATCAAACAATTGGAGTGGCTACCAATCTTTGATCGGATAAAATCAGATTGATTCTAGATTTCTGTATGAAAATTTGGTTGAGAGAATTTTTGAGGGATACTGACGAACTGCAAATTCGTCTAGGGTTTTCCAAAACCGTTTGAGAGCGTATTTGCAGTTTTCCACAACTGCTTGCAGTTTCATTTTTGAACAAAAAACGCCTTTAGTCCCTCATGTTTCAAAAAACGCAGCTCGACCCCAGCCAGGGGCTCTGCCCCTTGGACCCCACCAGGGGCTGCCGCCCCTTGGACCCCGCTTCTCTCGGGGGCGCTGCCCCCGAACCCCCGCCAAGGGGGCGCTGCCCCCTTAGATCCCCCATTAGTCCCGATGACATTCAAATAAGCGTGCACTCTTATTTGTATGTCACACGCAATCTCAAATTACACTAAAATATCCAACAACAAAGATGAAAGTTTAGAAAAAGAAAGGACGGATTGGTGAAGTAATCGACGAGTGGTTTATTTTTTGCATCCATCAAAGTTGACCTTGGCCAACTATGCAACATGGTTGGTTATGGTGAAGATTAGGTTGGGTGCGAATGGCTTGCAAGATGCGATTGATCAAGAAAATGGAACATGAATAGAAGAAAGAAAGAAAGAAAGAAGTACATGGATCCGGGTATCATCTTCAACCCTTACCGAAATATGTTATGCTTCAGCTAGCCAAGTACACGGAACCGAAAGACGTACGTGAAGTACTAAAAGTTCGTTATCTTGGTATAGAAGAAATACGAAAAGCTCATCTTCAAATGCTAAGACGTGAGTTGGATGAATTAAAGATAAGAGAGACAAATAGTATTGATAAATTTACAGCAAAGTTGAGTGGAGTACAATCAAAGTATAAGAGGTGGTGGTAAGGAAAATTCTTGACCTCTATGCCTAATAGAGACTTACTTATAGTTTCCTCAAACGAGTAATTTGCACATATCGAAAACATGATATATGAAGATGTGGTTGGAAGATTGAAGGCATGTGAAGAAATAAAAAAGTTCAAGATTGTGGATGAAAGTTCATACAAAAGTCAGGTCTTGTTCAACTATTTTAAAAAGGAAGTTGAAAACTACCGATGACGTGGAAGATCAATGGAAGAGGAAGAGAAACTCCAAGATGGAATAATGAACTTGAGAATGATCAAGGTGAATTCTGTCACGACCAAATAGAAAGAACCCAGATGAATGGCTTGATAGAAAGAAGACTTTGAGGTGCTACAATTGTGATAAAATAAGGTAGCAAAGCACCGAGCAAAGTGAAAGAAGAAGTGAGTCCAACAAAAACGGAAGACAAAGACCATTGTGATCCCTCCTTGTTCACGGCGTCCTGTTCGATTGAGAATGTAAGTTTGTATGAAGAAGGGTTATCCTGGGAATGTTTGAAAAGAATGAAAAAGAAAAAAAAAAAAAAAAAAAAGAACGTGTTACTTAGACAATGGTGCAAGTTACCACATGTTAGGAAAGAAAGAATTCTTCACTACTTTGAATGAACAAGTTTTGGGTCAAGTAAAGTTTGGTGATGGATTTGCGATTGAAATCAAAGGTAAATGGAGTGTAAGCGTGGTAAACAAGAATGACAAAAAGAAAACGTTTTGTAATGTTTTCTACATATCTAAGTTGAAAACCAATCTTCTTAACTTGGGACAGATGGATGAAGAAGGATGTAAGATTGAAATATCCAATGGGATATTGATGTTATTTGATCAGAAAGGAAGATTGTTGATGAAAGTTCAGAGAAATCTGAATAGGATGTACAACATTAAGCTTCAGGCATGTTCTAGTCCTAACAACTTTGAAGATGAAAAGAAAGAAAGTCCTTAATAATGAAAGTAAGGGAAATTCGGTTTGAACGATCCCAAAAGAAATTTTGAAATTCATGAATATATTGATCAAGAACGAGTTGATGAGAAGAAAAGCGTCGAGAAAAAAAGTAGCAATGTGGCGTTAAAGCTGAATATGAAAGCAATGAACACTAAATTTGCAGAACTAGTTAAGGAAGTATGTTACACGTGCTTGAAGAGAAGGAATAGGCATGAAGATGAATATTTCAAGATTAGAGGGGTGAATGATGGACTAATCATGAAATTAAATAAAAGTTAGGGTTTGTTTTGATTATGATATTTAAAGTTTGGCTTATTTTTGTTTAGAGATATTGAGTCATATTCTAGGAATAAATAGTTCCTTTAAGACCAAGTTAGAGTAGTCTTAGAGCATTCACATCCAAACCATCAAATTATACATACATTCCACTAAAAAACAACTCTTATATCAATATATTTCCACTAAAAACAAATATTTTTTCTCTCTCATTTTCAATTAAATAATATTATCATCACATTTTTCTCTCTCCTTCACTCACAACCACTTTCAATATATATTAAAAAAATTATACTGGGTGAACAGTGTCCCCCCAAATATACAGATGAACAGTAACATTTTCTCTCTCCTCCACTCACAACCACTTTTTATACCCTTTATAATATAAAAACTCCTCCTCACATATTTTGATGGATAGAATGTGAATGCTCTTAGAGATTAATTTGGTTTGGTTTTAATTGTACTCTCATTTGATTTGAATACTTAGGAAAGAGTCACAGGTTGTCAGCCATACTTCGCGTTTGTTCGTTTGTTTGATCTGATTGTTTGATCCTATAGGCCAACAAGATGATAATACTATGAAAAATCTTAGAATATATTACTAGAGTTCGTCTAGAAATACAGTCCTCTAAATACTGATTTTAATATATATCAGCTTTTTTAATTTTACAGATATTCAAATATTTAAAAGCATATATTAAAATTCGTTGTAATGTTTTAAAATAGGCACTAGGTGGTTTGTTACTTAATAATAAATTTTAGATGATTATAGCTATGGTTAGCACAGAAAATTACTATGGCTTGTGTATAGATGTACGTAGTCTTATTTAAAACAATGCAAATGGTTTTATAGGGTTTCTTCACTTATCTAATGTCCCTTTCTCTCTCTCCAACACTTTTGTTGCATAGCTCAGATATTGCGTAAATGACACACCATTGTGTACACCTTGCTAAGTAACTAAGACCGGCCGGCTGAGGCCCGGCGCCGGTCCCCTACACCGCCCCCTGGGCTCGGCTAGGCTATTTCGGCTCCCACAAGACGGAAAGGACTGGCCACTTTTCAAATTTTGAACCGTTAGACAACGACTATATTTAAAAAAAAAAAAAAAAAAAAACCTTTTTAACTTTAAATAAATACCTTTATCTCATCCATTTTTATACCATTTTCTCCCATACTTCTCCCCTTCTCATCCAATTTTATAAAAAACACTCCCTCTTTTTTATACAATCATGAATCCATTCAACCAAAAAACCCCAACCCGAACCAACCTAACTTTTTTTCGACTCCCGCTTACACTTCGGCTATGGATCCTTCATGGGTGTCTACGCAATTTACGTTTTCAGGTTTCCAACAATCACCAAACGCCTTCAAACAAATGTCCCAAGTTCAACAAATGCAACAATACCAAACACTCCAACAAATCATGCAACGCAACTCGTTTGAACAATTCCAATCGCAACCGCCAACTTCCCAACCGCAACCCCCCGGTTCAACTTGACGATGATGATGATGAAGAAGTCGTCCCCGAATCGCCACCTCAAGAGCTCAAGCGCAAAAAAAACAAGGGGAAGGCGGTTGAAACCGTACCCGCAACTGCGTCAAAAAGCGGTTCGAGAGCAAAGGCGAGACCTTGGTCGAAAGTAGAGGACGAGGCGCTAGCAATAGCGTTTGTTAAGTCCTCAACTTGCCCGGTTGTCGGTATGAACCAAAGTTTATTTTTTTTAATTTAAATTTAAAAAGATTTATTTTTTTACTAATGCATTTTTTTTTTAAATTTAGGGAACAACCAAACGGGTAGTAGTTTTTGGAAGGCGACAACGGAAAGATTTAACCGGCTTATGGAGCAAGGCCCGATGCGTGATGTCGAATCCGTCTCGGGCAAGTGGCGTAAAATGATCAAGATCATCAATACCTTTAGCGGGTATTATAACCAAATTTATACTAATCCTCCTAGTGGGAGTAACGACGAGGACATACTTAACCTTGCTTTGGCTAAGTGGGACTCTAAAAATTCAACGTCTTTCCCGCACATCCGAGCATTGAACATTTTAAAGAAAGAAAAAAAATGGAAGCCGGTTCCAAATGAGGTCGCAACCGCCAAACGGAGTAAAACTTCCGAGTCCGGAAGTTATAGTGCGGGAGGCTCCACCTCTCGTTGTCAAATCGACATAAAAGACGACCCGGAATATGACGAGGATGTGTTGCCCGTTCACGAGTCAGAACGTCCCATCGGAAGGGACAAAGCAAAAAAAGAGGCGGCCGGAAAGCGAAAAGGGGGCAGTTCGGGGGAGGCTTCGAAAATGGACGAGTTGATAACCGAATTCCGTTCGTTCAAAGAGCTCGCGGCCGAAAAATATAGTCACAAGAAAACCGTGTCGGCCGACTATGCTCGAGCGGAGGATTTTAGGATTATGAGGTTGGATCTCGACTCGGTTCCGGAGGATGAAAGAGGAGGTTAAGAAAAAATGGACGCCGTAGATTGTTTACTTTTTTAATAGTATCGTTATTTTTTTTTTGTTTTTATGTTTACCGTTTCTAGGATTAGTAATTTTAATTTTTAGGAAATGTAATTTTTTTTATGTTATGAAATGAATTTAATTATGTTGTTTTTTTAATTTTTATGATGTTTTTATTAAGTTGACAAAAAAAAGTTAGAAAATTATAAAATATTTAGGTGGGGTAAGCTCATCCTCCACCCCCTCAAAATGCAATAAGGCCCATCCTTCATGGGATGGTGATGTGGCACCTACGTGGAGGCCCATCCTCATGGGGATGAGCCTCTCTGATGCAGGAGCATCCGGTTAGTTGAACACGAACCCACACCGAACTCGTACCCGTGAGAAGATCCGTTGGAGTTGGTTAACATGAGCAAATAATTGGAAAAGAACAATATTATCTTTTATTATTTATTTGTATTTCTTATTTTCTTATTATTTAGTTTCCTATTTAGCTTATGGTTCCTAATCTATATAAAGGGATCTAGGGTTTAGGTTTAGTTAGTTTTTGATTGATTTTGAATTGGAAGAACATTGTTCTTGAACCTATCGGTTCGTTATGAGACTTTGATTAACAAAGGGATCTTGAGCCATTTGATTGCACGCGAAACTGCATCAGTTGGTATCAGAGCTTTGGTTTTCAAATGGCTCAATGTGAAACGAACTACGTTTTTACTTGTCGAATCGCCAACCGAGGCAACGATAAAATCGTGTTCGATTCACAAGATCGTAAGATCTAGGAAACTGACTCAAAGGATGTCATCTGGGATGAAATCGTTGGGAAAGAGGAGCATCCTGAAGACTGCGATGGTTACAAGTTTCAGGAAACCGACTCAGAGGCTTTCATCCGGGATGAGAACTGTGGGAAGGAGGAGTATCCTGGAAATTGTAGCGTTATCTATCTGTCACCTCCCGTGTATAATGAATACGAGGACGAGGAATGGTATTCTTGGGTTACTGGTGGTGATCGAAACTTACTGGGAGGTGAATCGAGTTTCAAAAGTTGTAAGGTTGGTGTTACAGCGGTACAAAACGGTGGTGTTGCGGTGACTCCCGTTCGCGATGTGATGGCTAATGATGGTGTTAATAAGATCGATGGCGGTGGTCGTGCGATTTCCTTGGCTGACCCACAAATTTCGAATGTTAGTTTTGATGGTTTGAATATTTATTATGAATGTGGTTCAATGGAAACAATGGGCATGAAAGGAAAATCGTTGATACCAGAGTATGCGAAGACAACTTCCATTAGTTTTAATAAGTTTATAAAGGGTGATGCGATGGCCAATGGTGGTGATATGATGGTTAGTGGTGGTAATGAATATCTGGTTGGAGTTTATGCAAGGTCTTCGAATGACTCCAAAAATTATGGAGATTTGACTATTTTGAAAAATCAAGATACGGAAAATATTTTTGTTGCCAATTTTGTGGATGAAACTTCCGATAAATATTATAATATTTTGTATACACTGATCTATAAAGCGTTGTTATCGGAAGTTCAAAGCGGAAACTATATTATTCATGCGTATGTAATACATACAAAAACTACAGAAAATGCATGGGGTAAAGGAATTAACGACCCTAATGGGTCAGTAGTTAAATGCAAATTTCCAAGTGGGGCATTATTTAATTCTCATGTTGGTTCTCAAAATAGTGGTGAACCACAAACAATAGATTACATAATAAGAATTGGTGGTGGGCCATCCATGACTGCTACTAGCCTAAGGGAAGATAGGGTGGTGAACGGTGATGGGCTTAGTGAAATATTTGAGCAGGTCAAGCGAATAGTGAATGAGATGTTGTGTGATGCTCCATTCGAACTAGGTGGCACAGGTTTAGAGTCAAGGGAGATGACCCGTGAAATTGATTTTTTTGGCCTGGTAATATTGCAGAAGAATCGGGTTGATATTCCTTTTGATCCAGGTGGCTTTGCTCTGAAGACAAAACTCGAAGACAAGTTTTTTTTCGAAGACGGGGAGTATGATGCAGGAGCATCCGGTTAGTTGAACACGAACCCGCACCGAACTCGTACCCGTGAGAAGATCCATTGGAATTGTTTAACATGAGCAAATAATTGGAAAAGAACAATATTATCTTTTATTATTTATTTATATTTCTTATTTTATTTTTATTTAGTTTCCTATTTAGCTTATGGTTCCTAATCTATATAAAGGGATCTAGGGTTTAGGTTTAGTTAGTTTTTGATTGATTTTGAATTGGAAGAACATTGTTCTTGAACCTATCGGTTCATTGTTGCCCCGATGGCTTGGTGGGGGCTAAGGGATTCCCAAGGTTAATGTCACATATCAAGAGTCACCATTTGGGCTCAGACGAGAGGAAAGATTCTTTGAGATGTGCAATTGCTGACGATCTTAATCTTTTTACCTCTGTTTGTGAAGCTTTGAGGGTGTCCGGACAATGGTTATGTGGTGAGTGTATGTGCCCTCATGCTTTCAGTCGGGCGTGCCACCATGAGGATAAGGTTATTCGGTTTGTGCCAGGTGAGAGAGATGAACATGGTTTTATTGTTGGCATCACTAGACCCGGTGTTGAAAACGTTGTTACCTCGTCGGAAGAGTTGGGTGTAGATATTGCTTTGCTTGACCGTGTTTTCTCTCTCCCCATCAAGTCTGTTAAGAGTATCCCCCTTAGTTGCCGTATGGCATTTGCCTAAGTCTTAACTGCAGCTTTGGACAAGGTGGTTGTTATGCCTGATTCTGTTGAGGCATGGGTTCGCATTTTGATATTACCACGTTGCACCTTGCGGGTGTTCAAGCCTACTGGTCATCAGGACAAGAGGTCGGGCAATAGGAAGACGGGCCAGTGCCTTAGCATCCAGCAGTCTTTGGCTCAGTGGGGTGATCGTGAGGGTTTTGCCACACTTGTCCAGTCGTTGTTTGATCAACCCGCGAGGGGGGTTACGGATGGAATCAAAAAGGGCACTGAGATTGATAATGAGTGTGGGGGGACCAATGCGAAACAATGTTTACGTAAGGTTGCTGATGGTCATTTCACTGCAGCGGTTAAGGTTTTATGCTCCTCGGGGGTCGCCCCTCTCAATAAGAATACTCTGGAGGCTTTAGTGGCTAAGCACCCATGTATGCCCCCTCCTTCCATGCCTGCCTCCTTGCCTTCTGAGTCTCTTCTTGTGGTGGAGCCCGATTGTGTGCTCGGGTGTATGAAATCTTTCCCCAAAGGTACGTCGTGCAGGAGAGACGGCTTAAGGGCCCAACATCTTTTAGATGCTTTTTGTGGGGAGGGGTCTGTGATTACGAATAGCCTGCTTAAGGCTACTTCAGCTATAATTAATTTGTGCTTGGGGGGAGGTGCCCGAGGAGTCTGGCGGAGTTTGTTGCTTTTGCTCCTCTTACACCTCTTCTCAAACCGGATAATGGGATTAGGCCTATCGCTATAGGGTCGATTTGGAGGAGGGTGATCTCCAAGGTGGCCATGAAAGGTGTTGGGAAGGAGATGGCCAAATACCTTGGCGATTTCCTGTTTGGGGTAGGGATTCCGTTTGGGGCAGAGGCCGTTCTTCATAGTGCGAACAGGTTCCTTAATGAGTACCACCAAGATGGGTCTCTTGCTATGCTTACTGTTGATTTTTTGAACGCTTTTAATTTGGTTGATATGACAGCCCTACTTTACGAGGTAAGGAAAAGGTGTCCTTCTATTTCTACGTGGGTCGATTTTTTATATGGTCAACCAGCTAGATTATTTGTGGGGGATGAGTTTATTTGGTCTACTACTGGCGTTCAGCAGGGGGACTCCTTGGGGCCCCTCCTTTTTGCCCTTGTTCTACACCCCCTTGTTCACCGAATAAGGGATCGCCGCAAACTTCTATTTCATGCCTGGTACCTAGATGACGGAACGCTTATTGGAGATGCCACCCAAGTGGCTAATGCTTTAGATATCATCAGAGCTGAGGGTCCTTCCTTAGGGCTTCAACTTAATATAAAGAAAACTGAAGTTTTCTGGCCAACCTGCAATGGTGTAAAGGTTCCAGAGGGCTTATTCCCTCGGGGGATTGGGAGGCCAGTGTTGGGTGTGAAACTCCTGGGTGGGTGCCGTTAGTCGTGATGCAAAGTTTATTAGTAGTATGGCTCTTAAAAGAGCGAACTATGCAGTCGAGCTGATGAGGTGCCTTAAACGCCTACAGGACCCTCAGAGCGAGCTCCTCTTGCTTCGTTCTTGTATGGGTGTTGCTAAATTACTGTTTGGTCTTCGAACGTGTCAACCTTCTTTGGTCGGGGGAGCTGTCTGTTTTTTATGAAGGCCTCCGGGGAGCATTAGAGGATATTGTTGTTTGTGGGGGTGCCTTTTTTGGAGATCTCTAGTGGAGGTTGGCTTCTCTCCCGACCCGGTTCGGAGGCTTAGGGATTTGTACGGCCGAGGATGCCTCTTCATATGCTTTCGTGGCTTCAAGGGCCCAATCTTGGGGTTTACAAGACCACATACTCCGAGAATGTGGTGGGGATGTTTTAGACTCCGATTACAGGAGTGCGTTGGACCTTTTGTATAGTTCTCTTCCCGACCTTGATATTGGCGGTTTCTACATTAAAGACACCGCCTCTCCTAAATCCTAGAAAATTCTGGCGAATGCCTTATATGGCGAAATTGTCAAGAGGTTTGAAGAGAAGTTTGTTTTATCCCCTCGGCAAAGAGCTGTGTTTGAATGTCTACGTGCCCCACATGCTCAGGATTTTCTGTCTGTCGCACCTATTGAAGGCTTGGGGCAACACATGTCGGCTGTGGAATACCGTGCTATCCTTAGATACCGACTGATGATTCCTATGTTCCCAGTTGACGAGCCATGTCCGGTATGCCGCAAAGCGTGTTTGGATTCTTTCGGCGAGCACGCGATCCACTGTAAAGAGCTACCAGAGTTTAAATATCGGCATGATTGGGTGAGAGATGTGTTATGTGATGTTCATAAGCGGGCCGGGATCTCTGCCAAAAAGGAGGCTCCAGTAAATTTCCTGACTGACCCCTTAGAGGGGAGGTCCACTTTACGCCCGGCGGACATCCTTGTGTTTGGATGGGAAGAGGGGAAACACGCTTGTGTAGATTTAACTGGAGTCTCCCCCCTTGTCGGGCTCAAGGACAATGGCTTTGTCGTAAGGCAAGCGGTGCTCAAGGCAGAGGCGAGCAAAGTGGCAAAACATGAGAAAGCATGCCTGGAGAATCAACATGTGTTTGTCCCGTTTGCGTTTGATACCTTTGGTGGTCTCGCTCCTGACGCTGTGCGACTTTTGAATCGGGTTCAAAAAGTCGTTAATAGTAATTCTTCGTCGCTAAAGGTTTCAAACTTTGTATTTAGTAGAATTGGTTTTTCTATTCAAAAGGGGGTGGCGGCGCAACTTGTTTCCTGACTACCTGCCATTGCTTTGTAATTGCCCTTTTTTCGTGTGGAATGATATTGTCATTTGATTTAAAAAAAAAGTTCGTTATGAGACTTTGATTAACAAAGTGATCTTGAGCCATTTGATTACACACGAAACTGAATCACTCTCCATACCATCTAGTCTAAGGTGGAGCAGATAGACCACTATTTGCACCATTTTAAGCATTTATGTTTCTCGAGACTAGAGTAAGTCACGATAAACTTGAAAATGCATTACTGAATGGTGACTTGATGGAGGCTTATACTGGTTAATGTGTAAGCTATGTCTATCCTAGTCATATGTGTCTACTTAAAATGGTTATTTATGGTCTTAAGAAAGCTCCCAAAGCCATGTATCAATGATTTGTCGTCAACATTACCTCCCTAAATTTTACTGGCAACAAATCCAACAGCCCGTTCTTCATGTTTCATCATCGTCGAAACACTACACATATACTTTTATCACTGGTGTCTAGTGACATTCTTCTCACTAATATGTCCAATCATTTAGGTCATCTATTGCCCTTTTACGAAGTTTGCCATAAAAGATATATTTCTACTTTCTTGAGATTGCTCGCAGTGGCGGATCTAAGAACTTTTTTCACTAGGTTCCTTTTGGTAGATTCTCACTAATTCTCTGTTACGAACCGAATCGTAATCAAATGATCCAAAGAAAATAGATAAGAACTTGAGAGAAAACAAGACTTTTGGAAGTGACTAATTCATTTCTTCATTCATAATCAAAACTCATAACATCTACTGCCATTTTATAGGCTTACAAATTAAAACTGAAAATAACTAAACATGAAGAATACCACTAAACCCACTACCACTAATTATCTAAACTACTAGAAAATGCTGAAGACAAAAGCAACGTGGGTAGGTTAAGGCGAATAGGTGGTAATAGTGTGCATGGTGATGGTGTGCATGGTTTGTAGAACATGGCACACATCATTCCTTCCCCCTTGAAGAAACCTTGTCCACAAGGTTGAAAATCTAGACATGATACGACTGACACTCCACGGCGGTCGCCATTCAAGCCTTCCAACGGCGTTCGGAGCGCTAACAACGGCGCACCACGGTGGTCGCCACTCGCGTCTCTCTAGCACGCATGTGACCCGCGTCATTTCCCTCCCAGTCGGCACTAAGTTCATAATCTTCTTCAATTGAGTACGGAAAACTGTTGGTGTGGGTTTTTGAACGAGAGAGGGCATAGTTGAGGGTGCTTGGTTTGGGGCATTTTTCGGTTCCGGTGGTACGGGTTTCGGGACTGTTTTTAGTGCTTGCGATGGTGTTTGTTGTGGGGTTGGTTGTGGTAGTAGTAGTGAGGCAGGTTGTGGTGTTGCGGCGGAAACCAGTGATGGCACGAGGGCGGTAACTGGTGGTGTTGTTATTGCAGAAGCGGGTGATGGTGGTTCGTGAGCGGAAGTTGGCGGTGGTGTTTTAAGAATATCAATCATCCTTTGAAGACTTAACTGGATTTGATCCAACAACTCTTCATAGGTTAGATTTTGAGCAGCCATAGGTCCGAAGGGGAATCACGGCGGCTCTGATACCAATTGTTACGAACCGAATCGTAATCAAATGATCCAAAGAAAATAGATAAGAACTTGAGAGAAAACAAGACTTTTGGAAGTGACTAATTCATTTCTTCATTCATAATCAAAACTCATAACATCTACTGCCATTTTATAGGCTTACAAATTAAAACTGAAAATAACTAAACATGAAGAATACCACTAAACCCACTACCACTAATTATCTAAACTACTAGAAAATGCTGAAGACAAAAGCAACATGGGTAGGTTAAGGCGAATAGGTGGTAATAGTGTGCATGGTGATGGTGTGCATGGTTTGTAGAACATGGCACACATCATTCTCACTATTTTTTTCCAAATCATACAAGGTTCTCACTAATTTTTTCCATTTTTTTCAAACCGAATGGGTTCCTGAGAACCCACAAAAGTGGCCTAGATCTGCCCCTGATTGCTCGTTCCTACATGGCTACATGTTCATCCGGTCTATTTTAACAGAAAAAAAAAACCACTTATGTGTATGATGTTCTTACTCATGTTCTAAATGGTTGCATGAAATCATGAGTCCAAATTATGGGAAAACGGATCCTACTACACATAACATTCTTGGAGCTAACCTTTGTGTCTCACTATCACTTGTCATTATATTTTCTTTGATTCTACAAAGTTGTCTTCACATGCATGATCATGTTCAATCGTATATGATTGCTATTAAATATGTTCTATATATGTTACTTGCAGGGTAATATTGGGCATGGTCTTTATGTTTGTCTTGTCTTTTATGGATCACTTTGTTTCTTACACCGAGCGGCCTTGGTGGGATGTCTAGAGACACTCATTTCACATGTGGGTTTTGTTTATTCCTTGTAGATAATATGGTCTCTTGATAAAAAGAGAAAATTTTGTTTCATGTGTTAGCACTAAGGGTGAAGGCGTGGAAGCGGCAAAACATGCAGGGAAGGAGTTTGCCACGAGGGGAGTCCGCCGTCGTCCCAGTATTGCCGCGCGGTGAATGTCTTAAGTGTTGGAAATTTAGATGGTGTGAATGGATATTAATTCTGTGAAATTATAATTTAGTAAAATTATAATTATTTACTAGACTCTTCATATGGGTGATAAACTCTTAAGTAGAGTTTTTATGTCAATTTATTAGTTTTTATTAGAGTTTAAGTCTCTAATAAAATCTCTAATAAAGTGAGACTTTTAGTAGAGTTTTTATGTCAATTTATTAGTTTTTATTAGAGTTTATTTCTCTAATAAAATCTTTAATAAATTGAGACTCTTCTCTACCCCATATCTCTTGTATGCAAAGTAGGTTATGTGCCTAACTTGATGAAGCTAATTACAAGTAGAGAATTGAAAGTGGAATTTTAGAAGAAAAAAATTAGAAGAGTTATTGGAGATACTTGAAGACCCATGTGTTGGATACTTAGAGAGATATGTTTTCTCTATTTGATTTCATCATCTTCATATCATTATTTTCCACAAGTTCTAACACTATAATTTTATCCGGTGTAACCCCGGGCATGTGGCCATCTCCAGCAGTATATACTGCTTCGGCTGTTGTACCCTGGGAGACAGACGCGTCGTCTTTAGTAGAGGCGCGAAATCTGTTTTAAGGGAAGCGTGTTGAACACGTGCCTCAACCAAAATCGTCAACGTTTTAGTGTGCTCTTTGTTGCAGTTAAGGAGTATTTTTCAAGACTCAAGATGATGAATACTCGAGTATAGGATGCTATCAAATGCGCGTGAAAGACCCACCAGAGATGCGGCTCGAATCAAGATTGGAATATAAAATTATATTTTATATTCTTTTATTTAGTTATTCAACCGGTATTGTACTATGTTATTTCCTACGAAGAACGAGAGTTTCGTTATTATATATTTTGTAAAAAGTAAACCTAGTTCCTACAAACTTTAAACAGATTTCGTGAGATTGTTGGTACAATCTTAAAAACCTTATTTATAAGGATTTTGGGTTTACGAAATGATTTATAATAGAATAAAAAAAATTAGAGGTTATGATCTTATAAATATTTTTTCTGGGAAATATGTATGTAGTACAACTTGTTGTGTTTGGATTTTTTGAGATTGAGATAAAATCTTAAATCCTATACCGTGGTACAAAACGAGCAGTTTTGGTTCCAACGTTTGGTTTTGAAACGATTTTGAGAATCGTTAATTTTTCTAACTTTTGTGTTAGATTGGGTTTACTAGTGTAAACCATACGTTTTTTGTAAACGTTAAATTCTCTAACATGTGTGTTAGACCGGAATTATTGGTGTAACCATACGTTTTTTTGTAAACGTTAAATTCTCTTAAGTAGAGTTTTTTATGTCTTTAAATAAGAGTTTTATGTTACTTGATTAGAGTTTTATGTCTCTAATTAAGTCTCTATTTAAAGTAGACTCTTCATTCACCCATGGATTGATATGAACAAATAAGTCTTGAAATGATTTTTGTAATCATTTGTCTTCTAACATGTGTGTTAGAAACGTTCATGAAACGCGTTAGTTTGGAAGCAATTTTTAATTGTTTAGTTTCTAACTTGTGTATTAGAAATGACTTATTTATTTGAACCATATATGTGTTTTTAGCAAGTCGAATTAACATTTTGTGAAAATGTTAATATTTCTAACGTGCGCGTTAGAATTTCTTTCATTTTAAGATGATTGTTAAAAATGGTTAAAATACAAATGCTTTAAAATGTTTTATGTAAACATTTTATATAAGTAATTTGTTGCAGCATTGATTTTAATGCTTTGTATAATTTAGAAATAAAAGGTCACACATTTAAGTTGATGTTTGATTGGCTTCAAGAATTAAATCACCATAAAGTGATGGTGTAGTGGTGTGAGATTTATCACCAACTTTAATTTGTGATTTCTAAATCCATTTGAGTGAAATTTTAATTACTAATTAACTCTTCATATGGTGAAACTCTTGAGTAGAGTTTTAATGATGACATTTGATGAGTTTTATTAGAGTTTAAATCTATAATTATTGAGACTTTAACTCTTCATATGGTGAAACTCTTGAGTAGAGTTTTAATGATGACATTTAATGAGTTTTATTAGAGTTTAAGTCTATAATTATTGAGACTCTTAACTCTTCATGTGGTGAAACTCTTGAGTAGAGTTTTATTGATGACATTGGATGAGTTTTAATGATGACATTTAATGCTCTAACTTGGTCATGTTTTGCATATATAAAATGACTTAAATTTTCTAACACGTGTGTTAGAAAATGTGTATCACGAATATGAGGTTAGAGATTGTTCATAATGAACATAAATATTTTATGTAAACATTTAATTGCCTATGTGTGCATTAAGGATGATGAGAAATGGTTTATTTTATAAACTATATCTTTGGAAAACGTTTTATGTAAATGTTCGATTCTATAATGTGCTTGTTATAACATTTTTTTCTAACATGCGTGTTAGAAAATGTTATTTAGTGAAAAACAACTTGGTGTTGTTGTGAACAAATTTAATCGTTCAAGTTTACTACTTAAATGTAGTATTTGTAACAACTTGGTGTTGTTTTGAGCATAATTGTCCAAGTTTAAAGTTTAAAGATGAAATGGGGAACTTGTACTTACAAGTGCATGGAGTCTTATTGAGGGAGCACCTCAAGACATGCCATGGGACGATATTATTGAGAAGATTTCGGTCAGGTTATAAAGTGTTGAAGATGAAAACACTTTGCTATTTGATGTCTACATATTGTCTATGCTTCCGTTTAAATTTCAAAAGTGATTGGCACTTATGATTTAGTTTCAATGTATTTTATTGTTTTGTGTTCAATATCTTCGAATAACACATGCAATTTTTTACAAAGAAATAAATCACTAATGGTTGTGACGTATAAATTATTTTGTGGAAAATAATTATAACTTCGGTTATACATTGTTTAAAATAATATGGTTTTAAACGGATAGTACATGAAAATACTTGGACATAAACAACTTGAGAGTTGTTACATTGACTAAAAGTCAAAAAATGAAACGTCAAATGTACAACCACATCATGGGTGAGTAATGAAAGAACGTAGTGAGTGTATTGAGATGAAATACACTAACGACATTCATGTCGACATACTTCATTAGAAGTCATTGGAAAAATTCACAAGTGTGAATTCTAACATATGAAAGTAAAAGTACTATATGTTATTGTATACCATTAATAAATCTTGCGAGCTTTATGAGTAGATGCGTCTACCACTTGATTATTGTTAGATCTATATGGAGATTTTACCTTCATTTAGGAGAGCATCCTAAATATACATATCTCCTAATGAATAACAATAGATGTGTGCAAATCACTTATGGCAAATTATGAATGCCATGTTGTTGAGCGTCGATCTAGTTGACTCTATCTCACACATAATAGTGATTGTAGACGAGAAACATTCATCTTGTTGGTGATGAATGTGTTCACCAAGTGACTTGGATTAAGACTTATGTTTAAGTACTTATGAGTCAATGGTAGAATGTTGGAGATCAAAGGTAAACAGGTTATGTTCCTTAAATGAATGATGAAATTTAGCTATGTGCAATATACAATAATTTGTGAGACCTTCCTAAATATTGATGTTTTAGGATTATGGACAAGTCTCATTATTTTGTCTTAACAAGGGATGAATGTTGCAAAGTGATATTATGATATCCTTAGGGCTGTGAAAAATCAGAATGATACATCTTCTGTTCACATGCTAAAGTATTGTAGTCTACAGCATGCTAGACTAGTACTTGGTTAATTATGGGTCTTAACGGAGACTAATTAACTCTAAACATTCAAATGTGTATGAACACAAAAATAATTTGTGTATAGACAAAGTTGAAGGATAATTTTCATTCATTATAAGGAAAAGACATGTAACTTTTTAAGAGTTTGTTCGAAAAGCTAATGAGGAAAACTCATTGTCTAAGCTTATTCTAGATATTAAATTAGAATTATTCTAAATTGGTGACAAACTTATGACAATGGCATGTGTTGCTTTGGTTAGCTCAGAAGCTTATGTAAGCTAATGCAGTATGAGTTGAATTCACTAATACAATGAGGTTGATCTTGTTCAATCATATGTGTATAAATGTCGTCATAAGTGAAGTTACGGAAATGTTGATCAAATGGCAAGAAATGTGGGGGAGGATCCATTTAGAAACAACCCTATAAGAGTATGTAGAAATGGTTTTCATTACCCCATCTGGATGATATCCTATAACACTTAAATGTGGGGGTGTCTTGCATTTGTATCATAAAAGTTTGGCAATAAGGATTTTGTAATCCAATCTAACATTGCAAACAGATGACTATGTGGAGGACACAAATGTCGTAGTGCATAATGGAGATACGTTTGCCTTAAATGATAAGAGTATCTTACAAAGACATATATTATAACCAGATTCAATTCAGATGGCCACTGAGGTTATAGTCTTAGAAGTTGACAATAGGCAAAATTAACTTACGAGTTAAGAACACATCATGACAACTGATCTTAAATACGCAAAGTTATTTATTAATGTTATGGATCCAACAACCTGAGGGTTTATTAGAGATCAAGTTGTGGAATGAGACTAAAGCCCATGGAAAAAGGGTATGTGAAGGACACCTAACTTAGTTGACTGGAGATCCCAAGATCTTAGTTCAATAGAACAACTAACTCATATGCCTAAAGGTGGTCACTGTGGGGGCATAAATGATATGCATAAGCTAGTATATATGGCTATACATACCCCCAAAGTATAAAAGGGTGTTTAAATACGTCCTAGTCTATTCCTATGATATTCAGTGAAAAAGAGTGAGGCTAAGCATAATATGTGGTAAATGATTTGGATAAATCACGATAACCACAATGCTTTTAATGATCTAAGGAGAATCACCTATGTTAGAGAGAAGTGGGGTCGCTTCGAATGGAATTGAGGACACAATTCCTAGAGCTCTCGCAGAACCAGGAAAGTGTTCCACGACCATTATTGGACACGACTATGAGGAGATGACCCGGCTAGGGAGAGTCTTGTGTGAAGTATATTGTCGTCTACACAAAGGGCAGACGAGTTCAAAGACATCGAGATCTACTCAGAGCTAGTGGGCTAAGTGCATTTCATGAGCGAAGGTTCAAAGGGTAACACCTACCTATCGTATGCAAAACTCGACTGTCGATGTTCGATTGAAAACTTTGTGTGTTTAGAACGATCTCCATTCATGTGGGGGATTGTTGGAAATTTAGTGGTGTGAATGGATATTAATTTAGTGAAATTATAATTTAGTAAAATTATTTACTAGACTCTTCATATGGGTGATAAACTCTTAAGTAGAGTTTTTATGTCAATTTATTAGTTTTTATTAGAGTTTATGTCTCTAATAAAATCTCTAATAAAGTGAGACTTTTAGTAGAGTTTTTATGTCAATTTATTAGTTTTTATTAGAGTTTATTTCTCTAATAAAATCTCTAATAAATTGAGACTCTTCTCTACCCCATATCTCTTGTACGCAAAGTAGGTTATGTGCCTAACTTGATGAAACTAATTACAAGTAGAGAATTGAAAGTGGAATTTTAAAAGAAAAAAAATAGAAAAGTTCTTGGAGATACTTGAAGACCCATGTGTTGGGTAATTAGAGAGAGATATGTTTTCTCTATTTGATTTCATCATCTTCATATCATTATTTTCCACAAGTTCTAACACTATAATTTTATCCGGTGTAACCTCGGGCGTGTGACCATCTCCGGCAGTACATATTGATTCGGCTGTTGTACCCTGGGAGACAGACGCGTCGTCTTTAGTAGATGCGCGAAATCTCTTTTAAGGGAAGCGTGTTGAACACATGGCTCAACCAAAATCGTCAATGTTTTAGTGTGCTCTTTGTTGCAGTTAAGGAGTATTTTTCAAGACTCAAGATGATGAATACTCGAGTATATGATGCTATCAAATGTGCGTAAAAGAACCACCAGAGATGCGGCTCGAATCAAGATTGGTATATAAAATTATATTTTATATTCTTTTATTTAGTTATTCAACCGGTATTGTACTATGATATTTCCTACGAAGAACGAGAGTTTCGTTATTATATATTTTGTAATTATATTTTATAAAAAGTAAACATAGTTCCTACATTAAGTCGGGGCTTGTTGCCGCATGCAGGGAACATGAGGGAGAGGGTGTAATGGTGGGGTCCACTATCTTGCAACCAATCATGCCTTTTTTTAAATGGTTTGGCTGAAATTACCTCTTATATTTTTGGGCAAGAGTGGTATATGAGAGAGGAATTGATATGGCACATCATGCATCGGGTGGGTGAAAATTTCCCCCCATTTCATGTGGGGTGCACCCCCTTCACCCTAAAGTGGAATATAATGATGTTGCGAATGTTGTTAAAACAGCATGGCTTCATAATATCTTTGCATGAGTTCAGTGTTCTAAAACAAGGTTTCGAAGGTCGAGTACTTGATACAAGATAGGTTACTGAGGCTCGAGTACTTTCCTCATAGGCTGAGTTCTCTCAACTTCAGCTAGAGAGTGCCTAACGCCTTTTGCAACCATACTTGAGTTACATTGTCATGTACTCATGTGTCACATTCTATGGCAATCATTTATACTTCGTTTGAGAACATATACTTACTAAGAGCTTACTTTGTAACTTTTCCATAAATTTAGGTCCAGTCTAAACATTTAGGAACCTCTGACTTGAAATGCGATATATGTGACCTTTCCATAAATTTAGGTCCAGTCTAAACATTTAGGTTCAGTCTAAACATTTATTATTTTTATGTTAATTTTTAACATGCTATAAGGTTCTATTTTTGTAATTTACCAATTAGTAAACACTTATTTAAAGTAATAAAATTATACATATCAATCCTTCATGGGTCTTCGATTATCACACGTCTTAAATGTACACCAGTACATACTTGATGATAGGTTCGAAGTTTGAACCTCCACAATCACTACTTTAGTCCTTAGTTGTACACAAATTATCGAGTATCATAGTGATAGTTATGTTTCATACGTATCATCCCATATGGTAAATTTGCAACAGTATTTTATCTTATTGAAGCTTACAGAATGTAATGATTGGCTACTTATTCTATTATGTGCAATTGTGTATTCCATTCAACACCTTAAATCCGTTGTGAAGTTTTTTTTTTCTTTTTTCCTTTTAATAAAAAAGCAAGCAAGTGGATTGTTGGTGGTTCAGACCGTTTATATATTTAATATAAACCTTAATGTTTACTAATATTTTACTTATTATTGAGTATAAACCTTATTCCAATGACGTATGTGCAACTCAATGCAATTAATTATTATATTTTGGATCATGCATATATGCTCTTTTTACTTTCAAGTTCTCCTGTAATATCATGAGGTAGGTGGTGTTTGTTTTTTTCAGAAAAACTTCTTTTGGCCTTTTATGTCTGTGCCGTGCAGACCACGCGTAGACGTTTAGCTTTGCAGACCGTTTGATTTTTAAAAGACATTTCATTAAAAAAATGTTTTCAAACCTCTGCGCATCCTCTTCCCCACGCAGACATGCTCCAATGTCTTCCCACCCTTCTAACCTCTTCTTCTTTCCTAATCTCAAAACACAACACCTATCCTCCACCCCTCTCTTATCAGCCTTTCTGAACAGGAGTTGGTTGATTGTGATAGAACCTTGAACAGTGGTTGTGGCGGTGGACTTATGGATTACGCCTATGAATTCGTGATAAAGAACAAGGGGATTGATATAGAAGAGGATTACCCGTATAAAGGCAAAGCATCTACTTGCAATAAAAACAAAGTAACAAATCCGTCTCATCGTTGATTGATTTCCTCCTTTATGTGAACTCAAATTGTTTAATTATCATTTAAACTGCAGCTGAAAACACACGTTGTCACCATTGATGGTTACAATGAAGTTCCTGAAAATAAAGAAGATCAACTACTTCAAGCTGTTGCAACTCAACCTGTGAGTGTAGTATACGTGACAGTGAGAGAGCTTTTCAATTGTATTCAACGATTAGTGCTCTCGAACCCTAATATGATGGTTATGGTGGTGGTTCGGTTTAGAGAGAGAGAGAGAGGTGTTGTTTGGTTACAGAAGTTAAAAACAAACAGTCTTTTTCTTGCTGATTGCAGAGGTTTGGTCCACCTCTTCTGCTTTAGATGTTTACAGATGCAGTCCGCAGACTGCAGACGTTTTACCTCTGAAAAAACAAACAGCACCGTTGTGACAACTCGAGTTTCCAAGATTTCCATCTTCGCATTTATTGCACGTTATTTTTTTTTTTTTGTTGTTTGTTACACGACTAGGTTGTTTCGCAGCACTTATAATTGTAAAACGCTAAATCGTATTGCGATTGATATTTTATATTTGGGATGCATAATATTTTTATATGTGAGTGTATGTTAATAAGGTTTTGTATTAATTTGCATGTTATAAATAAAGATGGAACCCTTACTGAAAACTATTACACATGAAAACACTATCTAGTGAAAACACCTTGTGTGTTTTCGTCCACTAGAGGACCAACGAAAACAGAGATGGGCCTTGGCCCAGTATTGAGTTATTATATATTTATTTTATCACAATCTTGACGGAGAAGCTTTTCAATTGACAAACCCTAATCACAACACTCTCTCTCTCTCTACCCTTGGAACTCGACGGCAGCCCCCTCTCGGTCGAAGCCAAACCCTCCTTGTTCGATCTCTGGTTAGTGATATACATGTTCCGTTGACTTAGGATGCTTATCGTATGATCATGATATAATCTGTTTTAGATGATTTGGGGATATAATCTGAATTAGATGTTTGATTTCTGATATTAACATGTGTATTGAAAGTGCAGCCAAGTTAATGATTTTACATGTGATGGCATAGGAAATTGTCAGCAAACATGTGATCCATTCACTTTATTTGAGTTGAATTGATCTAGGTGATAAAGTACATGTGCTGACTTTGTACAAATACAAACTGAAAATCACGTGATGCATAGGGTATCGAGTTCAGAAATGATATGATTATTATCTCTGTTATTATATGTTAATTGCTGGTTCGGTGATGGCATGTAAAACTGTAACCGACATTGATGATGATGTATCGACGAAAACCCCACCCCATTTGAAAGATATCTGGACGAAATCACATAAGTGATTTCGGCACAAACAGTAGTCGGCCCATGTGTGTGTTTTCGGCCCAATGAGGGATTTCGGCCACATAGGGATTTCGAAATATAGTGTTTTCGGCTCTTGTGTTTTATTAACCTGTTAGTTTATTAACTTAGTTTATTTTATTAATTCAGTTAGTTGTTAATTAAGTTAATTAAGTTAACTCTATGGAAATATGTAACTTAATTAAGTGGGTAACCTTAATAATTGATAACACTGTTAGTTGACAAATTCTGTTAAGTTGTTAACTGGGTTAACTGACTTACTCTGTTTATTTATTTATTATTCCAATTAAGTGGATTAATTCTGTTATTCCATGAACTCTGTTAACGTTATGTAACTCTATTGGTTATTAACTCTGTTAGTTAATTAACCTTGTTAGTTCTGTAAACCCAATCAGTTTGTTAGTTCTGATTTGGATGCTAATTCTGTTAAGTGAATTACTGGACGGTCATATTAGAATAAACTACAAAAAGACCTTTATGTATAACATGGATTGTTTGAACATGATTAACTGATGTGTGTTATATGATATCAACTGTCAAAAATACTCTGTGATATTGATTGCATGCGAAATATTACGAACGTGAACTGATTGAGTATACGTGCACTATAGGGCTTGACTGATTTATTGTGAGCACTTAACTTAGCATACCGAGCAAACCAAGGTGAGTTCACACTCTTACCAAGGCATGGGATTCCCGGGGTTGGGAATGGGTTGATTGATTAATTACGCTTAAGAATTATCGGAATTACATACCATAGGCCTCGGGAGAGGAAGGTTAATGGTAGATACTGCTAGACTAGTGATACATATACTCCTCTTCGCACACACGCCGGGATTGGCCGCGATACTAGACCAATCTTCGCAAACATGCCTGGAATGGCCGCGAACTATACTTTAATCTTCGCAAACATGCCTGGAGGGCCGCGATACAAATATACCTAGTCTAGAGAACATATGGGAAACCCCCACTAAACTTCGCAAACATGCCTAGAGGGCCGCGATACCATTACATACGATACATGATTACTAAACGAACTTACGATTTACGATACAAACACTATAACTGAATAACCAACTGTGAACTCGCTCAACTAGTTGTTGACTCTCTGTTACATGCCTTGCAGGACCATAGGTACTCTTGGAGCTTGCACGGGAGGCGCGGTCGTTGTGGGCACGGATTTTTGGATGTTATGATACACTTTTTGTGACACTTCAACTAAATACTTATGTTGGGTTTTTACATTATTGCTTCCGCTACACACTTGTTTATGTTTGGTTTTGAAAACACCTATTGTATTGATGAATGACTTTTACTATTTACTTATATGTTCAATATGATTGGTGGCTTGATCCTGGTCAGTCACGCCTCCAAGCGGTGGTACTCCGCAAGTGGATTTTGGGGGTGTGACAGATTGGTATCAGAGCCATTGGTTATAGAGAACTTGGTTTTAATAAGGGGAAAACGTTTTTATTAAAACCAGACTATAACCAGAACAGTGCTCAACGATCCACAACGACGCTTCGCTCCACGTGTAAGACTCAACGTCCTAGGTAATATGGTATATGTTTTATTGCCTACTTGCTAGAATTACATAGAACTTTGCTCATGGTATGCTTAGATACACATAACTCCTATTGCTTGAGAATACTTGTGTGCTCACTCTCTTTTGTCATCGCACTATTCGCGAACCTCTCTTACTTATGTTACCTTTGCTATAAAGATTATGGCTGGACGCATTAACATGACACAAGCCTAGTTGACGGCTCTTATCAATGAACGAGTTGCTGCGGCACTTGCAGCCGCACAAGCAGGAGGTCAGCACGCTCAGCCACCTGTTTGCACCTTCAAAACTTTCATGGACTGTCGTCCTACTACTTTTAGTGGCACGGAAGGAGCGGTTGGACTCCTCCATTGGTTTGAAAAGCTCGAGTCCGTATTTGAAATGTGTGAATGCCCTGAGGCTCGCAGGGTGAAGTACGCCACTGGTACTCTAGAAGGCATTGCGCTGACTTGGTGGAATGCGCAAGTTCAGATGTTAGGGTTGGCTGTTGCTAACGCCACACCCTGGAATGATTTCAAGGAGTTGATCAAAGAGGAATACTGTAGCCGTGATGACATTCATAAGCTGGAGGTAGAGTTTTACCACTTGAAAATGACGGGGTCAGAAATTGAAGCGTACACCAGAAGATCGAATGAGTTGGCTATTCTGTGTCCTACTCTGGTAGACCCTCCCATTAAGCGTATCGAACTGTATCTCAATGGTCTGGTGCCGAAGATTCAAAGTCACGTAACCTCAGCGAATCTTGGCACCATTCAACAGATCGTCAAGTTAGCTCATCGCCTCACCGATCAGGCAGTGGAACAGAACAGGCTGCCTAAACGTATCAGCGCTACTACTACCGCTACCACTCCAGTTACTCCTGCTACTCCCAGTGACAATAAGCGGAAATGGGAAGGGGATTCCAGCAGGGGTTCAGCTACCGTACAGTCTCAAGCACAGCAGCAGCGCAAGACTAGTGATTACCAGAGTCCGAGTCAGCAATCGTCTGGTGGTCAGGGACAGAGTGGATATCGGGGAATTCACCCACTGTGTAACAGGTGCAACAGACACCACAGTGGTCAGTGTCGTAAAGGCCGCTGTCAGAGATGTCTAAGGGTAGGTCATGAAGCTAAGGATTGCAGAAGTTCACGACCTGCGAATCAGAACCAGCAACAACAGCCACCAGCTCCACGAAACCAGCCACAACAGCAACAACAACAAGGAAATAGGGCATGCTTTCAGTGTGGGGCTGAAGGCCACTTCAAGCGGAACTGCCCCCAGTTAAACCAGAATCAGAATAACAACAACAATAATCAGGGCAATGGGAACAACAATGGGGGAAACAACAACAACAACAACAATGGTGCTAAGGGTCGTGCATTTGTGATTGGTCAGGGTGATGCAAGGAACGATCCTCATGTGGTTATGGGTAAGTTTCTTCTCGACGACTTTTATGTTACTGTATTATTTGATTCGGGTGCGGATACCAGTTATATGTCTCTGAAAGCTAGTCAAATGCTTAAACGCGCACCAACACTTTTGAACACCAAACATGTCGTAGAGCTAGCTAACGGTAAAAGTCTAGAAGCCACACACATAGTTCAGGGTTGTAATCTTATCCTCGCTGGTCAGACTTTCTCTATCGATCTCATTCCTATAACTCTGAGTAGTTTCGATATCGTCATTGGTATGGATTGGTTATCCCAACAACAAGCAGAGATCCTATGCAAGGAGAAGATCATTCGCATTCCCCGTACTGGCAAAGAACCTCTCGAAGTTCAAGGCGACAAGAGTGGTGTCGTAAGTGGCATCATCTCCTTCTTGAAGGCACATAAGTGTTTGCGAAAGGGCCACACGGCTATTTTAGCACTCGTTACTGATACATCGACGAAAGAGAAGAAGTTAGAGGATATTCCTGTTGTACGCGACTTTCCTCAAGTGTTTCCTGAAGAGTTACCTGGGTTACCGCCCTATCGCCAAGTCGAATTTCAGATCGAGCTAGCTCCAGGAGCAGCACCCATAGCTCGAGCGCCTTACCGCTTAGCTCCAACTGAACTGGAAGAACTGTCTAAGCAATTGCAAGAACTCTTGGAAAAGGGTTTCATACGTCCTAGCTCTTCGCCCTGGGGAGCTCCAGTATTATTTGTGAAGAAGAAAGACGGTACCTTTCGTATGTGCATAGATTACCGCGAACTGAACAAGGTGACCGTGAAAAATCGCTATCCACTTCCACGCATCGACGACTTATTCGACCAGTTGCAAGGGTCGAGCTATTACTCGAAGATTGACCTGAGGTCAGGCTATCATCAATTGAGAGTCCGGGACAAGGACGTCTCCAAAACAGCATTCAGAACTCGCTACGGCCATTACGAGTTTTTGGTCATGCCATTCGGGTTAACGAACGCGCCTGCGGTTTTCATGGATCTTATGAACAGGGTGTGCAAACCTTATCTTGACAAGTTTGTTATTGTTTTCATTGATGACATCCTGATCTACTCGAAGAGTCGGGAGGAACACGAGCAGCATTTACGACTCATTTTGGAACTCTTACGAACGGAACAGCTATATGCTAAGTTTTCAAAATGCGACTTCTGGCTTCGTGAAGTCCACTTCCTAGGCCACGTGGTAAACAAGGATGGGATTCATGTTGATCCATCCAAGGTAGATTCGATCAGGAACTGGCCTGCACCTCGTACACCAACCGAAATACGCCAATTCTTGGGTTTGGCGGGTTATTACAGACGGTTCATCAAAGACTTCTCAAAGATTGCACAGCCGCTTACATTACTGACACAGAAAGGTGTTGCTTACCGTTGGAGTAGTACACAGGAAACAGCGTTTCAGCACTTAAAGGATAGACTTTGTAGCGCACCTATCCTCTCATTGCCTGAAGGCACGGATGATTTTGTAGTCTACTGTGACGCATCTATCCAAGGTCTTGGATGTGTGTTGATGCAGCGGGATAAAGTCATTGCTTATGCTTCGCGCCAACTTAAGATCCACGAACGGAACTACACTACACACGATTTAGAGCTGGGAGCTGTTGTTTTTGCGCTCAAGATATGGCGACATTACCTGTACGGCACCAAGTGCACCATCTACACCGATCACAGGAGTCTTGAGTATATTTTCAAGCAGAAAGAATTGAACATGCGACAACGTAGATGGGTCGAGCTACTGAACGATTACGAATGTGCTATAAAGTACCATACGGGCAAAGCCAATGTGGTGGCTGACGCCCTCAGTCGAAAGGATACTACACCTAGGCGTGTACGAGCGTTGCAACTCACTATTCAGTCTAGTCTTCCTTCTCAGATACGGGATGCTCAAGTAGAAGCATTGAAACCAGAAAACGTCAGGGCTGAAGCCCTACGCGGTTCAAGGCAACGGTTAGAACAAAAGGCAGACGGCGCCTACTATGTAACAGGACGCATTTGGGTCCCACACTATGGCAACCTACGCGAGCTTGTAATGGAAGAAGCTCATAAGTCTCGTTACTCAGTACATCCTGGTTCGGATAAGATGTACCACGACCTCAGAACTACATATTGGTGGCCTAGCATGAAGGCCCACATAGCAACTTACGTTAGCAAGTGTTTGACTTGTGCGAGAGTCAAAGCAGAATATCAGAAACCTTCAGGCCCACTCCAACAACCTGAGACACCACAATGGAAATGGGAGCAAATTTCCATGGATTTTGTTACTGGCCTACCTAGATCTCAGCGCGGAAATGACACTATTTGGGTGATCGTGGATCGACTCACAAAGTCTGCACACTTCTTGGCTATCAAAGAAACAGACAAGTTCTCTACTTTAGCAGACATTTACTTGAAGGAAGTGGTTTCGAGGCACGGGGTGCCAACCTCTATTATCTCTGATCGTGACGCACGTTTCACTTCCGAACTTTGGCAAGCGATGCACAAATCCTTTGGCTCTCGTTTAGACATGAGCACAGCTTATCATCCTCAGACAGATGGGCAGTCTGAGCGCACTATTCAAACTCTAGAAGACATGCTTCGGGCGTGCGTAATTGACTTTGGCAATGGCTGGGAAAAACATCTGCCACTGGTGGAATTTTCATACAATAACAGTTACCACACCAGCATTAGAGCTGCTCCATTTGAGGCATTGTACAGGCGTAAATGCCGATCACCTCTTTGTTGGGCAGAGGTGGGTGACAGTCAGATCACAGGTCCAGAAATGGTAGTTGATACTACTGAAAAGATTGCTCAAATACGACAACGCATGGCGGCAGCTCGTGACCGTCAGAAAGCATACGCCGATAAAGACAGGAAACTACTCGAATTCCAGGTTGGGGATCGAGCACTACTCAAAGTTTCACCCTGGAAGGGTGTTGTTCGTTTTGGCAAAAGGGGCAAACTCAATCCACGATACGTTGGACCATTTGAAGTCATTGAGAAAATAGGCAAAGTGGCCTACAGACTGAACTTACCAGCTGAACTCAGTGCAGTTCACAACGTCTTTCACGTGTCGAATATGAAGAAGTGTCTGTCAGATGAGACCCTCATAGTTCCTTTGAAGGAGCTCACTATCGACGAACGGTTGCATTTTGTCGAAGAACCAGTTGAAATTACGGACCGGGATGTTAAGGTCCTCAAGAACACCAGAATACCTCTTGTTCGAGTTCGCTGGAACTCCCGTCGTGGCCCAAAGTATACCTGGGAACGAGAAGACCAAATGGAACTCAAATATCCCCAGTTGTTCGAAAACAATGCAACTACTACTGAGGCTGAAGCTACTACAAAATTTCGGGATGAAATTCCAAATCAACGGGGGGATGATGTGACACCCCAGGAAAACCAGTAAACTACACAACACAACACAACACAACACAACACAACTAGCTTCCTCAGTAACCATGTGCTAAATTTTGAGACGAAATTTCTTTCAAGTTGGGGATAATGTGACAACTCGAGTTTCCAAGATTTCCATCTTCGCATTTATTGCACGTTAATTTTTTTTTATGTTGTTTGTTACACGACTAGGTTGTTTCGCAGCACTTATAATTGTAAAACGTTAAATCGTATTGCGATTGATATTTTATATTTGGGATGCATAATATTTTTATATGTGAGTGTATGTTAATAAGGTTTTGTATTAATTTGCATGTTATAAATAAAGATGGAACCCTTACTGAAAACTATTACACATGAAAACACTATCTAGTGAAAACACCTTGTGTGTTTTCGTCCACTAGAGGACCAACGAAAACAGAGATGGGCCTTGGCCCAGTATTGAGTTATTATATATTTATTTTATCACAATCTTGACGGAGAAGCTTTTCAATTGACAAACCCTAATCACAACACACTCTCTCTCTCTCTCTACCCTTGGAACTCGACGGCAGCCCCCTCTCGGTCGAAGCCAAACCCTCCTTGTTCGATCTCTGGTTAGTGATATACATGTTCCGTTGACTTAGGATGCTTATCGTATGATCATGATATAATCTGTTTTAGATGATTTGGGGATATAATCTGAATTAGATGTTTGATTTCTGATATTAACATGTGTATTGAAAGTGCAGCCAAGTTAATGATTTTACATGTGATGGCATAGGAAATTGTCAGCAAACATGTGATCCATTCACTTTATTTGAGTTGAATTGATCTAGGTGATAAAGTACATGTGCTGACTTTGTACAAATACAAACTGAAAATCACGTGATGCATAGGGTATCGAGTTCAGAAATGATATGATTATTATCTCTGTTATTATATGTTAATTGCTGGTTCGGTGATGGCATGTAAAACTGTAACCGACATTGATGATGATGTATCGACGAAAACCCCACCCCATTTGAAAGATATCTGGACGAAATCACATAAGTGATTTCGGCACAAACAGTAGTCGGCCCATGTGTGTGTTTTCGGCCCAATGAGGGATTTCGGCCACATAGGGATTTCGAAATATAGTGTTTTCGGCTCTTGTGTTTTATTAACCTGTTAGTTTATTAACTTAGTTTATTTTATTAATTCAGTTAGTTGTTAATTAAGTTAATTAAGTTAACTCTATGGAAATATGTAACTTAATTAAGTGGGTAACCTTAATAATTGATAACACTGTTAGTTGACAAATTCTGTTAAGTTGTTAACTGGGTTAACTGACTTACTCTGTTTATTTATTTATTATTCCAATTAAGTGGATTAATTCTGTTATTCCATGAACTCTGTTAACGTTATGTAACTCTATTGGTTATTAACTCTGTTAGTTAATTAACCTTGTTAGTTCTGTAAACCCAATCAGTTTGTTAGTTCTGATTTGGATGCTAATTCTGTTAAGTGAATTACTGGACGGTCATATTAGAATAAACTACAAAAAGACCTTTATGTATAACATGGATTGTTTGAACATGATTAACTGATGTGTGTTATATGATATCAACTGTCAAAAATACTCTGTGATATTGATTGCATGCGAAATATTACGAACGTGAACTGATTGAGTATACGTGCACTATAGGGCTTGACTGATTTATTGTGAGCACTTAACTTAGCATACCGAGCAAACCAAGGTGAGTTCACACTCTTACCAAGGCATGGGATTCCCGGGGTTGGGAATGGGTTGATTGATTAATTACGCTTAAGAATTATCGGAATTACATACCATAGGCCTCGGGAGAGGAAGGTTAATGGTAGATACTGCTAGACTAGTGATACATATACTCCTCTTCGCACACACGCCGGGATTGGCCGCGATACTAGACCAATCTTCGCAAACATGCCTGGAATGGCCGCGAACTATACTTTAATCTTCGCAAACATGCCTGGAGGGCCGCGATACAAATATACCTAGTCTAGAGAACATATGGGAAACCCCCACTAAACTTCGCAAACATGCCTAGAGGGCCGCGATACCATTACATACGATACATGATTACTAAACGAACTTACGATTTACGATACAAACACTATAACTGAATAACCAACTGTGAACTCGCTCAACTAGTTGTTGACTCTCTGTTACATGCCTTGCAGGACCATAGGTACTCTTGGAGCTTGCACGGGAGGCGCGGTCGTTGTGGGCACGGATTTTTGGATGTTATGATACACTTTTTGTGACACTTCAACTAAATACTTATGTTGGGTTTTTACATTATTGCTTCCGCTACACACTTGTTTATGTTTGGTTTTGAAAACACCTATTGTATTGATGAATGACTTTTACTATTTACTTATATGTTCAATATGATTGGTGGCTTGATCCTGGTCAGTCACGCCTCCAAGCGGTGGTACTCCGCAAGTGGATTTTGGGGGTGTGACATAGTGAACAAACAACAACGTTAATGCCTACATTTATCTATAGTTCTGTGTAGTATATGGGTTGGGTATAAAAAATATGCAATAATATTAATACAAATACAAATTAAAAATCTCAAAAAGGTTATTTGTAGGCCACACTGAATGTCAAACTCGTAAGATTATCATCTTTATCAACACTTAACGATTTAAGTGCATCTCTACTTTTGACTCTGAAAAAACTATGTGTAAACCATGTGAAAACACTGGTTATTTTAAAAACAATCCAATTATTCATTAATTGAAATTAATTTATCGTCATCGTGAAACACATAACGAGAAAATATTGTCTTTTTTGCTCTCGTGTATTACATTGGGGCTGAAAAATTACACAATGTGAATTGAAAAAAATACATATTTTTTGAATTATTAATTTTTTTTAACTTATATGCTTTTTGTATAGTTTAATAGTAAAGGCGGACTATAGGAGGAATTTAAATTATATAATTAAAATTATAGATAATAATGAACACCAGTTTGGAAATAATTTAGGTAAGAACTTAAATATGAAATTATATCAATTATTATAAAATACGATATTAAATATTTGATACACCAAGAATTTTGGTATTCATTATTATAAATCTATAAAGAATTATTTCTACATTTATAATAAGTAACTAGTGGGAAAGCACGCGCGTTGCGGCGGGTATCCCGACTGATATCATATTTATTTATGATATGTATTATAAATGTTGACTTTTAAGCATGAAGTTTGTTAGTTACAAAACCCAACATGTCACTCTTATCTTACAAAACGAAACATGTAAGTTATGATAAATTAACTTGAAATACGTAACAATGGTTGGATGAAAGAACAAATATAGCATATCACCTAGGACTGAATAAAATTAACTGGAAATCAGTATCATAAATGAAACCAAAAGTTAAGGTGTAATCTTTGTTGGCCTGCAGTTCGCATGATTTGTTTCACCTGGTTTATCTTTTAAAGTATTGTGGTAGTATCATTAATATATCAATTCATGAATTGCATAATTGACATAAAAACCATGAATACATTAGTTAGTAAAGGAGATAATGGAAGTAGAAATCATTACCAAACTGGACCTTATGTTTCTTTTTCATTTAGTTATTTGTTTGTTTTTTACTACTTTAGTAGTAGGCTTGTTTATTTATTTAATTTTTTAATATGGACTTCCTAGTTTGTTTGTATAAAGAAGTGATCATTTGACTTCTGGCCAAATGGCCCAAAAATGTACTAAAATGCTTAAAGGTAAGAAGAAAAGGTCGTCTGAAAGCCATTGACAAATTATTTTAAATCGGGGGACCATAATAACCACGTCGAACGAGATAGTATGATCAATATAAATAAGGTTTGAATGTCTCATTGATTTCATCCATACTGGTTGTCCATCGTTCATCATCTTCCCAATCGTCTTGTTCGTTAGTTTGCTGGTGAGCTGGGGTGTTTAGTGGTGTGGACATCGTACCAATACATCCATGGTCTTCTCTATTTATTTGATTATGTTGTATGTGTGCATGGACGTTACTAAGAAACCATTTTTTTTGTTAATACAAATAACGTGGACTGTGTATACGCTGTAAACTATATGAATAGTGAAAGTTGTTGTGGGTGTACCAGGTGGGTTGTTTTTCTTTTGATTTGTTAGTGAATCCTTTGGTTGATGATAATCACTTAAGGATGGTTCAGTGGAAGCCATACTTTTCCCTTTGTTATCATCCTTGACTTGTGGGGTTGTTGTTTCAGTGGTACCTGCGTATTATGAATGTTAACGCATGCAATACAAATTATTTGTGTAACTATTTGTTTTGAAGTATAGTGGGCGCAGTTGATGTACCTGACTTCTCTGAATGGAACTAAGTTATCGGCTACAGAAAACAAAATCTGTCTAACCCATTGATTATTCTAAAAGGTCTGTGTAATATCTTTTATGTGATCGTAAAAAGGATGGGCATTCAGAAGACGAGATAGACAAAGGCTTGAGGTGGCGGTTGCGTTTGGTTGTCGTGTTGTCTTTTCCGGCTTAACTAAGATGAGAGCACTTCTGATTGGTCTTGGACCACAGCAATTGAACTACTGAACGGAAGATGGTGGTCGTTGAATCCCGAAAATGGGAACGATACTGCTAGCGGTTGTGATCAACTGGAGAGCAAAGATGAAGGTTGTGGTTGGATCTGATGTGATAGCTCAGATGACTTCACACAATTGCGGCGGTGCTCCAATTCAAAGATGTCGTGATTAGACGTCGTTGAATTAACAAGATGGTGATGCTATCCGGTCATGGAGGTTACTTTTTCCAGAAGATGCAACATCTGCAGGTTTGATTCGATGATGATTTTAGAACCATTTCAAACTGAATTGATTCACATGACGGTGTGTTTCTTTTTTATATATATAAAAAAACTTTCATCAAAGTGGTTATAACGATTTATTTGATTCTCAATGATAGTCATTTAAGCAAGATCGGTTACGACACTTGATAAAATGAACAGATTATTTAAGTTACACTGTATTTAACAAAAATAATTAATTTCAATTATATGTTTATTTATTGATTTATTTGAGTTTTCAACTCCACGAGGAGTTTGGTTTTGATAACTTATTATTTAAATATATTTGTGAAATATTATTAATTTATACATTTATCTGATAATCATACAAATATTGATGAGTAGTACTGATGAAAAATTGTATATATTTATCTTAATTTTAGGTTACAAAGGTGCCGAAATCACTAAAATGCCCCTAAAGTGTCTTAAATTTTTGGGAAATGCGCAAGTTTACCCCCTCTAAAATAGTTTAGCTCTCTTGTACATGTTGCTTCAAAATGTGTACACAATGTAAAATTACCAAAAGGGTAAAAATCCTAGTTCTCTTAATAAGGTAATAATATTATTAATTTTATACATTTATTTTAATTATAGGTTACAAAGGTTCAAAAATCACTAAAATGCCCCTAAAGTGTCTTAAAATTTTGGGAAATGCGCAAGTTTACCCCCTCTAAAATAGCTTGGCTTTCTTGTACATGTTGCTTCAAAATGTGTACACAATGTAAAATTACCAAAAGTTTAAAAATCCTAGTTCTCTTAATAATGTAGTATATAAGTATAGATTATTTATATTTATACATACTATTAAATCATGAAAATTCCAAAGGTTACATGTCTAGCCTTTAATTTAATCAATTAATTCCTTTAATTATTATAAAACTTTTATTTAATTCCTTAATTTAATTCAATTAATGGAAGACATAAGTGGGCATGGATTCCATGGATGAAATGTCTAGATTGCCCTCAAAGTGTCTTAAAACTTTAGACAATGTCCAAGTTTCCCCCCTCTAAAATGGCTTGCTTCATTTGTACAAGGTGCTACAAAATTTGTACCTAGGCAAAATTACGAAAAGGGTAGAAAACACAGTTCTCTTAATATAGGATTGATTAAAAGTTTAAAAATCCTAGTTCTCTTAATAAGGTAGTATATAAGTATAGATTATTTATATTTATACATACTATTAAATCATGAAAATCCCAAAGGTTACATGTCTAGCCTTTAATTTAATCAACTAATTCCTTTAATTATTATAAAACTTTTATTTAATTCCTTAGTTTAATTCAATTAATGGAAGACATAAGTGGGCATGGATTCCATGGATGAAATGTCTAGATTGCCCTTAAAGTGTCTTAAAACTTTAGACAATGTCCAAGTTTCCCCCCTCTAAAATGGCTTACTTCATTTGTACATGGTGCTACAAAATTTGTACCTAGGCAAAATTACGAAAAGGGTAATGGAGATAATGGAAGTGGAAATCATTACCAAACTGGACCTTATGTTTCTTTTTCATTTAGTTATTTGTTTGTTTTTTACTACTTTAGTAGTAGGCTTGTTTATTTATTTAATTTTTTAATATGGACTTCCTAGTTTGTTTGTATAAAGAAGTGATCATTTGACTTCTGGCCAAATGGCCCAAAAATGTACTAAAATGCTTAAAGGTAAGAAGAAAAGGTCGTCTGAAAGCCATTGACAAATTATTTTAAATCGGGGGACCATAATAACCACGTCGAACGAGATAGTATGATCAATATAAATAAGGTTTGAATGTCTCGTTGATTTCGTCCATACTGGTTGTCCATCGTTCATCATCCTCCCAATCTTTTTGTTCGTTAGTTTGCTGGTGAGCTGGGGTGTTTAGTGGTGTGGACATCGTACCAATACATCCATGGTCTTCTCTATTTATTTGATTATGTTGTATGTGTGCATGGACGTTACTAAGAAACCATTTTTTTGTTAATACAAATAACGTGGACTGTGTATACGCTGTAAACTATATGAATAGTGAAAGTTGTTGTGGGTGTACCAGGTGGGTTGTTTTTCTTTTGATTTGTTAGTGAATCCTTTGGTTGATGATAATCACTTAAGGATGGTTCAGTGGAAGCCATACTTTTCCCTTAGTTATCATCCTTGACTTGTGGGGTTGTTTTTTCATTGGTACCTGCGTATTATGAATGTTAACACATGCAATACAAATTATTTGTGTACCTATTTGTTTTGAAGTATAGTGGGCGCTGTTGATGTACCTGACTTCTCTGAATGGAACTAAGTTATCGGCTACAGAAAACAAAATCTGTCTAACCCATTGATTATTCTAAAAGGTCTGTGTAATATCTTTTATGTGATCGTAAAAAGGATGGGCATTCAGAAGACGAGATAGACAAAGGCTTGAGGTGGCGGTTGCGTTTGGTTGTCGTGTTGTCTTTTCCGGCTTAACTAAGATGAGAGCACTTCTGATTGGTCTTGGACCACAGCAATTGAACTACTGAACGGAAGATGGTGGTCGTTGAATCCCGAAAATGGGAACGATAGTGCTAGCGGTTGTGATCAACTGGAGAGCAAAAATGAAGGTTGTGGTTGGATCTGATGTGATAGCTCAGATGACTTCACACAATTGCGGCGGTGCTCCAATTCAAAGATGTCGTGATTAGACGTCGTTGAGTTAACAAGATGGTGATGCTATCCGGTCATGGAGGTTACTTTTGCCAGAAGATGCAACATTTGCAGGCTATAACTTTCTTAAATATGGGATTCAAACAATTGAAGAAACAAAGGGTATTCTGGTTCCTTCCCTTTTGAACTCCTTCCCCCATTAATTTTCAAAAGGCTATAACTTTTTCATACGTTAATATTTTTAAAAATAAAATTACACCGTATTAACGAGCATTTCGCCCTCTTTAATTCGAGCAGTCTATTGCTATAGTTTTCTAAAAAAATTACATGATTTTGAATTCCCATTACGTGATTTGAAAACCCAGCATGACTACGTGATTTCTGAATACCCATTACGTGATTTCATTATAGTATGTGAAACCCCACTAAGTGATTACATAATTACGTAACCATAGCCGACTATGTATTATTATGTGACTACGTGATTTTGAATACTCATTTTATGATTACATGATTTCGTTGTAGTATTTTATGTGATACCACACTGAGTAATTATGTAATTACGTATAAACAAAAACATGTAATTCATAATATTTCATATGAAATACCAAATATTCCAGGTCCAATCACGTATTAAGGATAAATTATATACAAAACAATAGCCAAATGAACCTATAATAACCACATAATGTCGTATATTGGAGATTTAATCACGTAATAAAAGCATGAACAACCAAGTTCTTACTATTGAATGTGTAATTACGTAATAAGCATATTGTAATAACATCAGTAACAAATCATATTGAATGTGTAATCACGTAATGAATTTATACTGAATGTGTAATCACGTAATAGTTTATGTTGAATGTGTAATCACGTAATGGGTATTCAAAATAACGTAATTAGGTAATGAACTAACGTGTATTCAAAATCCTGTATTTTTTTTAAGAAAACTATAGCAATGGGGTGCTCGAATTAAAGAGAGTAAATTACTCGTTAATAAGATGCATTTAAAAAAAATATTAACGTATAAAAGTGTTACAGGCGTTTGAAAATCAAGAGGGGGTTGTTTAAGTAAGAAATAACTAAATTACCTTTCAAGGCAAGAACACTTGTCATCCTCCCTTGATCGCAGTAAAGATATTCCCGTACCAAAAGATAAAGAGGTAAAATTGACAATTAAATATAAGGTAATTTATGCGTCATTATTGCATTTGCATGTCACCAACGCATGACACCTGGTTTTTCTTCTCTCCTTTCTTTTTCCTTTTACCGGTGTCGGATATCATATTCATCCGCCGTTCAAAAAAAAGGATATCATATTCACATATTTCAATGGATAGATTTCGTTAAAATATATATTTACACATGTTTATTAATCATATATTATCAAAACTAATTGTTGACCCTGTTTTTATACGGCTAATATCCAAATGGGGATACATTTTTGTTTGATTAACAGTAAATCTAAATTTCATACAACAAGTGTTCAAATGAAAAATATTAAAGGACATACTAGTGGTTAAAGTGTGTATGTTAGAAAATCTAGTAATTAATGTTAAAAAATAGAAATCTTAAGATCCCGGATACATAGAACAAACCAACAAATCTACAATGGTTGTGAGTAACTCTATGTGGTGTGGTGATATTCCTAATCACCACCATCATCCTCCACATAGACATTAAATCACTCCACCCTCATTTACTACCCTATATGGTGTGGTTCAGGACCCCATCAATCAAATTCCCCCAATTAATTCAAGTAGGGTCGTGGTCGGCATGGAATATCCATGCTCACCACTTATGGATTTGTGAGGGGGTGGTGTACCACGCGAATCATGTCCGATGTGGCAACCCATGGCCCAAACCACCATCCACATACCCCACAACCTAAGTACAATATAACTTGTTGAATAGCGACATATTTTTCTAGATAACTATCTGAAAATTACAGATGGTCAACAGATTGGGTTGCAACTAAAGGTGTGATTGATTTTGTGCGGCTATGCAACAAACCAACAGTTTTCATTTCAATTCCTTTCTCACCAAGCTCATAAAAATGAAACTGAAATTTCAATTTCAACAAATTCCATAAACCAAACACATTCAAAGATGTAATTCATATTCCAGTTCTTTTGAATTCCATTAAAGTCCATGAACCAAACGTACCTTAACCGTTATTTTAACAACCCAATTATTTATGGTACATGAAACATATCCCTCAAACCTATTAAAAAATCACAGGGCGTTTCTTGTACCGCTTGTGAGGAAACGGGTTAAGCTGAGAAGATGACAAATTGATTCAATCAACAAAATGAATATATAAATTTTGTCAATATTGAAAATGAAAGAAGCTTCGAGCTTTAGAGGCGTTAGGATCCATGGCGGAGAGAAAGACACAATACCATGTTGTGAATGTGTTGAAGATAACTCGAATACTGTATAAATGGTAAAGTTTCAACAACCGTTAACACTTGGGTTGATTGAACCCGCCCCGAATGTCATGAATATAGTAAGTTGGCGAGGATTTGACTGAAAGTATTGCAGCGTGTAACATTTGTGGAGGCTGAATATGAATAGTTTAGCGTATGTTATGGAAATAAAAATACACTATTTTGATAAATATCTAAGAAAAGTAAGATTCTGATAAATAGTTTTTCAACCAACATTGAAAAAACAAGCTCCGTATGGATTAGAGGTGCTAAACGGGTCGTGTTCGCGGGTTGGCAGGTTCAACCAGGCCCGAACCTGAAAATTTTACACGAACCCGAACCCGACCCGAACCCGAAAATCGTATCAAACATATGAACCCAAACACGACCCGAAGTTTTGTGGGTTGACCCGAACACGACCCGTTTAACCCGATTTTTTTTATTTTTTTCTGAAATTAATATATTAAAATTAAAATTTACTTAAAAAACACAAATGTATATAACACAACTATATTAAATTATAAAATCTAATGCTAATCTCACTTTTTAAGTTATAATTGTGGCATAAAATACACACTCCATTTAATTTATGACATAAAAGAAGTTGTAAAAAATAAAATATAATATAAATGGGTTAAACGGGTCAACCCGCCAACCTGATCGGGTTGACCCAAACCCAACCGGTTAACCTAAATGGGTTTGCGGGTTCAACATGAAAGTAACCCGAACCCATCTAGGCTAAACCTAAACCCGCGAATCTCGTGTTATGTTCGTGTCGTGTTTTCGAGTCGTGTCCGAAATTCACACCCCCTAGTATGGATAGATTGTATTTGTGAAGTTCGCAGGAGAAATCCAAATCAATATTATTCTATTGAAATATAGTTAAAAATTAAATAATTAAAAAAAAGAGAAATATAGTTAAAAAGAAATTAATTAAAGAGTAAACTGCCATTTTGGTCCATGTGGTTTAGTCACTTTTGCCACTTTAGTCCAAAACTCAAACCTTTTGCATCTGGGTCCCTGTGGTTTCAGTTTTATTGCCATTTTGGTCCAAAAATGAAATCAGGTCATATTTGTCTTATAAAATCATGCTATTTTGTCCCCTTTTCTCAGGTGCAAAATGGTCATTTTTTTTTTATAAATAAATACCAGATTTTATAAGACAAATATGACCTGATTTGCCTATGAGGAAAAGAACAAAATTGCAGGATTTTATAAAACAAATATCACCTGATTTCATTTTTGGACCAAAATGGCAATAAAACTGAAACCACAAGGACCCAGATGCAAAAGGTTTGAGTTTTAGACTAAAGTGACAAAAGTGACCAAACCACAGGGACCAAAATGGCAGTTTACTCATGTACTCTTAATTCAAAGAAAAAGATTTTGTTTCGATGAGCAACGCCCATTGTGTGCAAATAGTCCATCAAAATACCCTTTAAAAAGGCCCATCTCTTTTGAATGGGACATGTGGGCTTGAATGTTCTGGCGTTAGGCACTTATGCTTCATTTGAAAGGCCCACAATAGCGTTACATGATGAAGAGGTGGTCTCAAGTCTCAACAAGATTTCTGTAACGGTGTTTTTAGCTTTTAAGATAACATTATCTCTAAGATTTTAAGCCCCTCAACATACTTTTATATGTTTTTTTTTCTTTTCAAAACAAGTTGAATTCCATAGTTGTACTTTATCAACCACAAACTTAGATGTTATGGACAAGAAAGTTCGTAAAATAAATTCTTTACAGGTGATAAATCATGTCAATCTCGCGTCCTTTTTGCTAGTGGATATGATATAAGGCCCATTCGGCCCATGCATGCGAGTTAAGCAGGTGGGCAAGATCAATATCCTAGCTAGGAATGTTACATGGGGATACATGATGTCGTCGTGTTGTAGGGTTGCCAAAGGGTTGGAACTCAATGGCGGACGCTGGAATTATTTTATGTGGGTGCGAACGAGGACTTCAACCAACCTTTCAGGAGGTGCGATCGGGATTTTTGCCTATAAAATACACTAATTATTTTGGGGGCGCCCGCTCACCCAAGTCTTCACTTGAGCCTGCCCCTGTTGGAACCTTTCTCAAGAGAATAATTGGTCAACCAAAGGGGGGGGGGGGGGGGGGGGATTGAATGGATTTCGACATAACCAATCCAAGGAAAAAATGCATGTTGCAGGCTAGGGTTGAATGCATGTAGTGGAACGTGACGGACCAAATGTTTGAAGGGTGATACCATGTGAAGAGTAGTCGAATGTATTTGGAAGAATGTTGATAATACGCAAACGAAGTGAACGATCCCTGTAGATTCAAGATCGTTGCATGATCGGATGATCCTCGTGTGACGATTCCATGACAAAACTAAATTGAATATATCCGGACATATCAATTACAATATTCTAATTTAACATTAGTAATTTAATGAAAAATAAATTAACACTAGTAACGAACCCACCATTAATTCTTTTATTATAAACTCTAAATTTTAAAATGAAAGTCACGTCGTGTATGCCATCCATTGCGAGGACCATTGGGGCCTTTGCCGACAGATCTTCGTCCTCTGTGATCGCCAAATTACAATCCCCACATGTACATCTTATTCACGCATTTTAATAATTGTACTTCAGATGTCATAATTTTGATTTGAAATTTCAATAAACAACTCTCAAATAATTCATAGTATTTATTTAGTGACGACACCAGCTGCCAAACTTCCAAAATCTATGTCCATTTGTAGGATAGGTGAGTTAAGATTTGTCTCCTTTAAACACAACAAAAATCAAGTGTCTCTACATAACAATTTTACATTTTTCCTTTTTCTTCTTTTGAGCACAAATAATAATAATTATTATTTCATGGGTTTGCGATCTTCTTGATGAGAGATTCACAAGATGTATCCAAAACGAATGTAAGATGATTGGGATGTCGATGCTTAAAGTGGTGTGCTTAGAATAAAAATGTTGCGAGTCCTGAGATGTTGGTCCTGTGGTCAAAAGGCCTGCCCTCCATAGTTGAGACGTCTGTTCGATTCACGCTTGGGTCATTTTCGAGGGAAATCTGGGTGAAGGGACGAATCGGGGCTTTAATCCCTGGTTCGGACCTAACAGGGGGCGAGGGTTTACGGATTACATCCGGTTCCCACGCATCAGGGGGCACAATTTCATGGCGGTCGAGGAGTCCATCTTGAACATAGCCAGGAGAAGGGTGGGTTTACACGTGAGTTTCTTTGCTGTTAAAAAAAAAAAGAAAAAAAATGTTGTGAGAACTTATCTCAGTATGATGAATGTGCTGCATCACAAGGGCATGTAAGTGGGAGCCTTGAATTAATACATAACAAATACCGTACAGCAAGTTTCCATCTATCAAGGTTATTTCCTCTAGTGCAATTTCAGGCTCTAGAGTTTTGTTTGTTAGAACACAATGTTTTGTCTATTGTACCATTCTATAAGTAGGGTTGGCAATTTCAGACACGGGCACGAAAACATGACACGAAACGACACGACACTACCTTAACAGGTTTGTGTTTGACATTTAACAGGTTTCTGTCTTAACCAGGTCGACACAATAAGACATGTTATATTTCGTGTCTATACAAGTTAAAAACCCGTTAAATGTTAATAATGTTTATTAAAAAAAAGGAAGTGGGGTGGGGTTTTGATATACGTGACCTTGACAAAGGAAAAACATAACCCAAATTTTGAAACATCAAACATCACAACTCTAGGGCGTGTTCATGTCTTCACAGGTCGTGTTCGTGTTTTAACAGGTTGTATGATATGCTAGTAAGTTTTTTCGTGTCTTAACAGGTCGGTTTCATGTAACATGTTTATTATCATGTTCGTGATTGGAGAAAAACTGACACGATACGAGTTTGTGTCGTACTGGTGTTTACATGTTTCTTAACAGGTCATGTCTGACACAATATGCTAGCCTCTATACGGGAGACACAATATTTTTGGTTTCTATAAAAAAACCATTTTCCTCAAAAAAAAAAAAAAAAAAAAAAAAGAAAGAAAGAAAATCGGAATTTGATGGAATATGTTGTAATCATGTGGATAAATTGTCAAAAGATTCTATCAGAAAAATTAACGATCAATCGGTGGATGGAAATAATCTTTCCTTTGAGAATGAAATAAAAGCTAGAAACCAACAAAATATTAAAGAAGTGGCTCCTGACTCTATAATGGTAGACCAACGTGAATCATACCAACAGAATGTTGTCTTCTTTCTCTTGAACATTTCCAAATTTTACATCAAATCCATGACATGAGTACATGCTTGAGTGAATACGAATGTATCACATGTCTCCTTCACGGGTATGCTTTCATGGGGTTCAAGACTTTAGCCAAAACTAATAAACCAAAACAGATAATTGGTGTAGTTGATCAATATCGGTATGTTTAACCACGAGTGTAAGTAGATATTGCTTATTGAATGTGTAATACACCCATCACACTAATGATATTGTCGGTTTTACCTCCATTGGCTTATGACTTTGTTTTGATGACCAAAAGTCTCATTATATAAGAACAAACCCATATACTAGATATGGGGAAGGATCCACTAAAAAGTGGATTTTGCCTAAGTAGCCTAAGAAGGATTGTGATGATGACATGTAGCACACCTAACCTAATAAGTAGGAATAAAGGGCATTTTGGTCTAAATAGGAGTGAAAATGACATGTGACACTCCTTTTGTTTTTTAAAAATACAACAAAAAAAATCTAGTACAAAAAAATCTAGCACAAAAAATCTAATACAAAAAAATCTAGCACAAAAAATCTAGTAAAAAAATATAGCATAAAAAATGTAGCAAAACAAATATAGCACAAAAAAATGTAGTACAAAAAAAAATATAGCACGAAAAAATTCCGCAAAAAAATGTAGTACAAAAAAATCTAGCACAAAAAATTGAGAAAAAAAATTCAGTACAAAAAATTTAGCACAAAAATATAGTACAAAAATCCAGCACAAAAAAATGTTATAAAACATAGAAATACAACACATTTTAGTGGGTTTTTTTAGTTTTCATATTTTATATAGCAATATGGTACTCAAATTAAAGATAAAAAGACGCTTGATTTTATGGTGAAATTTTTATGAAAAAATAATGTCGTATAAAAAAGTTATGAACGTTTAAAAAATTGGGGTGAAATATGCATATGCCTTGCATGTGGAGAGAGAAAGTTTATAAATATGATTTTCCCAAGATACCCTTGCACTCCTCCTTTCTCCTATACTTTCATCTTAACCATTGATTTGAAAAATGAATGGTTAAGATTCCTTCTCATCCTACTACTTAGGGAAAATTAATTTTTAATTTGATCTTACCCCTACTAGATATTGATAAAAAAAAATGTTATTTAGTATTTATACTTGTTTTTCACGCGTTTATTTGACAGTTAAGTGACACATATTCACTAAAGGTCTGCAACCTTTACCAAAGTGTTACAAGCTTCTATCAGGGCACATAAGGAGATGAAGTTTTATTTCACACTCAGGGGACACCGATCCGATTCACTAAAGGTTTGCCACTAATCATAGTAAAGTGTACAAGCTTCTATCAGGGCATATGATGAGATGAAGTTTTATTTTATAATTCATATGTGAAATTAATAACGAGGAGTTTAAAGAAGTGAGCTACTTTTTTCTCCCTCGGCCAACCACCAACGTTGTTGACTATATCCACCCACCTCGTGCTTAGATATGTAGCCGCCATCGCCATCATAATAATGCTTAATAAGGATAGCTTCCAAGAGGGTTGGGGTTGTAATGCTTCAGATCTGTGATGCTAGATTAACGAGATTTAGATCTGCGTTGTTGGAAAACAAGGTTAACATACGTGTGATGCGAGAGTGGTCAATTTTCCAGCCAATAATTCACTGGCCATGACGCTCTGAGTTGAACCTGTAAAAGAACAGATGATTGCTAAAGCCAAAATTACAATTCTAATCAAGAAATAAACAAGTTATGAAGTCCCCCCCCCCCCCCCCAAATAAAGTAAATATTGAACACTAACAGAGCATCTGTTTGAAGACTCAAAGATCTGTTGAAGAAATGAAGACTCTATTGATGAAGACTGAAGCTCTGTTTGATAAAGCACTAATTAGAAGACAAAACATCCGTTAAGGCCTGAACAGATGTTTAGTACATATAAACACAGGTTTCCAAAACAGATGATATAAATGTAACAATGTCTAAAAAACATTGTCTGGGAGTCTTAGAATAGATGTTAAGATCTATCAGATGTTTCTAATATCTCAGAAATCTTTTCTGTTAGCAATGTTGGATGTTGCTTTCAGGGTGATGTCAGCCCTGATTGCAAATAGATTTTTGTACTTGTATATATAAATCTCACATGTTAGAGATCTAATTAGCACTTGACGTTCCTTTTGTATGAACAAAATTATGTGATCAGGCTGAGGGGGAGTGGATCGTATTTGTAATTCGTAAACTTTTGGTTATAAATGGAAAAAGTTATGATTACTTTCCAAGTTTGTGTGAGTTTAATTTGACTGCAATTCATTTTATTCTCATTTATGATTCATTAAATTCACTAACACTTCATCATTTCACACAAAAACACACACAAATTGAAACTCAGATCCTAACAATTGGTATCAGAGCTTGGTCACATTAAACTTGATTTCACAATCAGTTTAATACAAAAAGATCAGCTTATATAATTGATAACCAATTGTTTGTTTAATCGAATTACTGAGTCAAAGTATTAAATTCACAAATTTTTTGAATGATACTCTGTTTTTTTCACAAAGATCAGAAGGATTTCGCAAAACAATCACGATCCCCACAACACTGGTTTCAGTAATAAGCCTCTAATGCTTGTCATATCAGAATACAATATCTAGCAACGTCGAATGACACATGTTCTAGCTTAACAGAACACTTGATGTTGGAAGTCCGTTATATTCGGACCATATGTTCTAATGGTACCTAGTACCGAAGATCCAAGAGTTCAAGAGCTAAAGAAACCAGAAAACTATTCCGAGCAGGATTTTCAAAAATTTGAGTTAGATGCAAAAGCATTCGGTATTGTTGCTATGGCTCAACCAAATGAAATCTATGTCGGCCTATTACACTGTAATAATGCAAAAGAGTTGTGGGATGCTTTAAAAGAAAAATTTTGTGGAACAAAGGATGTGATTGAAAACACCTATGAAATTCTCACCCAACAATATGAGACCTTCAGTCATGTTAAGGGAGATACCTTAACTCAACAGTTTGAGAGATTTACTTGTTTGATAAGGCTCATACAAAAAGCTTTTATCAGCACCAGTGTCAATAGGATCTTGGCATAAAAGTTGTTGATAAGGAACATACACGTAATAACGTCAGAGTTTGTAAGTTCCGCTTAAATAGATCCTAGAAACCGACCCGTTTGTAAATCGGATTCGAATCGTACTAAATAAAGATGCAAATTTTTATTACTTGTTATTATTTATATATTAATTTTATTATTTTTATATTGTCTGTTACATTAATTAATAACACACCACACTTAAACTTCACCATTCAAACAATATCACTCAACACCTCTCAAACGACATCCTCCAAAACCCAAACACCATGGCCCAAACAACATAGCGCAAAATCCAGACGATATGCAGTATAGTTTGATACCCAATCCCAAATGACAACACCCTCCCTTCCAAACAACATTCACCTGCAACTTCCCATCATTCCCAAACGTGAACCCGCTAAACCGAACACGCTTAGTTCTTGACCATTTGACTCCTTTATTGTCCCATTTAAATCGGATTTTATGGAGAAACTTATTACAATCATCAATCACTCATTAACACCACTTAATTCATATAATTAAAACTACATTAAATTCACCATTAAAGTTTTTCAAGAACTTGAAAGGTTTTGACATTCACCATAGGACTTTAAACCGGTCCTAAACGATTCCTCTAAACTTTTCACAACTTCCTCCACTCTCAAAACCTGCAAACAACCTCTCTAATCCACGAATTCAAGTGAAGAAGGATCTAGAGCTCGAAACTTCATCTCGCGATTTCTCCTTCATTCCTCAGTGAAATTTGGTAATTTTGGAGCCTTTTCCATTTAATTTTTCATACTCTACAAAACCCATCTATCCATTTCTGTGATAGAGGGCAAATAATTCCAAATTTTGAATATCTTGATTTTAGGGTTCTTGGACAATCAAATTTGGGGCTTTTAAATCTAGAGTTGTGTTTTGATGAAACTGAATATCCTAAACTAATCTTGAATATGTTAGTATAGATTATGAAAATTTTGAGAATTATTGGATCTTGTATGGATTTATTGGACAATTTAGTTTGTTATATTAGTTTAGTAAATTCATGTAAAAATAAAAGATAATCATAGTATCATATCCCAATCTTGTAATCTGATTTTTCAATATATAATCTAGAAGTGAAATTTTTATAACAATAATCATATTTAATTCGCTAAAACCTTTGGCTTTGATACCAACCGTGACACCTTACCAGATGAGGGTGAAAAGTACAAAATTGATACCCACTTAAACAGAAAACGCTTATTACATTAACATAACTATAAGGTACAAAAGTTAGACACTTAAATGATACAACATTACATCTAGTCCACAAAATTTCACTAGACACTACGGGTCTAGTGTTCAACGCTTCCTCCGGCCACACAGGCTCGGAACCTATGGCAACAGTGGTAGGATATTTTGAATACATTTTGACCACTGTTTGGTACCATTTTCTTGTTAGTTGACTGCAAACATGAGAACACATGGACACATGAGTTTTGAAGATCCTGTTATAGATCTTGTGACCATGTGATGATTTTTGAACATTTGTCTAGTCCTCTTGTAAGATCAATCAACGGAAATTCCATTTTTACCTAAACCTTTTTGTGAATAGATAAATGCACACAGTTGCTTAATGACCATTATTACCCTAAATTCTGACTCTTCAGTGTTTTATGTTTATACTCTTTTCTTCTTACTTCAGAAGTTTTGAGATGAACACACTTCTGAGTTTTTGTGAATTTCTTCTTCCCTTTTTACCCTTCCCATTTATAAGTAATGAATTACTTACTGGGAGGTCTTTGAGAGAAAAACCTTAATCCAATATCATTTTGTCGTAATGTTTTGAGAGAATTGGTCATGTTTGCATAAGTTTTTCAACTAATATCACATTACATATGATACGGATTATGTTGACCCCTGATTTTCTTAATGTATTTTTAACAAAGTTGATTTGTTCCTTTTGAGGAACTCAACCTGTTTTTCAACACATAAGATCAAATGACTAAAGTTTTAATTTCCCTCTTTTTAGGTTAACAAAACACCAATGTTTTTAAGAACATAGGTTTTGTTAATCTGAGGTTCATACTTGTGCATCTGATATAATGAAGACATCACAAATTTCATAACAATAGTTGAAATCAATTTTGAAAATAAGAATTAATCTTCATAGTTCAACAGATATGTTTTCAGATCTAGAAACCATGAGTGTCTTGTGCATGAAATCACTTGTTGTGTGAAATTTGTGTGTTATATGACATCTTGGTTGATTTACAGATTTTTGAATCACCACTTTGAACATGGTTTACTCGGTACTCTGTTTTTCAACTAAATACAACCAACCTTAGTATCAATGGATTTTGAGCTGAACTGTTATGTCAAATTGATTGTTAGATCGAATTTGACTGTCCAAGCTCTGATACCAATTGTTAGGATCGGAGACTCTCATGATTGTGTTTGTTTGTATGATTTGAACAATGAATGAATATGAAACTATGTAAAGTGCAGCGGAAATGAAAACAAACGTTGTAAACACAATCAAGGAGAAAATAGTTTTGAAAAAGCATATGCAATTCATTTAGTCAAAAGATTTACAATACGAATCAAATGATTACAATCATGCTTACAAACTAAGCTCCCCCTCAGCCTGATGCCCCAAGGTTGGATTGCCCAAGATGAAAGGATTGAATTGAGGAGAAGAACTCTCTCAAAACGAATCAAATGTAACAGTACAGAGTACTACTCCATTTATAGACAAACCAAACCACTGAAGCATCTCAGCTGACGTCACCATGAAAGTGACATCTAACAAACTAACAACCTGTATCTACTGTCTTCATACAAACACTGCTAAACCTAACAACTGACTATACATGAATCAGATGATATACTAAACTACTGCTCTTCCTAATCATCAGTGCTTTCCTCAAGGTTGATCAGTCCTTGATTGGGCAGTGCTTTGTCATCAGAAGTTTGTACCAGCAGTGCTTAGTATCTAGCAGTCTTCTAGGCTTCATCAGTGGTTAGGCATAATCATCAGTAGTTGTATGCGGGCAGTGGATATAAGTCCTTCAGCAGTTGTAATCACTTTCAAGGGAGAAGACTTAGTGTAATCAACTGCTTATTTCGAATCCACTGTTGTGACCTGGTTTTGGCTTTCATTATATGTTCCTCTGGTAGGGTTCAATCCCAACAATCTCCCCCTGGAACAGATAATGCCAAAACCTTTCATTATTCTGGATCTTTATTCCTCATCAGAAGTTCCCTTGCTTTTCTTTTAAATTCTTCTTCAAATTCTTTGGAACTTGTGTCATCTTCATCCCTGCTAAGTGGAAGATCAAGGAGATCCCGCAAATCTTCAAGACTCAAGCCAAGAGCTTGTTCCCTTGATATTTTCTACACTTCTCCACCAGACCTGAGCAAAGTCAATACGTAGGTCTGTTTGTCAGTTTCCCACTTTTGTATTTTTGAGTCTGGTGGGTTTCTTGGGAGATGTTTATTTGCAGAGGTATTGGGTGAGGCTGGCCTATTCATGACTGGCTGAGCAGTACTTGCAGATTGTTCCAATTCAAGATCTTCTTTTATCATTAATTTAATGCCTGCTTTTACAATAGCATTTCCAGATTTTAGATCTTGAATTGGACTGGTTTTGGCTCCTTCTTTTGTAGATGGCAGCACCAGCTGGAGCAGTGGTTCTTTTAGCTTGCAGCTTTGGTGGTCTTTTTGAAACCTCTGCTTTAGAATAGTCAGGCTTTTGTGGAACTTTTGGATCTTTCTTTCTAAGTTCCTCTAACCTTTTGTAGGTAGCCCTGACCCTATCTTCTCCCCACTTTGACACAGAATTCTTTAACCCATAATCAGCTGCTATCAGCTCCTCTTTCATTCTCTTCAACTTTAATGCCTTCTCAGCTTCAAATTGTTTGAACTTTTCAGGGGGAGTCTGCTTGACCTTATTTTTGATCATTTCTTGAATCCTGGCTGCCTCTTTTTCAAGCTCAGGAATGGTCCAGTTTTTGTACATGTATTTCTCCCCCTTGTATTTCTTGTAGGTCATGATATTCTCAATGTAGTCTTTTCTCAAGGACTCATCTGCCCTTTCAGAGATTTGCTGACATACATTTTTGGCAAATTGCTCCATTGCTCTGACCTGTGTGAGTAGAAATTGATAGTTTTGTTGAAATTCTCTATCAGATTTCCCTTGTTTATTTTTTATAGCAATATCCTCTGCTTGCTTGGCCTTGAGTTTCAAGTATTCTTCAATATTGTGAGGCCTGGGATATCCTTCAACTGATGGCAAACTCCTTTTAGCTGGGTCATCCTCATAATAAAAGGATTTGATTTCTTCCCTAACTGCAATGAGTTCTAGAGGAAATGAGACACCAGCAGGAGGTAGTGGTTTTAGGATTTGAGCTGAAGAGAGAGGTATGGGTTTTGGAATGGTGACAAGTGACAGGGATTTTGAAGATGTTAGTGGTGGTGAATAATCATCATCTTTGAGAATTAGCCTTCTCCTTTTTGGTTGAGGAGGGACTGATGATGTTTTGGGTGGAACAGTGGTGGTAGATTGTATGGCAGTGGTTTGTGATTGACTAACAATTGTTGAAACAACTGGTGTCTCAACCACTGTTGTCATTACAACAGATGTTGTAACATCTGTTGTCTTCTGCTTTTTGGCAGGAGAAAGTGGTGGTGAGTTTGTTTTTGGTGGTGATGGTAGTGGTGATAAGACAGTGGTTGTGGTGTGTGTTGAAGTGGTGTGTGTCGAAGTGATAACAGATGTTGAAACAACTGAAGTATCAGCAGTAGTTGATACAGCAGGAGTTACAGCAGCTGTTTGGTTGGAGGTTTGATGCTGATGGCTTTTGGATGGTGGTTTTGGAGGCTTTGGAAATCTGGATGGGATGGACTTAGGTTTCCTTTTTGTCTTAGGATTTTTAGTATCCTTTGATCCAGAACAACCCTGCGCATACAGTTCCATGAAAGCTCTTTTCTCCTCATTCCATCTTGAAATATCCTTTGCCATTCTATCCCTCTTTACACTTGCTACTCCTTCATCAAGTGCTTCTTGGGTAGCATCAACCTTTTTACTACCATCTGGCAATGAAATTTTTCTGGTCATAGCATCCTTTTCAGGTTCAATGTACAGACCATCATCTATTCCTTTCTTCTTCCATTCCTGAATTTTCTCCCCCTTTTTGGCATTATCTTCTGGGAGTTGATCAATGAAAAGTACCGTTGGAGGAGCAGTGCCAGTGGTGTCCAATAAATGGGCCTTGATTGCCTTAATATCTGCTTGAGTGTTCTTGTACCTAGACTCCATAATGTTTCTCAGCTTTTGGACATGAAGTTCATGTTGCTGATCAGCCATTTCTTTTTGTTGTTGGAGAAAAGGTTGGAAAAGGTTCCAGAGCTCATTTGTTGCAAAAGCTTGTGGTGGAGCAGGTGCTTGAGGTGGAACAACAGTGGATTGCATCTTTTGTGTTTTCAACACCTGTTGTAGCATATTTTTAAGATCTGCAACAGATGTATCCAACTTTTCAATTCGTTCCGTCAAATCCTGATATTTTAAATCATCACCCAATTTAATAGGATCATCTGATTTCCCACTATCAGTGGTTTTATCAGTGGTTGGGGTAGGGAGTGTACTCCAAACACTAACCACTGATGCCCCTTTTTCTTGGTACTGGGGTCTTCTTCCTTCAACACTTGATAACCTTTTGATGTTGCCAGTAGGATAAGTAAATCCACTGGTGGTTGGCAGAGGTGCTATGTAAGGAATTGCCTCCAAGGAAGTCTTATTAATGTAACCACTGTCCAACTGTAAACCAATGGGTTCAACAGTTGTAGTGGCTGCTTCACTTGGACTACCACCAAGAGTTACGTGTAACTCAAGGGGTGTAACCTCCTCAGGTTGTGTTGGTGGGTTAGCAAAGATTGATACATCAGACCCAGTCATTTGTTGAGGTATGTTCTCATTGATAGGTGATTGAGAAGGACTGGTTAGTGCCTGGTTCAAATCAATTGCATCCAACAGCAGTTTAGTTGGTGAGGGAATTGTGGATGTGAGGTTTGGTGTAAAAACTGTATTTGCTCCGGGCATTGAGCTGTGGATGATGAAACCAAGTGATTTCAGAGCATCATGATGTGGTGGCCCTATGTGTACAACCTGTTCTTTTTGTGAAGAAGCAGGAGGAGTATTGGTTATGGGTTGAGATATTTGTACCAACTGCTGTGAGGAAGAAGCAGCAGTGGTTTCTTGTGACTTTTGTGTTGTCACAGGCATTTGCTCTGGTATCTCATCCTCCAGAGTTGCCTTTTTGATTGGTTTGGGGGGTTTTGAATTTTTCTTTTTCTGTGGCTTTTTGGTGATTTTAGGTGTGGGTTTCAAAGCAGTTGTGCGGCCACTTTGATCACCTTGAGCAGTGGGCTCAGCAGCAGATACCTGAGGAGCAGTGGTAGCTGCTAAAATCTGCTCAGGCACCTCTGCTTGTATTTTGCAAGGTGTTAACATTCTTGAAAAAGTTTCAGTAGTTAAACTGTTTATTTGAATATAATCACCTTGGTTTATTACAGCAATATCATCCTTACTGAATTTCTTTTCAAAATAATAACTTAGAAACCTTGGAAACAGTAGGAATGATTTTGTTTCAACATTATTAACCAAATCATTAAAGATTTCCCGGGAATAATTAAAATTTTCTTCTTGAAGAATAGCATATCCCAGATTTTGAATCTTTAATGGTATTTCATTAAAAGAAGTGGTTTTGTTTGAAACACACATTAGGAGGGTATGGAATAAAAATCTTGTTGCAGAAGGAAAGAAACCTTTTTGTAAGGTAGCTTTCTTCATCATTGTGTCTGCATACCCTCTCTCAATGAAGTCAATTTTCAACTCGTTTTTTGGGAAAGAAATTTTACCTTGCAGATCCTCGAGTTGAAAGACCTCTGAAATTGACTGTGGTGTAATTTTGACAGGTTTTCCCTTTAGATTAGAGGTAATAGCTATTACAGTGTCCCCTTGTGTTTCAAGGGTTGCATTCTACCAAAACTCCCTTTGGGTTGTCAAGTAAATTGGTGCATCTGCTAATAACAAAGTTTTGTACTTTGATTTAGCCATTTTGGTAATGATGGAGTCGAAAGCATCTGTGGTGCCGGGTTTTGTGAGAAGACCCAGAAGATTGTGAGATGGTTTGTGTGGGATTTCAATGGTTTCTTCGGCCGTTTGAGCGACCTTTTTTGAAGATGATGGTGATTTTGGTTTAGATTTTGATTTTGATTTTGACTTCGTCATTTTGATGAAGAAGAATCGGAGAGTGATTTGGGAAAAAAGGTTGGAAACTGCTTTGAGAAGAGAACTTTGGAATTCAATTCGACTGTGTAAAACCCTGTTTGGGGGTTTTGATCAGGGTTTTATTTAGGGAAAAAGTGATCGCTGATGTGGCAGCGGTTATTATGATCTGAAGGCTAAAAACTGACCACGTGTCAACTTCTGATGATATGGATGAAAAATGGAGGACAGTTGTTTTAAGAACCACTGATGTATCAAGCATCAGTAGTTACAACGGTAATAATGTGATGACAGTGGAAGATTTTTACTATCAGTGGATAAGACACTGATTTTGAGCATAAGTGCTTTCCAAACAAAATGAGGATCAGTGGTTGACTTTCAGCAGTGGATAGTAATTAGAAAACAGACGTTTGAGCAAAGCAGTGGTTAGGGATAACATAAGGGCAATGGTTTGAAAGTTCATTTTCAGCAACTTTTTAAAGAGATTTTCATTCAAGGTTTTGCCATATGTCAATTTCCTATTGAAATTCTTACGAATTACTGACAGTGGTTTTGTACCCCGGATGATGAGAACTTTTTACTAAGGCAACTCATTTTCGTTTAATATCCAAATTAAAACATGAGTGCCCCAGTAGTTTAGACACTGTTTAGCAATCAACATTTGATTAGTGTTTAACACAACCTTGAGTAAGACATGACCTTGACATATGCACCATTTCCTTTTGACCCATTTAAGAGGACAATAATACCAATAAAAATAAGGTACTATTTCCTGACAGGTAACAGAGACAATTGCCAATAAAAACAAGCAAAAGTTCAACATATATTATTCTTAAAAAATGAACAATATATCCTGATTATTCGAGAAAATCCTTTATAAAAAAAATTAAAGGATTTTCTGAGAACAGCATAAAAAAGGATCTGGTATATCTTCAATAAAATACGTAATCATATCATTCTCAAGTTTATGAAAATGGTCAGTGGTTTGACAAAAATGGTAGGAAATTTTGAATACATTTTGACCACTGTTTGGTACCATTTTCTTGTTAGTTGATTGCAAACATGAGAACACATGGACACATGAGTTTTGAAGATCCTGTTATAGATCTTGTGACCATGTGATGATTTTTGAACATTTGTCTAGTCATCTTGTAAGATCAATCAACGGAAATTCCAATTTTACCTAAACCTTTTTGTGAATAGATAAATGCACACAGTTGCTTAATGACCATTATTACCCTAAATTCTGACTCTTCAGTGTTTTATGTTTATACTCTTTTCTTCTGACTTTAGAAGTTTTGAGATGAACACACTTCTGAGTTTTTGTGAATTTCTTCTTCCCTTTTTACCCTTCCCATTTATAAGTAATGAATTACTTACTGGGAGGTCTTTGAGAGAAAAACCTTAATCCAATATCATTTTGTCGTAATGTTTTGAGAGAATTGGTCATGTTTGCATAAGTTTTTCAACTAATCTCACATTACATATGATACGGATTATGTTGACCCCTGATTTTCTTAATGTATTTTTAACAAAGTTGATTTGTTCCTTTTGAGGAACTCAACCTGTTTTTCAACACATAAGATCAAATGACTAAAGTTTTAATTTCCCTCTTTTTAGGTTAACAAAACACCAATGTTTTTAAGAACATAGGTTTTGTTAATCTGAGGTTCATACTTGTGCATCTGATATAATGAAGACATCACAAATTTCATAACAATAGTTGAAATCAATTTTGAAAATAAGAATTAATCTTCATAGTTCAACAGATATGTTTTCAGATCTAGAAACCATGAGTGTCTTGTGCATGAAATCACTTGTTGTGTGAAATTTGTGTGTTATATGACATCTTGGTTGATTTACAGATTTTTGAATCACTACTTTGAACATGGTTTACTCGGTACTCTGTTTTTCAACTAAATACAACCAACCTTAGTATCAATGGATTTTGAGCTGAACTGTTATGCCAAATTGATTGTTAGATCGAATTTGACTGTCCAAGCTCTGATACCAATTGTTAGGATCGGAGACTCTCATGATTGTGTTTGTTTGTATGATTTGAACAATGAATGAATATGAAACTATGTAAAGTGCAGCGGAAATGAAAACAAACGTTGTAAACACAATCAAGGAGAAAATAGTTTTGAAAAAGCATATGCAATTCATTTAGTCAAAAGATTTACAATACGAATCAAATGATTACAATCATGCTTACAAACTAAGCTCCCCCTCAGCCTGATGCCCCAAGGTTGGATTGCCCAAGATGAAAGGATTGAATTGAGGAGAAGAACTCTCTCAAAACGAATCAAATGTAACAGTACAGAGTACTACTCCATTTATAGACAAACCAAACCACTGAGGCATCTCAGCTGACGTCACCATGAAAGTGACATCTAACAAACTAACAACCTGTATCTACTGTCTTCATACAAACACTGCTAAACCTAACAACTGACTATACATGAATCAGATGATATACTAAACTACTGCTCTTCCTAATCATCAGTGCTTTCCTCAAGGTTGATCAGTCCTTGATTGGGCAGTGCTTTGTTATCAGAAGTTTGTACCAGCAGTGCTTAGTATCCAGCAGTCTTCTAGGCTTCATCAGTGGTTAGGCATAATCATCAGTAGTTGTATGCGGGCAGTGGATATAAGTCCTTCAGCAGTTATAATCACTTTCAAAGGAGAAGACTTAGTGTAATCAACTGCTTATTTCGAATCCACTGTTGTGACCTGGTTTTGGCTTTCATTATCTGTTCCTCTGGTAGGGTTCAATCCCAACAGTGTTTAGCCCCATATACAATCAGATTCAGTTACACCGTACTGGTGTGATTTGCCAATCATTCCCGCCGTAACGACACGTATATATACATGTGTATGCATGCATGGGAGTTATTAATGATATATCACATGCATACACCAAGTCATGAGTTTGAGAGTACATGTATAACAATTACAGTTTGGACAAGCATGCTCGTGTTTAGAAAGCATTCGTGAAACTCAACTTAGGTGTAAGTGATACGCTAATTAATCGATCAGAACTTTAACCCTGAACATGTACCACAACAATTTTATTATATTGTACACGGTCCATGCCTAAACTAGAATCGAGTTACTCAATACCTACCTGACTATAACCCTAAATCCTACTCATAATATTACCTATATTTCTAATATTATATTAATATAACTAAATTACAAATTAATTGAAACAGGAGTTTGATACATACCTGTTGCTTCTGTCGAAAGAAGTTTCAAATGTGACGAATCTTAAAGTGGCCTCTCTATTTATAATCATTTTGTGTAGTTTGCCGACCATACACCGATTTCTAAAATCTATCCCACTTACGTCGGTTTTGTATTTAAAATTGAATCTTCTTTATGGAGACTACACACACCTCGTGCACATGTATCTAATTTTTGTGTTTTATTATTATTATATTAGAGTGAATTACAAAAATCGTCCTTTATGAATGTCACTTATTGCAAACTGTGTTTTTTGTCTTCAATAATTACAGAAAACATACTCAATGTTTGCAAACCCTTGCAAGTTATGTCCTTTAGCCCTAACTCAGTTAATTTTTATGGTTAAATCTGTCCAAATGGACCCCACATAAGGGTATTTTTGTGGTTAAATCTGACCAAATGGACCCCACATGAGACTAAAATGACCAAAATACTCTCATGTGTGGTTCATTTGGTCAGATTTAACCACAAAAAATTAACTGAGTTGGGGCTAAAGGACATAACTTGCAAGGGTTTGCAAATATAGAGTACGTTTTCTGTAATTATTGAAGATAAATGATAGAGTTTGCAATAAGTGATATACATAAAGAATGATTTTTGTAATTTACTCTTATTATTATTAATATTAATACAGCTGTTTTGCTCTTTTTTTTCTCTATTAACTTTTGGACTATAGCCATATACATGTTGCAACCTATATTCATGAAAACATTACTCTTTTAAGCTATAGTTCAAAAGTTATATGAGAAAAACAAGCAAAGCAGCTTAATTGATAATAATAATAATAATAATAATAATAATAATAATAATAATATATAACAAGAATTAGATACATGTGCACGAGATGTCTCATTTAGAACGGAACAAAGTCAAATATAATATATACTAGTTGATTTCCCCTGCGCTTAGCGACGGGATCTTGATCTGCGCTTAGCGACGGGATCTTGATCGGTATTGACTCGGTTTATTTCGTACTGACACAATACATGCATTCGGTATAGCAATCAACATCTACTCATCGACGGAAAACCATAAAACGAACACGGTGCCAGTATCGATGTTGTTGGGTCCGGCTCAATATGGTACAATACAGTTAATAGTGATACTATCATTTTATTGAAACTAAAGGCCAAAATATAAATACTGGTACCAAATATCGATGTTGTTCGTTCTGTTTTACGTTCGGTACAGTAGCAACACAATGTATACTTTTAATAAGATTTATTGAAAACCATAAATATGAATACCAACACTTATGTTGTTTAGTCGGTTTCTTTTCGGTATGGTGGCAGCACGGTATCCATCTTTAATAAGATTTACATCGGAATGTTAGAAAAAATACATAGATGTGTATTTAGATTATTTTTAAAAAATTAAAGTACACAAATTATTTAAAAAATATATTAAATGAACAGTACCTAAAACAAATACTTTAAAAAAAGTTATTTATTATTCATGATCCCTCTACTTTAATATATAAATATTATCAATAAAAAATCAAATGAACACTAAATAAAACATTACTAAAAAAAAAAATCTTTAAAAATTCCATTTACCGTTCATGCTAAGTTTCTTTTAATATGTATAATTATTGTTATTGTTAAACGGTCTCTTATAATACTAATTACTTGTCTAGATATCACATATTTCAGTTAGTCATTCTAACCATAACTTACCTGTTAACCATATATGAAATACAAATTTCAGATATATTTTAGTTGTTCACAAAACGGGAGATGTTACAAGTTTGGTCTAGCTATGTAGTGTTTATGTACATCTGAGGGCCACCTTTTGGTACACAACCATAAAGATCTAATCAGTTCAATTAGCAGTAGTCAAAAGAGCACAGTGATTACAGCTCACACTAAGGTTTTGATTGTACTACATGTAATGGATCCAATGTGACAGCTAGCTAGAGCCTTCTTCACATTCTAATTCATCATGTAGACAACTAAAAATGCATAAAGTTGAAAAGGGTCAGTTGGTGATCGGTGTAATTATCATCAATCCTCAAGTCCTGATGGTCAATAATGACATGCCTCAAGGAGACAATCACTGAAGAGAACTGGTTGGTAGTGAAGGCTGAGGCCCTCCTATTTGTGCGTACCAACCACTATCACCGTTAGGGATGAGCATTTGGTACCGGGTATATTCGGTACCGATGCCGTTACCCATATTCCCCGTTTTCTAGAACTAGTACCCGGTACGATACAGGTATTTACAGATAAAACACCGGTACCGTACCGGTATATTCAGTACCGGTACCAATTTTCTTCATTAGTATTATTAAACAATTACAATACAGAAATAAAAGAAAGCAGAAAATTACCAAACTATTACAACTGAAAAATCAGAATACAAGAACAAAAGATGAAACAAAATAGAAACGTGGCTGATGGTTGTGTTTAACACAAGACCCTTAAAACAAATTCCGAGTCTACCAAGAGAACTCGTTTTATTTCTCATGTTACAATAGCCGAAGCAGTGTGTACTGTCGGAACTTGCTCGAGGACCCGAATACTACCTTGAGTAGAGTAAGAAGAAGATCAGAAATCTGCAAAGGGAAGTTTGCATAAGTTGTTGATGTTGCTGGCGTCCTTCTGCAGTGGATGTGATGCTGTATTTATACAGCATCTGAGATGAAACAGCAAACCGAATTAAATGAGAGAATTAAATTGCATTAAACATCTTCAATACACTTTAATTCGTCATTTAATTCTCAGTCAAAACCGTTGACTCGTCTGTTTCGAATGCTGAAGTGAAACTGCTCTGTCATTAAAGTCTGGAAAGCTTATGTCGCGCGCGCGCGCGCGCAGACTAGACACTCTGGTGCGCGTGCGCCATTTTGGCTCACTTTGATGAGCTCGCAAGGATAGACACTCTAGTGCGCCATTTTGGCTTACTTTCGTGCGCGTGAGCAAGTCTGCACCACTCATGTGTCTGCACGCCACGTCACCAGTGAACCTATACGATCACGCCACACAGACGCGCCGTATTGGCTCACTTTTGTGCGCCACGCGCGTCAAATCAATGTCCATGCGCCACTGCGCGCAGACCAGCCTGGTCATGCGACATGTACCGGTGCGCCCGCCTGCCACGTCACTCGCCAAGGTTTACCTGACACCTGGTCCTTGCAGCTCCAGTGCTTCACCACGCGCTCGCGGTCAAAAATACAAAGGCGGCTCTCAATCGACGTGCGAAGTGCAAAGTGCGCCACATTACACATCGCCCACGCGCGTGTGCGAGTTACCCTTCGCGAGTACACTAGTGTGTGCTTCCATGAAACAATATGGAAGGAGTGTTCCCACTTAAATAACTTTATGTTTCATATCTCATCCTATGTTGGACAAGGTGTCACTTTCCCATTATTTAAGCATTCAATGCTTCAAACACCAAATTTTGAGCATCAATATCTCATTCATCTTATCTCCTTTTTGGACGCGGTTTAGTTCGTTGCAAAGTTCTTCCAAAATATAACACAAAACCACAAATAAATATATGAAATCCCCTCCGTTTCTTATATTTATTTCTAGTCCAAAATTAGGAAAAATGCATTTCTTATATTTGTAAAAATTTCTATTTTCACAAAATTTTCGACAGTACTTTCGGTAGTGGTACTGAACAGGTACCATGCTCATCCCTAATCACCATGTGAGGGTAAGAGTTCCTTTGTTGGCTACCTTAATAGGTGTAGGGTTTGTAACCATTCCGTAACACAACTTATTATAATATAGGGTAAATATAGGTAACATATTGACCCTGGTAACCAAAGGGTGGGACCTTCCCTGAATGAGGGTATCCACTTTCCATAGTCTTTCATTTTTTTTTTTTTTTTGAGCTTCAAAACTTTATGGAACTTTACTTCTAAGGGCATAGTATTTCCTTTAGAAATTATGATAGATTTTATGTAAAAGAGTAATGTTTTCATGAATATAGGTTGCAACATATATGTGCTAATTACTAATGGATCTTTATCTACTTCCTTGAGAATGCTCCAAGGTAAAAAGGTTTAGGGTTGACTTCATAAGACTTTCTTCTTCTATCATTTGTCTTTTGTAATTATTATTGGTTACACAATCTTCCAATCTACTAAGGGTTATTGAAAACTTTACAGCTTCTTTTCATCAAGAGAAGTTGGGAAAATCAATTAAAAGTTGGGGCCTTGTGGGGATAAAATCAATAACAACAAGACAAAAGTTAGGCACTATTTATAAATTCTAGAGCATGTTTGAATGATTGAAAAAACAATATTTCATTTATAAATTTAATTTTAATGAATAAAAAGTGTCTTGGTTATACTTATGATATTAGTTATATTATTTGATAGTTTTAGAAGAAAAATATACTTTGGAGCATGATATTTAAAGTTGATCATAGAAAAAAACTAACTTAAAAAGTGTAGAAATTACTAATGGCAAATTCTAATGTTGGGTAACAAAATCTGAGTGGATACAATCTTGATGTATAATAAAGAAGGGACATGTGTACCTGAGTAGTGTGGGTGCATTCTCATAATGGGCCAAAAACCAATACACAAACAAACCATGCTTCCCTTTCACATCAGACACCATAACCCACCACATTTTTGTTGCCCTTCTTTTGATAGTTATAAATATGTATTATCTTTACCTATTTCTTCTTGTGTTTGTGTGTATGGGACCTACATAGCACCATAGGAACCTCACACTGCTAACATGGTTCATTGATGTTTCAATAGTGTTGACAAAAATCCAGCATCATACACACCTATCATCATTAGAAAGTCAACATTTTTTTTTGTAATTGGATTGTGGTCAAATAGTTGTAACTGGAGATTAAATAAACTAAACAATTTAGAGGTGATAAAATGATTGGATTACCTGGAACGATATTACTGTTAAGAGGATTAAGACAACCCGTTGTGGAAAAGGAATTGGGCATTTTTTTTTGCCCCAAAACGGCCCACCACGCCCCAACCACCGCCTCCATCGGTGTTTTTGTTCAAAAAATGGGTTGGGCGTTTCCTTTAAAACGCTGGAGATTTGTGTGGTTTCAAGAATGTTATCGTTGGGTAACGGTAATTAAAAAAATCAAATTTTTTAATGCACTTTTTCACCTATTTAAACCTCAACTCAACCCGATTTTTATACACTCTCCTCTCATTCTTATAAACTCTTTTCTTATGCTTTATAAAAAAATACCATGCATCCATTCCGCCCCCCCCCCCCCCCCCCTTTCCCCTTTGGTGTTCCGTCTCGGCCAAGCAACAAAAATTCGTATCGCCCGAACACCACCCAACCATTACCAACCTATAATTACCAAGGTTGTGATCCGAATACGATGGGGTACACGCAACTATTAAAAATGCCCCAACAATACTTTCAAGGGCCACTCGGTTTTGCATAAAGTATAAACATAGCCACGGGCGGTACGTATGGTTCCCAAGACAAAGCTGAGCCCGAGAACGAGACGGTGTCGGAGACACAAGCTGAGCGCAACCCCAAGGGCTCTCAACGTGGAAAACGCTCGCATAAAAAAGATCCTACCACTCCTCGTGCGAGAAGGAACTATCAAACTTGGAAAAAAGATGAGGAGTACAAGCTCGCACGGCCTTGGCTCGATGTCTCGGAGGATCCCGACGTTGGTAAGTGTTATTTTTTTAAATTGTATTTATTTTAAAAAAATAATGTATAATATATATGTTCTAATTTTTGTAGCCAACTATCAAACACTACCCTTTTTTGGATTGAAATTTGAGAAACTTTTTTTACGGTCATGTGTAAAGGGGAATACCGGGACAAGGATTCAATATCAAGCAAATGGACCGATATAAATGCCAAATGCCTTGCGTTTCAAGAAGTTTTCCAACTTATGAAGGACAATTCGGGTAGCGGTGAAAGCAATGCGGGTATATCAGCAAAAGCGTTGGAGGAGTTCAACGCAACGCAAGGGACGTTCGCATACTTGAAATGTTGGGAGCTTCTGTGTGGAAGTCCTAAATGAGCTAACGTACCGCCCATGACGTCTAGTAGTAAGCGTAAAGCAAAACAGTCTAAAACCACCTATTCGGTTGATCCAGAAACACCCACTTAGATGCTCGAAACGTCGATTTAAACAATCCTATTAATATTAATGAGGATGACAAGGAGGAAATGGATTTTACCCGACCTCCTGGCAGAAGAAGTGGGAAAAAGGGGGGGAAGGACGGAGTCGTCTTTGGCGGGTGCCGAAATGAAAGAAGATTTCAAAGAGATGAACCGAAGACTGATACCTTGGGGATAGGCATTTGGAAATGTTGCAAGAAAGAAACGCTGAAAATAAAAAGTTCGTCGCGATCCAAGAAGCAAGGAAAATTGAGAGACACATCGAATATTTGTCTAAATCGATCGATCACCTCCAAGGAGACACCTTGATCCTAGCACACATTTGTAGGCAACAAATCCGCGACATATACGGACTTTAAAGCTTTATTTTTTTACCACTCGTATGTTTTTTATTACTTTTGCATGTCTTGTCTTTATTTTTTAGTATTTCAATTAGTGTCAATGTATTTTTTAGTTAATGAAATATTATTTGTTTTAATTTTTCTAAAAAAAGAAATTAAAAATAAATAATTGGGTAATAATTGAATGGGGGCAGCATTATACCGCTACACTCCTTTTTACCTTCACATCGCATCATGCCCTTCGAGTGTCACATGTCGCTTCATGCCCAAAGGAGGAGTAATAATAATATCCCACTACAGATAATCTCAAAAAGAAGTTATTTTAGTTATCATGAAGACATTTATTGCATATGACACAATGTGGATCTCATTAGTTTTTCGACTTGAAAATACCTCTTCTTCTTCAATTGAATTGGATTCTAAACATCGGCAAAGTTTGAGATTTCCGACCGGAGGATCGAAAACGTAGATAACCAAAAATTTCTATACGGAAACTACATACTCTCCGCTACTGAACGAAAAGTTCGGAGCGCCAGCCGCCCCCTCCCGCCCCCACTATCTTGTGCCAATGATTCTAAACATAAACCTCATGCCTCTCTTGCCTGTCATGTGTGACGCTAAGCTAGTTAGCAATACTTAGCATGCATCTGATGCCGAGTTGAGTCGTGGAGGAGGCATGGTAGACCCCAAAATCAACCAAAATCAACCAAAATGATTAGTTGTGTAAATTTGAACACCTTAAGATGAATATAAGGGGAGATTTTTTGGGGGTTGGTTAACGTACAATTTGTCTTAACGTACGGTGCGTACGAGATTGAATTACAACATGCGACTTTTTTTAATAACATACGATTTCTGATTTTTTACAACATGCGGTTTTGTTACATAAAACAACTTGCGATTTTGACGGTCTATACACCATGCGACTGTTTTTTTATAACATGCAATTGAACTTTATAACGTGCGATCTTCAAATCTCGTATGCTCGTACAATACACTTTCTCGATTTTCTTAAATATTTTTTTTATTTTATAATAAAATTTAAGATGACTATTAGGGGAGAATTTTTTAAATATTTTCTTATTTTATAATAAAATAAGTAAAATAGATACTTTATTTTAGTATAACATGATTTTATTTTAAATCATTAGTGTTAAAAATAAAATCTGGATAGAGTATTACATGGTTGGAACCAAATAAATAATTTTTAAACAATTAGCTTACTATAGGAAAAAAAAACCGATGCACAAGGCTCATACATACATGAGTTCTAAAGGCATTAGGCCAACTTGAACCTAATGAATGCACCATTATTCATTACCCTGCATTTCTTCAAGAGACTTTTTTTCACGACTCAAACCCTGACTTCACTTAACATTTACATTTATAACAAATTGCGCACTCAGAGTTTAAGAAATAATAATAGCACAATTATGAAAGAAAACATTTTTCTCCATTCTATATTCTATATTAATTTAGAATTTAAAAAAACAAACCATTCTAGTCTGGAAAAATCTTAGACTTATGTATACATGGGCATTTTCTTTACAAAGAGCCAAAAAACTTGAGAAGTGAAGAAGGCCACCACACATAGCAGGATCAGCATTTGATATCGGGTATCAGTAGTACTGGTAGTGCACCTATTGGGTATATTCGGTATCGGTATCAATTTTCCTCGTTTTTCGGTATCGATACTTTCGATACCGAACGAGTACCATGCTCATCCCTACATCACCATAATATGAAACCAACAATTTAGGCTATGTGCATAATCGTCCATAAGTAATCACATACCCGATGTACATAATATAATTGTTTTGAAAACAAGTCATGTTATGTAATCATATATTCGTATGTAATTGCATATGTAGTCATGTAGCTTGTTAAAAATATTTTTAATTGAAAAAACTATAGCAATACTATACGTAAATTAAAAATAATATAATGCTCTCGTTTATATATATATATATATATATAGGGTGGGGTTCTAGAAGTGAACACTAATGTATTTGCGAATTGAGTGAACAAATCTTGGCCATTGATATTACACACGTGGATGGCTAGGATTTCATCATCAAATCGTAAAATACACTAGTGTATTTCATCATCAAATCCTGGCCATTGATCTACACACATGTATGGCCAGGATTAGTTCGCTCAGTTCCCAAACTACACTAGTGTTCACTCTTGAACCTAATCTTATATATATATATATATATATATATATATATATATATATATATATATATATATATAAAATACACTAGTGTATTTCATCATCAAATCCTGGCCATTGATCTACACATATGTATGGCCAACTCCCACTATATATATATATAGTGGGAGTTGGCTAGAAAGCCTAAGTTTCCTAGAAAGTCTAGGAAGCAATAGGGAGGTGACATGTGGCTTTTAGTTTTTTTATTCAAAAGGGCATGATGGTAATTTGATTATTAATTTAGTTTTTTTAATATTATATATCCTAAACTAACTATCCAGATATTTATGGAAACGTATATCTCTTTGATATCTCATATCAATTCAAAAATTGGCAGTTAATTTAAATTACGAAGTTCAAATCATTAACAATTTCTTCACGTTGTGTTTTATCAGTTACTGGTTTCATCACAATGTGTTTTATCAGTTACTGATTGATTTGATTTTGGCATTCTTGATGTTGTGTTTTATCAGTTACTGGTTTTGATATGATTTTGGCATTCTTGATGTTGTGTTTTATCAATTACTGGTTTCATCACAATGTGTTATACCAGTTATGATTCATGAATGACATGTTCTTTTGTATTTTGGGTTCTTCACGATGTGTGATAGTGTATATAACACACCAGATGTAAACACTTGATAACTGATCACTTTTTGAACACACTAATGGTACATCTACTATCTAACATATTTGTATCCATTTCAAACAAACAATTTAGATCATTTATATTAAAATACATACTCAGTTTGCCCAACAACCATAAAAAAGGAATGCAAACAAAGAAATATAACATAAAACACACTATTTTGAACGTCCAGAGAAAAAATAAAAAAATGGTAAAACACATCAACCTTAAAATGGTAAAACACATCATCAACTTAGTGTCTTCGTCTTCAACACAACCCAATGTCTTCATCTTCAACACCCTCTCATCATCAACTTTAAAATGGTATAATACATCAACCTTAAAATGGTAAAACACATCAACCTTTGTAAATGCAAAATTAATAGACAATCACTTCCAATAATCAACCCAAAGCCAATTGCAATTCCTTTATAAATTAACTTATTCTAACAAAACACATCGATCCCAAAGCCAATTGCAATTCCTTTATACATTAACATATTCTAACAAAATACATCGATTGTCCGTTATCCAAAATAGCATATTAAACCAACAATTAAATAAAAAAATTAATAAGTTAATTAACAATAGAAGAACTCACGAAACAAAAGAAAACCCGCAAAGGCACCAACAACAGAAGAGTAAACGAACCGACGAACACCCAAATCTAAACAAGCATCCCACTTTGCATTCAGATCACAATCAGATTCAATCTCTTTATTTTCAGCCATTTTTATTGATTTTAGATTGGTTTACTCCCTGTTTCTCTATATTAATATTAGAGAGAGGGGAAATTTTAATGTTTTTGAAGGTGGGTTTAGAGAGAGAGAGGGGAAATCACGTGAATTGAGGGATTGGTTATTGATATGATTGTTTCTTGACTGATTTAAAACACGTCTAATTACCAAAATACCCTTACTATATTAAAAGTCTCTAATTATATAACACAAATATTACGAAAATGTCATCCATTTGATCTAAGCCATTAAATACACTCATCTGATGGCCCAGATCGCTTCCTACACTTTCTAGGAAAAACACACTTTTCGCAGGATCCCCACTCTATATATATATATATATATATATATAGGGTGGGGTTCTAGAGTGAACACTAATGTATTTACGAACTGAGTGAACAAATCTTGGCCATTGATTTACACACGTGGATGGCTAAGATTTAATCATCAAATCGTAAAATACACTAGTGTATTTCATCATCAAATCCTGGCCATTGATCTACACACATGTATGGCCAGGATTAGTTCGCTCAGTTCGCAAACTATACCAGTGTTCACTCTTGAACCTACTCCTATATACATACATACACATATATATATAGGGTAGGGTTCATGCGAGAACCACCTTTATTGTGAGAACCGCGAGAACCAATGTGAAGACAAAAAAAAAAACCTAACCCCTCCACCACCCCCCCCCCCCTAAAAAAAAACCTAACCCCCAAGCTAAATGCTAAAAACTAAACCTCCTCAAAAACCTAACCCCCCCCCCCACCCCACCTGTCTCCCCTACTTTAGGGAATCTCGTCCCGAAATTAAGTGGTAGACGTAACAAAGAGTTGTGGATATTTAGCTTTCATATCACTTTCGAGTTCCCAAGTGAACTCGGCGCTACGTTTGCCTTCCCATCTAACCTTCACTATGGGAATTCGACTACGTCAAAGTTTCTTGGTCTCTCGATCCATGATTTCTACTGGCTTTTCCACGAAGTGTAGTATCTCGTTTATTTGCAAGTCTTCAAGAGGTACATGAAGATTTTCTTCAGCTAGATACTTCTTGAGGTTTGAGACGTGGAATGTCGGATGTACGTTGCTGAGTTCAACCGTTAATTTGAGTCGGTAGGTCATTTTACCAATTCTTTCCAGAATCTTAAAAGGGCGCACGTAACGTGGCACTAGTTTCTCTTTCTTGCCGAATCGGATCACCCCTTTCCAAGGAGAAACCTTTAGGAGGACGTGATCTCCAACTTCGAACTCTAGGGGCTTGCGGCGTTTATCGGCGTAACTCTTTTGACGACTCCAAGCTTTCAGGAGATTGTCTCTTATTTGGAGAATCCTGTCAGTCGTTTCTTGTATTAACTCAGGACCGGTGATCTGTGCGTCTCCGATCTCGTGCCAAACAATAGGCGATCGACATTTTCTATCTTATAGTGCCTCAAAGGGTGCCATTTGTGTACTAGCGTGATAATTGTTATTGTAAGAAAATTCTACTAAGGGTAAATGCGAATCCCAATTACCACCAAAATCTATAACTCACGAACGAAGCATGTCTTCGAGGGTGCGGATCGTGCGCTCAGTCTGACCGTCGGTCTGGGGATGGAATGCGGTACTGAGATTGAGAGTCGTACCGAAAGAGGATTGGAATGTCTCCCAGAGACGTGAGGTAAAACGACCATCGCAGTCGGAGATGATGTCATGAGGCATCCCGTGTCGACAAATGACCTCGTCGGTATAGATTCGTGCTAATCGTTCAACCTTAAAGTCTTCTCGTATCGGAATAAATGAGCAGATTTCGTAAGACGATCAACGATAACCCAAATGCTATCGTGACCAGAAGGCGTGCGGGGGAGTTTTGTAATAAAATCCATAGCTATACTTTCCCATTTCCACATCGGGATTTCGGTTGTTAGTGTAAACCAGAGGGTCGTTGATGTTCGGCCTTAACCTTCGAGCAAGTTAGGCACTTCAAAACATACAGAGCGATATCCTTTTTCATGCCCGTCCACCAATACCTAGAACGGAGGTCCTGGTACATCTTGTCGGCACTGGGGTGAATGGAGTATTGATATTTGTGAGCTTCAGTCATCAATATCTCCCGGAGGTTATTGAAACTAGGAATCTAAATACGGTCGAGGTAGTGAAAGATACCGTTCGATTTATTCACTAACTGGGTTTCAGCACCACACTTCATTTCCTCTTTCAAGGTATTCTCAATAAAGCATGCGTGCTGTGCGTCACGAATTAGGGCTTCGAGATCGTTCTTGCCTGAACATTACGAATACTATGCACATAGCTTCGTCGACTGAGAGCATCGGCTATGACGTTTTCCTTGCCGGGATTGTAACAACCCTCTGTAAAACCGACACCCTCATAATATGTCTAACACTCTAATATATTTTAGAATGTCCCAATATGTCTTATATTACACCCCGTATGTGAAAACCGAGCCCGAATCATGTTATAACATATAAATAAATTAAAAACAATAAATATTAAGCTGAGGTGGGCCGCGTAGACCCACCACAACCAGTTACGCGGGTGGTATCAGGGTTTAAACCTGATATCGTTGATTCCTTTAGTTCAAACGGGCCGCGTAAGACCCCGTTTAGGTTAACGCGGGCCGCGTGAGATCGAAATGGTGGCGCAGCCCGGTGATGACACGTGTCATCATCGTGTCGAAGCTAGGTAGTGACCCGGATCAGCTATACTTTGACCGTGTGTTGACGCGGGCTGCGTAAGGCTTCGCCTTACATTACGCGGGCCGCCCGAAAGTCGAAATCAGCAAGTATAAATAGATGGCATCAGATCTCAGTCGAACTCGCTCACATTTCAATTCTCAAATCTCAATTTCTGTAGAAGAGATATTATAGTCGGGTATTATACCCCTAATTAGCGAAGTTCTGCTCTGTTGTAAGTATTATAACCCCGGTTTCATAACAGTTACGCTGCCCGATTGATTTAGGGTTCCGTAACAACTGTCGTGGTCCTGCCCGACGTAGTTGTTGGAATGCCGTCTCGGGGAGGGTATCATTAATATTTTCAAAGGGTTATGGTACTAACCTATGTACATTTGTATAAATTATAGATTATATCCAGGAAACCCTCACGAGAAGTCTAAGATAGCAATGCGAGTTTATCCTCTTTTTGTTAACCTTTTTGGAATATTTTACAAAACCTTAAATGTTTTACAATGCGATTAAGCGGTGATTGAGTCTTTGTAATTCTTCAATTACTGTCGGTATTATGCGGTTTTGTATACAAAATTTATTACTTGCGAGTAGTAAGTCGGAATGACAGTACGTTACCATTGGACGACGAGTTAGCCAATGTGTAATATGACCCACAAGTCAAGGATTGACAGTACTGAATGAGTAATTGTGTAGAAATAAACAATGTGATCGCTCTCAATACTGTCTTAATTGATAAAATGTTTCTTGATTAAACTGGGATTCACTCACCAGTATTTTTCTGCTGACAAAATATTTTAAAACATGTTTCAGGTAACACAATGTGAAAGCCAACTGGGAAAAAGCCAGCTCGAGAGCACTGACGGCTTGGAAAATAAGTGGCTATAAAAGTTATCTAATAAACGATGTTTTAAATTAAATAAAATAGGATTTTTCCCGATAAATGCATTGTAATAAGAAACTTGGGTTTTGCCCCTGTGTTGATTAATATCAATTATGGTGGTTTTACTCTGATAAACATTTCCTAACTACGGTCCTGATGTAAATTCCGCTGCAAGATTAAATAACTGATACCACCAAACTCTGAGTTCGCGTCTGCCCGTTCCCGGGACAGATAAGGGATTGGGGGTTGCGACAGAAGGTGGTATCAGAGCCTAGCCACTAGTCTGAGCCAAAGAAGTGTTCTGGTGGCACTTAAATTCTAATTTTTGTGTTAGGAAATAAATTACGGAAATATGTGCATAATTGTATTTATTTGTTATGTGTTATTTGACTATTTGTTAGTTTACAGTATGAGTGATCAAGGACCCTCAGACATGAGTCGTCAGTTGTCTGATTCACCTAAGAGTGAAGGTACTTCTTCACAGCCTGCCCTTTCTGGGTATTCTGCTGATCAGGAAGAATGAATGTTTGCTTTTAAAGCTCAGTCAGAAGAGCCATTCCCTCATAAGAAACGAGGATGGTTCAGTAAGGAAGCCTTTGCTCGTAGGAAGAAAATGCGAAAGTTGCAACAGCAAAGAGTTTTAGTAGCTGCTAAGCGTAGAACAGATTCCCATACACAGGATATGCTTAATAGAAGCCTAGCCAATTTTCATATCCTAGCTACAACTGCTGCTGACCCAAGTCTGGAACAATTAGTAGCCCCACAACCACAAAACCCAGATCAACCCATGGAGATAGAAAATCCTGACAACCAAGTGGAGATGCATGACTTTAACCCAGAAGAAATCCCTAGGGTACCTGCACCAAACCCTCTAGACCCAAATTACGACCCCTGGTGGGACGATAATAGGGACTTTGTGCAACGTTACCCTATTCATGAAAACCCACCCATACAGTACATAGAAGCCTACCCAGGTATGGACCCTTTAGATCCCTATTACCATGATGAATATATTAGGGAGATTTTAGAAGATCCTTACCGATTTCAGGCACTTTCACCCCCATATCAGGAACCCGCACCCCAGATTCCAAACCCAGTCCGAGAACCTGCACCCCCAATGAGTGCAGAAAACGTCCAAGAACTTAGGACTTTTGGGGAGGAAATTTTAGAAAGTAGTGAGAGAATGCGTCAAGTGGGAGAGCGTCTCGTTTGGAAATACGATGAACGCAATATGGATTTTTGTATAAATCCATATCCGCGAATGTGAAAATGGCAGGAGATGATAGTAGTAATAATAATAAAATATAAAATATAATAAAAATAAAATAAAATATGTGTGTACGGATGCATATTACTATTAGTGTAATTTTTTTTCTGTTGGTATTGTAATCTTTATTTCAGTACTAGTGTGTAATAGACGCATAGTATATGAAAATAGAGTACAAGTCGCAATGATCGACGTTTTTGGCTAGATTGCGTGTCATGTGGTTAACTATATTAAGATATTATTTGTGATATTAATATGGGGTAATTGTTTAAAATTCAGATGGCCGACGAAGGAAATCAAGGAAATCTGAATAATGATAACCAGAGTAACATTAACGTAGTTAATGAGAATCCAAGCATCAATAACAATAACAATCAAGTGGATAATAGTGCTATCCAACACATAGTAGCACAGGGAATTATAGATGCAATGCCATTTATTCTTCAAACTGTTAAGGATGCTGATAATAAAAGTAAGCATAGCAGTAAGCGACTAAGTGAACCAGAACACAGTATGAACAATGGACCAATACTTCAATTACCTATTCCCAAAAGAAGAAGAACCGTGTCTTACGGTTGTTCCTATAAAGAATTCTGGTCTTGTAAACCAATGGAATTCTCGGGCAACGAAGGGGCCATTGCAACCTTACGCTGGATAGAGAAGACTGAGGCAGTCTTAAGGATAAGCAAGTGTGTTGAAGAAGATAAGATACTGTTTGCTTCTAATTTGTTTAAGAATGCAGCACTAGAATGGTGGAACACAATCCTCCAAACAAAAGGAAGTGATAGAACCTATAATATGGAATGGGAAGAATTCAAGGACAAGGTAGAAAGGAGATTCTGCCCACCTAATGAGAAGGAACAGATAGCAAACAAATTCCTCAACCTTAGGATGACTGGTGTGGATAGTAAGGGATATACTAAAATATTCTTCGAATATGCTAGAATAGTGCCAACCCTTGCTTCACCAGAACCAGTGTTAATCTCCCGTTATATTTGGGGATTAATTGGAGAGATAAGACACGTAGTCAAGGCAGCTAGACCTCAAACTATAGAAGAAGCTGTAGAACTAGCAAATACCTTGACAGATGAATTAGTCCGTACCCGAGAAGAGGATCAAAGAAGGAACCTAACCCAAAAGCTCACACAAGAATTTCGTTCTAGAAATTTTAATCGTGGGAAAAATATAGGTTCTACCTCTACACCTTACTGTATGAATTGCAAAAGAAAGCATTCAGGAAGATGCTCTATGTACTGTAACTTTTGCAAAATATCGGGACACAAGGAAGAAGACTGCAGGAAGAAAAACAACAGGATATGCTATAACTGCGGAGAACAAGGTCACATCAAGCTTAACTGTCCAAAATTAGCTCCTGCTACTAACAACAAGAACACTAAAAATGCTAGAGCATTTGTTCTGACTGCAGATGAAGCCAAGATGGTTCCAGATGTCATAGCTGGTACGTTTTTAGTTAATGATGTCTTTGCTAAAGTATTATTTGACTCTGGTGCAAACCAAAGTTTTATTAATACATCATTTTGCAAATTTCTAAATCAGTCATTTACTAAACTACCACTAGAATGCTTAGTAGAGACAGCCAATGGAGAAACCGTTAGAATTTCTGAAATCTTACAGGGAGCAAGCATAGAAATTTTAAATCAGAAATATATTGCAAATATTTATCCAATGAATCTGGCAGGATTCGATGTTGTTTTAGGAATGGATTGGTTAATAGCCAATAAAGCCAGTATTTTATGTGATCAAAAGTCAATCCAAGTAAATTCACCAAAAGGTAAAACGATCACAATTAAAGGAGATAAACTTTCTAGATCCACTAAATTCATCTCTGTGATGAAAGCTGCAAGTTATATAAGAAAAGGTTCTATAGTGTATTTGATTTCCATAATCACTAACACTAAAGGAAAGGATTTAAAAGATATTCCAGTAGTATCTCAGTTTTCAGATATATTTCCAGAAGAATTTCCAGGGCAACCTCCAGATAGAGAAGTTGAATTCAGAATCCATTTAATACCAGGAACAACACCGATTGCCAAAGCACCTTACCGTTTGGCACCTGCAGAGATGCAAGAATTAAAGAAACAATTAGATGAATTGTTGGAGAAAGGATTCATACAGCCAAGTTTGTCGCCATGGGGAGCGCCGATATTGTTTGTTAAAAAGAAGGACGGATCGATGCGTATGTGCATTGACTACCGTGAATTAAACAAGGTCACGATTAAGAATCGGTACCCATTACCAAGAATCAATGATCTGTTTGATCAACTACAAGGAGCTCGATTTTTCTCTAAAATCGATTTAAGGTCATGATATCATCAATTAAAGGTACAGGAAGAGGACATTCCTAAAACCGCATTTAGAACAAGGTATGGCCATTATGAATTTACCGTCATGCCATTTGGTTTAACCAATGCCCCAGCTGCATTTATGGATATGATGAACCGAATATGTAAGCCATATTTGGATAAATTCATAATTGTTTTCATAGATGATATTCTAATTTACTCTAAGAGTAAAGAGGATCATGCCAAACATTTGCACGTACTTTTAAGTTTGTTAAGAAAGGAAAAGCTTTATGCTAAGTTTTCAAAGTGCGAATTTTGGTTAGAACAAGTACAATTCTTTGGACATTTAGTTAATCATGAAGGAATTCATGTGGATCCAACAAAGATCGAGGCGATTACTAAATGGAAAACCCCTGAGTCACCAACCGAGGTTAGAAGTTTCTTAGGATTGGCCGGTTATTATAGAAGATTTATTCGAGATTTTTCTAGAATAGCCATTCCCTTGACTAAGCTAACCTGTAAATCTGTTAAGTTTGAATGGGGAGTAAAACAAGAAGAAGCCTTTAGAATCCTTAAACAAAGATTAACCCATACACCCATATTAGCATTACCAGAAGTAGCTAAAGACTTTGTAGTCTATTGTGATGCTTCTAAATTAGGTTATGGATGTGTATTGATGCAACGAAAAAAGGTTATAGCTTATGCATCTAGACAACTTAAGAATCATGAAGAAAATTATTCAACCCATGATTTAGAATTAGGAGCTATAATTTTTGCTCTTAAAATCTGGAGACATTACCTTTATGGTAGTAAGTTTACCATATTCACTGATCATAAGAGTTTAAGGTATATTTTCAAACAAAAGGAATTAAATATGAGACAAAGACGCTGGATGGAGATGCTTAGTGACTATGATTGTGATATCCAGTATCATGAAGGAAAAGTAAATGTAGTGGCAGATGCTTTAAGCCGAAAGTATCATGAAAAGCCAAAAAGGGTACGTTCTTTTAAATTAAATCTGCAAGTAGATTTAAATGATCAGATAAGAGAAGCACAAGAATCAGTAATCAAGGATGATTCTGAAAAATTAAAAGGTATGCTAAAACAATTGGAACAAGGAACAGATGGAATTTGGAGATTCCATAAAAAGAGAATGTGGATACCTAAATTAGGAAATCTACGTCATCGTATACTAGAAGAGGCCCATAAGTCTAAATATACGATGCATCCAGGAAATGATAAAATGTACCAGGATTTAAGAAAAAATTTCTGGTGGATAGGAATGAAAAAGGACATAGCAGCCTATGTTTCTAAATGTTTAACTTGCTCACAAGTTAAAGCTGAACACCAGAAACCCTTAGGTTTGTTACAGCAATTAGAAATGCCGGTGTGGAAATGAGAATTAATAACAATGGATTTTGTTACTAAATTACCCAAAACTAAGAAAGGAAATGATACAATCTGGGTGATTGTAGATAGGCTAACCAAGTCAGCTCATTTCCTACCAATGAAGGAAACATTCAGTATGGAACAATTAGCCAAATTATATGTAAATGAAATTGTTTCTTTACATGGCATTCCTTTATCAATTGTTTCTGATAGGGATAGCCGCTTTACCTCTCATTTTTGGTCAAGTTTCCAAAAGGCAATGGGAACCAAGTTAAAATTAAGCACAACTTATCATCCTCAAACAGACGGACAAAGCGAAAGGACAATTCAGATAATGGAAGACATGCTTAGAGCTTGTGTAATCGATTTCGGAGGTAATTGGGATGATCACTTACCTTTAATAGAATTTTCATATAATAATAGTTATCACACAAGTATCAATGCTGCACCATTCGAAGCGCTTTATGGACGAAAGTGTCGAACCCCAGTCTGTTGGGAAGAAATTGGGGAACAGCAACTATCTGGACCCGAGATAGTGCAAGAAACAACTGACAAGATTATGCAAGTCAAGGAACGACTGAAAACAACACGTGATCGACAGAAGAGCTATGCCGATAACCGACACAAACCATTGGAATTTCAAGTAGGAGATAAAGTATTGTTGAAGGTCTCTCCTTGGAAAGGAATAGTAAGATTCATCAAACGGAGAAAGCTAAGTCCCAGGTATGTTGGACCTTTTGAGATTATTAGAAGAATAGGACCTGTAGCCTATCAGCTACAACTGCCAGAGGAAATGGCAGGAATACATGATGTGTTTCATGTATCTAATCTCAAAAAGTGTTTAGCTGATGAATCCCTGATAGTCCCTCTTAAGGATATAGAGGTAAATGAACAACTCAAGTTTGTAGAAAGGCTTCTACAAATTGAAGACAGGAAAATTAAGAATCTCAAGCATAAGAGGCTAGTTCTGGTCAAAGCGAAGTGGGACTCCAAAAGAGGACCTGAGTACACATGGGAGCTTGAGTCTGAAATGCAAAGAAAATATCCCCACTTATTTCAGTAGATCTCGAGGACGAGCTCTAAAATAAGGTGGGGAGAATGTAACAACCCTCTGTAAAACCGACACCCTCATAATATGTCTAACACTCTAATATATTTTAGAATGTCCCAATATGTCTTATATTACACCCCGTATGTGAAAACCGAGCCCGAATCATGTTATAACATATAAATAAATTAAAAACAATAAATATTAAGCTGAGGCGGGCCGCGTAGACCCACCACAACCAGTTACGCGGGCGGTATCAGGGTTTAAACCTGATATCATTGATTCCTTTAGTTCAAACGGGCCGTGTAAGACCCCGTTTAGGTTAACGCGGGCCGCGTGAGATCGAAATGGTGGCGCCGCCCGGTGATGACACGTGTCATCATCGTGTCGAAGCTAGGTAGTGACCCGGATCAGCTATACTTTGACCGTGTGTTGACGCGGGCCGCGTAAGGCTTTGCCTTACCTTACGCGGGCCGCCTGAAAGTCGAAATCAGCAAGTATAAATAGATGGCATCAGATCTCAGTCGAACTCGCTCACATTTCAATTCTCAAATCTCAATTTCTGTAGAAGAGATATTATAGTCGGGTATTATACCCCTAATTAGCGAAGTTCTGCTCTGTTGTAAGTATTATAACCCCGGTTTCATAACAGTACGCTGCCCGATTGATTTAGGGTTCCGTAACAACTGTCGTGGTTCTGCCCGACGTAGTTGTTGGAATGCCGTCTCGGGGAGGGTATCATTAATATTTTCAAAGGGTTATGGTACTAACCTATGTACATTTGTATAAATTATAGATTATATCCAGGAAACCCTCACGAGAAGTCTAAGATAGCAATGTGAGTTTATCCTCTTTTTGTTAACCTTTTTGGAATATTTACAAAACCTTAAATGTTTTACAATGCGATTAAGCGGTGATTGAGTCTTTGTAATTCTTCAATTACTGACGGTATTATGGGGTTTTGTATACAAAGTTTATTACTTGCGAGTAGTAAGTCGGAATGACAGTACGTTACCATTGGACGACGAGTTAGCCAATGTGTAATATGACCCACAAGTCAAGGATTGACAGTACTGAATGAGTAATTGTGTAGAAATAAACAATGTGATCGCTCTCAATACTGTCTTAATTGATAAAATGTTTCTTGATTAAACTGGGATTCACTCACCAGTATTTTTCTACTGACAAAATATTTTAAAACATGTTTCAGGTAACACAATGTGAAAGCCAACTGGGAAAAAGCCAGCTCGAGAGCACTGACGGCTTGGAAAATAAGTGGCTATAAAAGTTATCTAATAAACGATGTTTTAAATTAAATAAAATAGGATTTGTCCCTATAAATGCATTGTAATAAGAAACTTGGGTTTTGCCCATGTGTTGATTAATATCAATTATGGTGGTTTTACTCTGATAAACATTTCCTAACTACGGTCCTGATGTAAATTCCGCTGCAAGATTAAATAACTGATACCACCAAACTCTGAGTTCGTGTCCGCCCGTTCCCAGGACAGATAAGGGATCGGGGGTTGCGACAGGGATGGTAGCGTATTTCACAATCATAGTCATTGAGAAGTCCAACCCATCTGCGTTGGCGCATATTTAGTTCTTTCTGGTTCAAGATATGTTGTAGGCTCTTATGGTCGGTGAAGACCGTACACTTTGTACCATAAAGGTAGTGTCGCCATATCTTTAACGCAAAAACAACTGCATCGAGCTCGGGGTCGTGGGTAGTGTAGTTCTTCTCGTGGACCTTGATTTGTCGTGACCCATACGCGATAACCTTGTCTCGTTGCATAAGAACACAACCAAGACCTAGGTTAGAGGTATCACAATACACAACGAGATTGTCGTTTCCATCGGGAAGTGCGAGGATAGGTGCGTTGCAAAGCATATGCTTGAGAGTTTGAAAGGCGTTCTCCTGTTCTGCACCCCAAACAAAAGGTTTGTCCTTACGAGTTAAAGTGGTAACCGGTACGGCGATTTTAGAAAAGTGGGCGATGAATCGACGATAATACCCCGCCAATCCGAGAAATGAATGGACTTTGGATGGAGTCTTCGGCGTAATCCAACTCGTTACAGCTTCAATCTTCGCGGGATCGACGTAAATTCGTTGACTGTTAACGATGCGGCCAAGGAATTGAACTTCCTCGAGCCAAAATTCACACTTGGAGAACTTGGCATAGATGCGATTTCCTTGAAGAAGTTCGAGAACTAAACGAAGATGTCGCGCGTGTTCGGCTCTCGACTTTGAGTAGACAAGAATATCATCGACAAACACAGTGAAGAAACGATCCAAAAAGGCTTTGCACACACGGTTCATTAAGTCCATGAAGACCGCTAGTGCATTCGTGAGACCAAAAGGCATGACCACGAATTCATAATGGCCATAGCGAGTACGAAATGTGGTTTTTGGGATGTCTTGTTCTTGTACACACAACTGGTGATAGCCGGAACGTAAATCAATCTTTGAGAAACACGTAGCACCTTGGAGTTTATCAAATAAATCGTCGATTCAGGGTAGCGGTTCTTGATAGTAAGCTTGTTAAGTTCCATGTAATCGATGCACATTCAGAACGATCCATCCTTCTTTTTCACAAAAAGAACGGGTGCACCCCGTGGTGATGTGCTCGGGCGTATAAAGCTTTTATCAAGCAATTCTTGAAGTTAGCTAGATAGCTCGTGCATTTCGGATGGTGCAAGGCGATAGGGAACTTTTGCAATAGGTGTAGCACCAGGAATATGATCAATACGAAAGCCAATATCGCGAGTAGGGGGTAAACCAGGTAAATCGTCGGGAAAAACTTTAGGAAAATCACATACAACAGGGACGTCCTTCATGGTCTTCTTCTCGTTCATCGGTACTACGATATGGGCTAGGAAAGCGATGTACTCCTTGCGTAAGTACTTTCTCACTTGGATACACGACATAAGCTTCAACCCTTTCGAGAGTACCTCACCGTAACTGATCACCGTTTGGAAGAGAGAAACGAATCATCTTTTCAAAACAAACAACTTCAGCACGATTCTCTCGAAGAAAATACATGCCTACTATGATGTCAAAACTACCTAGCTGCATAGGTTTGAGATTGATTAGAAAAATGTGATTGTTGAGTTCAAGAGTACAATCACGTAGGACGAAGTTAATGGAAATGGTTCTTCCGGTGGCAACTTCTACGTCGAATATCCTTGGGAGTTTAGCGCATTTACATTTTAGAAGCTTTTCGAATTCGTACGATACAAAACAGTTATCAGCTCCAGTATCAAACAAGCAGGATGCATAAATACCGTTGACAAGGAACGTACCATTGATAACATTGTTGTCATTCTGGGCTTGGCGGAGGTTGATGTTGAAAGTTCTCCTGCGTGCAGCTTATGGTTGTTGTTCCTGCTGCTGCTGTGGTTACTGTTGTGGCTGCTGTGGTGGCTCTTGTTTCACAACACGCTGAGGGGAGGCATTGCTGAAGTGGCTAGGATCACCACAAGTGTAGCAAGCACGTGCATGAGCAACTGGTGTTGGAAGAGCTGGGTTGACCTGAGGAGTGCGAGGTTGAGTTGGCGGTGCTGGGAGAGCTTGAGGAGCTGGCTGACGAGGGCCTGTGCGGCAGTGGGATGTGAAGTGCCCATAAATGTCGCAGTTAACACAGAAACAACAATTTGCCTCCACTGGATGATGATAGGTGTAGGTGGGGCACAGTGGGTGGTTCCCAGTATATGCTCGTTTAGCGGGCGGTGTGTTGGGAGTGGCATTCTGGCTAGGGCGGGTGTTGAGTGGTGCGATGATTGCATAGTTCTTGCTGGAGTTCCTTCGCTTACGGCTCTGCCGATTATACTTGGGGGCTTGAGATGGTGCGTCGTTGGCGCTTGGCATTGTAGTAGCTTGGTTGAGACTCTTGGTTGGGACCTTGAAAGTTCCAGCCAAGATTCGCTTATCGTTGATTTTTGAGGCAAGCTGATAAGTTTCCTCAATTATTGCTGGTTTCGCTGCATGAACAAAGTCCGCAACACAGTCGGGGAGAGCACGGATGTATTTCTTGATAGATTTCTTAGGGGTGTCCACTTGACTCAGACAGGTGATGCTCAATTGCTTGAATCGGGCGGTGAGACCAGCGTAATCACCACCAACTTACTTGATGTTCCAGAATTCGTTTTCCAGCTTCTGGACTTCGTGGGGAGGGCAAAATTCCTTCACTATGAGCTCTTTTAGCTCCTCCCATGCGAGACCATAGGCTGCATCGTTCCCGAGGCTGTTGCGCTCGGCGGTCCACCAGTCAAGTGCCCTTGACTGAAATACACCAGTGGCGTTGACAGTGCAAAGATTCTCGGGACATCCACTTTGTCGGAAGGTAACTTCGATCGAGTCAAACCATTGAAACATCTTAATGGGTCCATCTTCACCAGTAAAGGTCATAGGACCGCAGGCTTTAAACTGCTTAAAGCTGAATGGAGTTTTCGGTGCGTCATTCTTGGAATCAACAGAAGAGTTGCTACCGACAGCTTGAATCTCACTGACGATTTGAGGGATCACATTGGCCATTTCCTTGGCCACGAGAGAGGCGATGCATTTGTCAGCATTGTTTCGCTGGACAGTCCGGCGAGTGTGAGATCCCAATGACGACATCTGTAGAGGGATTTGATAAGATTCGATTATATTGGATCTTGGGTAAAAGTTTTGTGTTCCATACTGTATATTATTATTATTATTATTATTATTCACATAAGGTATATAATCACATAATCATGTAAGCACATAATCACATAGGCACATAATCACGTATTTACACGTATACACATAAGCACGTATTAGCACATAATTCACGTAAAGACATATTTTACACATATTCACCTTTTCTAAATTACGCGTAGCGCGTGCGAGATATAGCGTAGCATAAGTGAGGAATATAGGACTTCTTAGTTTGTTCGCAATTAATTAGTGTTTTAGATTGCGAGAGCTGTGTGACCCTGTGCCTTCTATTTACTAAGCGGGGAGCGATAAGATGAAATCATAAAGCATAGAGATCAAAATTCACAATTCAAAACACATAAAACACCATAAATTCGATGATGCGTAAAATCGTTAATTGCAGGCTTAAATTAAATAGAGTGTCCTGGGTGTTGAGACATCGACTACCCAAAGTGCTTCAACTATTCCCAACAAGTTCAGGTACACGCTTTAGCCTAATAAACTATGCTCTCACCGTAACATGGCTAACGGCATTCATCCTTCCAGTTACTACGTGACCGGAGTCATTGGAACAGTCGAGACTTTGGTGAGATCTTGTAAAAATCAATTTAGGGAGTGGAACAGGTTATTAAGATGCGTGTTTCACCCCTAACTTAACAACTTCACTCCTAACTGTGGTGAGAACCACGAGATAGAGATGGAGATCTTCCGTCGAGGTATGGATATCACTCCTAACTCAACGAAAGATTCTCGTGCTAGAGAAATGCATAGAGTGAGTGATTTAGTCGAGAGTTCCTGGTTTTCACACCTAATCTTAACACAATCGCTCGTTTGTGTTATACGAGTGTCTTCAAACATGTATATTGTGCTAGCCTTAGGAAAGGCATTTAATACCTACATGCCTTAGGAAAGGCTCCCTTCGTACGAAGCTGTGGGTTCGTATGAAGGTGCTTCATGTGGGTTCGTACGAACCGAGAGGGTTCGTACAAGAGGGTCTGTTTTGGTACTTAGACTATAGACTAGGTCTGCTTTGCATTATTCAACCTAATTCCCTACAGTTATGGCTCTGATACCAACCTGTCACACCCCAACCGATGGCGGAATCATCAGGATGTGGCACTAAGCAAATCAGATTGTTCAAAAGAACCCATAACGACTAATTTAGTGACAATATTTAACAAGGTTCAATTTCCCATACAATCAAACGAATATTTCAACAAAAGTCATAACGAATTGCAAGTCTGTCAAACAAATCAAAATCCGACAACTTAGATTTTTATGTGGGTCTCTAGGGATCCTATCCATTTGCTGCATATGATAATCATCAACCTGTCACATACGTTAAAATAAAAGTCAATACAATAATGTAAAGGTGAGTACACAAGTTTAGCATAAGTATAGTAATAAAGCGTTTACGCATAACCAACATGTAACACGTAGAGAGGTGAATCAAGTAAGCTATCGACAATGATACAAGCCAACCAACATGACTGCGAGTTGTGTGTCACTCCCCAACCGATGGCGGAAATATCGGGGCGTGACACTGAGCGAAACACATTGTTCAGGAGATTCCATAACAACTATTAATGACAATATATTTAACGTTAATGTCCCATACCACTAACATATAAAGCAAAACAATTATTATAGACATAGTTCTCATAAACAAAACATTGTTCCGACAACTCGGATTTATTTAGTTTGTTTCTACACTCCCTAACTTATTCATCATAGCACAGCATCCTATCAACCTGCCACATACGTTAAAATAAAGTCAATACATAAAATGTAAAGGTGAGTACACAAGTTTGCATAGTATATAGTATAGCGAAAAGCGTTTACGCATAACCAGCATGTATCACGTAGAGGTGTGAATCTAGTAAGTTATCGACAATGACGCATGCAACCAACATGACTGCTAGTTGTAGAATGCGCAACACATTATCACCACTGTGACCATGTGAAGTAAAGACCTTAACTACCCCTGAACAAACAGGTGCTGAGTCCAAACTATAGTACTATCGTTGCTAAGGTGTCAGGCAAACAATCACTGTGTAAACATAACATACAAGCATTCATCGAGTCACGTATAACATGCGAGAGCGGTTAACGTTTATAAATCGTTTAGTATAGTGTGCGTTGTGTTTTGATAGAGAACGTATGTAACACCCAAAAGTGCGTTAAGCGAAAAGGGTTCGAGTATACTCACAGTGCGTGTTTAGCTAGTAAACAAAGACTTGGATTGAAGGGAGCGCTTGGAGTTATCCTGAGCATAGAACAGTAGCGTAAGTATTGAACAGTGCGTTAAACAGCGGGTCAGGTGGTGATCCGAGCAAATGAGCATAGCCCATCCGGACGGATGGTCATCCAGTCGGATGGTCATTCGATCGGATGGCCATTCGGATGGTTGGCCATTCGAGTGGGTGCGTGTTTATAAAATTGTTCTGAAAACTTGAAGTTTTCGTTGTAGCATTTAAACATGTAATAGTATAGACACCAAGTCATCTGGTCGGATGGTCATCCGGACGGATGGCCATTCGATCGGATGGCTATTTGAGCGAGAAGTTTGTAGTTTATAGTTTTTCGTAAAATTTTCTAAGTAAAAGCTTGAAGTTTAACGGAGACGGCGGAATATCGTGTCAAACAACGGAAAACACATCAAGGTCCAGCTCATCCGATCGGATGGGAATCACCCCATTCGATCGTACTCACTGTTCTTTTGATGAACTCTCATGTTTAACCCGTTAATCAGTCATCTCTCAGGTGGAAGTCCGTTTTCAAGCCGGCTCTCAACTAGGAAAATGAGTAGAGAGTCTGAATGAGTATGGATTCCATCGGTTTTGAGTAGAAGAGTGTAGAAGAGTTGAAAGAAAGTTTGAAATCAGTTGAAAAACGTTGAAATATGTCAAAATCTGTGGAAATCTTGTTGAGATTTGTGTTAAAACATGTGGAAATCCTTTAGATCTAGACCAAATTTGATGGGATGACGTCACCAAGTGAACACCATCTTCAAGCAGTCCAAATCAGGTGATTTCGAGAAGAAAATCAGTGTTTTTGATGGAGAAAATGATGGAGAAGTGTGTAGTGATGATGATTGTACAAGTTTAGATGGAAAAGCTTACCGAAAAGCCTTGAATCGCGAGAAATAGAGCTGAGAATGACTTGGGAGCGAGTTGGGTCGAATGGGAGCTGTCACATCAGTGAACAGTAGAGTGTGGGAGTATTTATAGTGTGGGAGATGAGTTAAGGCGGTGCACGAAGTGGGTCGGATAGATGTCCGATCGGATGCAGATGTCCATTCGATCGATTGGTCATTCGGTCAGCCGAGTTGTGCGAGTTTGTTTTCTGAATTTTGTTTCGTGCGTTAAGCGTTGCGTTTAAGCGAGTTGCGAGTAAGCATTTGAGCGTGTAAATGTTGCGTTGATAACCACAAAACATATAACTAAATATAACCAAATAATCACATAATCTACACACATAACAACTAAGATGCATAAAAGTAAATCCGTGTTTCGAGTTGCGTCGAGTTTGCGTTGCGATAGCGTTTAGTCTAACATGCGATGTGATATGCGATATAATGCCTGTAAATAGTATGCGTTGTAAACTGCATTTAAATGCGATAACTGCGTTTTGAATAGGCGTTGTAATCATTGTTTAAAGTATAGTTTAAAATAGTTTTAACCCTTTTGCGATAATCAGAATCTCGAGAGTACAAGTCAATTAAGCAACAAATGACAGATCTGAGTAATGACCCGGAAAGACGGGTTGTTACATTATGGTATGCGCGATACGTGTTCACCGAAGTGAGCACGCATGTAAAGTGAGTATGAGATCCTTAACAACCCCTGAATAAACAGGTGCTAAGTCCAAACTATAGTACTATCGCTGCTAAGGGTGGTAGGGCAAGTAATCACTGTGTAAACATAGCAAACAACCATTCAATGATTCACGTATAACATGCGAGAGCGGTTAGCGTTAAAAGAGTTTAAGCGTTGTGTGCGTCGTGTTTTAATAGAGAACGTATGTAACACCCAAAAGTGCGTTAAGAGAAAAAGGGTTCGAGTATACTAACAGTGCGTGTTTAACACTAAACAGGTCTGGAATGGATTGAAGGGAGCGCCGGATCAGCCTGCGTACGGGGACAGAAGTGCATCAGTCTTCCAAGTGCTGAAACGGTCGAGTTGAAGTGTCGAGTGGGAAAAAGAACCGTTGTACGAAGGGGTGCCTTCGTACGAAGGCAGTGCTTTCGTACCAGTGGCTTGTTTCCGTGTCCAAAATCGAGTGTTTTTCGCGTCTTTCTTCAGGAAATCGAGTGTTCATCCCTCCAGCCTTAAGCTACTGTTTAAACTTAGAGCCGGAGAGGTCTTTTGAGCGGTTCAGTCATATGTGGGAACATGGGCTGGGTTGTACGAAGGTGTGCCTTCGTACGAACCCGTGGCTTCTTACAAGCTAGTCCTGCTCGTACATGTGGCTGTGTTTGCGTCTTTAAGCGTTCGGATCTGTGTTTTCACCTGAATCAGATGTGTTTTCGAGTCCTTTTCATGATGGTTTCGACACCGCTTCGTCCCACTACTCAGTGAACGAAACTTATGTCTGTTTTGGTCCGTTTTAGTGTAAAAATCGAGTTTAAAACAGTTTATCTTTGGATTTAACACTTGGTGAGTGCGAGATAATCAGATCTCTATCTTAGGCAGCCAAAGCTAAGCCCAATACACTCGTCTAAGTGTAAATTCGTGGTAAAATCAGAAGTTTTGATGAAAAAGATGAAGGTTTTTATAAAATAGAGAAGTTTAGATGAAAAAGATGAAGGTTTTTGTAAAAAGAGAGAAGTTTAGATGAAATTGGAGATAAACTCGTGGAAAAACGTTGTGGAAAACGTTGTGATACTTGTAAAAATAACGGATCTTACTTGGAATGCAGAGGGAAAGCGAGTAGGAGGTGTTCTTGAGAGAATGGCAGAAAGTTGTAAAAGTGAGAGTGAGCTAGGTATTTATAGAGAGGAGATGATGCTGCAGGTTGCCTTCGTACGAAGCCACTGCCTTCGTACGAAGGTGGCCTGTTTCATGCGATGGCTCTCGTTTCGCGTGTCGGGTGTTTGTTTGATGCGTTCAGTTGCATTAGCTAGTTCGAGTACTTTAAGTATTTTAGCGAGATATTAAGTGTCGTGTTGCGATGCGTCTTAGCGTGATAAATCGAGTTGTGTGAGCGAGCATTTGAGCGTTTTAAGCGAGTAACAACACATAATACCTCTTTAACATAAATAGCACAAATAATATAAATAAATCCGTGTTTTGAGTTAGCGTTGAGTTTGCATTGTGATGAGCGTTTAAATAAGCGTTTAAATAATCGTTTAAATAAGCGATATATAAAATGCGTTTAAAAATGTAGTTAACCCTTTGTAATCATCGAATCTCAGAGTATAAGCGTCTACGAATGAAACATCGATAAAAGTAGAAACAGCTAGGAACGACTTTCGGTTGTCGGGTTATTACACCACCCCCCCCCCCGCCCAAAAAAAAAAAAAAACCTCAACCCCTACCCCCAAAAACCTAACCCCCCACCCAAGCTAAATGCTAAAAACTAAACCCCCAAAAAAACCTAAAAATCTTCTAAAAAACACACAATTTTTTTTTGATATTTTTTTTATGTAAAAATCGCTACTTTTAGTAACAATTTTTTTTAATTAAAAAAAATTAATAACGAAATACAGCGATTTTTAAGTAAAAATATTAAAAAATTGTGTGTGTTTTTAGTTATTTTTAGGTATTTTTGGTTGTGTTCACATTGGTTCTCGCTGTTCTCGCAATAAAGGGTAGTTCCTAACGGATCCTTCTCCTATATATATATATATATATATATGTGTGTGTGTGTGTGTGTGTGTGTGTGTAAGTCAATTATAGAGAGAAAACACATGTGAGTTCAAAAAAACTTAAGAAACTCAACGAATAAACCTAATCTTGCCACATCTTACACCTTTTCAGATTCTAACACTTAACATTTTTTTGCTAGGTGGAAGAAAGAGAATATGTTCCACCTTTCACTCATTTACATTATATGTAACATCACATGTTCTACTTTTTTTTTCAACAACTTTTTTTAGATTTTATGAAATGTAACATTTTCAAACTTAGAATTTACAAGTTTTTTAATGTGTAGTGCATGAAAAAAATATGTTACATGCTTTGACAAAAGATCAAATACAAAGTATCTTATCGTAGAAAACGTATGAATAGAGTGGAAAAATTAAAAAAAAATGTGGTGACATTTTCGTAATTATTTTACTCGTATGGTAATTATCAAAATTAATCTACAAATGATCTGGTAGGGTAATTTTGTAAAATGAACTTGTAGGGTAATTTTGATTTTATAGAGTAATTTTGTAGAGTATCAAAATTACTTTGCAAACGATCTTATAGGGTACTTTTGTAGAATATCATAATTACTTTACAAATGATCTTGTAGGGTAATTACGACTAAAATAATTACGAAAATGTCATCGCGTTTTTTTTTTTACTTTTCCATGCCATTCGTACGTTCTGTACGATAAAATACTTTGTACGGGATCTTTACTCTACGTGTTTTTTATAAAAAAAGATTTTCATGTAACAGACACACTTGTTACACCTTTTTTCTATTAGACAAGAAAGAGAAAGCAAAAAGTTGTTACATACCTTTTGTCAAAATGAAACATGTTTTCTGAAAAACATTTTTTGTAACAGTCAATCTCAACCATAATTTTTTTTAGATGGAGGTTGGAGATGGGGTTTTCCAAGTTTCTTGAACTCCTATGGATTTTCTACATATCATTTCTGTGTATATATATATATATATATATATATATATATATATATATATATATATATAGGGTTGGGTTCAATGATGAACACTAAAAAATGAAAAACTGGGTAATAGTGCATTGAACATGTTAAATAAATCATAAAAATACAATTTAACCTGTTAAAAAATATATTTTTTTCAAAAAAAATTATCTAAGATTTTGCATATAAATACATGTAGAAGCCTTTTTAATAAAAAAATTAAAAAGCTAAAAAAAAAAAAAAAAGCTTAAAAACAGTCAATATAGGTAAAAGGGTAAATTACATTTTTCGTCCTTTATGTTTGTACCGAATTGCAATGGATAGCCTTTAACTTCAATAATTACGGTCACAATCCTTTATTTGGAAAACCTATTACACTTTACGTCCTTTGACCCTAACAAGGTTAAAATTTTCAGTTAAATGTGGCATGTGCCTTGTACATGAGGTTAGAATGGTAATTTTACTCATTTATTTATCTAAAATAAATTTAAACAATTAAAACAAATCAGATTTAAAACATAAACACTCATTTCTCTCTCTAAACCTACCATCCAAAACAACCCCCACTCCCACTACACTCCCACTGCCACCACCACCACACCATCCTATTTAAATGATGTACATTTACAGTATTCAATTCGGCGTATATACTAAATCTGGGGTTAAAAATGAATCCGCAACAAGCGGCACCGCTAAGGTCCTCTGCGAATTGATTCAATCGCCGAAGAGTGGATAGTAAATATCAGCCGAGACAGTCAAACTTCAACCAGTTGACCATAGGTTTACCGGCAGGAGACAAAGGGGAAGTTGATAGCCCTTCACGAGAACGACTTGTTTATTTAACAACGTGTCTAATTGGACATCAGGTGGAAGTCCAGGTCACAGATGGATCAATGTACTCCGGAATATTTCATGCCACAAATGCAGAACATGATTTTGGTATCTTTTTAAATGCAGAAAGTATTTATTGGAATTAGATTTGTATCTTATTAGTTTGATTACCACTTTCAGGAATAATCTCATCAGCTTCTTTAGGTACGATTAATGATAAATTAGAGCATGATGATTTTCCGGAGAAGTTCCGGTGAGTTCTTTTTTTGCGGTGGTGGGTTTTAGAGGGGTAAGACAGAGGGGAGAAATAGGAGTTCAAGTGCAGTGGTGGGTTGGTAGTTTTGGTTTGTGATGGTGTGTTGGTTGGTGGCTGGCAGACGGCTGGGAGTGAGTCAGGGAGAAAGGGTGAGAGATAGAAGAAAGTGTCTGTGTGTGCGACAGTGGTGGTGATGAATGGTGCTTACGACAGTGGTGAATGGTGCTTACTGTGGTGATGATAGTAGTGGTAAGTGGTAGGTGGTGGCTGGATATATATATATAGAGAGAGAGAGAGAGGTGTGTGTATGTGAGAGAGAGAGTCTTTAGAAAGAGAAAGAGTAGTATGTAGGGAAAGACTTATATATAAATCAGTAAAATTATCATTCTACCCTCATGTACAAGGCACATGTCATACTTCACTGAAAATTTTAACCTTGTTAGGACCAAAGGACGTAGAGTGTAATGAGTTTTCCAAATAAATGATTGTGACTATAATTATTGAAGTTAAAGGTTATCCATTGTAATTCGATATAAACCTAAAGGACGGAAAATATAATTTACCCTAGGTAAAAATTTACAAAAATGTTTTTCTTTATTGTCTAGCTTCTACACATCTTTATATGCAAGAGTTTCGAAAAATTAAAAAAAAAAATAACTTTCAGCAATTTAAATTGAATTTTTATAATATATTTAACATGTTAAATGTATTGTTTCTCAATTCCTTACTTTTTTAGTATTCTCCATTAAATCTCACACTCTATATAAAGTATAGAAAAGTTATGGGCATTTTAAAAAAGTGATGATGGTTGGTTTAACTCTAAAAATCAACAATGGTGGGTATTCATTCTTTGTCCTTTCGGCCTTTTAACATTACTTAGTGTTTTAGGATCTTAGAACACTTAATCTCTAAGTTCCAACCATTGAATTGTTAAATCAGTGGTTCAAAATTCTTCATATTCTATCTGCATTGTTTGCTTGTTTGCTCATTGTATAACATCCGATATATATATATATAAAATATTAACATCTGTGGTTAATATTTTGTTTTCATCGTCATTTATTTTCTTAAATGGCGTTCAAAAATTTTAGTTTCTTTATACATATTATTTCTATGAAAAGTTGGTGTTTATCGTTTAGATACAGAAGAAATAAAAGCGCTGCACAGGATTCGAACCCGGGTCAGCCGGGTAACAGACTAACAACGATGGGCGCTGTTGGGGAAAGTTGCAGCAAAAAAGGAGCTCGGCGACCATGGAGTGGGAATTCCGAACATCCTTTGCGATAGATGTGGGTATAGTATAGAAGATACAAACCATGTTTTTGCAAATTGTCTTTGGTCTAGAAGCATCTGGTGGCAGATATGTGTTTGGATGAGGATCCCGGTTCCTTCATGTTTGAGCTCACTTAAAGGCGTAGTGGAGAACATAGCTACGAATCCAGGATCGGGAACGTGGAGAAGAGTGGTGCAAACAGTTACTTTAGCAACAATATGGAGGATATGGCACGCTAGGAACCAAATGGTTTTCGAAGGGAACTTCATTGCGACTCGGAAGATAGTGGACCTTATAAAAGAAGACGCCTTCCTTTGGGTTAGCAATAGATCGAATCGGCCATCTCTGAAGTGGTATAAATGGGTCGTCTTTGATATTGTAGACTTGTTGTAGTTTTCCCGTTGTAAGGTGTGTCGTGTCGCTTTCTTTGTGTTGAGGTTTTGTATTTTGTCCTCTAGTTTCTAGTTGGATCTTTATATTTATATATAAAGCGTTTTGTTCGTTAAAAAAAATACAGAAGAAATAAATCACAACTGTTTTTTCATATAAAAATTATCCCTACGTATTTTTTTTTGAACGACCAACAAACTCAATCACGAGCACTCTCAGGGCACCCACTGGACAAACGGAGTACTCCGAGAGTAACCCGAGTCCACCACCAATTCTGGGGAAAACCCGGTAACCTACCCGCCCGTAGGCACGACGGTGAAGTTACCGGTAAAACCGGTTTGGCTCAAGGATCCAACCCAGGTTTCCCTGGGTCTCCTATCATTGTCCACCAGTGCTTCACTCTGTACCAAGTGGGAGTCAAACCCGCATCTCTCAACAGAAATGCAAGCCCTCCACCACTTGATCTAAACATCATTGGCTACATATTTTATTACTCATTATCATGGTTGCAAAAGTCGCTAGGCGCTCCCTAGTCGGTCGAGCGGGGAGTTGAGAGTGCTCGGTCTAGGCGGAGAGTACTCGGGGAGTACTCGGACATGGTAAATTATAAAGAAATTAGTTTTTGGAAATTAAATATATGTTAAATAACATAAGTTTACTAATAATTATAACAAAATACGTGAAAATGATATTCATTTATTAATATAATAGGCATATAAAGTATATTTTATTTGTTTTAAAGTCAAACTCGGTCTAAGTTGACCTACTAGATCTGATTTTGGCTAAGGTTGACCGCGTTTGATCGATTCCGAGTAATTAGTCGGAGTTGAAGAAAGTCGCCTCGGCAACTTACCTTGGAGCGATTACTCAGAGAGTACTCGGACTTGGAAACCTTGTTTTACAACCATGCTCATTATACAATATACAATTATTAAGTTTATTATATTATTTGTTGAAATTGGCATCAGAAACTTCCCCACTTTTGTTAGCACCAAATGATTGCGGTTCCACTGAATATTATATGAAATAAATAAGTTATCGCTCTAATCATTGTAGGTTGAGATTTTATGCCAAAATACTCTTTGATACTTTCTTTAAGAAAGCTATATAAATATATTATACACGATAAGACTTCATAGCCATTAAAAACAAGTTAAGTTGAACAAAAATATTCATACTTTTGGATACCAGTATTTCTTTTTCTGACTTTTTTATATATACCTTTTAATAACAAGAATAAAATGCAGTAATTAATATAAATAAGTTTGTTCATGTAATAGGAGTTTTTTCCTAAACTAGTATTGATGGATAAAATATTTATCAAAACGGTGTTACTAGAAAACTATTTACTAAAATAGTGTTTTCCATTTAATTTTGTATTTGCATTTTGTTTTTAACCTACGTATAAATTTCTTTTTATATATTTCTTTCCAAATAATCGATTCTCTTTTTATTTCTTTGATTTACAGTTTTTTTTACCAATAGTTCTTTTCTTTTTGTTATTTTCTCAATCAACATTAGCTCTATACGTGAACCGAACAATCCATAAACCGTTTGACGAAATTTCGTTCACATTCCATTCATTTAATAAATGAACGAACATGAACACATTTTATTCATTTGATTAAATGAACGAACATGAACACGTATCTTGTCGTCCAGTTACATTCGTAATTTACGTTCATGTGCATTCTTCTATGTCCATTCCATTAAACAAATCAATACGAAACGAATGATTAGACACAAATTTCCATTTAACTGTTCGTCGGACATTTTATTTCTCCTATTTTAATTTTGTTCCCATTTCCATTTCATTTAATTTAATTATGGGCATGTGAATTTAATTATTAAAACATTTGTAAACATGAATATATAATATCGTTTGTTGTGATACTTTTAAAAACACAAACCCTTTGTGTTTTGTATTGTTGGTGTTATGTTTGTGTTTGTTGGATTAGTTCTCAAGGATTTTTTAAAGGTGAAGAGAAACAAGAGATCTTGTTTTGTTAAAGAAAACAATGCTGAATCGACTGATTAGTAAAATCAATAGAAAGTTTAAAATAAGGATAAATAAATAGATATTGAGTTGATGGAATAAGGGTAATACAAAAGAAGGTTAATATGCTGGTTTAAGAAAGAATGCAAATAAGAATGCAAAAAAAAAAAAAAAAAAAAAATAATAATAATAATAATAATAATAATAATAATAATAATAATAATAGAAAACACTAGTTAGGTAAATAGTTTTCAACAAACACCATTTTGGTCCTTTGACAAAAATAAATCATTTCAAAATTCATATATGGACGACAGACGACATGAATTAAAAGAATTTTCCGTTAAAAAAAACCCTTCATTTTTATCTGATTAAGGGCTAGTATTTAATAATACATCATGTTATATAATGAATCACTTTATTACAACATATCCAATTAAAAAGATATTGAATAAAATATGGACTAATTTAAAAAATTAAAATGAAGTTTTATGTTAAAAAAATATTAATTTAATCTTTTAATTTAATATATTTTTCCTTAATTTGGAGTTTTGACCATGTATCTAATCCTTGATAAGAATGTAACCAACTTAATTTGGAGTTTTGACCATGTATCTAATCCTTGATAAGAATGTAACCAACAATCAGTGGTTATTATTATGTATTTCACATGATGACTATATTTTACTTTTTAACTTTTCTTCCTATCTCTCATCCTTCATATTATTCGTGATATTGTCACTCTCAAACTCATATTATTTTTTAGTGAATTTCAAATTTTCTCTTTTATCTATATATCAAATTTTAAGTGGTGTCTTTTATCTTTAAAATTTATGAGTTTTGTACTTATTGTTTCAAAATCTTGCACGGTATATCCTTTAACCCTAACCAAGTTAGTTTTTCTGTTAAATTATATCACACAAGTGTAGTTTAGTCTTTTTACTATTTTTTTAAATTAACAAATGACACAAATAAATCAAACAAAACTAATATAATATAATATGTATATATAAACCTTGTCAGCCTCTCTCTCTACCCCTCTCCCTCCACGTCACAATTAACCCACCAACAACCACCTCTAGCCACCACCCTCCACCACTCTCCAACATCATCATCACACAACCATTATCACCGCCACCAACAACCCCACCCCACCCCAACCCACACCACCACCACCCACAACCATCACCAACCCTTCTTCACCGCCACACCACCTGCCACGGCCACAACCACCAACCACTATTGCAGAAATCGGCCTAGGCGGCCGATTAATCGCCGCCTAGGCGCTAGGCGGTAGTTTACTGACTAATTTTAACCTAGTCGGTCCAATTAATCGGTTTTAGTCAAAGTCGGAATTAATCGGTGAAAATCGGTCTTAGTCGGAATTAATCGGACTAATCGGTCCAGTCTTTTGCAGCCCTTTAAACCGATTAGTCGGAATTAATCAGAATTAGTCGGTCTTAGTCGGAATTAATCGGACTTGGGGTATATTAAGTTTGGGTATTTTGATATTTAGCCCCTCTATCTTGCACTAGTTTACATATGGTTCCTAAACTTGTAAAATTATATATAAAAAGTATAAAATTAACTACATATTTATAAAAAAAAAATGTAAAATTATATATAAAAGTCCAATCCGATTAATCCCGATTAATCCCGATTAATCCCTATTAATCCCGATTAATCCCTAGGCGGTACCTCACCGCCCGACTAGCGCCTAGCGCCTTCTACAACATTGCCACCAACTGCCACTGTTACCACCTACCTTCTCTTCCACCCGAACAACCTTCTACTCGCTGAAACCCTAGTTGCGTCGTCGTCATCTGCGCTATCGTCATCTGTGTCGCCGTCATCTGCTTTGCCTTCATCTGCGTCGTCGTGGTGGTTTGTACCCAATCACCATGGGTTGTTAAGTGGGATTTTTGGATTTGATGAATTTGTATCTTACTTTAAATTTTGGTCAGAATTAGGGGAGTCTTCAAGGACTTTGATTATTTGTTTTTGTTATTTGAATTTGTGATGTGAGAATTTTTGGGATTTAATTGTGAATTGTTTGTGGGGTTTAGGAAAGTGAGAGAGAGATGAGTGGGTGGGTGGGTGGGTGGGTTTGATTGGTAATTGTTGCTGGTGGGCTACGATTGTGGGTTGGGTTGAAAGTGATGATAGTAGGTGGTGGTAAGTCGTGACGGTGGGGTGGATGGTGGTGGTTGATAGCTTATGGTGGTGGTGGTAAGTGACATACAAAGATAGATATGTGAGAATGAGAGAGAGAATGTTTTTATTTTTATTTAAACCTTTTGCTAAAGATATTTACATAATTAGTCCTTCTAAGGGTTAAATGACAAAAATGCCCTTACGCTTAAGGCACATGATCAGATTTAACAGAAAAAATTAACTTTGTTAGGGTTAAAGGACATACCGTGCAAAATTTTGAAACAATAAGTACAAAACCCGTCAATTTTAAAGATAAAGAACACTGCTTGAAATCGGGCATATAAATAAAGGACAAAATTTGCAATTCACTCTACCAATCAAAACTATTAATTTTGTTTGTAAATTGAAGAACTAACTAGATGGAAGTCCCCCCGCGTTGCGGCGAGGGCATGAAACTGTGTCTCGTTTATTACAAAAGCAATGCAAAGGGCATGAAACCGAGGGCATAAAAACATGTCTCATTTACTACGAAAGCGATGCAAGGGACATGAAACAGTGTCTCGCTTATTACGAAGTCTTTACAGATAAATTTTAGATAACTTTTATAGTCAGCAATTTCAAACTTGTAAAGTAAATAAATAAAAGTAAAAAAGAAAAATCTTACATAACTAATAATTAAAGGTGGGTGTTACACATATTTGTAACATATTTAATAAATTAGCAACACTTTTTATGCATATAGGTGTTGTAGTTGATCCTTAAGGGGGGGGGGGGGGGGGTTTCAAAAAAAGAATAAATAAGTCGATCTACGATCCGCGCATTGCAACGAATATGTCAAACGGGGAAAGATAAATGTTTTGCGACGGGCCTGTTGAAAGGGAAAAAAGAGACGAAAAAACGTTGAACCCCAAACACACGTTGTTGTGTGTTAACTAACAAAATTTAGAACGAAAAAACTTACGAAAGATGAAAAGTATGAGGGACCAAAGTTGAAAATAAAAAAGTATTGGGGTTAAATTGCAAAAGATAAAAAACTTTATGTTAAAAGTTAAAATACCAAAGGGGTTAAATGCAAAAAATGAAATTATTTGGGTTAAAAGTGAAAAGTTAACTTTTTTTTTTTGAAACACTCCCAATACATATGATACAACATCATTAAGCAACAAGTTGTTGAAAATTTATAATAGGGGAATGTCAAACCCATATCCTTTAATTTCCCAAACCTAAACACATATTTAAAAACCTGGAATTTTGATTCTAAATAACATGTAAAAATTTTAAGAGGTGATATCTGACAATATTCATTTCAGAAATTAAAATAAAATTTATAACTAAAACTTGAAACTAGAGTTTTAAAGTGCACATATGCACAAGTAGTACGTAATTCTCAGTGGCGAAGCTTGAGATTTCCGAGGGGGGGTCGAAAACGTATATACCCAAAAATTTCTATAGAACCAGGGGGTCGAAAACGTATATACCCAAAAGTTTCTATACGAAAACTACATACTCTCCACTACTGAGCGAAAAGTTTGGGGGGTCGGCCGCCCCCTCCCGCCCTACTTAAGTTGCGCCCATGGTAATTCCGGCAGGAGATAAAAATAAACATGTATTAACCATTCTAACGTAGAATTACAAATATTGATATTAATATATACAGACATTTATATATATAGTTTTTTTTCTTCTTCTTTTTTTTTAACTCAACAACCCGTTTATGGTCCGTTTAACCCATTTACAACTTTATTACAACTAGCGTGTAAATGTGTCAATCCATTTACGTACAACTTCATTCCAATCTATTTACCATTTGAGTAAAAACTATAAAATTATGAGGTGGCAAATGTGAACTTGTTAATGGTTAGCGTTGGTTGAAAGTTGAAACTTAAGATTTGTCTTATACGTTTGCAAGTTTTGTAATCTACAACTTTCATAGGTTGTACTTTGATGCTTTAGTTACTTGTAAATCAGAAATAGTAAGAATATGTGAGTTTCACCCACTTTGAGGTTCTAAAGTGAACACTAGTGTATTTGCGAACTGAGTGTACAAATTGTGACAACTGGCAATTTTCCATGAATTCCGTACAATAATAAACAGTAATCTGTGCTTTAATGACTGTGCATGATTGAATTAACAAGACGAACGATTTTCTGATTACTGTCATATACATACAATGGTATTTCATGTTGCAAGATTTTTATCAATACTACATGCAACAAAACATGGTACAATTAGTGCACGAAACAAAGTTAGCACAGTTATCAGACAAACTAGAAGCACTGACGGGAGTTCAGTACTTAGACAGACGTGATGTTAAGACACAGAATGAGGCCGAAACCAAGAGTTACACTAGAATAGTGTGTAGGAAAGTAAGGATCATAAAACTGCTTACCTAGTGACGATTTAGGTGCCGGAAAGTGCCAGAAACACACTAAAACTGCAGACTTCTACAGAAAATAACCAAATTCAGCAATTTTCAGCATTTTAACAACTAAATATAATGCAGAAATGTGGTTTAATGGTCCAGAATACTTTCCTAAGTGTTGGGAATCAAAACTGTCATAAAGGGTAACATAAAGCACAATAAATTGCGTATTTTAGCACTTTAACAAACCGGTAACCAACCAAACAACCGGACACTACCTGAAACACCAAATTTTCACTAGAAGCATTGTTTTAGTACTACGAAGCTAGTTATGGTCACCGAACATCATAACACACCCTAAAAACCCTAAACACATAAAACACTAACTAATACCATTAACTTCCAACCAAATTACCTAACTAATATTTGAAACTAAACTAGCACCCCCCCCCCCCCCCAACCGGATTTAGACAAGGGTCCCACCCCTTGATTTCTTTGTAATACTTTATTAGAAGATGTTGGTGGATCTTTATACATTTTAACCATAAGTTCTTGTATTGTTGGAGCTTTTTCATTAAAAACCACAAAACATTACTTCTCATGTCATTCACATTTCAACAACACTTCACATCCTTCCTCCTCTTCATGTTTACGGCCTCAAGCACACACCCACATTCTTTCATTTTCATTCCATTCCAATGCAATCCAAGGTGATCTAGAGTTGTAAGAAGCATAACTAAGAAGGTGGGAAGCATCAAAAGTGGAAGGACCTTCACATAGAGCTTTTATCCACCTTGTTTATCATCTTCATCATCTTGAGTTCTTCCCTAGCCATTAGAGCTAGTAGTAAGCTTCTTGATCTTGTTTTTACTTCTAATCATAATGGTTAAAGTGTTATGTAAATGGTTAAACTCAAGAATCACAAAGAAATATGAAGATGAACATAAACATAAAGCTAAATAACATGAAATCTAAGTTGATTAAGTGTATGTGTGAAACTTGTTTGAGGATTTCTTATGTTTATGATGTTGATCATCATAATAACCTTGCTAGATGATGATTAAACACATGATCTAGCAAGTATAAGGATGGATCTTGAAGAAATCATAATGATCATCCTTTATATGAATCATGAACTTGAAAATGAAGTTGTTTTAGAGTATGATGATGATTGATACATGTTAAAAGTCTTGTAAATGGATGATTTCAAAAATAATTTTCTCAAGAAACCAAGTTTATTTACAAGATTTACAAATTCATGATTTCTAAGGAAACTAATCATGTTTTTGGTGTTAAAACAAGTCTAGAAACATGTTTGTAACAAGAAAAATACAAAAGAATCATTTTTATAAAAATCATCAGGTAAGTTGTAAAGGACTAGATTTGCAAGAAAGTGATTTATAAACAAATAACCATGTTTTAAAGGGTAACTAAGTCTACTAATTAACATGGTAAGTTACTACAAGTTTTTACAAAATTTCAAGTTCATGACAATGTGTAAATTGCATATTTAAAACATATAGTAAGGGGCTGTTTGGTAGCCTCTGAATGGTCATTAAGAGGCTACCTCTTAATGGAGCCATTAAGAATTTTACCAATGAGAAGGAAGAATAATGTGACATGTGATGATTTACCATTCAGAGGTTACCTCTTAACCATTCAGACTTGAGGTTACCTCTTATTCATTCAGAGCTTTTAAACCATTAAGAGGTAGCATCTGAATGGTCATTAAGAGGCTACCAAACAGCCCCTAAGTCTTGTTTATGTTGTTGATGATTGAGGATGATTTTTAAAAGAAAATGATATGCTTTTAAAGCATGGAAACCACCATTTTTAAGGGGAAACTATGGCAAAATTTTTGTAGAATTTAAACACTTAGACAAATATTTTTAAACAAGTGTTTATAAGTAAATTTTAATCATAGTTCTTCATATAAAATTTGCCATAATTTTTGTTACAAAAATTACAAATATTGGAGGTTGGTTTTTGATGAATAAAAGTGACTAAATATGTATTTAAGAAAATATATATTTAGATGTCACAATTTGTGTGATTACTTGTATATTATGTGTATTAGTTATATTATTTTAGGACTTGAAATAATATAACTTACCAAAATACCAAAAATTATAATACAAAGTAATACCAAAATTCTAAGAAAAACAAATATATAATTTATACCCGAATATTGGACAAACCGAACACGAACGTATGAACTACACCTATATATGTATTCCGGAAATAGATATAAATTTTGACAAACGAGTCAAACAGAATTTTGAAAACCGGAAGAACGGAAATTATAATTTTTACAAGTGATACAAAAATATATCATATTTTTGTCAAGAAGAAAATATATTATTTTTGAGTGGAGAAAAATAAATATATTTTCTTGAACAATTACAAGATATACTATTTTTGGAGAAAATATATATTTTCTTAAAGAAATTAAGAATATATTATTCTTGGGGTGGAAAATGAATTTATTTATATTTTCTAAGTTAATCTTGAAAATACATTATTTTTGAGGTTTATATGAAAATATAATTATTTTTGCCAATGAACGATTATAAATAATTTTCTATAAAAGTTTTCTTAAAAAATATATATATATTTTTTAAGAATACAAATTGGTGATTTTTATTGGTTAAAAACAATATTCCGGAAAATGTAAATACAAAGATTAAGTATAAGAATACTTAATAAATACACGAAAATACGTATTTGCGTATGTATGAATACACACCGGAATACACCACAAATACTTGGCAAAATACACAAGGATAATTGTACCCATACTTGAGAAATATTCACGAAAAGAATTCCAATACGAACTAAGGCAAAATATATATTATTTTGACAATATTCCAAATATATGGATGAAAATAATTAAGTTAAAATATTATTATTTTAACTAATAATTATATACTTTGGAATATTATAACATACATCAATGATGTAACTCCAAATACACCAAGATTTCCAAAACAAGTCTTAATGAACAACTAAGGCAAAGAGTCATTGCACGACCTAAACATCTAATAAAACATGGCATGTGTGTAGGTAGTTGTACGACACATAAAAGGACCTTTGAGCATACGAGATAGCAGGACGCAAACTTGTGAGTTCATGTCCCTCTTTTCTCTTACTGTTTTCGGATTTATAACTCTCGGGGGTGGAATACATGTTACGAATGTTCAAATGGTATGATTTGGCTATGAAATGAACTATTAGATCATGTGAGCATAGACTAAAATTGAAATGCCAATAACTCTCATAAGAATCATGGACAAAGGTTAGATCTAACGGGTACGGCCGAGCCCCACTCATGGTCCTTGTGTGACCACTTAGAGTGCTTTAGTGTCCCAGTCGAGGTGATTCGACAACGGTCAAGGGGATTTGATACAGTCAAGGTGATTTGACACAGTCAAGGGAATTTGACACAGTCAAGGTGAATTTGACACAGTCGAGGGGAATTCGACACAGTCTAGGGGATTTAACAAAGACAAAAGTCTACTCATATTGGGTACTTCCTATGTCTTCACATGCATTAATGTCCTTGCAAAACATTAATTGATCTGTTCATAGACGCTTTTCATACCTGTTTTCAAAGGAGTCTCTCAAATGTTTACAAGCTTATCAGTACTCATACAAAACGCATGAACTCGCTCAACTTTTGTTGATGTTTTCAAAATTACATGTATTTCAGGAAACAAGTTGGATCTTGGGCGCTGGTGTTGTTTCGGGATATGAATAAAAAAGTTTAGATGTCATCCACTTTTGTTGGTTTGTAACTGAATCAGAGGTTGTGTTGTTTGAAACTTAAACGACTGTTGTTTGTAATATTTTAAACTTTATGAATGGATGAACATCGTTTTGATCATATATTTGTTTATTATAATTGAATGCAATGATGTTGAACAAGTCACACATCATACGCTTTCGCAAAAGTCACGGTGTGACAGTTTGGTATCAGAGCTTCGATTGTAGTGAACTTGGATTCCTTCTCGAGTCTAGACTACAATCACTAGGACTCTCTCACGAAAACAATTTTTACAAAAGGGTTTTTCATTGCATTTACGAAAGCGCCAAGATCCATAAGTCAAACATTTTTCAAAGAAAAGACAAGGCAAGGACATTAGTAGGGAGGAGAATACCCCAAATTAAAATGCAAATTGAGGTATAGTCTATGTGAGATGGACTTGCTAAAGACAAAATGAACCCCCCCCCCTCCGAAAGGACAAACGAGAGTTATATGTAACATGATGCATTTATTTGCCTGTGTATACTAAGTAACATATTTATTCATTAATATATATGCGTATAAGTGTACGGTAATTATTGAAGTGAACGAAATATCTTCGACTCCGAATCCTATTATTGTTCTTGACTCGTACGATGAGACTGTCGACCTCGCGGAGCTCATGGCCCGAGTGATTACCAAACGAGATCCTGAGCTGGTTCCCGTAGAAGATGGCTGACTTTCCCTCTCGAATGTGAAGGTGCCTGACTACGGTAGTGACGGCGAGGCGGAGGAGGCAACCTTGGATAACAACCTTATCAGCATGACGAGGTCCCTGTGGCTTTTACGAAACAAGATTGATAACACTCTTGACTAGACAAAGAAGATGAAGTACCCATCCAGAAGGTGCCCCTCCAACTACTAGGAATTCTTCTTATTCCTATTACGTCTAAGCATCGTGCCTATTCGCGCGTAACGATAACGGATGATAGCGCATGGACCACTACAATGGTCCTTTCCATGTCGGAGGTATAAGGACAGTAGTGTCCCCTCTTTGGCTGATCTTCTGCTTTGAACGAGGGAAAATTGGGGTGACCATGCAAGACAATTTATTATTACGGGGGCCCACGTAATAACGATTTATAGTGCATGGAAATCCTGGTGGACTCTGCGGGTCAAGCTAATGATCACCATTCATCCAAAAATTCCTAAGTGTTCACATCTTCATCTAATAGAACAATACCTTGATAGTTGCTATAGCACTCTACAAAGTACGAAACCTGTCTTTGCCTACTTTGTGTCTGACACTCCTACCCGTATACGAATCGTTTGGGAACCGATATCTAAGCAAGTGAAGATGGCTAACACTCGGGAAAGATTCAGTAACTTTACACTTTTTATCACCACTATATGTACAACCCCCATCTCTTGGGAAGTATACCCGTCTTTGTGAAGCTAAAGACCTAAGAAAACCAATGTAGAAGGAAAATAACTACTACTTTCATATTATGAAACTTGTATGACTGAGGTGATGTAACCTCGAGTTCATTTTGTTTTCCCCGTTACAAACAATAAGTTAAGTTGTCAAGCATATATGAAAGCTTAGTGGTTGTTTTCTTACTTATACATTGTTGATTATATATGCATGTGATGTTAGGTGATTACATGTTTGCTTGTGGTGATATATACCTCATAGACAATTATGGAATGTTGTCTAACCTACCCCATACCTTTTTGCCAAAAGGAATGCCGCCCATACGTGACACAGACACCAGTACATTACCAATAACTGAGGCCGAACTCAATGAGCGCATTTCCCAAGCTATAGCGCAGCATGAAGCCCTTCGCTCTGAACATAGCGATGGCACTCCCGGAAATAACCCTCCAACTGGCTGCACCTATAAATAGTTCCTGGACTGCAAGCCATTGAATTTTGATGGCACATGAGGTGCCGTTGCTTTTGTTCGTTGGGCAGAAAAGACTGACTCCGTTTTGAGAATGAGTAAATGTTCGCCCGAGCAGAGAGTTACTTATATCTCAGGGTTGTTTTTGGATGGCGCACTCTCCTGGTGGAACCTTCAGGTTCAGACCCTTGGTGAAGCTACTACTTATGCACTGAGCTGGGATGAGCTCAAGGAATTGATGCGGAAGAAATACTGTGCCAGGGCCGAAATCCAAAAGCTTGAGACTGAATTCTGGAATTTGAAAATTGACGGGCCGAAGATTTCTGAGTACGTCCAACGCTTTCACGACTTGTCTAGGGTTGTTCCCTACTTAGTCGAGCCTGAATTCAAGAGGATTGAACGATTCATTTGGGGACTTGCACCTCAAATCATAAGCATGGTTACTGCCTCGAAGCCTCCAACCATCACAGAGGCTATCAATTTGAGTGTCACACTTACTGAAGAAGCTCTTCGTATGGGAAAGTTTTCGGGATCTGAGACAAACAAGAAAGAAACTCATGTGGAGTCTTCGGGCAAAAACAAAAGAAAGTCTTCGAACCTAAAGATAGGAACCCAAGTCAGTTATGAAAGCTCTAAAGCAAACAAAAGAAGAGAAGTGGACCCGCCTCATGGCATGCGAGCTTATGGATCCAACATAAGGCCGGTGGTAAAGTTTATTTGGGGACTAAGCCGAGATGCGAGGAATGCAAGTTTCACCATGAAGGTCGATGTCTGAGGCCTAAGTGCGATAGGTGTGGAAAAGAAGGACACAGCAAGGATGCCTGTTGGGCGAAGTATCCCAAACAAGGAGGAAATTGATGACGGCAACCAAGACATAAACGAAAATGGTAGAGTTCCAGGTTGCTTCAAATGTGGGGACATGGGGCACTTTAGGAAAGATTGCCCTAGGAAGAACCAAGCGAGGAAGGGTCTTCACGATCGGAGCTCGTGAAGCACGCCAGGATCCAGATGCGATTACGGGTACGTTCCCTATTAACCAACACTATGCATCCATTTTGATTGATACTGGTGCCAACTTTAACCTTGTATCCTTAGGAATTAAGACCCTACTTGGCCTAGTTTCAAGTAGGATAAACGCCCCGTATTCTTTAGAATTGGCAAATAGAAGGTTAGTTAAAGCAGATGAGGTGATTAAAGATTGTATTTGGAACTTAGAGAGCGGGAACCTTCTTTTACCGTTGACTTGGGAAGTCATGATATTGTAGTCAGCTTGAATTGGATATCCAAGGATAGAGCTGAAGTTGTTCGTCATAAGGAAAATCATTCGCATGCCTCTTGCGAATGATGAGACACTTATAGTACACAACCTTCTTGCAATAGATGCGAGGGCACTAGGCCCCATAAGGCGGTGGATTTGCGACATCTCACATTGGTCATAGGGACACAGAAGCGCCTCTGAATAGGCTGCATAGCCTTCCTTGCTCATGTGGTCGATAAAAAGGGACTAAGAAGCCAAAGCCAGAAGACATCCCCGTTGTGAAGGAATTTCCAGAAGCCCTTCCCGAAGACTTTCCTGGGTTACCTCCACAGCGACAAGAGGAGTTTAGGATAAACCTTGTGCCAGGAGCGGCACCAGTGACAGATGGCGCCTTATCGACTAGCTCTGTCCGAGATACAGGAGCCTCCGATGCAACTACAAGAGCTGCTAGGCATAGGAAATCTACCAGGCCGAACTTCTCACCTTAGGAAGCCCTAGTATTATTCGTTAGGAAGAGGGGAAATAGTTTTTATGCGTGTACACAGCCTAATCTGAGAGGAACTCAGAAGAATTACTGTGGAAAAAGTATTACGCATAGGTTACAGGGAGATAGACAACTAACCATCAAGAATCGGTACCCCTTACCGAGAATTGATGACTTGTCGACCAACTACAAGTCCCAGCTACTATTCCAAGATGGACTTAAGGACAGGATATCACTAGTTAAGGACACGAGAAGAAAGTATCCCTAAAGCGACCTTTAGGACTCGCTTTGAGCCTTGCGAGTTCCTTGTCATGCCGTTTGGTTTAACAAATGCACCGGCGGTATTCATGGACCTCATGAATCGGGTGTGTAGGCCGTACCTGGATAAGATCACGATTATGTTTATTGACTACATTCTTATATGCTAAAAAACCAAGGAAGGTCATGAGCAACATCTGCAATTTATCTTGGGACTCTTAGAGAAAGCACAGTTGTGTGCTAGGATGTCGAAGTGCGAACCTTGGATTCGCGAGGTAAGATTCTTAGGTCACGTGGTGAATAAGAACAGGATTCATGTCGACCCTGCAATCAAGAACTAAGAAGTCCCAAAGACACAACTAAGAATTTTTGGGGATTGTAGGCTGTATCAGGCGACTCCTAGAAAACTTTTCAAGGATTGCTCAACCGCTAACAACCCTAACCTAGACGGTACCCATCTTGCCTTTACCTGACAGTACCGAGGAATTCGTGATTTATTGTGACGCTTCTTGACAAGGTCTCGGTTGTGTGATGATGCAACGAGACCAAGTCATCGCGTACGCATCACGTTGATTAAAGGATCATGAGAAGAGACCTTGAACTAGGTGCAGTAATTGCGCGTTGAAGACTTGACGTCATTACTTGTGTTGGTCCCAATTTGGACTTAAAAACTTCTTGTCACGTAATATGGCAAGTGATTTCAGTAGATGTGCGGAAATGGAAATCAGACTTTCAAGAAACAAGACCTACATAATTATCAAGTTTATATCACTTTGAAACAAAATGGTTTACAAGGTGATTGTAAGATTATTAACTATTACAAACGAATACTTGAATTCTGAGGGTGAGAGGACAATTTGGAGTTTAGTAGTATGTATTGAATGCTAGGCTTAACTCAACTCATGTTCTCTGCTTGGTGAGCCTTCTATTTATAGAAGGCTGAATATATGAATAAACATTTGTTTATTCATATATATTCCTGCAAAAAGTAGCGCCTTGACATATTCATTGAATCCAACAATCAATTTGCCTTTGTCATCATGAGATTCAATAATGTCAACTTGCTTCGGTAAGTGTGGCAGGATATGGCTGATTTTTAGACAGGTGGGGGTCTTTATTAGAATTTCTGATAAAACCACTTCATCAAAAATTCTGGTGAACAAATCATCAGAAAATCTGATGATCAGAATCGTCAGAAACTGATGATATTTCATCAGAAATATCATCAGATCTATCAGAAATGACCTTCTCTGATAATATCTTTCAGCTCTTGATCAACTTGTGATTCTTTGAAGTAGATGTGGCTGCTTTCAGTTGTCTTATCCGATCTTCTTCTTCTTGTTGTGATCTTCAGGACTGTTGTCTTCTTCATAGAACAAGTTGAATCTGGTTTTCTTCAATACTTACAAATAAAGTTTCCTAACAGTTCCCCCCTAAGTATTGTAAGAAAATGAACTATCTATTTAAAACATAAACAAATTTAAACTAATTCTTGAAAAGAAAACTCAAGCAACTAAGTTCAGAAACATAAAACATAAACAAACCATCAAACAGAAATAAAGTATTGTTTTAAAAAATAGAGGTTTAAACTCATGAATTCTTCAGTTTATCTTCACACCACTTCTATACTTGTCTCCTGGCTTCATCTTTTTCTTGTGGTCAATTGCCTTTTGAGTTGTTTTGTAAAGTTCTTTATACCTTCCTCTCGCTTCCATCCATTTGTTTATGTCATCTTCTATTGCCTTTCTCAGCTGCTCATTGTTTTTACCTTTCTTCTTGAGCTGCTCTTGTTTTTCATTAATGCAATTCTTTATGTATTTCAGAGTTTGATTGGAATACCTGTTTATTTCACTGACTCTGAACAGAGCTTTCTCATCATAGGCATTTTTGAAAATCACACATCTTTCTGGTTTGTCAAAAAATTGCTCCAGTTCTTGCTTTGCTGAGAGGAATTTCAGCTGGAATGGTATTGTTGGGAGGTGGAGTTAGTACCTTTTTGCTATAATCAAAGTTTAAACATAGATCAAAATCTGTCAGTGCTGCCCTTTGATATAACTTTTTTCCTGCTTTCTTGATACTGTCATGAGCTCTTCTGATCACAACTGCAGAACTTCTGTCATTTCAAATAAGCTGCTTTAACTTTACTAAACTCATTGGGTGAAGTTCATCGGCCAGGTCTCCATCAGTAACAATTGTATTACCATTATCTTTTCTGATTAGGGTGTACTTGTTCTGTCCACCAGCACCTAATAATCCTCCTGTAGCATGTATAGTGATAATTCTTTCAATGGAGACTATAGGATTTGTTACTGGTTTGTGATGGAGATCCAAATTTGCAGCGTCTCTGAGTTCAACAATATTTCTTCTAAATGGAGAGAGTGATCTTTCTAGTTTGTCTACTTGTTTATTCAAGTAGTAGTGCTTCAAGTGTTCTTCAGGATACATGATTGTGTGTGGATCACCTTTCAGCACTTCAAATTCTCTGAGTTTTCCTTCTGAGTCTTCTCCAATCACCTTTCTTGGCTTCTTTGAGGATGTTACTTCATATTCCATTCTTCTCTTCTCTTTTGTATCCAGCTTTATGCTGAATTCTGTTTCACCTGTAAAAGCTGTAGAAGATGATTGAACTGGAATAGGTCCTTATTCTGCCATCTTTGATGTGTCTGGTTTAGGAATATTTGGAGGAGGACTCATGAGTAACTTTGGCTTACTTGGAGGAGGACCCATAAGCTGCTTCTGTTTTTGAGTTGTTGGTGTTTCTGATTGTTTGGTTTGATCTTGTTGAATGATTTCTGGTTGTTTGAACTTTTGTTGAGGAGTTTCTGGTACTCCTGCTTGTTTTTCTTGTGGAATTGGGGCTTTTAGTTCTTGAAAATCAACTTTTGCTAGTCTGGCAACATTGTACTGCAATCTCTTTACTAACAGATGAACATTAGCAAGAGCTCGAGTATTTGATTCTTCTTGTTTCTTCATTCTCTGAAATTCCAAATTATTCTGATCTCTTTGTGCAGACAATTCCACTGTTAGCTTCTCAAAAGCCTCAGCCATGCTGCTGTTGTTGGCTCTGAGGAACTGAATTTCTTCAAGAATTCTTCCTGAACTTGAGCTTTCCCCTGCACTTGCAGCCTCAGCAATTTGTTTCTTGATTTCTTGCAGTTCTTTGAGAGCTTTCTTGAATTCTGATAAGCTATCTCTGTTTTCTGATGACTCTTGTAGTTTATTAAGGGCTGCAGTGTTGTCTTCTGTTTGTTTCTGTACAGCATTGACAGTTTCTGATAATACTTTGATATCTGATCTTTGATTTCTGATTTCTTCCAATATCATATCAAGTTTATCTTCTGTGGCTGTTTTCCCAGTACAAACAGCAGTTGTATCTTCAAGTTCTTTATCTAGTTATTCAGTTGGCATAGATTTATGTCCTTGGGTAATAGGAGGAACAACAGATGTTTCAACACCAGCAGAAAACACATTCTCTGATGTTCTGAGGTTAAGAGGATTGAAATATTCCATATTATCTATACCCTCACCAGAAAATTGAAACACATTCAAGTTCTGGTTTTCCTCATATCCTTGAACCTTTTCAGGTTCTCTATGAGTTGTTGAGAAACTTTTAATTTTCTCACCCAGGCTTCCTTGATCAATAGACTGATCTCCACCTGTTGTCACCACATGTTCTTCCTCAGAATCTGATTCAGAAAATGGGTCTTTGGTTTCACTCACATTTTGTCTTGTAGAAACAGTGTCTCTATGTGAAATTTCATATTTTCCTTGAATTGAATCATCAGAATCACTCTCAGAAATATGAAATATGTTTAGTTTAGAGTGTTGTGCACCTGTTTCTCCCATATGTGAGATTTCAGCATGATGTTCTTCTGCCACAGGACTCATGTTCACATCTTCATCAGCTGGGTGGGGTACAGATTCACCCTGCTGCTCCATTGTTGGTGTGCTTGACTCTTGTGCATCATGCTCCATGGGGGACACACTTTCAAAAACTTCCTTGTTTTCTGGCTTTTTGCTCAATATCCTTAGATATTCTGCTCTGTAAGGTGAATCTCATGGTATGAGATTCATCATTCTTTCTGACAGAACAGGCACATCATGGTCTGACTTCCAAGTCCCTCCAGCAGTCCAAGGTCACATGATTTCTGTGCTCCACATATTTTCTGATGCTGGAATTTCTAGGTTCATTTCAGAAAATGCACCAGAAATTATGACTGACAGAAATCTGGGAAAAGGTAGATGAGAATCTATCCTTCCAGTGTTAGTCAGAATTGATCTTTTGATCAGATTAAATATTTGTGTTCCAAAATCAATATTCAACCCACTAATGAGACTGAACATAATTGTTAGAACATTCATATTTATCTGATCTGTACCTCCAATTTTTGATGATAAACACTTGTTCAGAATTTCCATTAATACTTGCCAGGAGGCAGGTAGCTGATTCCTCTTGAATTCACTGATTTTTGAGATCTTTGTCTTGTAACCCATTACTGCATCAAGTAGTGAGAACATATCTTCCTTTTCTGGTGCATCTTCATAGCTTTGGCTTAAGGGTAGTTCCAAACTTTCCCTTCATTTCTCTGGTGAGATTGTAATGAAGATATCTCCCCACACATGTGTTGTAAGCTCGGTTTGATTTGAGAGTTTGAGAGTCTTTACAATTTGCTGTAAAATTTTTTCTGGTACCTCTCTAGTCTTTGTGAGAGCTTGAGCTATTGGGTATCTGGTTAGGAATTTAATCAGAATTTGACACTGTGTATCATATTCTTTAATATCATCGTTCATCGCTTCATTGTTGCTCTTTAATGGAAGAAATTCTGTTTCGGTGATGAAAGGAACAGAGTGTTCAACTGGTGGCATATTGATATTGATGGCAGCCATTGAGAATTTGGGTTTTTGCTTCGCAAAAGGGTTTTTAGGGTTTTGAGTTCGAAGGTTGAAGATGGAAGTCTCTGTTTTTTAATAGGGTATTTATGGTGTTTTGAGACAGAGATCTTTGAGTGGTTAATGACACCTTAATGATGTTTTTAATCTGTTTGGGAAACAACAGTTTTTGAAAACCTTTGGTTTATCTCTAATTTAATACCAATGAAAATCAGAGATTCCAAAGATTTAGTGGATAATCACTAATGTCCAACTTGTACCTTTTCTTCATGTGGGGCCCCTTTTGTTTCAAAAGGTCAAATAGAAACCTTTTTGAGATTGTGTATCTTCCCAATTTTTCCTCTTGATGATTTATATCAGAAAATCTTTGAATAAAACTTTGAGAGTTGGATTTTCTTCATACTTCATCAGAATGCATTTGATTCATATGTAGAAATAGAATCAACAACTTTTTTTTTTTTTGAGATGAGAGGGAATAAGTAGAGTTTGAGGATTTAACTTACATTGCAATTCTAAACTCCACATCATTGTTCTGATTTACAGAAAGTGTTGGTTATACAGCTTGTTCCAATCCTCAGAAAAAAATATTTTGAAAGAAACTTATTTCAAAAATATAGTTGGTTATAAGTTTCTTTTGAATTTGGTTTTAAAACAGTGTTTCCTGATGTTTCTTTCTGTTGATTTGTCAGACTTCCTGGTTGTCAATAAATTTTTCTGATAAAAAATTTGATCTTCTGACATATTATCAGATTTTCTGGTTAATTTTCTGATGAATGAACAGATCTGATGATTTAATGAGTTTTCAGAAAAATTATTAGATTTCATTTGTGTTGCACCAGATTTTCCTTGTTTTTATCAGATATGTTGTTTTAGTTCCCCCTAAATCTATTGTCATATTTTTGAGTTTTTTTTAGGTTAAAAGAAAGAACAAAAACAAATATATAAAGATACAAAAATATCATTAACCAAACAACAAAAACAAAAAAACAAGCAAATAACAACTACTCCCCCTTGTGTACGTTGTACATAGCCTTCACATATAACCAGAGACAGGTTACATGACCAGTGTGATTATTTGTTGGAACAAGGGTAGGATCGCTGATGTTCTGTTGTAGTGCTAGCTCAGCCCTTGGATACCAGCTTCTTACTCCACCGAAGTCCAGTTGACTGGTAATCACTTTGGTCACAAATCGAGGGTAGATCAGAAAAGGTTAACGGTCGTGAATGTTTGTTTCTAAATCTCTCATGAGAAATTTAGAATAGTTGTAAGGTTTTTCCTGTACAACTGCATGAATTACTTCCATCATCCTGTATGACAACTCGTTGAAGTGTCCAATCTTCTTAGAGAAGCAGACACTGAGCTGTGTCACCAAATACTGAAAAGGTGGTATGAAACCAGACTTGCTGATTTGCCTTGATGTGTTGTATGTGTGATAACCCATGTCCATCAAGGTCTGTTGGACCATTTCCTTATTCAAGAAGGTGTTTTCATGATCATCACCTAACTGGAGGACTTCTTTGAGAGTTGCCTCCTTAAGGGTGATTTTAACCCCCATAACCTTACTTTTAATCCATATGGAAGTGCCACTGAAGATGATTTCAGCATTCCACCAGAATTCTTGAAGAAGATCTGGATAGATGGTGACATATGTGGATACAGCAAAGCCCAAGGGACTTTGCATGATCATGTTGTACACATACCTGCAGTCTTCCCATGCAGGTCCTTCCAAATCAGACCGAAGTCTAAGGTTATGATGTCTATGAAGTCGGAGAGGAAAGTGAGTCATTTTCATCATTTTTGGGTGTGTCATTTTTTAAAAACAGAGATTTTTTGATGATGAGCTTTAGAAGAGAAGATTGTTTGGTGAAGAAAGTCTTTTTTTGGATGTTAATATTTATAGATGAAAGTGATAGTTAAACCATAAATGTTATTAACAGCCAAATATTTTTTTTCTTCAATCTATTCATTTAAGAAGATATTTGTTGGTGTGGGAATATGACAGTGAATATGGCAGACTACTTTAAGCCCCGTGTGAGAGTGAGCATTGAATGACTAGGCGGATATGTTTATAGCCCCTAATCATTTTAGTGCCTACGTGTCTCTCAAACTTCTTGTGAAAAAATGACGTTGCATGCATTGAAAGTATAAGAGAAATTCAATTTTCTGAAAAATTTCTTAATTTCTTTGTGACGATTGATTTTCTCTCCTGTGACAATGAATATTTATCAAGATGCATGTTACTTTCCCCCTTTTTGTTGTTTTTTTTTATTTTAAAAAAAAATTACAAAAGTAGAATATACACAATAATGAATTTATACACATATGAGATATGTATGAAAGATGAAAAGTTTTTGATGAACAGTGATCATTCTGATTTTTCAGCAAAGTTTTTGATGTTGTTTCAGAATTTCTGATAATTTCATCAGATTTTCTGATAATTCATCACATTTGTTGATGATTTATCAGATTTTCTGATATTCCATCAGATTGATGGATTTCATTGTCAGAAACCTGTTGAGTTACTCTTTGATTATCAGAATTTTGATATTCATCAATTTGGTTTTCAATTTGTGTCCTTTTGTTTTCGAAAAAATCTTCATCTTTTATATTGACCATGCCAAGTTTGCTGATTAGAAAAATGTGTCTCTTTTCATCAAGAGGTTTTGTAAAGATATCAGCAATTTGGTTTTCAGTTGGAACAAAATACATTTCTATGTTACCTTTCTCAACATGATCTTTTATGAAGTGATATCTGACATCTATGTGTTTGGTTCTTGAGTGATGAACAGGATTTTCTGTTATTTCAATTGCACTCTTTGAATCACATAGGATTGGTATTTTTGTCAGATTTACTCCATAGTCTCTCAGCTGAGTTTGCATCCACATCACTTGTGAACAGCAACTTGCTGCTGCTACATATTCTGATTCTGCTGTTGATGTTGCAACATAGTTTTGTTTCTTGCTTGCCCAACATACCAATTTTTCTCCCAAGATTTGACATGCACCAGATGTGCTTTTTCTGTCAATTTTGCACCCTGCATAATCTGCATCTGTATATGCAATTAGGTCAAGGTTGGTATCCTTAGGATACAAGAGACCAAGATCTGATATGCCTTTTAGATATTTGAAAACCCTTTTTACAGATTTTAGGTTGGATTCTTTAGGATCACATTGATATCTGGCCAGAAAGCATGTTGCAAACATAATATCTGGTCTGCTTGCAGTTAAATAAAGCAATGATCCTATCATCCCCTATAGGTTTTAATATCTACACTTGTTCCATCTTTATCAGAATCTAATTTGTTCCCTGTTGCCATGGGAGTTTTTGAAATAGAGCAATTTTCAAGTGAGTATTTTTGTAGAATTATTTTACATACTTTGTTGACTCAAAAATATTCCATCAATTCTTTGTTTTACTTGTAAACCTAAGAAAAAGGTCAACTCACCCATCATACTCATTTCAAAGTTGCTGATCATTAATTTTTGAAACTTTTTACATAAATTTTCATTTGTTGATCCAAATATAATATCATCAACATATATCTGGACTAACAAAGTGTGACCTTTGTGTGTTTTGAGGAAAAGTGTTGTGTCAATAGTACCTTTGGTAAACCCAGAATTGAGTAAGAAGTTTGAGAGAGTTTCATACCAGGCTCTTGGAGCTTGCTTCAAACCATACAAGGCTTTGTTTAACCTATAGACATGATTTTGAAATTTTGGATCAACAAAGCCTTCTGGTTGATGCACATAAACTTCTTCCTTAATTTTACCATTTAGGAATGCAGATTTTACATCCATTTGATAAACTTTGAAATCTTTGGATGCAGCATATGCAAGAAAAATTCTTACAGCTTCTAATCTAGCTACTGGTGCAAAGGTTTCATCATAATCAATACCTTCTTGTTGACAATAACCTTTGACCACTAACCTTGCCTTATTCCTGGTGATAATGCCATTTTCGTCTGATTTGTTCCTGAATACCCATTTTGAGCCTATAACAGATTTGTCATTTGGCTTGGGCACCAGATCCCATACTTTGCTCTTTTCAAACTGATCAAGCTCTTCTTGCATAGCTTGAATCTAGTCTGCGTCATTTAGAGCCTCTTTGACAGATTTGGGTTCTATCTTGCTTAAGAACCCAGCAAATGCACACTCATGTGCTGTAGCAGATCTTGTTCTTACACCGTCTGCTGGATTGCCAATGATGTCAGAATGAACATGTCCTTTAATCCATCTTAACTTGTTGTTAAAAGTTGTTTGTTCGGATGGATTTGAAGTTTCCCCCTGATCAGTTCCCTCAGTTGTGTGTAGTGTACCAGAATCTTGCTGACTAGTTACATTTTCATTGTTTTGATTCAAGATTTCTGATGCACTATTCATTTGTTCTGCAGGGTTAGTACATGAAATATCTATTGATTTGTTTGTGAGAGATTTATCATGTTCTAAGAGATCTTCTATTATCATTTCAAAGAGATGTTCATAATTTTCTTGTTTGTCAGAAAAATTTATTTCTTTCATGTATTCATCAGAAACCTCTGTTTCTGATGAGTCATCAAAAGAAAGATACAAACTTTCTCTGATTGTCCTTGTGTTTAGAATAAAAATTCTATAAGCTTTCGAGGACAAAAAATAACCAAGAAAAATACCTTTTTCTGCTTTTCTGTCAAATTTTTCAAGGCTTTCAAAATCATTGAAAACAAAACTTCTACAACCACATGTATGTAAAAATTTTACACTTGGAATTCTTCCATTGATAATGTTGTAAGGTGTTTTGTTAAGCCTTTTGTTGATTATGGTTCTGTTTTGGGTAAAACAGGCATTTGCTATAGCTTTTGCCCAAAAATGAGTGGGCATTTTAGCATAAGTAAGCATTGTTCTGGCAGCTTCTACCAAGGTCCTATTTTTTCTTTCAACCACCCCATTTTGTTGAGGTGTTCTGGGATCAGAAAAATCATGAGAGATTCCTTTACTTACAAGAAAGCTCTCAATTTTTGAATTCTTAAATTCTGTCCCATTGTCTGATCTGATTCTTCTGACTGTTAGTTTTAACAGATTTTCAATCTTTTTGATAAAATTAATGATCAGATCAGGAGTTTCACTTTTCTTTCTCAAAAATTCTACCCAAGTGTACCTGGAAAAATCATCTACTATTACTAGTATGTATTTCTTTCCAGAAAAACTTTATGTCCTTATGGGTCCACACAAATCCATATGTAAAAGTTCCAAATTTTGTGTAATAGAAGACTCAGAAATTGATTTGTGTGAGCTTCTTTTGGATTTCCCATCTCACAAGCTTCACAAATTTTATCCTTCTTTGAGGATATCAAAGGTAATCCTTTTACCAGTCCTTTGCTTGCTAATTTGCTTAGGTTTTTGAAATTTAAGTGGGCTAACCTTTTGTGCCATAACCAACTACTACCTTTGTTGATTTTTGAAAATAAACATAATTTTGGATGTTCATTTTCTTCTTTGAAATCAAAATAGTAAATTGATTGTCTTATCCTTTTTCCACTTAAATAAATTTTATTATCATCCATACCTATTAACAAGTATTTTTCTGGTAAAAAGGTTACCTGAAAACCTTTATCATAGAATTGACCACAACTTAGCAGATTGTACTTTAAGCCTTCAACATAGGCTACTTTCTCTATGGTCAAACATCCATACCTTATACATCCATATCCCATTATCCTCCATTTTACTCCATTTCCAAAATTTACCATTTTACCCAGCTTTGAAACAAAGTTGCCAAGTAAGCTCCTGTCCCCAGTCATGTGCTTGGAGCTTCCTGAGTCGCAGTACCAGATCTGCTGCACATGATGGTCCTGAAATGGAAAAGTTAGAGGGTTTTGGTACCCAGACTTGCTTGGGTACTTTTTCTGTTGAGATTTTAATCATGTTGTTTTCTCTTTATGGCCTTTCATCAGAATTTCTGTTATATGCTGAGCCATAAACAGAATTTTCATTTTTCTTTTGGAGATGGTGTTGAACAAGCTTCAGTATGTCAACACACATACAAGATTCTTTATCAAAATTTTCTGATATTCTTTCTTGTGATGGAATGAGTGGATAATTTTGAAAAGATGAGTGAACTGCTTCTGGAGTATTTAAAGATTTTTTATTGCATTCACTTATTTTTGCTTTGAAGTTGGGTTTTTCAAAAGAGTATTCAGAACAGGTTGATTTGCATGATTCAGAGTCAGATTCTGATAAAAATTTATCAGAAATCTGATGGGTTGCTTTTACAAAGACAGTGGGTTTACTATTTCTTGTTTTTACATATCCCAAACCCTTTCCTTTGTTCTTTGGTGTGGACTCAATGAAGTTTATGAATTCTTTAGCCTGTTGAAAACCTTTTACATTTATTTCCTTATCATTAATTTTCTTGTAAAGATTTTTCTTTCACTTTCATAGAACTCAATTTTAGCTCTGTGATCTAAACTTTCTTCTATGAGTAATTGGTTTTCAAGTATTTTTTTTTATTCATGGTCCTTTGCAACTCATCAGATTTTTTATTATCTGACAGCTGTTTATCTTGCAGATTTAGAAAATCTGACATGAGCTTGTTTAGCTTGTGTTCAAGATTATCTAAATTTACCTTTTGTCCTGAAGTTTCTGGTAGGTCATCAGAAAGTGCCATAAGAGAGAAATTAGCCATTTCCTCTTCTTCTTCATCAGAAGAATCATCAGATAGCCATGTATCTGTCCCAGCAATTAAGCTGACTTGTTGCTGCTTCTTTGCCTCTTCTAGCTTCTTCTCATAATAAGCAACATCCTTGAGCTTCTTGGTCTTGCATTCTGATGCATAGTGACCTCTCTGCTTGCACTTGTAACACACAACTTCAGCCTTCCCCTTATCCTTAGATCTACCTTCTTCCTTAGATCTTCCATCCATCCTCCCTTTGTCACTTCTCTGGTATCTTTGGCCTCCTCCCTTCAACCTTTGCTCAAATGTTTTGGTGAGCAGTGCTATTGCTTCAGCAAAAGCTGAGAAATCTGATGATGTATAAAAAATTTCAAGATTTTGACTGTTTGTAGGTTGTGGATCATTGGTAGGTGGTGTTCTTTGTGAGTTTGAGATTAGAGCTAAAGATCCCCCTCTTTGAATGGTTTCTTCAAATATTTCTTCCTCTCTGGGGACCAAGATGCTGTATAAGTCATGAAGACTCCTATTTCCTAGTTCTAAGGTTGAGGACAAAGTCATGGTTAGACTTCTCCATTCTCTAGGTAAAGCATCTCTGAGCAGTTGCTGGAATAGCTGGTATTTCAGTCATTGGTATATGTGGACCCGTTTCAATGGATTGAAACAGAGCTCGGTCATGACCATTAAGGAAATTGACCATCCTGATTTTCCATTGGGGGTATTCCTCTCTGAGCAGAGTCGGAGGTTTGGACATAGAACCAATCTTAAAAGCATTATTCCATGATTGAAAGCTGACCATATTTAGAGAAAAGAAGATGAGCGATTGATCGTTTGAAAATAATTTATTCAATCTGCTCTGATACCAATTGTTGGTCCCAGTTTGGACTTAAAAACTTCTTTTCACGTAATATGGCAAGTGATTTCAGTAGATGTGAAAAAGATGTGCGAAAATGGAAATCAGACTTTCAAGAAACAAGACCTACATAATTATCAAGTTTATATCACTTTGAAACAAAATGGTTTACAAGGTTATTGTAAGATTATTAACTATTACAAATGAATACTTGAATTCTGAGGGTGAGAGGACAATTTGGAGTTTAGTAGTATGTATTGAATGCTAGGCTTAACTCAACTCATGTTCTCTGCTTGGTGAGCCTTCTATTTATAGAAGGCTGAATATATGAATAAACATTTGTTTATTCATATATATTCCTGCAAAAAGTAGCGCCTTGACATATTCATTGAATCCAACAATCAATTTGCCTTTGTCATCATGAGATCCAATAATGTCAACTTGCTTCGGTAAGTGTGGCAGGATATGGCTAATTTTTAGATAAGTGGGGTCTTTATCAGAATTTCTGATAAAACCATTTCATCAGATATTCTGGTGAACAAATCATTAGAAAATCTGATGATTAGAATCGTCAGAAACTGTCAGAAATATCATCAGATCTATTAGAAATGACCTTCTCTGATAATCTCTTTCAGCTCTTGATCAACTTGTGATTCTTTGAAGTAGATGTTGCTGCTTTCAGTTGTCTTATCCGATCTTCTTCTTCTTGTTGTGATCTTTAGGACTGTTGTCTTCTTCAAAGAACAAGTTGAATCTAATTTTCTTCAATACTTACAAATAAAGTTTCCTAACAACTTGTATGGGAAACGTTGCACGATCTCTACTGATCGCAAGGGTTTGCAGCACACCGTTGATCAGAAGGACTTAAACATGAGATAACAAGATGGAATGAGCTACTGAATGATTACGACTGTGAGATTAAGTATCACCTGTACAAGGCGAGCGTTGTAGCAGACACCTTGAGCCGCAAGAATCACGCAAAGCCTCTTAGGGTGCTAGACTTAGAGATGACCATACAGACGAATCCCGCTACTCGGATTCGTGGAGCTGAGCAAGAGGTGCTCAGACCAGAGAACCTTCCAGCTGAAGCGTTACGTAGAATGGAAGTGCAGTTATTGCCTAAGGAAGACGAAACCTTATACTCCATGGGACGACTTTGGAGTTCCGACTCCCGACAATTTACGTGTGCTTATTTTGGGCAAAACTTAGAAGTCAAGGTAATCGATCCATCCTGGATCCAACAAGATGTACCGAGACTTAAAGGATTAGTATGGGAGGCCCAAGTCGGAAGCTGATATAGCTACCTATGTGGGTAACTGTCTTACCTGTGCCGAAGTTAAGACATAATACCAGAAACCATCAGGGCTGCTGCAACAGCCTGAGATCCCCATGTGGAAGTGGGAACAGATCTCAATGGAATTTTGATTGCAAAGCTACCACGAACCCAAAGAGGTCACGATATGATTTGGGTGATTATTGATCAACTCACCAAGTCTGCACTTTTCTTACCGAGCAGTGAGGAAGACAACACAAGGGAATTAGCAGAGATTTATCTTTGAGAGATTGTGACACGTTATGGAGTGCCTGTTTCTATTTTATCCGACCAAGATGGTCGTTTTATTCCGAGGATATAAAAGACGTTTCAGAAGGCGTATGGGTCACGGTTGAACCTTAGTACTGCATTTCACCCTCAAACGAACGGCCAGAATAAACGAACGATACAGACTTTGGTGGACATGCTACGTGCTTGTGTGAGGAACTTTGATGAAAAGTTGGAATACTCACTTACCCTTAGTGGAGCTTTCCCACAATAATACTTATCACACCGCCGTTTAGGCTGCCTCGTGTAAAGCCCTATATAAACGTAAGTATCGGCCCCTTTGTGTTGGGCGGAGACCGGAGATAAACGATTTACTGGCCCCGAGTTGGTTCAGGAAACTACAGACAGGATCGTTCAGATACGTGATCATATCAAGTCAAGCATATGGTATATAGAGAATCTACGCCGACAAGCGGCAGAAACCGTTGGAACTTGTGGTTGGAGATATGGTAATTTTGAAAGTCTCGCCTTGGAAAGGCGTGGTATGATTTGGAAAAGCATGGGAAGTTGAACCCACGGTATATTAGACCTTTCGAGATCCTGGAAAGGATCGGAACCATGGCTTACAAGCCGAAACTTCCAGAAACTTAATAGTATTCACGACACGTTTCACGTGTCTAATCTTAAGATGAGTCTGAATCAAGAAATAGTCGTTATTCCCGCAAACAAGATTCACGTCAATGACAAACTCCAATTTACTAAAGAACCTGTTAAGGTTGTGGACTGAAAGTCCACAAAACACGGAGAAGTCGTATTAAATTTGTTAAAGTTCGTTGGAATTCACATCATGGCCCAGAATTTACTTCGGAACATGAAGGCCAAATCAAGTCTAAGTATTCATACCCATTTCACAACTCCCCTGCAATCTATAACATAGCTTGAATTTCGGGACGAAATTCTTTTAACGGGGGGAGAATGTGACAACTGGCAATTTTCCATGAATTTCGTACAATAAGAAACACTAATCTGCGCTTTAATGACTGTGCACGATTGAATTAACAAGACAAATGATTTCCTGATTGCTGTCATATACATACAATGGCATTTCATGTTGCAAGATTTTTATCAATACTACATGCAACACAGCATGGTACAATTAGTGCACGAAACAAAGTTAGCACAGTTATCAGACAAACTAGAAGCACTGACGGGAGTTCAAGTTTTAGACAGACGTGATGTTAAGACACAGAATGAGCCTGAAACCAAGAGTTACACTAGAATAGTGTGTAGGAAAGTAGGGATCACAAAACTGCTTACCTAGTGACGATTTAGGTGCCGGAAAGTGCCAGAAACACACTAAAACTGCAGAATTCTGCTGAAAGTAACCAAATTCAGCAATTTTCAGCATTTTAACAACTAAATATAATGCAGAAATGTGGTTTAATGGTCCAGAATACTTTCCTAAGTGTCGGGATTCAAAACTGTCATAAAGGGTAACATAAAGCACACTAAACTGCGCATTTTAGCACTTTAACGAACTGGTAACCAACCAAACAACCGGACACTACCTGAAACACCAAATTTTCACTAGAAGCATTGTTTTAGTACTACGAAGCTAGTTATGGTCACCGAACATCATAACACACCCTAAAAACCCTAAACACATAAAACACTAACTAATACCATTAACTTCCAACCAAATTACCTAACTAATATTTGAAACTAAACTAGCACCCCCCCCCCCCCAACCGGATTTAGACAAGGGTCCCACCCCTTGATTTCTTTGTAATACTTTATTAGAAGATGTTGGTGGATCTTTATACATTTTAACCATAAGTTCTTGTATTGTTGGAGCTTTTTCATTAAAAACCACAAAACATTACTTCTCATGTCATTCACATTTCAACAACACTTCACATCCTTCCTCCTCTTCATGTGAATCATGAACTTGAAAATGAAGTTGTTTTAGAGTATGATGATGATTGATACATGTTAAAAGTCTTGTAAATGGATGATTTCAAAAATAATTTTCTCAAGAAACCAAGTTTATTTACAAGATTTACAAAGTCATGATTTCTAAGGAAACTAATCATGTTTTTGGTGTTAAAACAAGACTAGAAACATGTTTGTAACAAGAAAAATACAAAAGAATCATTTTTAGAAAAATCATCATGTAAGTTGTAAAGGACTAGATTTTGCAAGAAAGTGATTTATAAACAAATAACCATGTTTTAAAGGGTAACTAGGTCTACTAATTAACATGGTAAGTTACTATAAGTTTTTTCAAAATTTCAAGTTCATGACAATGTGTAAATTGCATATTTAAAACATATGGTAAGTCTTGTTTATGTTGTTGATGATTGAGGATGATTTTCAAAAGAAAATGATATGCTTTTAAAGCATGGAAACCTCCATTTTTAAGGGGAAACTATTGCAAATTTTTTGTAGAATTTAAATACTTAGAAAAATATTTTTAAACAAGTGTTCATAAGTAAATTTTAATCATGGTTCTTTATATAAAATTTGCCATAATTTTTGTTACAAAAATTACAAATATTGGAGGTTGGTTTTTGATGAATAAAAGTGACTAAATATGTATTTAGGAAAATATATATTTAGATGTCACAATTTGTGTGATTACTTGTATATTATGTGTATTAGTTATATTATTTTAGGACTTACAATAATTAAACGTACCAAAATACCAAAAATTATAATACAAAGTAATACCAAAATTCCAAGAAAAACAAATTTATAATTTATACCTGAATATTGGACAAACCGAACACGAACGTATGAACTACACTTATATATGTATTCTGGAAATAGATATAAATTTTGACAAACGAGTCAAACGGAATTTTGAAAACGGAAAGAACGGAAATTATAATTTTTACAAGTGATACAAAAATATATCATATTTTTGTCAAGAAGAAAATATATTATTTTTGAGTGGAGAAAAATAAATATATTTTCTTGAACAATTACAAGATATACTATTTTGGTGAAAATATATATTTTCTTAAACAAATTAAGAATATATTATTCTTGGGGTAGAAAATGGATTTATATATATTTTCTAAGTTAATCTTGAAAATATATTATTTTTGAGGTTTATATGAAAATATAATTATTTTTGCCAAGGAAGGATTATAAATAGTTTTCTATAAAAGTTTTCTTAAAATATATATATTTTAATAATACAAATTGGTGATTTTTATTGGTTAAAAACAATATTCCGGAAAATGTAAATACAAAGATTAAGTATAAGAATACTTAATAAATACAAGAAAATACGTATTCTCGTACGTAAGAATACACTCCAGAATACACCACAAATACTTGGCAAAATACACAAGGATAATTGTACCCATACTTGAGAAATATTCACGAAAAGAATTGCAATACGAACTAAGGCAAAATATATTTTATTTTGACAATATTCCAAATATATGGATGAAAATAATTAAGTTAAAATATTATTATTTTAACTAATAATTATATACTTTGGAATATTATAATATATATCAATGATGTAACTCCAAATACACAAAGATTTCCAAAACAAGTCTAAATGAACAACTAAGGCAAAGAGTCGTTGCACGACCTAAACATCTAATAAAACTTGGCATGTGTGTAGGTAGTTGTACGACTCATAGATGGACCTTTGAGCATACGAGATAGCAGGACGCAAACTTGTGAGTTCATGTCCCCCTTTTCTCTTACTGTTTTCGGATTTATAACTCTCGGGGGTGGAATACATGTTACAAATGTTCAAATGGTATGATTTGGCTATGAAATGAACTATAAGATCTTGTGAGCATAGACTGAAATTGAAATGCCAATACCTCTTATAAGAATCATGGACAAAGGTTAGATCTAACGGGTACGGACGAGCCCCACTCATGGTCCTTATGTGACCACTTAGAGTGCTTTAGTGTCCTAGTTGAGGTGATTCGACAACGGTCGAGGGGATTTGACACAATCAAGGTGATTTGATACAGTCAAGGGAATTTGACACAGTCAAGGTGAATTTGACACAGTCGAGGGGAATTCAACACAGTCGAGGGGATTCGACAAAGACAAAAGTCTACTCATATTGAGTACTCCCTATGTCTTCACATGCATTAATGTCCTTGCAAAACATTAATTGATCTGTTCATAGACGCTTTTCATACTTGTTTTCAAAGGAGTCTCTCAAATGTTTACAAGCTTATCAGTACTCATACAAAACGCATGAACTCGCTCAACTTTTGTTGATATTTTCAAAATTACATGTATTTTAGGAAACAAGTTGGATCTTGGGCACTGGTGTTGTTTCGGGATATGAATAACAAAGTTTAGATGTCATCCACTTTTGTTGGTTTGTAACTGAATCAGATGTTGTATTGTTTGAAACTTAAACGACTGGTGTTTGTAATATTTTAAACTTTATGAATGGATGAACATCGTTTTGATCATATAGTTGTTTATTATAATTGAATGCAATGATATTGAACAAGTCACACATCATATGCTTCCGCAAAAGTCAGGGTGTGACACAAATCCTGACCATTGATTTACACACGTGTATGGCCAAGATTAGTTCGCTCAGTTCTCAAATACACTAGTGTTTACTCTTGAACCAAATCCTATATATATAGGAGAAGGATCCATTAGGAGCCACCCTTTATTGCGAGAACCGCGAGAACCAGTGTGAACACAAAAAGTAATACCTAAAAAAATCTAAAAAACACCCAAAAAAAAATTTTTTTTACTATTTTTTTTGGAAAAATCGCTATATTTCGTTTATAATAAAAAAAATTCGAGTAACAGTTATCCATGCATATGTGCATTTGTATCATTTCTTTGACAAATTCCGTAATTCATTACAAATATTAGACAATTGCACTTCCATTTACACTACCACGTGTAATACACTACTTTTTACGTTAACAATATTAGAAATGCACATGTGCATCTATATGTATCAACATGAAGTAAGGTGTGTTGGTACACTACTTTCTCTTTCATCTATCATTCCATCCATAATACACAAACATGCACATGTGCATTTTTGTCATTTCTTTGACAAATTCCGTAATTCATTACAAATATTAGACAATTGCACTTTCATTTACACTACCATATGTAATACACTACTTTTTACATTACTAATATTAGAAATGCACATGTGCATCTATATGTATCAACATGAAATAAGGTGTTTTGGTACAATACTTTGAATACACTTTCCCTTTCATCTATCATACCATCCATAATACACTACCATTACCTTCTACCGTCCATTGTACAATACCATTACCTCCTACCATCCATAATACAATACCATTAACAACATTTTTACTTTATTACATGTATATCAACACCATATATACCATTCAATCAACATATTACATCATAAATTGACAACTATAACCAAACCATCAACCACTAGATATAACTAACCAAAAAACATGTATATGGGCCTACTTCTTCATTCAAAATCACAAACTTTTTGTACCAATACATGTTATATCATGGTTATACATAATGATGCACATGTACATTTTGAATATTGGTAATGTAAAAATTAGTATATTATGGATGGTATTGTAAATTAAAGTGCAATTTTCTATTACTGATACCGTATTACGGAATTTGTCGAAGTAATGATACATATGCACATGTGCATGGATAACTGTTACTCGAAAAAAAAAGTTTTTTTTTTGCTAACTTAATATAGCGATTTTTTTTTAAAAAAATATTAAAAAAAAATTTTTGAGTGCTTTTTGATTTTTTTTTAGATTTTATTTTGTGTTCATGCTGGTTCTCGCAATAAGGGTGGGGTTTTAAAGTGAACATCAATGTATTTGCGAACTGAGTGAACAAATTGTCACACCCTGCTAGTAGCGGAAGCGTATTGTGTGTGACGTAAGAAAGGTAATCATTACATCCAAACGAGTAAACACATAAACCACAACGATGCCATATATATAATGATTTTACCAAAAGATTGCAAGTTTTCCAACATAGTTTCAAGTTCACCAACGTTCACAATGTTAAACATGACATAGTTTAAGTTATATTACACAACACAAAAGATAGTTTTTGACATTAAACATAGTGAGGTTCTGTCCCCTATATACCCATACTAAGTTGGGATATAAAAGACAAACCCTCCAAAAGCGGCTATCGTTGTTATTGACCTTCCCGTTTCCCGTAGTGTATCACCGGCTCAAGACTTGTTTCCTGAAATACATGTAGTTTTAAAAAGTCAACAAAAGTTGAGCGAGTTCATGCAGTTATTGTTATCATATGAAATCTTTGCTTTCTTGTAATGAAATCCCCGTATGTTAATAGCATATATGGAGTTTAAGGATCTATCAGTGGGTAGCAAGCCCCCTGACTATATGTACCCTAAGTACGCAACCAACCCGAGACAACTCTGACATTTTTGGGATCACAAAAGCACTCCAGGGTATACCAACCAGGAGTGGAGCGTGTCTCATGCTCAATAGATCTACACCTTTTGCACCTTGGTCACTAAGTGATTAATGGTTACTATGTCATCATCCTACTTATGTACATTGATCTTGTTATCATCTAAACCGATAACTAACATACCAATAGTTTTAGCATGTATTTCCTCTCGATTGTTTTAAAAACAAAACATTGAAATCATTGAAATGAGGGACATGAACTCACAAATTTGGGTTCCGTATTATGTAATACCATAGGTGAGCGTCCGTACGCGTGAATAACCTACATGTGCACTAACTTGATTAGACACTAGGTCTTATCAGACCTCGTACAAGTTGTTCATCTTGAATTCTTTATTATATTATCGCTTGTCATCTTTGGAACAACTTTGTATTTTTAGAGCGTTGGTAGTTTACTCGCTCGATTGTTATATATATTGAATTCATAAGTATATACATGTATTCTATGTGAATTGAATTATGTGTGAACGGGCTTCGCCCTTCACATGTCCTCGTGTTGCGCACGCATGTCATTGAGCCTTTGCTCATGTCATTGGGCCAAGCCCATGTCATTGGGACGAGCCCATGTCATCTATGTTATTGGGCCTAACCCATGTTTTAGTGTTATTGGGACGAGCCCATGTCTTTTATGTTATTGGGCCTAACCCATGTTTTAATGTTATTGGGCCGAGCCCATGTCTTTTATGTCATTGGGCCGAGCCCATGTCTTTTATGTTATTGGGCCTAACCCATGTTTTAATGTTATTGGGCCGAACCCATGTCTTTTATGTCATTGGGCCTAACCCATGTTTTAATGTTATTGGGCCGAGCCCATTTCTTTTATGTCATTGGGCCGAGCCCATGTTTTCTTGTCATTGGGCCTTGGCCCATGTATTTTATTAATTTGGGCCTACCCCAAATAATTTATCATTGGGCTCTAGCCCATGTATTTTAGTAATTTGGGCCTAGCCCAAATCTAATTTTTGTGAGCCCATTAGAAATAATCTTGCATTTTACTCAAAAATTTACCAAGTATATAAACCTTTAAAATGTTCATTTCTCATATGAAAATACTTGGTAATTTTTATAGTTTTTGACTTTCCGGATTCTTGTTATTGGCCTCATAGATTTGTGTTCGTTAAGTGTCTAAAAATGTGTTATTTTTAGACTCGACATCGCAGTTATTTTCCTCGCGATGTCGATACGCCCAATTGTCATCGTCGTGTGTTATGTATTACTGTTTCGACCTTTCGTTTATTCGTCCGTTTAATAGCATTTCATTGGAACATGTAGGAAACATGTATATGTATTTTGGGTGTCTTTTTATACTTGCTACATACAAGTATTTCTTGTAATTATGAGTGTATTATTTCGATCACCCTAAAGGTATCCAAATGCATACACATTGCACATGATACACATACTCGACAAGTTTCCAAAATATATAATTTTTCGCCAAGAATTATACTTATACATTGGTATTATTTTTCACCCTTTTATTTTGTGAAAACTTATGTTTAAGTTCATAAGACTTCTTGAATATTTAAGACTTAAATATTCTCATCAAAGTTTCCATAATGACATTTAAGACCACTAATCGCGTTTAACATTGTTAATCACCCTTTGCGATTAGATTTTTAGAAAAAATCGCCATAGTTTCCCTTAAAACTATGACGTTTCCCACGTTATAAAAACGTGTTTAAATCATAATCAAATTTCCAAATCATCACCAAGTCATCAATTTCCTCCAACTCATATTTACAACATGTAATCACATAATCCTTCAAGATTTCTCATGAGTATTAATCTTGTTAACTTTCAAGACTTTAAAGTTAAGCACCTTTCAAGTTTATTAGCAATTTTCAAGACTTTTAAACCACACTTTTTATAATGTTTTCATATAAACTTGTTTTAAATAAAACCAAGTTATTAGTGTTTTAACAAGTCTTGAATCATGACCATTTCATGTCTTATCTTTCAAAAATCACTAATTCAAGTTCATACACATAATACTCATGATCTTTGAAGTTGATGATCTTGTATGATTTAAACATATAAATGTTTAAATCACATTTTTAAGTGTATCATGGCTAGATTAACACTAATCTAAAATACTAAATAAAACAAATCACAAGATCATCATAAATGTAAACCTTAAACCACTAGTCTCAACAAAATTAACATAATCATCAAGATTACATCAACAAACTACACTAATCTACACAAATAATCATATAAACAATCATGATTAGTAGATTATTAGGTTTAGGATTAGGGTTTTTGGTTATGTTTTTCTTGCTTTTTAAGATGATCAACTTGTACTTCTAGTAAATACTAGTAAATAGAAGCTTAAATATGATGTTTAGAAAGCTTACAACTTTGCACAAGATGATTAAGAAGAAAAAGAAGATGTTTAAGCCCCAACCAAGCTCCTAATGATCTTCCATGCTTAATCCATGCATTAATGACATTAATGTGCCTTGAAAGTGAGTAATTTATGGGGTTTAATGGTTATTTATGGTGGGTTTAATGTGAGTCTTGTGAGCCATGAGTTCTAGGGGGTTTGAGAGAAATTTTTGTGTTTTGCAAATGTGGTAAAATGGATGGGAGGTGATGTGTTTTCAAGTATGTTAATAATGGGGGGTACATGATCATATTTTCAACAACAACTACGTCAAAGGCCATGTCTCAAATCTTCAGGAATTCAAGCAAGATCAATGGGTGGGGCCCACCTTTGAATTCGTCTCATATGAGGGGGGGGGGGGTATCATATATATATTTTATAAAAATTGTTAAAAATGAAGATATTTTGGTCATTAACCAAAGTTCGGTGATTAGGGGTTTAATTACATCGTTAAGGGGTAATTAAGGATTTGGATTGTTAATCGACCTTAACTAGTTCACTAAACAAGTAGAAATTGTATTTCGATGCCTTATATGCTTTCCATTTGGTCGTCGGCGAGTTTACGACACTTTTGCGTCGTACCGACGAAAGTTTGTCGCAAGTTGTTATTCCACCGTCAAGCGATGTATGAAGTGATTCCGAGTCCCAAAATAAGCTTAACTAGTTCGCCAGCTTCTTCGTTTGGTTGTTTTGGCGTTGGAAAAGTCGTTTATTAGCTTGTCGGTAGATACACGGACAAGTTGTGGGGGTTGCGACGCCGCGCCGAAAGCTTATGTTTCGGACACCCCATTATCATTCTCATATTGTGTTCATATGCTAGATATCATTTGTCATAATTTCGGAGTTCCGAAAATGCTAAATTATAGTTTCGGACGAGTTAAAATGGTATATTTTTAGCCGAAACAGACATTTTTTGTAATTAGGGCGTCATACCGGAAAGTCTTGTATCTTTGCAAGACATGTTTTCGTATTAGTGTTTTCTTGTAGAAATGGACTCAGTTATGTTATCCGTGTGTCGTTTTTCAGTGTTTCTATCTGTTTTAACGGTTTTGCTGGCATGAATAGTGTAACCGTGAATAGTGCGCGCAACACTTTCTACCAACACTTTTAGGACATTGTTTGACTGGTTTCAAAATACGACGAAAAACAGCATATGTTTTAGCATTTTTTCTTGTCCTAACACTGTTATCTGATTTACGACACAGTTACGTAATTAAATTACGCTAAATGCATGAGATTATGAAATAAAAATAGTGATTAGTTTGTACGGAATTACCGGTTATTTGTCAGTTGTCACATTCTCCCCCTGTTAAAGAGAATTTCGTCCCGAAATTCAAGTTGAGCCATCCTTTGCAGGAGTCTTCTCGAACAGGTGGGGATATTTTGCCTTGATCTGATCTTCACGTTCCCAGGTGTACTCGGGTCCGTGACGTGAATTCCAGCGGACCTTGACTAGTTCGATACGACTTATCCTTGTCTTGTGGACCTTCCGGTCCATAACCTCAATGGGTTCTTTAGTGAACTGGAGTTTGTCGTCTACGTGAATCTCATCTGCTGGGATGATAATTGTCTTGACGGTCGGACTTTTCTTGAGATTCGACACATGAAATGTGTCGTGTATGTTATTGAGTTCTTCTAGCAACTTTAGCTTGTAAGCAACAGTACCAACCTTTGCCAGAATTTCAAAAGGCCTAATGTATCTCGGGTTTAGTTTTTCGCGTTTCCCAAATCTAGCTACGCCTTTCCAAGGTGAGATTTTCAGTATGACTTTGTCTCCGACCTCGAAGGATAATGGTTTACGTTTTCTGTCCATGTAGCACTTTTGTCTGTCACGAGCCGCTGTGATACGGTCTCGTATCTTTGATATCTTATCAGCAGTCTCTTGGACTAGTTCGGGGCCAATCAGTTGTTTGTCTCCGACTTCCGCCCAACACAGCGGTGATCAGCACTTCTGTCCGTATAGTGCTTCGTATGGGGCGGCTTTGATGCTTGGGTGATAACTGTTATTATAGGAAAACTCTACTAGAGGTAAATGTGTATCCTAATTACCGCATAAATCCATCACACAGGCGCGAAGCATGTCTTCCAACATTTGGATGGTTCGTTCGCTTTGTCCATCGGTTTGCGGATGAAATGTTGTGCTTAGATCCAAACGAGATCCAAGCGATTCTTGAAATGACTGCCAAATCCTTAACATAAAGCGATCATCCTGATTCGAGATTATTGAAATCGACACTCTATGACGTGCCACAATCTCGTTGAGGTAAATTTTAGCTAACTTTGCGGTACTGTCTTTTTTGTGAATCGGTAAGAAGTGAGCTGGCATGGTTAATCGATTAATGATAACCCAATTGATGTCATGACCTCGAGAGCTTTGTGGTAGTTTTGTGATGAAATCCATTGATATATGTTCCCATTTCCAAATGGGAATCTCGGGTTGTTGTAATAAGCCAGACGGCTTTTGGTATTCGGCCTTGACCTTTGCACAAGTTAGGCATTTGCCAGCATAGGTCGCAATATCTCCCTTGAGATTAGGCCACCAATAGTATTCTTTCAAGTCTTGATACATTTTATCTGGATCCTGGATGTATCGAATATTTCGGCTTGGGTGTTTCATCCAGCACTAAGTCTCGCAGGCCACCAAAATATGGTATCCAGATCTTTCCTGTGAAGTATAAAGTGTCATCTTTGTTTGTTTCCATTTGTTTCTCTAATCCTCGTAAGGATTCTGCTTGAATGTTTTCCGGCTCTAGAGTTTCTTGTTGTGCATCGTGCACTCGAGTAGTAAAGTTCGTTTGAATTGTCAACTCTAAAGCTCGTACTCGTAATGTTTGACTCGGTCTTCCTGGCTCACAACATCCGCTACAACGTTTGCTTTGCCCGGATGGTACTTGATTTCATAGTCACAGTCATTCAACAACTTCACCCAACGACGTTGGTGCATGTTTAATTCCTTTTGATAAATATATGTTGAAGACTCTTGTGATCGGTGAATATGGTACACTTAGTACCATAAAGATAATGACGCCAAATCTTTAAAGCGAATACCACCGCGCCTACTTCTAGGTCGTGGGTGGTATAATTCTTTTCCTGGACTTTTAACTGTCGCGACGCGTACGCGATGACTTTTTCACATTTCATTAACACGCAACCCAAGCCCTGGTGCGATGCATCACAATACACCACAAAGTCGTCGGTACTGTCTGGGAGTGATAAGATTGGCGCTTGGCATAACTCATTTTTGAGTGTTTGAAATGCCATTTCTTGTTTTTTACCCTAACTGAACTTTTTATCCTTTTGTGTGAGACAGGTTAACGGTTGAGAAATTTTAGAAAGTTTCTCAGTGTCTACGATAGTATCCCGCTGAGCCCAGAAATTGTCCTACTTCCGTTGAGGTCTTTGGGGCGTTCCAGTTCTTTATGGCTCCTATCTTAGCTGGGTCAACATGTATTCCGTTCTCATTTACCATGTGACCGAGAAATTGTACCTCGCGAATCCATAATTCGCATTTTGAGAACTTGGCATACAATTGTTCTTTCTTAAGCAACTCCAAAATAGTTCTCAAGTGTTGTTTGTGTTTTTCCTCTGTCCGCGAGTATATCAAAATGTCATCAATGAATACGATCACGAACTTGTCGAGGTATGGCTTACATACTCGGTTCATCAAATCCATGAATACGGCGGGGGCGTTTGTTAAGCCGAAAGGCATAACAAGGAACTCGTAATGCCCATAGCGAGTCCTAAACGCTGTCTTAGTAATGCTTTCCTCTTGAATCCTCAGCTGATGATATCCGAATCTTAGATCAATCTTGGAATAAAGGCTGGAACCTTCTAATTGATCGAACAAGTCGTCGATCCTCGGTAAAGGATACCAATTCTCGATAGTTAGCTTGTTTAGTTCTCTGTAATCGATGCACATCCGAAAGGTTCCATCCTTCTTCTTAACGAATAGTATCGGACCTCCCCAAGGTGAGAAACTCGATCTAATGAATCCTTCGTCAAGTAGTTCCTGAAGCTGAGTAGATAATTTCCTGCATCTCCAAGGGCGCTAGTCTATATGGAGCTTTTGCCACCGGTGCCGCTCCAGGCACTAGATCTATACGGAATTCCATTTATCGTTGTGGTGGAAGTCCCGGCAAGTCTTCTGGAAAGACTTCGGGATATTCCCTTACCACAGGGATGTCTCCCACCTTGCGCTCCCCGGCCTTCTTGTCAACGACATGAGCAAGAAAGGCGATGCATCCTTTTCTCAGACTCTTCCGAGCTTTCATGCAATTAATAATTCGCAGTGGTGTTTCTTGATTCTCCCCGTGCACTAAAAGATATTCTCTCATCAGACAGGGGGATGTGAATGATCTTCTCGTGACATAAGATTTCGGCTCGATTTTCGGATAACTAGTATATGTCAAAAACTACGTCGTAGCAACCCAATTGAATGGGTGAAAGGTCGATATTAAATTTTTGCAGTCGAAGTTCGAGGGTGCATCCGTTAATGTCTTCTCCAGACTCAACTAATTTATCGTCGGCCAATCCTATGGAATGAGGGGACGTTTAGCTTACCTGACTCTAGACCAAGTACATTTTGAATTCTAGGGGGATGAAACTAATACCGACACCGGTATCAAACCAAAATGGACGCAATGGGTCAGTTGGTAGGAAAGTATCGGTGACCCTTAATGACTTCACATGACTCCGCTAACTCCCCATTAGTTAACTTGATAGGGTAAGGCATGTCTAACCTACATGACTCTAATTCATGTATGGGCTTAATATCTAGAGACACTAAGTTAAGCTGACGTTGGTATCCAAAGAATTGATACATGTTGGTTGTAGAGTAGAACATACCCATGGCCACATTGGGATTTTGTGGAGTATTCCTAGTTCTACCCATACACTTACTTATTCACTTGCTTGATTCGTCATTAAACATCCATACTTGTAGTGATGTCTTTGCCACAGTTAAAACCTCCTTGTTCTTTCTTGAATATAACTAACTCATTAGTTTCCGTTTTGTGCCCAGTCTCACCATACTGCTACTCTTGGCACTTTTGTAAGTGCCCTCTTGGTGAAAGTTTTACTTATCTCATTCAGAATTTTGATAAGTTATTAGCGTACTTCTTGATGTCTGCTTCGTATCTCAGGGCTAAACCCCAAATGTAGCGTCCAGTGCATTTGGATTCGGGTGTTATCTAGTATGCAACAATCCTTGGGAGTTCGTAGAGGCATCGGGGGTAACCAGCTACGTTCGCTCTAATCATAATCGAGTTCTAGAGTTCGGTTCCCAACCTTGGAATTTTACCACTAGTGAGCAATACTATTCTCGCGTAAGATCCTTGAATTCTTCCCACAATAACCTCTTTGTTGTATTACTCCCTATAGTTTACACTTGGAGATTCCACCAAGTTATCGTCTCTCTCAACAGATGACTATTCGTTTACCAAATCGTTTACTTAGGAGTACATTTGCGAGCACGGTTAACTGACTTCATTGTCTTTATTTAGCGGACATAACTTACCGTACCTCTCGTATCAATGGGGTATCGCGGCTCATAATCCAGAAAAGCCTTAGAATTAAAATCTGGTGTGATTGCATCTCCAAGTGTGGCATTGCCACTCATTCTCGTCCCATCGGGGTTTGAACCACTTGCACTACCGGTACCATCAGTACCATCACAAGTGTCAACTCATCAACCTCATGTTGTGCAATAAAACTCTAGTTCGACTTTAATAGTAGGGCATTGATTAACTGCCCCTTTTGGGCGTAGATTTTCTTTTTGTCACCATGTTATTTTGATACATAGTATCAAAGGATCTAGACTTCTATTTGGACAGATATAGCCTACCATGCGTACAAGATTTAAGAATGTAATTGGTCATGGAAACCTCAAGATCGTATTTTTCGTACATGTTTTGAAACAATGATAACATGAATAACCGCAATCCAAAATGCATAATACCTCTTGCGTGTATTGGCCATATGCCTAAGTGGGAAAAGAAGCAATTCGTTGAGGAGGAGAAACCAAACGGTCGTTTCCATCCTTATAGTATGTATTCCCTACCTCATGGACCTCAACCGTCCCAAGTAGGAAAGTCCTTCGCCGCACTAACCCGTGTGACAAATACATTGATATCCCTTGAGCTCCACGAGCTCCATACAAATTGTTATAATTTCCATAGATGTCGAATAAAATGCAATGAAGGGGTTGTAGCATGGCTCATGCCATATCATCCATTGTAATAAGACAAATGTCAAATGACAGAGTTTAGTTCAACCACGTCCAATAACTAAGATAAAGGAAGGTGCCATAGACACCAAGGAACCAATCCTATGTACAAGAATTCCGAGAATATTGAGGAAAATCCTCCATGAGTGGCTAACAAGTTTTGTTTGCTTTTGATGACTAGTCTCGAGCAACGCGTGTTATAGATCGCATGTTAAGTGTGAATAATACGTGTGGTCTTCCTGTATCGTAGAGTGTTATAGTAACCATCCCGGTTAGTGTTCCACTAGATAGAAACTTGAACAACTTAGGAATTTCGTATGGCTAGTGATCATTACCTTGACCCGCAGAGCTCACCAGGATTCCCATACACTACAAGTTGTTATTACGTGGGCCCCCGTAATAATAAATTGTCTTGTATGGTCACCCTAGCATTCTCTCGTTGAAGCAGCCGATCAGTCAAAGAGAGGACACTATTGTCTATATACTTTCAACATAGAAGGGACCTTCGTGATGGTCCACATGCTAACGCCCATTGTCATTATCCGTGAAAGGGCACAATGTTAGCCGAAATAGAAATAAAAAGAATCCGTAACAATAATAACTGGAGGGGCACCTTTAAGATGAGTACTTCATCTTCCTTGTCAGGACGAGAGTGTCATCAATCACGATTAGTATGAGCCTCAGGGACCTCGTCCCACTAGTAGGGTTGTTGTCCAAGGCCGCCACCTCTGCCTCGTCGTCACTATCAAAGCCGGACATATACCGTCCGAGGGAAAAGAACCTTCTTCCACGGGATCAATGCTTAAGGGTCTCGCTTAGGGACCACGTCCGCCATAAGCTTCGTAATAGACGCGAGGTCATCATTCTCATCACGTGAGTCAAGTGTAATAATAGAATTCATAGTCGAAGGTATTTTCGTTCATGGCAAAATATTCCGTACAACACATATATAAATATATATATATATATATATAATCACTAAATCTCATGTTGTTTTTGTTCTCGTGTTTCACATGTACTTCCTAATGTTTCGAGTCTATTCCTTATAGACTAACCATGTATTGATCCTTGTCCGCCACTTATGGCTGAGCTCGTGTGATAGATCCTCATGTTATCGTGACACAATGAAAACCTTTTGCCATTTTGTCATACTTTTGAAATCGTTTTTGTAATGTTATCAACATTGTTTTCATGTGAGAGCCCATAGTGATTGTAGACCAAACTTTAATAAAAGTTTTTCCCCGATTCACTACAATCGGAGCTCTGATACCAATCTGTCACACCCTGCTAGTAGCGGAAGCGTATTGTGTGTGACGTAAGAAAGGTAATCATTGCATCCAAACGAGTAAACACATAAACCACAACGATGCCATAGATATAATGATTTTACCAAAAGATTACAAGTTTTCCAACATAGTTTCAAGTTCACCAACGTTCACAATGTTAAACATGACATAGTTTAAGTTATATTACACAACACAAAAGATAGTTTTTGACATAAAACATAGTGAGGTTTTGTCCCCTATATACCCTTACGAAGTTGGGATATAAAAGACAAACCCTCCAAAAGCGGTTATCGTTGTTATTGACCTTCCCGTTTCCCGTAGTGTATCACCGGCTCAAGACTTGTTTCCTGAAATACATGTAGTTTTAAAAAGTCAACAAAAGTTGAGCTAGTTCATGCAGTTATTGTTATCATATGAAATCTTTGCATTCTTGTAATGAAATCCCCGTATGTTAATAGCATATATGGAGTTTAAGGATCTATCAGTGGGTAGCGAGCCCCCTGACTATATGTACCATAAGTACGCAACCAACCCGAGACAACTTTGACATTTTTGGGATCACAAAAGCACTCCAGGGTATACCAACCAGGAGTGGACCGTGTCTCATGCTCAATAGATCTACACCTTTTGCACCTTGGTCACTAAGTGATTAATGGTTACTATGTCATCATCCTACTTATGTACATTGATCTTGTTATCATCTAAACCCATAACTAACATACCAATAGTTTTAGCATGTATTTCCCCTCGATTGTTTTAAAAACAAAACATTTAAATCATTGAAAGGAGGGACATGAACTCACAAATTTGCGTTCCGTATTATGTAATACCGTAGGTGAGCGTCCGTACGCGTGACATGTGCACTAACTTAATTAGACACTAAGTCTTATCGGACCTCGTACAAGTTGTTCATCTTGAATTCTTTATTATGTTATCGCTTGTCATCTTTGGAACAACTTTGTATTTTTAGAGTGTTGGTAGTTTACTCGCTCGATTGTTATATATATTGAATTCATAAGTGTATACATGTATTCTATGTGTATTGAATTATGTGTGAACGGGCTTCGCCCTTCACATGTCCTCGTGCCACGCACGCATGTCATTGAGCCTTTGCTTATGTCATTGGGCCGAGCCCATGTCATCTATGTTATTGGGCCTAACCCTTGTTTTAATGTTATTGGGCCAAGCCCATGTCTTTTATGTTATTGGGCCTAACCCATGTTTTAATGTTATTGGGCCGAGCCCATGTCTTTTATGACATTGGGCCTAACCCATGTTTTAATGTTATTGGGCCGAGCCCATGTCTTTTATGTCATTGGGCCTAGCCCATGTTTTCTTGTCATTGGGCCTTGGCCCATGTATTTTAGTAATTTGGGCCTACCCCAAATAATTTATCATTGGGCTCTAGCCCATGTATTTTAGTAATTTGGGCCTAGCCCAAATCTAATTTTTTTGAGCCCATTAGAAATAATCTTGCATTTTACTCAAAAATTTACCAAGTATATAATCCTTTAAAATGTTCATTTTTCATATGAAAATACTTGGTAATTTTTATAGTTTTTGACTTTCCGGATTCTTGTTATCGGCCTCACAGATTTGTGTTCATTAAGTGTCTAAAAATGTGTTATTTTTAGACTCGACATCGCAGTAATTTTCCTCGCGATGTCGATACGCCCAATTGTCGTCGTCGTGTGTTATGTATTGCTGTTTCGACCCTTTCGTTTATTCGTCCGTTTAATAGCATTTCATTGGAACATGTAGGAAACATGTTGTCGCAACCCCCGTCCCCTAACTACCCGGGAACAGGCGGCCGCGGCCAGTTTCAGTGGTATCGGTGTTTGTCATTTTGGCAGCGGAATTTACATCAGGACCGTAGTTCGAAAATATTTTATCAGAGTAAAATACCACGCTTTTGTAATATTAAACACATGGGAAAATCCCAAGTTTCAAGTACACACATTTTTATAGGGATAAAACCCTATTTTTTTAAATAAAACATCTCTTTATTTTAGGTAACTTTATAACCACTTTTCCAAGCCTTCAGTGCTGTCCAGCTGGCTTCTATTTGGCTTTCACATTTTGTTACCTGAAACGCGTTTAAAAAATTTTTGTCAGTGGGAAATACTGGTGAGTGAATCCCAGTTTAATCAAAACAGGTTTTATCAGTCTACAGCATTGAGGACGGTCACACAATTACATTTGTTTCCATCTACTTTAATTACCACCCACGGTACTGTCAACCCGACTTGTGGTCATGTTACTGCTCACAATGCAGTAACAAATTTTGTATACAAAACCCCAACATACCTACGATAAGTGTAGAATACAAATACTCAATCACTGTTTAATAAATTGTTAATCATATGAGGTTTTGTAAAAACAGTTTACGAAAAAGAGATTACTCACATTGCTGTCTTAGGGTTTTCCTTAAGGATTTCCTGGTGATTATCTATTAATTACACAAACGCACATGCGTTAGTATAATAACCCAATATTTACATTAGTAATACCCTCCCCGAGACGGCATTCCAACGACTACGTCGGGCAGAACCACGACAGCCGTTACGGAACCCTGGATCAATCGGGCAGCGTATCTAATACGTAACCGGGGGTTATGATACTTACAACGAGGCAGAACTTCGTTATTTTTAGGGGTATTATGCCCGGGTATAGTGTATACTATAAAGAAAATTAAGAGAGAAAGAAAGTTGTTAACGATTTCAACTGACAGCCGATTGCATCTATTTATAGTTGTGATCCGCCATTTCCTTGCACCCCACGTAGACCACACAGGGGTCCTTCGCGGCCCGCGACATAGGGTCCGTAGGGCCTAGCTTGTTCCGATCACCATTCTAGCTTCGCCACGTGTTGACACGTGGTGGCTTCTGGGGCGTGCCTCTTGTCCTCTCGCTCGCGGCCCGCGAGAGACTAATAAAATTGATTTTTATTTTATTTTAATTATATATGGTATTTCGGGCTCGGTTTTCGCATACGGGGTATATGTTAAGAATCTAGGGACTTTTTAAATATATTAGGGGTGTCAGAAAATTTTTGGAGGGTTGTTATATCCTCCCCACTTTGTTTTAGAACTCATCCTCGAGGTCTACTGGAACAAGTGTGAATATTTCCTTTGCATTTCTGATTCAAGCTCCCAAGTGTATTCTGGTCCTCTTTTGGAATCCCATTTTACTTTGACTAGAACCAATCTTTTATGTTTGAGATTCTTGATTTTACTGTCTTCAATCTGTAGAGGCTTCTCTACAAACTTTAATTGCTCATTTATCTCTATATCCTTAAGAGGAACTACCAGTGATTCATTGGCTAAGCATTTCTTGAGATTACATACATGAAATACATCATGTATTCCTGTCATTTCCTCTGGCAGTTGTAGCTGATAGGCTACAGGTCCTATTCTTTTAATAATCTCAAAAGGTCCAACATACCTGGGGCTTAGCTTTCCCCTCTTGATGAATCTGACTACTCCTTTCCAAGGAGAGACTTTCAATAACACCTTTTCTCCTACCTGAAATTCCAAGGGTTTTCGTCTGTTATCAGCATAGCACTTTTGTCTGTCACGTGCTGCTTTCAGTCGTTCCTTGACTTGAATGATTTTGTCGGTTGTTTCTTGTACTATCTCAGGTCCGGATAATTGCTTTTCTCCAATTTCTGCCCAACAAACTGGGGTTCGGCTTTTTCGTCCATAAGGGGCTTCGAATGGTGCAGCATTGATACTTGTGTGATAGCTGTTATTATAAGAAAATTCTATTAATGGTAAGTGATCATCCCAATTACCTTCGAAATCAATTACACAAGCTCTAAGCATATCTTCCATCGTCTGAATTGTCCTTTCGCTTTGTCCGTCCGTTTGAGGATGATAAACTGTGCTTAGATTGAGCTTGGTTCCCATGGCTTTTTGGAAACTTGTCCAAAAATGAGAGGTAAAACGGCTATCCCTATCAGAAACAATTGATAAAGGATTTCCATGTAATGAAACTATTTCATTTACATACAATTTAGCTAACTGTTCCATACTGATAGTTTCTTTCATTGGTAGGAAATGAGCTGACTTAGTTAGCCTGTCTATAATCACCCAGATTGTATCATTACCTTTCCTTGTTTTGGGTAATTTGGTAACAAAATCCATTGTTATCAATTCCCATTTCCAAACTTGCATTTGTGACAACTTGAGTTTCCAAGATTCCATCTTCACGTTAATTATACGTCAACTGTTTAGTTGTTTACTTACACGACTTGTTTGCCTTGTAACCATACGTGTTTAATAGATGTTGAGATGTTATGTGACTATTGTGTTGTGTGTTTATTGTTATAAACTTGTGATGTGTTTAACTTAATGACACTTAGGGTTTCACACTAGTAAGCTCGACGAAACAACTTATGATTCGCCACAACCCTTACTAGACGAAACCCAGTCGCATTTGATTATATTACGTGAATCATAACTTGCGAACCCTAGTTTTTTCCCTACACCTCTTGACGGCAGACAACACCTCCTCATCGGAACCCTTTTATCTTCAAAACATTTCCTCTCGTGTCTTTGCATGTGATCGGTATGTTAATTCGTTCTTTTTGATCAAGACTCTTGACTGTTTATGTGTGTATGGACATCGATATCCGGATTGAGTGCTGTTGTAAATGTTTAGATCGAGGGTTGCTAGTTTTAGGATTGTATGAAGGTGTCCAGTCTTGATAACGAATGATTGATATATGTTTATGATTGTGTTATGTTTCGTCTAGCCTGCGTTATGAACGGATGTCATGATAGCTTAGTAAGGGGAGGATGTATGATCAGTATATGATTTACTTTAATGTTTGATGAAACTATTTCTTGAATCGGTCTAAATGAGGTTAACCAAATGATAGTTAGGATGTTATGATTTCATGAGAAGTTTTGATGATCGCTGTTGATGATATGTGGATTGTTTGATGTTAATCGTAATCGGCAGTTAGGGTTTCTGTATAATAAACTGATAACATGACATAACTGAATTGCATCCTGGATGAAACGCCATTCGCGACAAAATTGGCACGACGAAACAAATGTGTTTCGCCGAGGGTAATCACGACGAAACAGGGGATGTTTCGTCGAAGGGGATTCACGACGAAACAAGTGCGTTTCGTCGAGTTTGAAAACTGCACAGTAACTAAGTTTAATTCTGTTAAGGGTTAACTGGGTTAGGCAGCTGTTGTTATGATAAGCATGACTTGCATGAGCTTGTATAACTGATAAATGCTATGTGTTAGTGGTTACTTGCATTTACGTGATGATCTTGACTGTTAGTCGAACTTTGCGAATGTCAACTGATTGTGTATACGTGCATATCATAGGCCTTCACTGATTAATTGGAACCTAGTAATTAATCAAACCGAGCAAACCAAGGTGAGTTCACACTCTTTCCAAGGCATGGGATTCCCGGTGGGTTGGGAATGGGATTGAATGACTACTCGTACTTTCATCACTACTAGACTACTTACACCGTCCTCGGATTGGGAAGGACGCCTATGCTAAAAGCTACGTACCATTGTCCTCGGATTGGGAAGGACACCAGTGTTAAAATCTACGTAAAACCTACGTACCACTGTCCTCGGATTGGGAAGGACGTCTGCGCAAAAACCTACGTATTCTCATATGTACCTCTATCCTCGGATTGGGAAGGGCACTTACGTAAAACCTACGTAATCTCATACTTATCGCTGTCCTCGGATTGGGAAGGACACCTATAGATACCACTAGTCTAGTAATATACAACATGGGAAGCCCCCACTAAATATCGTAAAGGTTTGGGAAACAAGGATACTGGGTAACACATGATTCTGAAACAAACTTACAATTTCTGAAATGAACTCAATAACTGAACAATCAACTGTGAACTCGCTCAACTTTGTTGTTGACTCGTTGTTACATGCCTTGCAGGACGATAGGCGCGGTCGTTGTGGGACATGGACAGCGGGGGCCATGTTAAAAACATTATATTATTTCGAACTTAATACTTATGTTGGGTTTTCACATTTATGCTTCCGCTAAACACTTAACTATGTTTTGATTTGAACACCTTTTGTATTGATGGGTTGAACTTTATTTATTACTTACAATGTTCAATATGATTGGTGGCTTGATCCTGGTTAGCCACGCCTCCAGGCGGTGATAATCCGCGGGTGGATTTTGGGGGTGTGACAGATTGGTATCAGAGCCATTGGTTATAGTGAACTTGGTTTTAAAAAGGGGAAAACTTTTGGATAAAACCAGACTATAACCAGAACAGTGCTCAACGATCCACAACGATGCTTCGCTCCACGTGCAAACACTATAGGTGATATGATTTGTGTTTATAATGCCTACTTACTAGTTACATAGAACTTTGCTCATGATATACTGAGATAAACGTAGCAACTATTGATTGAAAACACTTGTGTGCTTACTCTCTTCTGTCATCGCACTTTTGTGAACCCCTCTCACTCATGTTTCCTTTGATATGAAGATCATGAGTGGACGTATCAACATGACTCAAGCCCAGTTGACGGCTTTGATTAACCAACAAGTTGCTGCGGCACTTGCAGCCGCTCAAGCAGGAGGTATACCCTGCAGTTGCAACTCACTCTAGGATCTTTAGATCCTACCCTCATAAACCAACTCTTGTGTTTAACCTTGTCCTGTTCTTATACACAACAGGTCAGAACGCTCAGCCACCTGTATGCACATTCAAGACGTTCATGGACTGTCGTCCTAGTACTTTCAGTGGCACTGAAGGAGTCATAGGACTCCTCCACTGGTTTGAGAAGCTCGAATCGGTCTTTGAGATGTGTGAATGCCCTGAAGATCGTAGGGTGAAGTATGCTACTGGAACACTTGAGGGCATTGCGTTAACTTGGTGGAAAGCGCAAGTTCAAATCTTAGGGTTGGCAGTTGCTAACGCCACCCCATGGAACGATTTTAAGGAACTGATCAAGGAAGAATACTGCAGTCGTGATGACATCCACAAGTTGGAGGTCGAGTTCTTCAACCTAAAGATGACGGGGTCAGAAATCGAAGCGTATACGAAAAGGTCGAATGAGCTGGCAATATTGTGTCCTACTATGGTAGATCCTCATATTAAGCGCATTGAGCTGTACCTTAAAGGTTTGGTGCCAGAAATTCAAAGTCACGTGACCTCAGCCAATCTTGGCACTATTCAGCAAATGATCAAGTTGGCTCATCGTCTCACTGATCAAGCGGTGGAGCATAACAGGTTACCAAAGCGTATTAGTGCTACTACCACTACATCTGATGCCCCCAACGACAACAAGCGTAAATGGGATGGGATCTCAAGCAAGGGTTCAACCTCTGTTCAGTCACAGGCTCAGCAACGAAAGACAGACGATTTCAAGAGTCCCGGTCAGCAATCTTCAGGGGGTCAAGATCAGGGTCAGGGTGCATACAGGGGAAATCACCCAAAGTGCAACAAATGCAACAGACACCACAGTGGTCAGTGCAACAAGGGACGTTGTCAGAGGTGTCTCAAGACCGGTCATGAAGCCAAGGATTGCAGGAGCTCATGGCCTGCAAATCAGAATCGTCAGCAGCAACAGCAAGCACCGCAGAATCAGCAACAACAACAGGGCAACAGGGGATGCTTTCAGTGTGGCGCTGAAGGTCACTTCAAGAGACACTGCCCACAGTTGAACCAGAATCAAAATAACAACAATAATCTGGGGAACGGGAACAACAATGGGAATAACAACGGGGGAACAATGGAAACAATGGCGCCCGGGGCCGTGCGTTCGTGAATGGTCAGGGTGATGCAAGGAATGATCCCAACATCGTAATGGGTAAGTTCATTCTGGATGACTTTTATGTTAATGTTTTATTTGATTCGGGTGCCGATACCAGTTATGTGTCTCTAAAAGTTAGTCAAATGCTTAAGCGTGTCCCAATACTTTTGAACACCAAGCACATGGTAGAGCTAGCAAATGGTAAAAGTTTAGAGGCCACACACGTAGTTAAGGGTTGTAATCTCATCTTAGCTGGCCAGACCTTCTCTATCGACCTCATTCCTATTGTTTTTGGTAGTTTCGACATTGTTATTGGTATGGATTGGTTATCGCAACATCGAGCAGAGATCCTTTGTAAGGAGAAGATCGTCCGCATTCCTCGTTCAGATGGAGAACCTTTAGTGATTCATGGCGACAAGAGTGGTGCCGTGGTGGGCATCATTTCTTTTCTTAAGGCCCAGAAGTGTTTGCGAAAGGGCCACACCGCTATCCTAGCCCTCGTTTCTGATGCCTCCTCGAAAGAAAAGAAGATTGAAGAAATTCTGATTGTACGTAACTTTCCTGAGGTATTACCTGAGGAATTACCTGGGCTACCGCCTCATCACCTGGTCGAATTCCAAATCGAGCTAGCTCCTGGAGCAGCGCCCATAGCTCGAGCACCTTATCGCTTAGCTCCAACCGAACTGGAAGAACTGTCCAAACAATTGCAAGAACTCTTGGATAAGGGTTTCATTCGTCCTAGCTCTTCACCCTGGGGAGCTCCAGTGTTGCTTGTGAAGAAGAAAGACGGTACCTTCCGTATGTGCGTAGATTACCGTGAACTCAACAAGGTGACCGTGAAGAATCGCTATCCTCTTCCACGCATTGATAACCTATTTGACCTGTTGCAAGTGTCGAGCTTCTATTCAAAGATTGATCTGAGATCAGGCTACCATCAACTGAGAGTCCGGGATGAGGACATCTCCAAAACTGCATTCAGAACTCGCTACGGCCACTACAAGTTTCTGGTCATGCCATTCGGGTTAACAAACGCACCTGCTGTTTTTATGGATCTTATGAACAGAGTGTGCAAGCCCTACCTGGATAAGTTTGTTATTGTATTAATCGATGACATCCTGATCTATTCTAAGAGTCAGGAGGAACACGAGCATCATCTCCGGCTTATCTTAGAACTCCTTCGAACAGAACAGCTGTACGCCAAGTTTTCGAAATGCAACTTTTGCCTTCATGAAGTCCACTTTCTAGGCCACGTGGTAAACAAGGATGGAATTCATGTTGATCCATCCAAAGTAGACTCGATCAAGAACTGGCCTGCACCGCGTACACCAACAGAAATCCACCAATTCTTGGGTTTGGCGGGCTACTACAGAAGGTTCATCAAAGACTTCTCGAAGATTGCACAGCCGGTTAATCTACTGACTCAGAAGGGTGTCACGAATTGTTGAGGTGATGCTCAAGAATCAGCGTTCCAACATTTGAAAAGTAGACTTTGTAGCGCACCTATCCTCTCATTGCCTGAGGGCACAGACGATTTTGTGGTTTATTGCGACGCGTCCATCCAGGGACTTGGGTGTGTGTTGATGCAACGTGACAAGGTCATAGCCTACGCATCACGCCAACTTAAAGTTCATGAAAGAAATTACACCACACACGATCTGGAGCTGGGAGCTGTTGTCTTCGCACTTAAGATATGGAGACATTACCTGTACGGTACCAAGTGCACCATTTACACCGATGACAGGAGTCTCGAGCATATCTTCAAGCAAAAGGAGTTGAACATGCGACAGCGTCGATGGGTCGAGCTTTTAAAAGATTACGAATGCGCGATCAAGTACCATCCTGGCAAAACCAATGTTGTGGCCGACGCCCTCAGTCGAAAGGACACTACGCCTAAGCACGTGTGAGCATTACAACTTACCATCCAATCTAGTCTTCCTACTCAGATACGAGATGCTCAGGTAGAAGCATTGAAACCAGAAAACGTCAGGGCTGAAGCCCTACGCGGCTCAAGGCAACGGTTAGAACAAAAGGAAGACGGCGCCTACTACATTACAGGGCGCATTTGGGTCCCACTTTACGGAAACTTACGCGAGCTTGTGATGGATGAAGCAGATAAGTCTCGCTACTCAGTACATCCTGGTTCGGATAAGATGTACCACGACTTGAAGACTACGTACTGGTGGCTTAGCATGAAAGCCCACTTAGCAACCTACGTCAGCAAATGTTTGACTTGTGCAAGAGTCAAGACCGAATATCAGAAACCATCGGGCCTACTCCAACAACCAGAGATACCACAATGGAAATGGGAACAAATTTCCATGGATTTTGTTACTGGCCTGCCTAGATCTCAACGTGGAAATGATACTATTTGGGTGATAGTGGATTGATTGACTAAGTCTGCACACTTTTTGGCCATCAAAGAAACAGACAAGTTCTCTACTTTAGCAGACGTTTACTTAAAGGAAGTGGTTTCGAGGAACGGGGTGCCAACCTCCATTATTTCCGATTGTGATGCACGTTTTACTTCTGAATTGTGGCAAGCTATGCACAAATCCTTTGGCTCACGTTTAGACATGAGCACCGCTTATCATCCACAAACGGATGGGCAGTCTGAACGCACCATCCAAACTCTATAAGACATGCTTCGTGCATGTGTAATCGACTTTGGTAATGGCTGGGAAAAACATCTACCGTTAGTGGAATTCTCGTATAATAACAGTTACCACACCAGCATTCAAGCCGCTCCGTTCGAGGCATTGTACGGACGTAAATGCCGATCACCTCTTTGCTGGGCAGAAGTTGGTGACAGCCAGATCACGGGTCCAGAACTTGTAGTAGACACAACGGAAAGGATTGCACAAATACGACAACGAATGGCGGCAGCTCGTGACCATCAGAAAAGCTACGCTGATAAGCGCAGGAAACCACTCGAGTTCCAAGTTGGGGATCGAGTGCTACTCAAAGTCTCACCTTGGAAAGGTGTAGTTCGTTTTGGCAAACGAGGCAAACTCAATCTACGTTATGTCGGACCGTTCGTAATCATTGAGAAAATAGGCAGGGTGGCCTACAAACTGAACCTACCAGCAGAACTCAGTGGAGTTCACAACGTTTTTCACGTGTCAAATCTGAAGAAGTGTCTGTCAGATGAGACCCCCATAGTTCCTTTGAAGGAGCTCACTATCGACGATCAGTTGCGATTCGTCGAGGAACCAGTTGAAATCACAGACCGAGACGTTAAGGTCCTCAAGCACACCAGAATACCTCTTGTCCGAGTTCGTTGGAACTCCCGTCGTGGCCCAGAGTTCACCTGGGAAGGAGAAGATCAAATGAAACTCAAGTATCCCCAGTTGTTCGGGAATAATGCAACTACTACTGAGGCTGAAGCTACTGCGGAATTTCGGGACGAAATTCCAAATCAACGGGGGGATGATGTGACACCCCAGGAAAACCAGTAAACCAGACAACTTAACTAGCTTCCTCAGTAACCGCATGCTAAATTTCGGGACAAAATTTCTTTCAAGTTGGGGATAATGTGACAACTCGAGTTTCCAAGATTTCATCTTCACGTTAATTGTACGTCAACTGTTTAGTTGTTTACTTACACGACTTGTTTGCCTTGTAACCATACGTGTTTAATATATGTTGAGATGTTATGTGACTATTATGTTGTGTGTTTAGTGTTATAAACTTGTGATGTGTTTAACTTAATGACACTTAGGGTTTCACACTAGTAAGCTCGACGAAACAACTTATAATTCGCCACAACCCTTACTAGACGAAACCCAGGTGTTTCGTCATGCACCCATCGACGAAACATGGAGTTGTTTCGTGGACATGGGCTTCGGCCCAGGACAGGCCCAGTCGCATTTGATTATATTACGTGAATCATAACTTGCGAACCCTAGTTTTTTTCCCCTACACCTCTCGACGGCAGACAACACCTCCTCATCGGAACCCTTTTATCTTCAAAATATTTCCTCTCGTGTCTTTGCATTTGATCGGTATGTTAATTCGTTCTTTTTTATCAAGACACTTGACTGTTTATGTGTGTATGGACATCGATATCCGGATTGAGTGCTGTTGTAAATGTTTAAATCGAGGGTTGCTAGTTTTAGGATTGTATGAAGGTGTCCAGTCTTGATAACGAATGATTGATATATGTTTATGATTGTGTTATGTTTCGACTAGCATGTGTTATGAACGGATGGCGTGATAGCTTAGTAAGGGGAGGATGTATGATCAGTATATGATTTACTTTAATGTTTGATGAAACTATTTCTTGAATCGGTCTAAATGAGGTTAGCCAAATTATAGTTAGGATGTTATGATTTCATGAGAAGTTTTGATGATCGCTGTTGATGATATGTGGATTGTTTGATGTTAATCGTAATCGGCAGTTAGGGTTTCTGTATAATAAACTGATAACGCGACGTAACTGAATTGCATACAGGACGAAATGCCATTCGCGACGAAACTAGCACGACGAAACAAATGTGTTTCGCCGAGGGTAGTCACGACGAAATAGGGGATGTTTCGTCGAAGGGGATTCACGACGAAACAAGTGTGTTTCGTCGAGTTTGAAAACTGCACAGTAACTAAGTTTAATTCTGTTAAGGGTTAACTGGGTTAGGCAGCTGTTGTTAATAATAAGCATGACTTGCATGAGCTTGTATAACTGATAAATGCTATGTGTTAGTGGTTACTTGCATTTACGTGATGATCTTGACTGTTAGTCGAACTTTGCGAATGTCAACTGATTGTGTATACGTGCATATCATAGGCCTTGACTGATTAATTAGAACCTAGTAATTAATCAAACCGAGCAAACCAAGGTGAGTTCACACTCTTTCCAAGGCATGGGATTCCCGGTGGGTTGGGAATGGGATTGAATGACTACTCGTACATTCATCACTACTAGACTACTTACCACCGTCCTCAGATTGGGAAGGACGCATGTGCTAAAACCTGCGTAAAACCTACGTACCATTGTCCTCGGATTGGGAAGGACACCAATGTTAAAATCTACATAAAACCTACGTACCACTGTCCTCGGATTGGGAAGGACGCCTGCGCAAAAACCTACGTATTCTCATATGTACCTCTGTCCTCGGATTGGGAAGGGCACTTACGTAAAACCTACGTAATCTCATACTTATCACTGTCCTCGGATTGGGAAGGACACCTATAGATACCACTAGTCTAGTAATATACAACATGGGAAGCCCCCACTAAATATCGTAAAGGTTTGGGAAACAAGGATACTGGGTAACACATGATTCTGAAACAAACTTACAATTTCTGAAATAAACTCAATAACTGAACAATCAACTGTGAACTCGCTCAACTTTGTTGTTGACTCGTTGTTACATGCCTTGCAGGACGATAGGTACTCATGGAGCTTGCACAGGGAGGCGCGGTCGTTGTGGGACATGGACAGTGGGGGCCATGTTAAAAACATTATATTATTTCGAACTTAATACTTATGTTGGGTTTTCACATTTATGCTTCCGCTAAACACTTAACTATGTTTTGATTTGAACACCTTTTGTATTGATGGGTTGAACTTTATTTATTACTTACAATGTTCAATATGATTGGTGGCTTGATCCTGGTCAGTCACGCCTCCAGACAGTGATACTCCGCGGGTGGATTTTGGGGGTGTGACAACATTTCTAATTGTTGTAACAAGCCTGAGGGTTTCTGTTGTTCAGCTTTAACTTGTGAACAGGTTAAACACTTAGAAACATAAGTTGCTATATCTTTCTTCATTTCTATCCACCAAAAATTCTTCCTTAAATCCTGATACATCTTATCACTTCCAGGATGCATCGTATACTTAGATTTATGGGCTTCTTCTAATATACGGTGGCGTTAATTTCCTAATTTAGGTATCCACATCCTTTTCTTATGGAATCTCCAAATTCCATCTGTTCCTTGCTCTAATTCCTTAATCATTCCTTTCAACTTTTCAGTATCATCCTTGATTACTGATTCTTGTGCCTTTCTAATGTCACACCCTGACTTTTGCGGAAGCGTGATTATGGCGTGAATTTCTTAATACCATTGCATTCAATCATAACAACAACTATATGATAAAACCATAGATTTGTCATCCATTAAATGGGTTTAAAACATAACAACATTGTTTAAAACGTAGACTTCAAATTCAAGTTTTACAAACCATACAAATTGTTTATGAGTTCACTAAGGACTAGTCAAAAGATATTACTTGTAACTAAGGTTTGGAAGACATGTCTCGTCCAGGAAAGACACACTGACCAAACCCAAAGACCATGGATGACATCTTTATTCCTATTGCAGCATAAAACTTCCAACACCCGCCAGATCCACTTACTAATTCCCTGAAATACATGTAGTTTGAAAACATCAACAAAAGTTGAGCGAGTTCATGTGTTTAGTATGTGTGCACAAATCATCCTTGAAAACCTTTGTATGTATGTATGTATGTATGAACTTGTAAACTGGTATGAAGCAACAAGGAAAAACAGATCAATTAATGTGTAGCTAATACATTAATATATGTGACATGGCATAGGAAGCACTCAATCCTGTATGCGTATTTCGTACCGGCCCCTCCAGCGGAACGACATAGTCACCACATGCGGCCAACTCGCAGGCCCATGGGTGGGGCTCGCAACACCCAATAGATCTATCACTCATGCCCCTCGGTCCTTATACAAGGATTAATGGTCTTAAGTTAATCGCCTACCCATTCATGTGATCTAGCAGTATCTTTCCTTAGCTAATCATACCATTGTAATTGTTTGTAAGCAGTATGTAACATGTATTTCAACCCCGAAGTTATAAAACTGAAAACAGTAAGAGAAAAGGGGGACATGAACTCACAGTTTTGCGTTCCCTGTATCCGATGTAACTCAAAGCTTCCTCTAGAACGCACGACTACCTACATGCGTACTACGGTCCATTAGACGAGCGGGTCGTGCCTTGACTTGGTAAAGATTAGTGTCTTTGAGTTATGTTTCAAGGTGTCTTCATTAATATTCCAAGTTATAAGTATTTGTTAAAATAATAATTATTTTAACTTTAAATTATATTTATAAATTTTTGGAATAATTGTTAAACAATATTTTCGTAATAATACTTCTCAAGTATTTATACTCGTATTTCCTTCCCAAGGACGGGGCATCTCATACATGTATATCCGTATCCTTGTATTTGTATATCTTGCCATGTATCGGTGTCGTATTTCGGTGTGGGCTTATACGTACGAGAATACGTATTTTCTTGTAATTGTTAAGTATTCTTATACTTAACTTTTGTGTTAAACTTTTCGGAATATTATTCCTAATATATTTTCCAAAAATATATATTTAAGAATTATTACTTAGAAAAATTATTCATAATTTTTCCTTTTGGCAAAAATATTTGTAGTTCCAAAATAATATATTTTCAAGTCTAACTTTAAAAAATATATTAACTTAGTTTCTATCCCAAAAATAATGTATTTCAAGTTTACCCAAGAAAATATATACTTTTCCAAAAAATCATATATCTTCTAAAAATCCCAAGAAAATATATTTTTACTTCCCAAAAATAATATATTTTCTCCTTGTCAAAAGTATGATATAACTTGGTAATATTCATAAAAATCATATTTTCATTTCTTTGTGTCCAAAATATTATTCACCAAAATATATTTTGTAAACATATTTTCCGGAATATTTTATAAATTACATTCTTTCGTTCGGTTTCCCAATATTTTGTGTGTAACTTATATGTTTATTCCTTGAGATTCTTGGTAATATTTTGGATTATAATTCCTTGGTATATGTTAAGTTATATTATTTCAAATCCTAAAATAATATAACTAATACACAAAGTATACAAACAATCACACACATGTGTCTTCTAAATATATATGTATCTAGCCACTTTCATTTATAAAAACCAACCTCCAATATTTGTATTTTTGTAACAAAAATTATGGCAATGTTTATATGGAACACTCATGGTTAAAATACACTTGTAAATATTTGTTTGAAAATATTTTTCTAAGTGTTTATATTTTTAGAAAATTTTGCCATAGTTTCCCCTAAAAATGAAGGTGTCCATGCTATCAAAGCATATCATTTTCTTTTTAAAATCATCACAAACAATCAACAATTAAACCAACACTTACCAAGTGTCAAAACAATGCTATTTACATAACAACATGAACTTGAACTTTCATAAAGACTTGTAGTAATTTGGTAGTGTGCTTAGTAGGTTTAGTTATCCTTTGAAATGTATTTACTTCTTTAAAAACTTCATCTTTAAAGAAGTTGGGTGTTTACAACTTCCAAACACATTTTCTAAAAATGCTTCTTTATGTAATCTTTTTGTTATACAAGTCTTTCTACACTTGTTTAACCCTTAAAAATAGTATTTGTTTATGTAAGAACCAAGTCTAGGTAAATCTTGTTATTTAACCTAGTTTCTTGAGGAAACTATTTTGGAAATCATCCACTTGCAAGACTTGTATTGTGTTTAAATCATTATCACATATGAAAACAATTTTATTATTCAAGTTCATGTATTTATAAAGTATGACCATCTTGGTCATTCAAAAGGTCATCACTTTAACTTACTAGATCATGTGTTTAATCACAATCTAGTAAGTTTCATATGATGTCTAACATCACAAACACAAATAACCAACTATCAAGAAGCAAAACAACACCTAACAATACGTATTCTTATGATTTCTCATAGTTTTATGCTTATGTTCATGTTTCATCTTCAAGTTTCTTAGTGTTCTTCATGTTTTCCAACATGTATCATTCTTTAACCACTTGAAATAGATGTAAAATGAAGAGTAGAAGATCTTACTACTAGCTCAAGGCTAGGGATGATTCAAGGGTAGAAAACAAGTGGATAAAAGCAATCCGTGAAGGTCCTTCAACTTCCGAAAGCTCCAAGCTTCCTAACTTAGCTTCTTACACCTCTAGATCATCTTGGAATACATGGAAGAAGGTTGAAAATGGAGGTAGGATGGTGGTGAGGTGTGGCTGTGAACTAGCAAGAGAGAAGGAAGGAGATGTGTGTTTTTTTGAGTGTGTGCACAAATGAGCTCTCATAACCTTCATGTTCTTTTAAAATCCATTTTAAGAGTTTAACCAATGGTTTACATGTCTACTAAGTACAAGACATGATCTACTAGGATATCAAAACAAATCAAAGGAAATCTTGGTAGTGGGGCCACCTTGTAACCGTCCTTAACAAGGGGGGGGGGGGTCTAGTTGAGTGGTGATGGTAAGTTAAGTTATTCTAGTTAGATTTCAAGTATAAGATTAGGTGTTTAGTTGTTAGTGTGTTATTTAGTGTGTTATGGTGTTCGGGGCCCATAACTAGCTTGGAAACATTAAGACAATGCTTCTATTAAAATTTTGGTGTTTCGGGTAGTGTCCGGTTGTTCGGTTAAATATTGTTTCGTTAAAGTGCTAAACTATAACGTTTAGTGTTCTTTATGTACCCTTTTGTGACACTTTTAATTCCCGACACTTAGGAAAGCATTCAGGACCATTTAGTCATGTTTCTGCATAATATTGATGTATTTAAATGCTAATTTCCTGTATTTTCTACCGAATTCTGCACTTTAGGTAAGTTTTTGGCACTTTCCGGCACTTAAACTATCTCCTAGAAAAGCAGTTTTGTGGTCCTTACTTCCCTACACACTATACTAGTGTAGTACTTGGTTTCTGGCTCATATTATGTCGAAACAACGTCTGTCTATGTACTGAACTCCGTCATTTCCCGGTTTGTCGGGTAACTGTGCTTTGTGCATCATTTATGTCAATATGTTTGCATGCAGTCAATGATGTGTCATTTGCAGTATGTGATGCACATATAAGTATAATGCAGTAATCAGAAAGCAATTCAAGTCATAATTTGTAATTCAGCACAGTCATTAAGCATTAATCAAGATTAATTAATTGTATGGATACCTGGATTTTTGACAGTTGTCACATTCTCCCCCTGTTAAGAAAATTTCGTCCTCGAAATTTATACTACCTTAACTCCTTATGGTTACATCATGCGTGTATGTATATGAATAGTACTGAGGTAGATAACCACAAAACCGAATCAAATCTTATTCACATCAGGTGAATCCAAGGATGTATTTCCACAACAAGAACCCAATAGTTAAAAGGTATGTGTTCTAGCATTTGATGTCAAAGGACACGAGAGATACAGATGTATAATCTAGTGTAACTCAGTTAACAGGGGTGTAACAAGGGGGTTTTGACCAATGGATTCTCAAACAATCGGTCACGATATGCCAACGAGGTTTCACAAACCATAGCATCCACTATATGAACTCAAAATCAACAACTCGAAGGTGATAGTAACATGAAATTGATCTGTCAACTTTCGAACAAATACATGGATAAAATAGTGTGTTAACATTCTTGAATTGCGAAAATACACTGAATGGAACACAAGCGAATCTGGTGTATTATTGTCTTAGTTCGTAGTTGCATTCGGAATGCTTAAATGACAAGTCAAACAAAAGTATGTGTAGTTTTGTGTGAAACGGTTGTCCATGATTAGCACAGGCTACAAATTTGTAATGACACCACAAGGTGTCGTAATTGACATATTTCAATAATAGCGGTGACCGAACAAGTTCACCGTGCTTGAGATCAAACAAAAGTGTAATGAAAGAGTCCTGAGGATTTGATTCAAACAGCATAGTAGGACCTTTCAATTGAATATAGAATATCAAGAGCCACTGTTTCCGATCGAAGATGAAAAAGTAATAAGTACCGCAAGGCATTCGATCGATGATGAAAGAATCGTTAGGAGGTACATCGTGACATGAAATGAGCCTATGTACCATTGACACACAACTGTGTGGAGACCGCTTTTAATCATGATAATCAAAACGGATTTAGAGCAAGTCAATAAACAACTAAATTCGTGTATGAGGTGCGTAACGAAATTAGCGCAAGCTTTAATTTTGTGAAAGCATCACCGTAAGGTATTTGAAATCAACAAACGATTTAGTGGAGTCGTAGACCAATCAAGTCTACTACGACTAGAAACAAAAGAATCTTTGCAAAAATGTTTGAATATGATGCTCTCAATACATCATATGGCGTCTTAAATTGAATATGCGAAATCGATAAGTTCAAGCAATTGAACTTGGTAACCTGACAATAAACGTATGTATCAACAAAGGAATTTCAGCATGGTTATGAAGATAAATCATGAATGTAACTTGAAAGAAATGAAGTCTCAAGAAAGTGTGTTGTCTTGATAACAAGGAAGCCAACAATTACCATAATGTAGGTCATTCGAATCACAAATCCGTAATTAGATTTAGCAACATAATATTTGAACTTCAATGAAGCGTTTATTCGAAATGAAACCGCATGCGTAGCAACTGGTGCATGCGTAACAGATAAGTTTTCAAGTAATGAAACAATGAGTATTTGCTAAAATGAAGAAATGACCAAGTATCGAAGCAAATGTGTGTTCGCTCTCAGCGAAGAAAATTAACGCGATGCAACTACCATTAAGGGGAGTAGAGATGCAAACATCTACTCGCTAGAAACAAAAGCGAAGATTTTAACAAAAGAAATTTGAGTACTTTCTGTTTGGTTAACTGAAATAGCATATATGTCAGGATAATGGGGTTTGCTTGGGTTAACAGGTGTGGTTCCTAAGCAACCTTTACGAGTTTGGACCTGGGTTCCCAAATGTCCTAAGTACATGTTTTCTAGATTCTCAAAGTTTCGTATTCTGTGTAAAACTGTTTTGTGCATCGTGTAGGAAACACCATTTTTGTGTATGTTTAAAACAAGTTATTGTCCCACAATTTCCCCGGTATACTTTCTTCCTGAATTCCAAGCTAATGACACTCGATCATTGATCAGTCGTGAAATAGTAGTTGGATCCTCACAGTTAGTTAAATAAGTAATTCGTTAATCCTTAGCAAGAGTCATCGACTCTTGTTGGTTAGCTCGTTCGGCTCCTGGTAGTTTGATGTTCGTACGAAAGCTATCGTCCTTCTTCTTGACGAGTAAAACTAGGGTTACCCAAAGCGGGAAACTTGGTCTGTTATCTTCCTTCTCTATCAACTACTGAAGCTACACTGACAATCCTTGCATCTTCGAAGGTGTAAGTCGCCAAGGTGCATTAACAGCAGGCGTGGTGCCCAGAATCAAATTGATGCGAAATTCAACTTGTCGTCGAGGAGATAATTCTGGCAAGTCTTTGGGGAGGACTTCAGGATATTCCCTTATCACAGGGATATCTTTGAGTTTTGGTTCTTCGGTTCCCTTGTCCATGACATGAGCCCAGAAAACAACACATCCCTTAAGTAACAACTTTCGTGCCGTCAAGCAATTTGGAAGCTGTAGGGGCGTATTCTGCTTACCTCCATGAATCATGTTTGTTTCTTCATTTGCCATCGGGGTGCGGGTAATAATCTCCTCTTGATTGCTCGACAACCAATCCATCCCAATTATCACGTCGAAGCTTCCCTTAAGCTAGTTTTATCGAGTACTGGATATCTATCTTACTTACTTCTAAAACAAGTATATTCTGAAGCTAAAATTTGACAACAATGTCAAATAGCACAGGCGCATAACATTGACTACTAAGATACGTATCGATGGCCATGTTTGGATCCTGGCGTGCCTCCCTAGCTCCGGTGTTAGACATTTTTCCCACGATCTTGTTTAATCTCCCGTGGGCAATCTTTCCTAAAATGCACCATGTCACCGCAGTTATAACACCCTTGACCTCTCTTTCCATGTTTCGTCTCATGCCAACACGTTTCCTTGCAGTGCCCCACTTTGCCACAGTTGTCACACTTTCCATTTTCACATCGCCCGGTATGATGACGTCGACACCTGTCGCATTTAGGTAGTTTACCCATGTACTCTTTTCCCTTTTTGGCGTTGTTGTTGTTATTCGTTTGAGTACCCTGCTTGAAGTTTCCGAACTTTCTCTTGCTATCTCCAGATGACTCCACATGAGTCTCCTTTTTCTCCTCAGAGGTTGAAAATCTTCCTAGTCTAATTGCTTCTTCAGTGAGCGCCACACTCAAGTCAATAGCTGCGTTAATTGTTGGAGGTTTAGATGTTGTCACCAGGCTTAGAATCTGAGGTGCCAATCCCCCGATGAAACGTTCGATCTTTTTTAAATTCTGGTTCTACCATGTAGGGGACAACACGCAACAGAACAAGGAATTTCTGCACGTACTCAGCTATCTTTGGACCTTCCATCTTCAAGTTCCAGAACTCAGTTTCCAACTTCTGGATTTCTGCTCTCGAATAGTACTTCTTATGCATTAGTTCTTTCAGTTTGCCCCATGTCAAAGCATATGCACCAGTCTCGCCCAACGTCTGAACCTGGAGGTTCCACCATGACAGAGCCCCATCCTGAAGCAGTTCGAAAATGTACGCGACCTGATGCTCTGGGGCCATTTGCTCAACCGCAAAACAGAATCCGTCTTCTCAACCCAGCGCACGAAGGCTAAGGCACCCCCAGTGCCGTCGAACTCCAGGGGCTTGCAGCCCAAGAACTGCTTGTAGGTGCAGCCTGCGATATAAGCAACATCATTCACGAGAGGCATTAGCAAAGCACACTTGGAAATGTCCAAACGTTCTTGTAATATGTCTTAAGTGACTAAACATTACCGTTGGGTGGGTTATTTCCTATGGTACCTCCGCTACGCTCGGAGCGAAGGGCCTCGTGCTGTGTGATGGCCTGTGAGATGCGCTCTTGTAATTCCGCCTCTGTCGTCGGCAGAGGGTTGTTGGTATCGGTGTTCCTTTGAATCGACATCTTCTAAGAAGAAGATCGGATAGGTTAGGTCTCATTAAAGAAGTGAGCACAAAAGCATCTACTTAACGAATGAGACCCAAGAGGTGTGTATATATATATACATATATAAGCAATCGTTATATCAATCAATCACATAACATCACAATTATAGCATAACTTGTAGATAGGATCACGTTTAATGTGAACATGACAGGCAATCACGTAGCATCACAATTATAGTACAATCATGCAAATCAACAACGTGCTTAGTAAGGACATGGCGACTGAGCTTTCATTGTTTACCGACCACAATCACATTGTTTACAAAGTGCATTACATCAAAAGGGACACAGGGTCACCCTACCCTCGTCCAATAAGTCTATCAGTGTACCAAAATCGCGGGGTCAAAAGTGGTCTTCAAAAGTCTCTACAATCTCGGCTTATTAGTAGTGTCTTTTCCCAAAAGTAATACAATCCGCATAAAACCAAAAGCCAACTATACTGGTGTCTGAGGTGGGGGAGTGAAGAAAAGCAAACTGCTAACATGTGCGACTTTCTCCTCGACCTTGAATATACGGTGGAGTAAGTATCTGATCTGGTGCTTGATAGAAAAGAAACGAGCATCAAAACTTAAGAAGGTGTAATAGCAGTAGGTGAGAGTGCAAAAGGAGACAGTGATGAATGTGGAGGATCAAAGTATATTGGCATTGACAGGGTGGAGGACGTAATGTCAGCTCAAGCTCCAAAACTCAAAACCTCAAACTATAGCTGAACTAACAGGAGCAACTCATCCCGTGTGTAGCTTCCATAATGTGAGGGATGGTAGGGGTCTGAAATCAGCATAGGGCATGATATGAACCATCGGAATGGCTCGTCCAGCGGTGAAGAAATGAACAGTACAGCCTGAACGATCTGTGGAAAAGGTGCTGATACGAAAAGACCGTTACGCAGGTGTTGGCCAAAGGTACCTTCCCGGGGTGCGGGTATGTCCTGAAAGAAAGCGATAGGTATGTCGGCGCAATGGACGTCGGTCTCCATAGGGGATAAAGGAGTAACCTCATCGGGTGCAGGTGCAGGACAAATGTCTCAAAAAGAGAAGATTATCAGGTGCAGGTAATGGGTCAGGTATAAGGAGTGTATTATCTAGTAATTCAAACGGAACTTAGTCAGGATCAAAAATCAGCTCAAGATCGATAGGTGTAACATCAGGCTGACCCAAAAGGAACTGGAGCTGTCTCAGGAGCAGGCTCTGGGTCGTGTGAAGGTGTGGGATCTCGAGCAGGTGATAGTGCAGCAGTCATAGCGGTGTCGTCCTCTGAGTCAGTAGCGGAAAGCTGCGGTCCGGCCGTCTGGAATGCTGCAGTTGTCACAGACTCAAAGGAGTCTGAAATCGAGTGTAAAATGGAAGCAGAGGATACTCCCATGGCAGAAATCTCATGAGGTAGCATAGCAATAACATTCTCAGCTATCTCTCCATCACCCTAGGCGTCAACAGGAGGACCATTAATAAACAAATCAACGTTAAAATCAACCACTCATCGAGTCGCCAATCTTCGAAAGGAATGTCCACAGAAGGCGCATCATCGAGTATCGGAGCCATGGTGTGCTCACCATCGGGATGACCAGTGATGAGGTGGTCATGGACTGAAACAAGGATGACAAAAGGATCCTTGTCGGGGAAGCCATCAGCATGGGTAAATCATTATCAAAGTCTAGTGGCGCGGACGGTTGGAAGTCGTCATCGTCCTCGGTCAGCATATCAGGATCACTCTCAGTGCCTGGCGTAAATATCTCTGGCGCAGGTGCAATCTCATTATCTGTGGCGGTGGCCATAGGGTCGTCAACGTCTGACAACTCGCTTTCTGAGGAAGGTGTCGTGTGTGCCGGTACATAATAATCATAGCATGTATATTCATAGTAATCACTTAGTATATTGCAAATAAGAATAATTCATCATGTAATCATGTATTCACATTATTCTTCATGAAACTTTCTATCCTTCCTAGTCTCTCAGACTAAACTTCCCAGTCTCTCAGACTGAACTCCCTAGTCTCTCAGACTAAACTTCCCAGTCTCTCAGACTGAACTCCCTAGTCTCTCAGACTAAACTTCCCAGTCTCTCAGACTGAACTCCCTAGTCTCTCAGACTAGACTTCCCAGTCTCTCAGACTGAATCATAAGCATAAACTTTGAAATGTGGTTCGTGTCTTTTGTTTGTAAAAATGTTTGTTTCCTGGATCTGGGCGTTTCGTGTATGCAATGAAAACATGTTTGTAAAAACGTTTTTGTGAGAGCCCTAATGATTGTAGTCTAGACTCGAGAAGGAATCCTAGTTTGCTACAATCGAAGCTCTGATACCAAGCTGTCACACCCTGACTTTTGCGGAAGCGTGACTATGGTGTGACTTTCTTAATACCATTGCATTCAATCATAACAACAACTATATGATAAAACCATAGATTGGTCATCCATTAAATGGGTTTAAAACATAACAACATTGTTTAAAACGTAGACTTCAAATTCAAGTTTTAGAAACTATACAAATTGTTTATGAGTTCACTAAGGACTCGTCAAAAGATATTAGATGTAACTAAGGTTTGGAAGACATGTCTCGTCCAGGAATAAGACACACTGACCAAACCCAAAGACCATGGATGACATCTTTATTCCTATTGCAGCATAAAACTTTCAACGCCCGCCAGATCCACTTACTAATTCCCTAAAATACATGTAGTTTGAAAACATCAACAAAAGTTGAGCGAGTTCATGTGTTTAGTATGTGTGCACGAATCATCCTTGAAAACCTTTGTATGTATGTATGTATGTATGTACGAACTTGTAAACTGGTATGAAGCAACAAGGAAAACAGATCAATTAATGTGTAGCTAATACATTAATATATGTGACATGGCATAGGATGCACTCAATCCTGTATGCGTATTTCGTACCGGCCCCTCCGGCAGAACGACATAGTCACCACATGCGGCCAACTCGCAGGCCCATGGGTGGGGCTCGCAACACCCAATAGATCTATAACTCATGCCCCTCGGTCCTTATACAAGGATTAATGGTCTTAAGTTAATCTCCTACCCATTCACGTGATCTAACAGTACCTTTCCTTAGCTAATCGTACCATTGTAATTGTTTGTAAGCAGTATGTAACATGTATTTCACCCCCGAAGTTATAAAACTGAAAACAATAAGAGAAAAGGGGGACATGAACTCACAGTTTTGCGTTCCCTGTATCCGATGTAACTCAAAGCTTCCTCTAGAACGCACGACTACCTACATGCGTACTACGGTCCATTAGACGAGCTGGTCGTGCCTTGAATTGGTAAAGATTAGTGTCTTTGAGTTATGTTTCATGGTGTCTTCATTAATATTCCAAGTTATAAGTAATTATTAAAATAATAATTATTTTAACTTTAAATTATATTTATAAATTTTTGGAATAATTGTTAAACAATATTTTCGTAATAATACTTCTCAAGTATTTATACTCGTATTTCCTTCCCAAGGATGGGGCATCTCATACATGTATATCCGTATCCTTGTATTTGTATATCTTGCCATGTATCGGTGTCGTATTTTGGTGTGAGCTTATACGTACGAGAATACGTATTTTCTTGTAATTGTTAAGTATTCTTATACTTAACTTTTGTGTTAAACTTTTCGGAATATTATTCCTAATATATTTTCCCAAAATATATATTTAAGAATTATTACTTAGAAAAATTATTCATAATTTTTCCTTTTGGCAAAAATATTTGTAGTTCCAAAATAATATATTTTCAAGTCTAACTTTAGAAAATATATTAACTTATTTTCTATCCCAAAAATAATGTATTTCAAGTTTACCCAAGAAAATATATACCTTTCCCAAAAATCATATATCTTCTAAAAATCCCAAGAAAATATATTTTTACTTCCCAAAAATAATATATTTTCTCCTTGTCAAAAGTATGATATAACTTGGTAATATTCGTAAAAATCATATTTTCATTTCTTTGTGTCCAAAATATTATTCACCAAAATATATTTTGTAAACATATTTTCCGGAATATTTGGTAAGTTACATTCTTTCGTTCGGTTTCCCAATATTTTGTGTGTAACTTATATGTTTATTCCTTGAGATTCTTGGTATTATTTTGGATTGTAATTCCTTGGCATATGTTAAGTTATATTATTTCAAATCCTAAAATAATATAACTAATACACAAAGTATACAAACAATCACACACATGTGTCTTCTAAATATATATATATCTAGCCACTTTCATTTATAAAAACCAACCTCCAATATTTGTATTTTTGTAACAAAAATTATGGCAATTTTATATGGAACACTCATGGTTAAAATACACTTGTAAATATTTGTTTGAAAATATTTTTCTAAGTGTTTATATTTTTAGAAAATTTTGCCATAGTTTCCCCTAAAAATGAAGGTGTCCATGCTATCAAAGCATATCATTTTCTTTTTAAAATCATCACAAACAATCAACAATTTAACCAACACTTACCAAGTGTCAAAACAATGTTATTTACATAATAGCATGAACTTGAACTTTCATAAAGACTTGTAGTAATTTGGTAGTGTGCTTAGTAGGTTTAGTAATCCTTTTAAATGTATTTACTTCTTTAAAAACTTCATCTTTAAAGAAGTTGGGTGTTTACAACTTCCAAACATATTTTCTAAAAATGCTTCTTTATGTAATCTTTTTGTTACACAAGTGTTTCTACACTTTTTTAACCCTTAAAATAGTATTTGTTTATGTAAGAACCAAGTCTAGGTAAATCTTGTTATTTAACCTAGTTTCTTGAGGAAACTATTTTGGAAATCATCCACTTGCAAGACTTGTATTGTGTTTAAATCATTATCACATATGAAAAGAATTTTATTATTCAAGTTCATGTATTTATAAAGTAATGCCATCTTGGTCTTTCACAAGGTCATCACTTTAACTTACTAGATCATGTGTTTAATCACAATCTAGTAAGTTTCATATGATGTCTAACATCACAAACACAAATAACCAACCATCAAGAAGCAAAACAACACCTAACAATACGTATTCTTATGATTTCTCATAGTTTTATGCTTATGTTCGTGTTTCATCTTCAAGTTTCTTAGTGTTCTTCATGTTTTCCAACATGTATCATTCTTTAACCACTTGAAATAGATGTAAAATGAAGAGTAGAATATCTTACTACTAGCTCAAGGCTAGGGATGATTCAAGGGTAGAAAACAAGTGGATAAAAGCAATCCGTGAAGGTCCTTCAACTTCCGAAAGCTCCAAGCTTCCTAACTTAGCTTCTTACACCTCTAGATCATCTTGGAATACATGGAAGAAGGTTGAAAATGGAGGTAGGATGGTGGTGAGGTGTGGTCGTGAACTAGCAACAGAGAAGGAAGGAGATGTGTGTTTTTTGAGTGTGTGCACAAATGAGCTCTCATAACCTTCATGTTCTTTTATAATCCATTTTAAGAGTTTAACCAATGGTTTACATGTCTACTAAGTACAAGACTTGATCTACTAGGATATCAAAACAAATCAAAGGAAATCTTGGTGGTGGGGCCACCTTGTAACCGTCCTTAACAAGAGGGGGGGGGGGGTCTAGTTGAGTGGTGATGGTAAGTTAAGTTATTCTAGTTAGATTTCAAGTATAAGATTAGGTGTTTAGTTGTTAGTGTGTTATTTAGTGTGTTATGGTGTTCGGGGCCCATAACTAGCTTGGAAACATTAAGACAATGCTTCTATTAAAATTTTGGTGTTTCGGGTAGTGTCCGGTTGTTCGGTTAAATACTGGTTCGTTAAAGTGCTAAACTATACCGTTTAGTGTTCTTTATGTACCCTTTTGTGACACTTTTAATTCCCAACACTTAGGAAAGCATTCAGGACCATTTAGTCATGTTTCTGCATAATATTGATGTATTTAAATGCTGATTTGCTGAATATTCTGCAGAATTCTACACTTTAGGTAAGTTTTTGGCACTTTCCGGCACTTAAACTATCTCCTAGAAAAGCAGTTTTGTGGTCCTTACTTCCCTACACACTATACTAGTGTAGTACTTGGTTTCTGGCTCATACTGTGTCGAAACAACGTCTGTCTATGTACTGAACTCCGTCAGCGTTTTCCCGGTTTGTCGGGTAACTGTGCTAACTGTGCTTTGTGCATCATTTATGTCAATATGTTTGCATGCAGTCAATGATGTGTCATTTGCAGTATGTGATGCACATGTAAGTATAATGCAGTAATCAAAAAGCAATTCAAGTCATAATTTGTAATTCAGCACGGTCTTTAAGCATTAATCAAGATTAATTAATTGTACGGATACCTGGATTTTTGACAGTTGTCACATCTAATCTGTTCGTTTAAATCTGCCTGTAGATTTAGTTTAAGAGAACGCACTCTTTTTGTCTTTTCGTGATACTTCCGACTTAAAGCATCGGCTACTACGTTTGCCTTTCCTGCATGATACTGGATATTACAATCATAATCGCTAAGAAATTCCATCCAGCGTCTTTGCCTCATATTTAACTCCTTTTGCCCGAAAACATACCTTAAACTTTTATGATCTGTGAAAATGGTAAAAGCATCACAATAAACTACAAAATCTTTTGTCGTTGTGTAGGCTATAACCTTTTGTCGTTGCATTAATACACATCCATAACCTAATTTAGAAGCATCACAATAAACTACAAAATCTTCATTTCCTTCTGGTAATGCTAGTATGGGTGTATTGGTTAATCTTTGCTTAAGAATTCTAAAGGCTTCCTCTTGTTTTGGTCCCCATTCAAACTTAACAGATTTATAGGTTAGCTTATTTAAAGGAATGGCTATTCTAGAAAAATCTTGAATAAATCTTCTATAATAACCGGCCAATCCTAAGGAAACTTCTAACCTCAGTTGGTGACTCAGGGGTTTTCCATTGGGTAATCGCCTCGATCTTGGTGGGATCCACATGAATTCCTTCATGATTAACTAAATGTCCAAGAAACTGTACCTGTTCTAACCAAAACTCGCACTTTGAAAACTTTGCGTAAAGCTTTTCTTTTCTTAATAGACTTAGAAGTGCGTGCAAATGCTTAGCATGTTCCTCCTTATTCTTAGAGTAAATAAGAATATTATCTATGAAAACAATTATGAATTTATCCAAATATGGCTTACATATTCGGTTCATCATGTCCATAAATGCGGCTGGGGCATTGGTTAGACCAAATGGCATGACAGTAAATTCATAATGGCCATACCTTGTTCTGAAAGCGGTTTTAGGAATGTCCTCTTCCTGTACCTTTAATTGATGATATCCTGAGCGTAAATCGATCTTTGAGAAAAATCAAGCTCCTTGCAATTGATCAAATAAATCATCGATTCTCGGTAATGGGTACCGATTTTTAATCGTGACTTTGTTCAATTCGCGGTAGTCAATGCACATTCGCATTGACCTGTCTTTCTTTTTGACAAATAAGATCGGTGCTCCCCATGGCGATGAACTTGGCTGTTTGAATCCTTTTTCTAACAATTCGTCTAACTGTTTCTTCAGTTCCTGCATTTCTGCGGTTGCCAAATGGTACGGCACTTTGGCAATTGGTGCTGTCCTTGGTAGCAGGTGGATTCTGAATTCGACTTCTCTGTCTGGAGGTAGTCCTGGTAATTCTTCTGGAAACACATCTGAAAGCTGAGATACTACTGGAATACCTTTCAGTTCTTTTCCTTTAGTGTTAGTGATTATGGAAATCAAATACACTAATGATCCTTTTCTTATATAACTTGTTGTTTTCATCACTGAGATGAATTTTGTGGATCTAGAGGGCTTATCTCCTTTAATTGTGATCTTTTCACCCTTTGGTGAATTTACTTGGATTGACTTTTGATCACATAGAATACTGACTTTATTGGCTACTAACCAATCCATTCCTAATACAACATCATATCATGCCAGATTCATTAGATAAAGGTTTGCAATAAACTTTTGATTTAAAAATTCTATTCTTGCTCCCTGCAAGATTTCAGAAATCTTAATGGTTTCCCCATTTGTTGTCTCTACTAAACATTCTTATGGGAGTTTAGTTAATGGTTGATTGAGAAGTTTGCAAAATGAAGTATTAGTAAGACGTTGGTTCGCACCAGAGTCAAATAATACTTTAGCAAAAATATCATTAACTAAAAACATACCGGCTATCACGTCCGCAATTATCTTTGCTTCTTCTGCAGTCAGAACAAATGCTCTAGCATTTTTAGTAGTCTTGTTGTACATGGCCGGAGCTAGTTTCGGACAGTTTGGTTTGATGTGACCCTTTTCTCCACAGTTAAAGCACATTCCATTATTAGGTTTCTTCCTGCAATCTTCTTCATTTTGTCCTGGTATCTTGCAGTAAGTGGAGCATTTTCCCGAATGCTTCTTCTTGCAAGCTTTACAGTAAGGTGCAGAGGTAGAACCTACGTTTTTCCCACGGTTGGAATTTCCATAACGAAATTCTTGGGTAAGCCTTTGAGCTAGGTTCCTTCTCTGGTCCTCTTCTCGCGTACGTACTAATTCATCAGTCAAGGTGTTTGCTAGTTCTACAGCTTCCTCTATGGTTTGGGGTCTAGCTGCCATGACTACATGCCTAATCTCACCGATTAATCCCTAGATGTAACGGGAGATTAATACTGGTTCAGGTGATGTAAGGGTCGGCACTATTCTAGCATATTCGAAGAATAACGTAGTGTAACCCTTACTATCCACTCCAGTCATTCTAAGGTTTAGGAATTTATTTGCTATCTGTTCTTTTTCATTGGGAGGGCAGAATTTTCTTTCTACCATGTTCTTAAATTCCTCCCATTCCATATTATAAACCCTGTCACTTCCTCTAGACTGGAGGATAGTGTTCCACCATTCTAAAGCTGAGTTCTTAAACAAATTGGAGGCAAACATTATCTTATCTTCTTCTGCGCATTTGCTTATTTTTAAGACTGCCTCAGTCTTTTCTATCCAGCGTAGAGCTGCAACGGCCCCTTCATTGCCCGAGAATTCCATTGGTTTACAAGACCAGAATTCTTTATAAGAACAACCATAAGACATGGTTCTTCTTCTTTTGGGAATGGGCACTTGAAGTATGGGTCCATTGTTTACGCTGTGTTCAGGTTCAATAGGTCGTTTACTGCCATGGTTACTTTTATTATCAGCTTCCCTAACCGTTTGGATAATATATGGCATCGCATCTATTATTCCCTGTGTCACTATGTGTTGAATGGCACTGTTATCCACTTGGTTTCCATTATTATTGTTGTTCGGGTTATCGTTATTCGGGTTATTGTTACTCTGGTTTTCCTAGTTCACTTCGTTATCCATCTGAATTTTAAACATTTACCACGTATTAATATCACAAGATAATATCTAATATAATCAATTACACAATACGCATATTGATCAAAATTGTCGAACATTGCGACTTTTACTCTTTCTTATATATTATGCATCTAATACAAACTGAAGCTGGAATTTAAAATTACAATACTATTAGGCATTAGTAGATATTGTCTAGATTTTTTTTTCAAACATACACGCATATTATATATATATATATACTATTTTTATTATTATTACTATTATCACCATCACTGATATGGGTTCATCCAGAACTCCATATTACGCTCGTCATACTTCCAGACGAGTCGTTCTCCGATCTACCTCATCCTCTCACTACCTTCTAAAATCTCCTCACCAAAGGTTCGGAGTTCTTGCACATTCTCTGCACTCATTGGGGGTGCAGGGGCTGGTACTGGGTTTGGGAACTGGGGCATGGGTTCTTGGTAAGGGTAAGGATTCTCTAGAATTTCCCTAATGTATTGGTCATTGTCACAGTAGGGATCTAGAGGGTCCAAGTCTGGGTAGGCTGCTAGGTTCGGCATGGGTTCGTCTTCTGGTATTCGGTAGCGTTGCTGGTAATCCCTATGATCATCAAACCACGGATCGTAGTTTGGGTCTAAGGGATTGGCTGCTGGTATTCTAGGTATCTCAGCTGAGTTGAAATCAGGCATTGGGATTTGATTTTCTGGGTTATTTTCAATTTCCATTGGCTGTGTGGGAAATAGTGGTAAAGGCTGGGGTGCTATGAGTTGCTCAAGGTTAGGGTCGGCAGCTGTGGTTGCTAGGATATGAAAATTTGCTAGACTCCTATTGAGCATATCCTGAGTGTGGGCATCTGTTTCTCTCTTAACGGCTGCTAAAGCACGCTGGTGTTGTAACTTTTTCATTCTTTTCCTACGTTCATGCGCTCCTCTACAGAACCATCCTTTTTTCTTAGGAGGGAATGGCTCTTCAGACTGAGCCTTAAACACGAATATCCCATCTTCATTTTCAATAGAATACCATGAGAGGTGGTTTATGAAAAAAAAATTACAAATGTGTTTATAATACACGTATCTACCTTTTTTTTTGAATTTTTTTTTTACAAATGTGTTTATAATACACGCATCTAAGTTTATGAAAAAAAAAATTGGTCCACCTCGCCCCGTATGGTGTAGTTCTCACGGTTCTTACAACTAGAGGTGGTTTTCATTTTAGCGGTCCCCTATATATATATATATATATATGACAATGATCCGTTAGGAACCACCATTTATTGCGAGAACTGCGAGAACCAATGTGAACACAACCAAAAATACCTAAAAAAAATTAATATTTTTTATAAAAAAGTCGCTACTTTTAGTAGCAAAAAATTTTTTTTTTTTTGCTACTAAAAGTAGCGATTTTAACTTAAAAAATATTAAAAAAAAAATTTGGTGTGTTCTTTTGATTTTTTTAGGTTTTTTGGGGGTTTAGTTTTTAGCATTTTAGCTTTGAGGGGGGTTTAGGTTTTTTTAGCTATTTTAGGTTGTGTTCACATTGGTTCTCGGTTCTCGCAATAAAGGTGGTTCTCGCATGAACCTTACCCTGTATATATATATATATATATATATATATAGAAATGGGATCGTGAGAAAACGCCCTAAAGTGTGAGAACAGTGAGAACGCATCTTGCCCTAACACGTGGCGCGAGATATTATCAGGGCGTGAGGGGCTTTTTTGTCTTTTCAATCTTCTTTTTATTTCCCAATTTCATGTAACATGCTGCTTCATTTTTGGCGTCTAAGATTATTTTGGCGTTAATTATATTCATTAACTACTTGGCGTTTTATTGTTTCTTGGATCTATCACGTTTAATTAACTGCCTTTGTATCACATAAATAATTTTTTTTGGCGTTATAGCGTTTCCCAAGTCAATTTTTTGGCGTTCGTGGCGTTGTTAATAATTCATTAGGATTCATTAATAATTTCATAAGATTACAATAAGACCAAATGTTTTTAATGACGTTTAGTCAATTATTGGTGTTTTTAATAATACATTGTTTTGGCATTTTATTTTTAGTTTTATATATTAACAAGGTGCTTTGCCAGGATTTGTTCTCACAGTTTTCATACTATTAGCGTTTTGGTGTTTGTAGTTTTTGCATTTTATATAATAATGTATTTTATTTTTAGAGAATTAGATAACAAACAACAGACAATTAGATAAAAAAAACAATAGAAAATGAAAAAAAAATGCTAATCTAATTTCTCATCCAAATCTTCACTGTTATCAGCCTATTCTTCTTGAATTTGTTTTGGCGTTTTGAAGCTTTGAATACCTTACCTAGATGCCAATTTTCCTACATAAGGCCCGTCTTTTTAGACGAATCTTTGTTTAGTGGCATCCTGTATTTTTGTGTGATATTCTTGTTTGGTGACATGTCATTGAATATCAACTCCTGCTTGAATGTTATTTATAATAATGGAGTCCAAAATAGCATTTTACACTGGTATTGATCCATTCATGCCATGCATATATTCATCAAGAACAAAGCTCACATGATAACATATCACTGTCATCAGTCTCTTTTTCTTGAATATTTGTCAATCTCATTCAGCAAAAGCTTATAGAGATACCCATCTCAGAGAAGAATCCATTCAGTGAAACTTCATCCAGAACAATAGTGGATATAGAAGAAACGAGCTTTGCCATCTTTGGTTTTTTTAACTACTTTTTTGGCGTTTAAAGTGAGTGGTTTCTAGTAAACATGGCGTTTGTTTTCTGGGTGTGATCAATTCATTGTGTAGAGACCTCTCTCTTATAGGATGTTTTTGGCGCGTAGTTTAGGCGGGATTTTTATTATAATAAATGATAGTAATAAAGTAATCGTCTGTTCAGTTAGTGTGTGTATTTACTGTTTTGTTCAGCTTTATCAGTTTTAGGGTGATAGACGTCCCATCTTCCAAGTTTGGCGTTTTTTTAATGGCGTTATGTAGACCAAGATGACAAAATACAATAACAGAGAAAATATTAAATAGGAAAAATATTTTTTATTATTTTTGGCGTTTTGTAAGCAATAACTTTTTGTAGTATTTTTTTGGCGTTTTGAAACTAAATGGAGAAATATAGCATTTAATTATCTTTAAAAAAAATATTACACAGAAGAAAAAAAATTAAAACTCCTCGTCAGAAAGTGCTTTATCTGATAAGTATCCATCACTTCTATCGTCTTCTTCCTCGGAGTCTTCATCTAGACTTTCATCCATATCATCACTTTCACTTTCATCGGCTTCTTGTTGTTGAAGATTCTGAAGCCTCCATTTGAACATGTCCAGCATCAACGCCATTTTTGAGTCCATGTCTGTGTTCAAACAAGTGGCGTTGTGCAATTCTTCCATGAACCCAATCCCCTGCTTTGTCATGATGTCTTCAAGAAGGTAGTCTTCCTGTTCTCCGCTGTCATAATAGCGGTCACCATGTCTGTTTCTTCATCAAAACGCCATGATGCTATGACTGGGTCCGATTTTCCATCTGATTTGCTTGGTCCAAATTTCCTTGTTAAAGTTTTCATAAGCTTATGTGTTTCATGACATTCGCTATCCAGAGCGATGCCAAGCGATAGGATACTCCTCTGTACCTCTTCTTCCATCTTCAAAATTGTTTTGATTGTCCTAATATACACCCTCCTTCTGTTGTCAAAATGTATGACGAATCTTCTGATTCTTAGAGTGTATCTCCAGGAAACGATGGTTGCCATTTTGGACATTTTGGTTAAACTTGGCGTTTTTGGTAAAAGATGTTTTTTAGAATGATGGATTGAAGTTATTATGGAATCAATGTTTAACGTCGTTTATATAATGATGTTTTTTGCGCGTAATTTAGGAGTGAATTTCTTCTAATAAATGTTAATAATTGAATTTCAGTTACTGTGTTTGTTTCCTCTTCCTGCAATCTCCATCGCGTTTTATCACTAATTTTTTGCGTTTTGTATTTAATGGCGTTTTATTTGTTTTGAATGGCGTATTATCATTTTTGTTGGCGTTTTGAATTTGGGTGGTAAAAGACCCTTTTACCCTTAATGAAGCGCGTCCACTTAATAGAATTGGTGTTATTTATTATAAGTCACCGCGCCAATCTAGTCCATAGATTGTTTTGATCTGACGATCCATAACCGTTCTCACTGTTCTCACATTTTCCCCCGTTTTCTATAAATCATGTCCCTATATATATATAGGGGAAAGATAAATCGAAACCCATATGAGTTGAGAAAAACCAAATAAACCCTATGTAATATTTTTATTTTTTTCTAAAAAAAACAGAGGATGTAATATAAATGTACACGAACATTTAAAAAAATGAAAAAACACTTACTAGTTTTTTTTTTTTAAATGTTGAAATTTGTATGTTACATTTTTTTGGACATATATATTATGTAACCTAAAATTTGTAACATTTTTTTTATAAAAAAAAACTATCCTTTTTTTTGTGTTTCTTTTTTTAAAATGTTCAAATAATTGTATATTACATTTCCTATTTTTTAGAAAGGTTTCTTGAGTTTACACAACTCAAGTGAGTTTTCTCTATAGCCTTCTCGTATATATATATATATATATGATAAGGACCCGTTAGGAACCACCATTTATTGCAAGAACCAATGTGAATACAACCAAAAATATCGAAAAAAATAAAAACACACAAAATAATTTATTTCTCTTTTTTTTTTGGGGGGGGGGGGGGGGGTTAGGTTTTTGGGTGGTGGTGGGGTAGGGGTGGATGTTTAGGTTTTGGATGATGGTGAAATGAGTTTATTTTATTATGTTCACATTGATTCTTGTGGTTCTTGCAATAAAAGTGGTTCTCAAATTAACCCTATCCTATATAGGGTTAATGTATCCAAAAATAGGATCGCGATGTCATAAACACAAATAAAATATACATATTTTATTCAAATTTATTGATTTTAACTCGTCACTATGGCATTCATTCAATATCTACAAAACACAATTGGGGCAATAGTGATTGCCTATTGGGTAAAATGGGCGGCAGGGGAATAGTGTCAGGCGTCTGCCTGGCATTTTCCTATTGGTCTAACAAATTTACGATCTTATCCCCTTTTAAATTTACAATTTTGCTATCAGTTTAAAATTATGTTTTTGCCCCCTCTTAAAAATAAATTTACGCTTTTACTCCCAGCTAAAAAATTCAATTTTGCCCCTGGTTAAAAATTACGACTTTGCCCCGTTTCAATTTACAGTTTTGCCATTAGTTTTTTCACTTATAATTACGATTTTGCCATCAGTTCAAAGTTATGTTTTTACCCCCACTTAAAAATAAATTAACGCTTTTGCTCCCAGCTAAAAATTCCAATTTTGCACTCGGTTCAAAATTACGCTTTTGCCCCGTATAAATTTATAGTTTTGCCATTATTTTTTTTCTCAGAGTCAAGTTACGATTTTGCCCTCAACTTAAATTTACATTTTCTCCATCGTTTTTTTTTTTTTTTTTTTTTCCTGGTGAAACTACAATTTTGCCCTCAATGTAAAATTACAGTAATGCCGGCAGATTCCTGGCACTCCCCCATTGGTCCATTAAATTTACGATTTTATCCCTGAATTAAAATTATGATTTCGCCCTCAGTTAAAAGTTACGTTTTCCCAATCGTTTTAGTTTTTTTTAGCAAACGTAGAAAACATTTTTTTAATTGGTTGACTTAATTTAATTTTTTTCCGTGTCAAGGAGCCGCTTAACACTCGCTCATTAGTCCTGAAAAATTACAGTTTTGCCCTGATTCGAAAAATATCGTTTTAGTTTTTTTTTTCTAGCAAAATTATAGTAGTGTTTTTTTAGTTGATTGGGAATTATTCGGCTATCGCTCCGCAACGCGGGCGAGGCATCAACTAGTCAACTACGTTTACAAAATATATGCTAAATATCAATGTCAACTAATGTTTAATGTTTTAAAATGAATTATTTAGAAGTAAATGAGATAAAAAAAATCATTAAACTTACGATGTGAACACTATTTGTCTTTGAACTTATTTTAAACTAAAATAAAAACTTCAAACCCATTTGTCTGTTAACTTGATCCCTCTAGATAGACCATTTTATACTTTGTTATGTTGATCAGTTCTGTTTAAACTAGGGATGAGCAAATGGTACCGGGTATCGATACCGGTACCGAATTTACCGAACCGGGTATGTTTTTGGTACCGATTCGGTACCGACTTTTGACATTTCGGTACTGGTTCGGTACGGTACGGTACGGATTTTTACATTAAAATACCGGTACCGTACTGGTCCCGAACTGTAACGTACCGGGTATATTCGGTATCAGTACCCACTTTTGGGGATTTTCGGTACCGGTACTGGTTTGGTACCGAACGGGTACCATGCTCATCCCTAGTTTAAACATAAGGGATATCATGTAAATAATACTTGATACAGTAGACATGTCAGCAGAGAATCCAGTCAGAGTTTGATATAGTTGTCAGCTTGATCTGGTTCCCCTTTAGGATGTATGTTCATGATGGTAGTACCAAGTTGTTTAAGGTTGAAGAACTCGTAGTAATGCGGAGAATGAGGAGGAGGCGATTTTTAGAGTGATGTTATGAAAGTCTAACCCTAATCTCTCTCTAGTAATCTCCTTATATACACCCAAGGGGAAACCCAATTAGTTAATAAGGGTAATTGGGCCCATTAACAATTACCAACTAATTATATTATAGGTTTTAATATATTTTGATCCGTATTATATAAATCATAATGATGGCTACTAGATTAAATACGTATAAATAAAATATTTAATCTAACATTCTCCCACTTAGCCGAATAATCATTTATCATGAGCATTAGATAAGTTGATAAGAAGTTAATACTCATTTTAGCTTTAAACCAAGAACCAAAGCAGAGAAATACAGCCGTTGAATCATCATTCAACTCAGGACCCCCATTAATCATACTACAGCCTCAATTTAAAACCTAACAGTTATGATCAAAATAAGTAAGCCCTTTAACGTTTGATTTGTATTTATATTTGTGTATATGTCATTATACCGGCAGAACATATGTTAGAGACATACAAAATCAAAATTATGAGGAAAATTAATAGTTAATCATTCATAGTACGATATGCAGTTGTACATGGTCATCAATTAAAACCCGTCATTATTATAAGCGGTTACATAATAGTTATGGGTGATAGACTTTTAGTTATAGGATACTTAATCATATCATGAATGTATTCGATACAAAGATTTAGTTTCCTCAATTCCTTCATAAACGAATAATTAATTTCGTATCGAAAATTTAATGCAACACCTCTCGAACTGTTACTGTTCAAGGAGACATGGTAGCTGACTTTATCACAATAAGTTTTCAATATATAATTTATATGGAGTTAATAAACTTATGAGTCCACTGATAAATTTTCAACAACATTTAGTGACTACTGCTTTGTGATCAATAACATATTATGTCATTATAACTTACGTTGTTAATATCAGTCCATTATGACTCCTCCATAAGATATGTTTTGTATGCTGACATTAGGATATACCCGAAATTACATTTTGTCATCTTTGAATATTACAAAGTTAGAGTAATCAACCGGTTTGAGTTCTCACTTCCTCCTTAAATATAGCCGCTCGTTTCTTTTAAAGATATTATAATACTCTATTAGATGCTTCTAGACATATCAAGTGTGTTGCAATCTGAGTAATATCTAAACGAATATAGACTTGAACTTACATAAGGGTTCTAATTAATGAAGCGTAAGTAAATAATCTCATTTATCCTATTATCCTCTAAAGGAGCGCAATATTGTTTGTTACATATGTAAGGACCCAGTTAAGGTTAAACTTATGGAACGAAACTAATGTCCCATTGGGTCTATCTTGGTATGTTATGATATCTATCATGTAAGAGATATCTCTAAGATCTATTATATCAAAGTTTGTGTTAACAATACTTTGACTTATGTAACATATACTTGTCAAAAGAATATCATCTCTATATACAAGTTTATTTTAGTTGCTCCCACTCATTTTGAGGTAGGTACATTAATCCAGTTGGTTCTTGATAAAAAAAATACGTTAAGATTTCATCGAATTATGGTGTTTGCATTAACCCGTACATGGATTTTATTGGCTTACAAACAAAGTGTTCTTTAACCTTTAGTTTAGAACTTTCAGGTTGTTTTATGAACATGTAAATATGTCAGCCAGTTGTTAGGGAAAGTTGTTTTAATGTTCATCTAATGTAGCTCAAAACTATTATAAGCTACTAGAATAGTGATGATCCTAAAAAAATCTTTTGTTAGACAGGTAAGAAAAATTCTTTGATAATTTATCTCTTCCTAAGTATACCATTTGACAATGAATCATGCTTCTTCGCGTCTTAACGTTTATATTAGGATTTGGTTTGGTTATGAACACTCTTAGGTAATTCAATGAAATCCCAAACGTTATTCGAACACACAAAATCAGTTTTACTAGAAAACAGTTTTATTCCATTTAGAAGATTGATTGACGCTAATGGCTTAGTTAGAAGAGATAGGATCAGTAAACTTTTCCAAAATCCATTTCAACTTCAGTTAGGGAGGTTATGTAATCATCAAAGTTAATAGATTTTAAACCTAAATGGCCTCCTAAGTTGATTATTGGGTTTATTAGAAGTTTCAGTTTTATGGATTAGCTCTTCGTTAGGTTGCTATCATTTTCAGAATTCTATGTTTATAAGAGTTGGTGCAGTATGGTGTACAAGAGGTGTAAGCAGAGTTAAATTTGGAGTAAAATTTAATGACTCTCTTCCCCCGCCTCTTGTATTTTTGCAAGTCATGATAAGGACTTTGACTGCTCCCACTGACCTTAGAAATCTTTAGGAACTCAGCATGCTTAGGGTCAATATTTAACGACCAACAGATTCTAATAGAGAAAAACAAATTAATGACGTTAGTCGTTGTAGTTTCTCTTGTTGAGGATTATGTTAGTTTAGGTAAGAAATCTAAGTGTGCCCACAATTAAGCAACAATGAAACTTTTGTAAGAGTAGCATTAGATTTTAAGGAGACAAGTTTTGATGGAACAATGTCGAGATGGAGCAGTGTCTTGTGCAAGAGGTGTAAATTGAAGTAATCTGAAGTTTTCACTCCCCCACCTCTTGCAACTATTGCAAGTTATTATTAAGACACTTAATGTTCCCACTGATCTTTGATATCTCTAGAAATGCTACAAGAGAAGTTTCAATGAGGTACGTGACGTGGGAACCTATCATACATAGGTTAGACTTTATTTGATTTCCTTAATGTCCACATGTCATAAGAAACTTAGGGACATATTTAATAGAAATCTTATTAAGTATATATATGAATAGATTTCTTTTAAGACCGTGGGCCATGTGAAACAAATTTAGATACAAGTTGATAGTTTTTAATTGACAAATGAATTATGTCTGAATATTCCATTTGGAATAAGTTCCACGAATGTCAATGAATAACTTATGGTGGACCCATACTTAAGCCAAGTAATGATTTAGGGCTTTTAACATCATGATTTAAAATCACTTAGAATGAGATTAGATAAAAAATCATCCTCATTAACTGTGTCATAATTTCTCATGTGTTTCGGTTATGATGGATGAAATTTACAGGTCTCATTTTCCTTTTGTCAAATTCTCATTTACATGATAACAAAAGTTGTGAAAGTGTAAGGTATCATTTAGTTTCATCTTACTAATGTTTCTATCCAGATATTGAGAACAAATACTATGAGAGTTTAAGGTAAGTGTGACTTTATGTTGGTTATGCAAACCTCACAACCTTCATGACATAGCTTAAGTATTGATACTATATTCTGATTAATCTTCAGAATATGTAAGGTAACGAAAAGCGTTGTTAGAAGACTGCTTATTATGGTTCTTATAGCCTTAACTTTAATTTGTCACTAACTCTCATGTTAGTTATTTGTTTAATTCTAGTAAGGAAACGTATAGAACTAGAGTCAACTTATCATGTGTTAATTGGCATATTAAGATTAGCATACTTAAATATCATTAGTAGGCGACTACCTAATTAATTCATCCAACCGTTCTTTTGAATTATGGATAGTCTCGTTGCTTATGCCTAGTCTAATGGCATAATTATGCAATGAGATTCTCCTTTGAAGAATCTTAGAGTTGGAATTTTGTACTTGTATTTTGACTATGGACCTTAGAAGTATCCTCTTTCAAAGGTTTTAGTGGTTGTAAGGTGAATAACATCTTATTTTCCAGTTTCTAACATTTCTTTCTATGTACATATGTTGCTTATCAACACCCTCATTTTCCTTTGTTACTTTTGAGTGTTATAGTTGATTTTTAATGCATCAAAATGTACAAGTGAAATTTTTTAATATGTAATGTACTGGGAAAAATGTACTTATTTCCATGTTTAAGCCATTAATTTTATGGGTCATCGTATTGTACGTTATAATATATTCATATATACCACTTAACCTTATAGTTTAGAATTTTAAATGAATGCATGTATCTTAGAAGTTCTTGTGATTATTTCACAGATAATAGATTAGTCTTAGAAAAAACTGAATCTGGAATAACTTTAGTAATAGCATTTGTGTTAGATGAGTTCATAAAAAATATTTAGATAATTTTAAATGAAGGCATACTATCTACCTTTTATATTAAATTCAAAGCATAACTTGCTTTTATTTAAGGAGAATTAAACAAAGATATAAGTTAATAATAACCTAATACCATAGGTTGTATAACTATTATTATCAGAATTAAGCAAATATACATAAAAATTGGTAACAAGTACTGCTTTCTTAATCGTTTATTACAACTTAATTAAACATTTTAATAAAGTAATATTCTTTTTTTAACAACAAAGATTACACTCCTAAATTACTCCCCAATCCAAGATTTGAACTTGAGTCACTCCACAAGAGGAAAACCCTCTTGGCCACTCCTAAACGAATATTCTTTAAAAAAATATTTAGAATGTTTATAGAGTAGAAATTCTAAGATCAAATAAGCTTAAGCGTCAAGCTAATTCAAACACTCTTTTAATGCCCTCTTTACATCTATTGATCACAACATTAAAACGATGTAAATGTTGGTATAGACTTTCCATTTTAACCAATACATTAAAATTAAAATAGTGTAAAAAAATCATGTGTCACTATTCATAACCTCATATATTACATTAAATTAAGAATACAAATATATTTGATATGAGGCAATAATTCATGACACAACCAAAGCATGATATGAAATAATCATATTTTTATTGGCTAATATAACTTTTTATTAAACATTTCAATCAAATGTGACCCATTAATAAATGGGTTAATTCAAACACCCATTTAATAAACACGTTAACCTTTTAAAAAAATTAAAAATATTTATAGAGCATAAGTCCTAAGATATTGAATATTTGTAAAAAAAAAAATTAAAAATTTTTATAGAGCATAATTCCTAAGATATTAAGTTTAAGCTTCAACCTAATTCAAACACTAATTTAAGACCCTCTTTACATCTATTGATTAAAACATTAAGATGATGTAAATATTGGTATAGACTTTTCTAACCAATACATTAAATAGTATAAATTTTTTGTGTAATATTATTCACTTCCTCATATTACATTAAAATTGCTATAAAGTTGTTAGGGATGGTAATTCTTTCCACTACATGAAAACGATACGAAAATTATCAGGTATTGATCAACTATTATAACTGAATGCAATAAACAAGTCAATCATACACGACTCGTTTGATGGATGAGTTAAACCCATACCTAACCAATTTAATATTTTATATACGTTTAACTATGCGGTGTTTAATTATTCCATATATAAGTTTGCAACTTTTTTGTGCATAACCACTTGTACATTGTGTTTTGAGAGTTTTCCAAAAAAAAAAACTTGATTTTTTACTTTTACCCAAAAGGTTTTTACCTTTTTTCAATTTTAACCCTACATAATTTGTTTTTTTAACTTTAATCCAAAATTTTTCATTATTTGCAATTTAACTTCGCAACTTTTGTCATTTATACTTTTCATCTTTCGCAAATTTTCGTTTTACGTATAGTTCTAAATTTTTCGAGTTAATACGACATAACGTGCATGTGTGGTTCAACGTTTTTACCTCTATTTTTCTATGTTTGACAGCTTCGTCACAACACGCATATTCTAGGTCGAGTCAGTGTTGGTGGTCGATGACGGTTGTGTGACATTAGTATTATTTGACACACCGTTTTACGCCGCGTCGCAACATGGGGTGGTTATGCATATGATTGTCGTAACGTTGGCTTTGGGGATTTTCCAAAAAAAATTGATTTTTTTTCTTTTCACCCAAAAGTATTTCATAAATTACTTTTAACCCAAAACTATTTGTTTTTTTACTTTTAACCAAAAACTTTTTATCTTTTGCAATATGTCCTCATAACTTTTTTTACTTTCAACTTTGTTCCTTTATAGTTTTCATTTTCAGCAAATTTTTCGTTTTATGCTTGGTTCTAAATTTTGTGACTTAACACATCGCAACGTGCGTCTTTGTTTTGACGTTTTTACGTTTCGTTCTAAATTTTGCGAGTTAACACGACGCAACGTGCGTGTGTGGGTGAACGTTTTTACATCGTCTATTTTTTCCCCGTTTGACAGGTTTAACATAACGTGTGGGTCCTAGATTGACTTAGTTATAACTAAATAATCCCCGCCGCATTGCGGCGGGTCGGAATCCTAGTTATTAATAAAATTTCAAGTTGTGTAAAATGTAAAATATGATAATATATTATTTATATTTATGTAAAATGTGGAATATCATTTTTCTCAACCGTTTGCCACATATCACAAAAGGACAAAACTCATTTTGTAATTTAAAAATATAAAATTTAATTAAGGCCTCAACCAGTTTGATAGAATAACTATAGGTTGCTACCGGTTGTTTGATATTATAATATATTTTTTTGTCTTATCTATTATTGAATTGTGTTCTTTTCAATAAACAAAATATTGTAAATGGGAATGCCAAATTGAAATGAGTTGGGTTGTCTATGTGAAAGAGAGAGAATAGTTTTTTAATGAAAAATTGGTTGAGTTGTGATAGAGGATAGTCTAAAATATTGTTTAAATCTATTGAATTATATATAGGTTATTAAATATCTAATTTAGTTATGAAGTATTAGTGTTTCTTGTCTGGAACTCCTCTTACTCTTAAGGTCCAAATGTCCGACTCGAGACGAAATACAACATTGATCATAGCCGTTTCACAAAGTTTAGGGTTAATGGCCATGTCCTAATTTTAAAGCGGGTAATAGAGTATTTATAAAGACACGTGGATTAGTTTAGTATATATAGAGAGAAAAAAAAATAGAAGAACTCATTCTTATTGATATATCTTGATGAGATACAAATGATACTATTTATAGGGTCTTTACATTAATACTAAACTAATGGAGAGATAGGGGTTATGTATGTGGATAGTCACCATATAATGATACGGCTACAACACTTCCCCTTGATTATTCACATGATACATTAAGATAGTATATTATTTGTTTTAATACGCTTGATAATGTTTCTTCATTAAAAACTTTGCTAGAAAAACCTAATGGGATAAAACCATAGTTTAGGGAAAAAATGCAGCACGTATTTTCTCCTACTAATACTTTTGGATGAGTTATGTTGTCTCTTTAAAAACCTTACTAAGAAAACCTGGTTTGACAAAACTTAGTGAAGGAAAAAAGAGTGCAATGTGTATAATACGCCCCCTCATTTAAATATGTATCTTGTAAGGGACAATGTTGATCTTCTATCAAAGTTTCTCAAAAGCTTTCATAGTTATAAATTTGACGTCTGATATCTTGCTGTGTAATTCTCTAAGCTAAGCAATGAAGTATGATCTTCATGATAAACTTCTAGTGCCTTCTCTTCTAAATATATACCACAAGATCAACAATCGTGACGTGTTACAATCCTTGCAGCTAAAAAACTAACTACACGTTTTTATGGGTTAGTAAAAAAAACTCGTCTTTCATACCTTGATCAAATTAAAATGTTAACTTTTTAACTCATTTCAATGTCTTCTTACTAGATACAAAACAAATTATACATCCAGTTGTGCACGTGCATCAATTGCACAAGCATCAATTGCCAATCTCCTCACTTTAAAATACTTTGAGGATGAGTTTTGTCCATATTAAAATGTTTCAACATCTTCTGGATGTGATTTGATTTATGTATAAAATATCATTATAGAAATGCTCAAAATCTTTCTTTTCAAGCGATGTCTATAGTAATTTGAAATTCTTTTCTATCTCATTTAGAAGATACAATGTTATCATCAACATAACATGATATTGGTGATTTAATAAAATATATGGATCGAGTACATCATATCCATATTTCATTTTTGAGATAATCACTGAATGAAATAAACCAAACTTGACTCCGCCATTTTAGTTTATATATAGAACTTGTTAACTTTAAATCATATATTTCTCGAGCTTTCAATTTCAATGCTTTATGCATTTACAATTCCTCATGGACTTCCTTCCATGTTGACCATTCATGTACGTGACCACACTCTTCAATAGATTTTTCACATAACTTCCTCATTTAGCATATCATTTTCTATATTCAAAGAATTTATATTATACCATCATGTATATATTTTGTTGAGATATCATAATCATCATATGTTTATTGCTACATATGAATTATATCCTTAAGATGTTTGCTTTTGAGCACTAAACTACACCTTCAAACTCATCATGAGTTCTAGTTGTATATTCAGTTCATCAACGTATACAACGAATATAATATACATGGATCCAAATTTTTATGCTGCAATCACTTCTTTCTCGAGAGCTTACTTTACACGGCTTTGAATATTCAAATCTTTTAGGGATTATATGTAAATTAGACGCATATAAATTCTCTCTTGTATTACCAGACTAAAAAGTTTTTGTATCCACCACCGGAGAATATGTCTTTTTTATAAAAATTCATGTGCCACCAATTGTGTCTTATATTGTGTAAATTCACTCACTAATACGCTATCATACAAAAGACATATTGGCATCTATAATATTTTACAACTTTTAGTTGTATAGATTGTCTGTCCAAAAACCTCTAGATTCGTCAGAGAATCCAATCCTGCCTCCTTTGCGTCTTTTCATTTTTGACCAATTATTTCACGTTTCATTTATCGGCAGATCTCAGTTCTTGATCCTTACTGTTTTCATTATTTCAAGCACTAAATTATTATCAACGATGTCGATTTTGTTTGGATTCCACATATTTTCAGACATGATATAATTTATTGAGATCTCTTTATTTTCATATATCTAGGTATCTGAGGTTCCTCTGGAACCATCATATCTAATGTGTCTTCAAGAGAACCTTTTTAATATACCTCGACTTGACCATTGTCTACCATGCTTCAGGCGTGCCATAGACTCCTCACCAATGCATGGTTGTCCTTCTAGTACTCTAACTATAATTAGAGCACTAATAGTTACTAAATGTGACTTTGTTAGTCACTTGACTTAGGGAAGTGGTAATTAATTCGCTAATTCTTGTAAATGAATTATCATTTGAACATCTGGCAAGATAAAATAATAATAATTCATTCAACTTGCATAACTTTCCAATTGCTTTTTATCTCCCCCACCCTCCAATGTTGGGAATATTGATTCGTTATAATAATGAAAATCAATAAATTAAGTCGTAAACGGATCCCGTTGTAATGGCTCTAAGTACTTATATATCAATATTTATTCATATCTAACACATATTCCTAACATTTTTCAAGGTCCCATCTTTGTGCGTTATGGTGGAACAATTTAATGTACATCGCACAACCAAAAAATCTTAGATATGGTGTATTTGGTTCTGACCAAAAACTAGTTATAATTAGGAAAATGTTCAATAACTTGCTGGTTTGATGTGAATTAATATTACATCATGGAAAAACACATGTTCCCACATACATATATTGTCACACCCTGGCTTTTGCGGAAGCGTGGGTTTATTTGGTGTGACTTCTTAATACCACAACAACAATCATAACAAGGCTATATGATAAAAACACAAGATGTTCATCCATTCATTAAGTTTAAAAATACCATAACATCATTGTTTGAAAATGTCGACACTTAAAATAAGTTACAAACCATACTTGTTTACGACGTGTTCATGAGACACAGCAAAAGACTTTAAATAAAATGTGGTTTAAAGACATGTAACCCGTCCAGGTAAGGGTTACACCTCCTAAACCTACTACCCTGGATGACATCTCTTATTCAACGCAACTAGACATATGCATACTCCGCCAGATCCGCTAGTTTCCTGAAATACATGTAGTTTTAAAAATCAACAAAAGTTGAACGAGTTCATGTGTAAGTGAGTATGTATAAACATTTGTAATGTGTCTGTATGTATGAAAGTCCCTGGTATGTAGCAATTAAGGAAAAAGATATCACCAATGGGTTGCAAAGCCACTGGTATGTGTGAACGGTAAAGGAAGTACTCAAACCTAGCAAATTTGTACCGGGCCTCCGGCTGTAAGACACAGTCACCACTATGGGCCGCCCCGGCCTCATGGGTGTGGGCTCGCTACACCCAAATAGATCTATCACTCATGTCCCTCGGTCCGAACAACGAGGATTAATGGCCTTAAGTGTTGTACCCACCTTTCACATGATCTAAGCGTCTAAACCCTCCTTAAGCTAACCATACCATGTATAAAAGCGTCTGTAATTATTGTAACATGTATTCCACCCCCGAAGTATAAAACTGAAAATAGTTAAGAGAAAAGGGGGACATGAACTCACTGTAATGCGTCTCCTGTATCGTACTCAAATCTCCGGTCTCGTCAGCAAACACGACTCCCTACAATGTACTAATGTCTATTAGACGATCGGGTCGTGCCTTTGCTTAGTATGAGGGTTTTTGAGTTACGTTACTTTGATATTATTCCAAGTTGTACGTTAAAATAATAATAATTATTTTAACTTAAGTTTTGTTTTTAGGGTTTTGGAATAATAGTTAGGCAACTATTTCGTATCCATACTTCTCAAGTATTTTATATGCGTATTTCCTTCCCAAAGATGGGGGTATTTATACATGTCTATTTGTAGTCTCAAAAATATATTTTAAGTCCCACTTAGAAAAATATATTTAACTCATTTGTCCAAAATAACTTATTTCCAAAATATATGTATTTTTCCCAAAAATAATATATTTTTACTTCCTTAGTTTCCAAAATAATATTTTACCAAAAATATATGTGTTAGAGTATTTTGCGGAATATTTCGTAAGTTACGTTTTCGCGTTTGGTTTACAATATCAGGCGTATAACTTAAATATTTATCCCGTGTGATTTTTGGTATCGTTTTGGAGTTGTAATTTCCATGGTATTTGTTATGTTATATTATTTTTCCCTAAAATAATATAACTAGTTCATAAAATTTGCAAATATTCACACAAGTGTCTTAGTATAAAATATATATTCTAAATATATATTTACCCATTTTTATTTACAAAACCAACCTCCGATACTTTGTATTTTGTGACAAAACCAATGGCGAAGTTTATATTCGAATCACAAGTTATAAAATATACTTGTAACCCTTGTTAGAAAAATATTTTCTAAGTGTTGGAATTTTATAAAATTTCGCCAGAGTTTCCTTTGTAAACGGAGGTGTCCATGCTTATTAGCATATCATTTTCTTTTCAAAAATCCATCCAAACAATTCTCAATCAACAATATACAATCTCTACTTACCAATCTTGTTAAAACAAGCATAAACTACCAACTCATGAACTTGAAATTTATAAAAATGTGTAGTAACTTACTAGTGTAATTAGTAAGTCTTGTTACCCTTGAAAGTGTAATTGTTTCTTTAAAAATTCCATTTTTAAAGAATATGGATTTTTACAACTTATGCTCATATTTTCTAAAAATGCTTCTTCATGCATTTTTCTTGTTACTCATGTGTTTCTTCACCTTGTTAATCACCAAAAATGATGTATATTTAGGGTGAGAGGGGCGCTTTGCGGTGAATGGGATCGGGGAGGAGATGCCGCACGGGGAGAGGTGCTGCCATCATTTTCACCGCATGGAGGGGGATGGATTTCGGTGATCATTTACCGCATGAAGGGAGAGAGGGAGAGGGTGGCCCACCAGATTTTCAACCAATCAAGTTATTTGGCAACTTAATTAAAAAAATAAAAAAAAATAAGTCCCACAAGAGAGGAGTGCTACCATCAAATTGAGGGTGTGAGGGGAGTTGACATGGCGCGTGCTGATTGGCTGTGGTAAGAGAGGTCACTCCCCACTTAGAGGAGTGCCCCTCTCACCCTTATGTAAGAACCAAGGTTTAGTAAACTTGTATTTTTAACTTGGTTTCTTTAAAAATCATTCATAAATATTTAGATCTATGTGTTTAACAACTTACTTTGTTTATTACTTTTCAAGAAAACAAAGTTGTTCTTTCAAGTTCAAGACTTTAGTGAGGATGATCCATAACCTTGAACATGTTCATCCTCTCATCTTGCTAGATTATGTTTCTAATCATGATCTAGCAAGACTACATGATGATCAACATCATTTCCACCAACAAACAATAATCAACAAGCATATCAACACTAAAACAACATAGTTCCTTCATGATTTAAGCTTGTGTTAAGGTTTCATTCTCTTGTTTCATAATGTTCCTTAAGATTAACATCATGTATCATACTTTAACCACTTAAATAAGATGTAAAATGAAGGGATTCAAGTTCTTACCACTAGCTCAAGGCTAGGGAAGTTCAAGAGAAGAAAAGTGGTGGTTAATAGCAAATAGAGAAGGTCCTTCCACTTCCGAGAACACCAAGCTTCGTTGTACACCTTGTAGCACCTTTGTATGCTTGTAGATTGGAAGAAGAAGCTTGAATGAGAGTGATGGTGGTGTGGTTTGGGGTCGGCCGAAACAAAGAAAGAAGGAGAGGAGAGATGAATGGTGTTGAGTGATGAAGATGATATGAATGAAGGACTTGTGGATTTATAATTAAACCTTCCAACATCTTATTAACCAATGTGTTTTATGCTTCATAAGTACTTAACAAATTCATTAAACAAATCAAGAAAATCAAGGGTGGGATACCACCCTTGTAACCGTAAGGTGGGGGGGGGGGGGGTATAGGGTTGGGTTTCAACTAGTTAGTTAGTGTTCTTGATTGAAATCCAATGCTTAGTTAGTGTTTTATGTGTGTTATGTAATACATAGTGTGTTAGGGTGTTCAGGGAACATAACTAGCTTAGAAAAATAAAAACAATGCTTCTAGCATTATTTTGGTGTTTCGGGTAATGTCCGGTTGTTCGGTTTGATATTGTTCCGTTAAAGTGCTAAGTTATGTCGTACAGTGTCATTTATGTAATTTTTAGTGACCCTTTTAATTCCCGACACTTAGGAAGGCATACAGGACCATTCTGCCATATTTTTGCATTGGCTAGCATGTTTAAATGCTGAATTTTGTTTATAGATGCTGAATTTTGCAGTTTAAGTGGGTTTTAGGCACATTCCGGCACCTAAACTATCACCTAGTGACGCAGTTTTATGGTCCTCACTTCCCTACACACTACCCTAGTGTGATACTTTATTCCTGGCTCATACTGGGCCTCAAAATACTGTCTGTCTATGTGCTGGCATTGTCAGCATGTGTCTGAGTTATCCGCTCACTGCGCTAACTGTGCTTTGTGCATCAAGTTTGTCACTAAAGTCTGTGTGTAATAAATGGAGTGACAGTATGAATGTGATGCATATGTATGTATGATGCAAAAATCATAGAGCAGTTAAATCAGCAGTTGTAATCAAGCACGGTCATTAAGCACCAATTTAATATTAATTAATTGTGCGGATACCTGTAAATTTTGAGGGTTGTCACATTCTCCCCCTGTTAGAGAAATTTCGTCCCGAAATTTTAGTTCTGCTACTAGATGCAGGGGTCTTGGGGAATAAATGTGGGTACTTGGCTTTCATACGATCCTCACGCTCCCACGTGAATTATGGGCCGTGACGTGCATTCCATCGAACTTTGACGAGTTGACAGTAGTCCGGCGTGTCTTGTTAACCTTCTAATCCATAACTTCAACAGGTTCTTCAGTAAAGTGGAGTGTGTCGTCAATATGAACTTCGTCGGCAGGAATGACAACTGTTTCTTGAGTTGGACTCTTTTTCAAATTTGATACATGAAATGTATCATGAATACCATTAAGTTCAGCAGGTAAGTCCAATTCGTAAGCTACAAGCCCAATCCTTTGCAGGATTCTGAATGGACCAATGTATCGCGGATTCAACTTTTCACGCTTCCCAAAGCGGGCCACACCCTTCCAGGGTGAAACCTTCAACAAAACCATATCACCAACCTCAAACTCCAGAGGTTTCCTCCTCAGGTCCGCATAACTCTTTTGTCGATCACTAGCCGCTTTGATGCGCTCTCGGATCTGTGCAATATTGTCTGTCGTTTCCTGGACCAATTCCGGGCCAACAAGCTGTCTATCACCCACATCAGCCCAGCATAAGGGTGATCGACACTTACGCCCATAGAGAGCTTCGAACGGTGCGGCTTGAATACTTGCATGCATGGTAACTGTTATTGTATGAAAATTCAACCAATGGTAGGTGAGTGTCCCAACTTCTACCTAAATCCATTACGCAAGCTCGCAACATGTCTTCTAAGGTTTGAATTGTTCGTTCGCTCTGTCCGTCTGTTTGCGGATGAAATGCAGTACTCAGATTCAACTGAGAACCAAATGCTTCTTGAAAGGATTGCCAAATCCTTGACACGAAGCGTCCATCTCTATCAGAGATAATTGAGAGCGGCACTCCATGTCGTGCAACAATCTCCCTCATGTATATTTCAGCAAGTTTACTCGTGTTTTCTTTTTCCTTGATTGGCAAAAAGTGCGCAGACTTTGTTAGACGGTCTACTATCACCCAAATCATATCGTGGCCCTTTGGCGTCCTTGGAAATTTCGTTATGAAGTCCATTGAAATCTGTTCCCATTTCCATTGGGGTATTTCAGGTTGCTGCAAGAGACCTGAAGGTTTCTGGTATTCGGCTTTTACCTTGGCGCAAGTTAAACATTTGCCAACATAAACCGCAACATCGCCCTTCATTCTTGGCCACCAATAGAAATCCTTAAGATCTTGGTACATCTTATCCGCTCCTGGATGAATCGAGTACCGTGACATGTGAACCTCATCAAAAATAACATTTCGCAAACCACCAAACGAAGGAACCCAAATTCGCTTCATGAAACACAACGTTCCTTCCCCGTTTGGTACCAATTGCTTCTCCATCCCACGGAGATGCTCATTCTCAACATTCCTTTCCTTGAGAGCTTCTCTCTGCGCGGTGCGAATGCGCAATGAGAGATCCGTTTGAATAATCATTTCCAAAGCCCTAACCCTTATGGGCTTGATCCTTTCCTTTCGACTCAGGGCATCGGCGACCACATTCGCCTTCCCTAGGTGATACTTGATCTTACAATCATAATCGTTCAATAGTTCTACCCAGCGTCTTTGTCTCATGTTAAGCTCTTTCTGATCAAATATGTGCTACAGGCTCTTGTGATCAGTGAAGATTGTACATCGCGTGCCGTATAAGTAATGTCGCCAGATTTTCAATGCAAACACCACCGCGCCTAACTCCAAGTCATGCGTGGTATAAATTTTCTCGTGAATCTTCAACTGGCGAGATGCATATGCTATAACCTTCTGTCGTTGCATCAACACGCAGCCTAAACCTTGACGCGAGGCGTCGCAATATACCACGAAGTCGTCAGTGCCTTCGGGTAGAGATAAGATCGGTGCGTCGCAAAGCTTGTTTTTCAACAACTGGAATGCTTCTTCTTGTTTGTCTCCCCAATCAAACTTCTTGTCTTTCTGCGTGAGAGAGGTCAAAGGTTGAGCTATTTTCGAGAAATCCTCAATGAATCTGCGGTAATAACCAGCCAAACCTAGAAATTGTCGAATCTCGGTTGGCGTCTTTGGAGTCTCCCAGTTCTTGATTGCCTCGATCTTTGTGGGATCCACATGAATTCCATTTCTGTTAACCACGTGACCAAGAAACTCTACTTCGCGTAGCCAAAACTCGCACTTCGAAAACTTAGCGCATAACTTCTCCTTTTTAAGTAGCTCTAGAATGGCTCTTAAGTGCTGTTCGTGCTCGTCCTTCGTCTTTGAGTAGATCAGAATGTCATCAATGAACACAATCACAAACTTATCAAGGTACGGCTTACAAACTCTGTTCATCAGATCCATGAATACTGCTGGCGCGTTTATCAATCCAAACGGCATGACCAGGAACTCGTAATGTCCATAGCGAGTCCTAAAAGCAGTCTTTTGAACACTTTCCTCTTGTATCCTCAACTGGTGATATCCCGATCGAAGGTCGATCTTTGAGTAAAAACTTGAACGTTGTAACTGATCGAACAGGTCATCAATTCTTGGCAAAGGATATTTGTTCTTGATAGTCAGCTTATTCAGCTCCCGGTAGTCGATACACATGCGAAAACTACCATCTTTCTTCTTAACGAACAAAACTGGAGCTCCCCAATGTGAGAAGCTTGGTCTGATAAATCCCTTGTCTAGCAACTCCTGAAGTTGCGTCGACAACTCCTGCATTTCCGAAGGCGCAAGTCTATAGGGTGCCTTAGCCACACGCGCGGCACCTGGAACCAAGTCAATGTGAAACTCGACTTGTCGCTGTGGCGGCAATCCTGACAAGTCTTCTGGAAAGACTTCAGGATACTCCTTTACAACTGGAATATCTTCTAGCCTCGGCTCAGCTGCTTCTTTATCCACGATGTGTGCCAAGAAGGCAACACATCCCCTCTTCAAACATTTTCTAGCCTTCAAGCAACTAATGATCCTCAGAGGCGCATCGCGCTTCTTTCCATGTACCACAATCGTTTCTCCATCCGCCAATGGGATGCGAATGGTCTTCTCGTGACATACAATTTCGGCTTTGTTGCTTGACAACCAATCCATCCCTACTACCACGTCGAAGCTTCCCAACTCGACTGGCAGTAGATCCAGGGAAAACTCGTGTTCTCCCAGCTCTATCACGCAACCTCTGATAACTTCATTCGTTTCAACTAGCTTTCCATTAGCCAGTTCAATTGAGTATGGAATGTCTAATTTACTAGCAGTTAACCCAAGCATTTTCTTAAATTCTAGCGATACAAAACTATAGTCGGGACCAGTATCAAATAGCACAGATGCAAAGCGTTGATTAATAGGGAACATACCAGTGACAACATTCGGGTCCTGGCGTGCTTCCCTTGCTCCAATGTGGAATACCCTCCCACGAGCTTGATTGAGTTTTGGGCATTCGCGCTTGAAGTGCCCGATGTCTCCGCAGTTAAAACATCCCGGTCCTAGAACGTTACCATTACCACCTTGAGCATTGTTTGCTCCCCAGTTCCCAACTTGGTTTCCAACATTCCCCCGATTACCATTTCCGCCATTGCGGTTCCCATTTCCGTTACCACCGCGATTGTTGTTACCAAAACCCCTTTGACCATTGTTACCGCGAACAGTACCTGTACCAACCCAGCATGTATTCTTCGAATGGCCTTCCTTCCCGCAAGACTCGCATTTCCTTAACCTGCACTGTCCAGAATGATGGTACAGGCATATGTCACATTTGGGCAAAGCGCCCATGTATCCCTTTCCCTTGACTTCAGCACCAGTTTTAGCTTCAATTGGTGGGTTCACCTCCTTCTTCCTGCTGGTGCTGCTGGTACCCTTTTTAAAGTTGGAGAACTTCCGTTTGTTCTCGCCAAACGACTCCACATGAGTCTCCTTCTTTTTCTGATCAGCATTGGAAAACTTGTTTAGCCTGATGGCTTCCTCCGTTAATGACACGCTCAGATCGATGGCTTCAGTAATTTTTGCTGGTTTTGACGATGTAACCATGCTCATAATCTGAGGTGCCAACCCCCAGATGAAACGCTCCATGCGTTTGAATTCAGGCGTAACCATGTAAGGTACCACATGGGATAGATCATGAAACCTCTGAACATACTCGGCGATCTTTGGGCCGTCCATCCTTAGGTGCCAAAATTCCGTTTCCAGCTTTTGTATTTCGGCCCTGGAGCAATACTTCTTCCTCATGAGCTCCTTCAGCTCAGTCCACGTCAATGCATATGTCGCCGCTTCTCCCAGGGTTTGTACTTGTAGATTCCACCATGATAAAGCACCATCAAGAAAAAGCCCTGAGATGTATGTAACTTGTTGTTCAGGAGCACACTTGCTCATCCTTAAAATAGAATCCGTCTTTTCTGCCCATCTGACAAATGCAACAGCGCCTCCAGTGCCGTCAAAGTTAAGCAGTTTACAGTCCAAAAATCCTCATGCTGATGGGGGAGGAGGAGGAGGGAAGAAAATCAAATGGCGCAAACGCACCCAATCCTCCTCAAGTGCGCGGATAACGCGCAGCAAATAAGTAATCTGCTGCTCAGGAGTAAGGAAGCGAACATCAGAATCAGAGGGTAGTGGAAGAGGAGCTGGTGGTGTAGCAAAAGGAGACTGACAGTGACAAGGAGGACGCGGGGTCCTCTCCAGCTCCAGAACGCGTCTGCTCAATGCATCCTGCTATAACTGCAGGGATATAAGTATGTCCTCCGTGGAATATCCGACATGGAAAGGGTGATACGGGTCTGATAAGGGCATGACATTGGGTGATGACCACAAAAATGGCTCACCCATAGGTGCTGAAGCAGGAAAAGCAGTGTGTGGGGCAGGTGTAAACGAGGGCATAAATGAAAAAGCTTCGTCGAATGGGGCATATGATCGGGCTGCTATGTGGAAGGTCCTTCCCCTAGACGGGGAGGAGGGATATCCTGTAGAAAGGTGATGGGTAAGTCCATGCGGTGGACATCAGATACGTGCGGATGATACTGGGGAGCATCAAGCGATGCAAAAATAGGTGCAACAGTGGGTGTAACTGGTACAACAAAAGATGGATAATCGTCGTCCTCGATCCACCCATTACGGGTGTCAGCATATCTCGGATCGACATGTGTGGCAAAAGGTGCACGATCGACAAACACCGGCACAGGATCAGGCAATGGTGCATCAACAATAGGAACATCAGGAACCGGTGGTACAATGACTGGTGCATCAATGATGGGTGGTGCCAAGACTGGTATATCGACGTGATCAGGCTCAGGTAAAGGATCCGGCAAAAGTGCAACAGCTGGAGCATCAATAAGGTCGTGGGCAATGACAGGCTCTGGGCCAACTGGAACAGGCTCAGTAGGTATGAACTCGACCTCAGGATCCGGGTCGACGTCATGGGGAACGACAGGCGCAGCAGACATCGCCATGTCTGAGTCTGCGTCAGGAGGGTAGCGCTGCACGCCCTGGTCGTGAATAGATGCGGATGCCACAGACTCAAACGAGTCTGGACCAGATGATTCAGAAGGAGCCTCCTCTATGGGAGCCTCAGCAGGTGGCAAGACAACAGCGTCAGCGGCAGGAACCTCAACAATAGGAACTACAGGGTCGTCAACGGGAACATCAGCAGGAGGGACATCGTCATCCATAAGGGCCACACCATCCTGGTCACCCTCCGGGGGACCCTCAATGAATAAGTCGATGTCATCATCATCGAACTCGTCATGTGGCAGATCCTCGATCGGAACTGCAGCGAGTGGGAGAGCAGCAGGGACCTGAATAAGAGGTAGGTCCCCGTCGAAAGGACCATTAGCTAGAGGCACGTCATCCCCGAAGTCTGGTAGAGCAAAAGGCTGGAAATCGTCATAGTCCGTACTAGTGGTATCCGACGTATAGACCTCATCCTCAGAGACAATCTCGTCGTCTGACACAATCGCCATAGGATCCAATGTGTCTGATACTCCGGTATCAGAAGATGACATGCTGTTTGTAACACAACCACACATATGCACATATATCAACATGTAATCAAATAAGCATGTAAGTCACAATCAATGTATGCAAGTAATCATCCTAGTCTTCCCCAGACTATCCCACCCAGTTGTTTTGGTCAAAAATCAAGCAAAGATAATGCAACCAAACTTTCTGTTGTGAGGTGTGATGCTTGAATCAACGAACAATATTAAGGATCACTCAGAAATGTAATGAATAAATGACACAGAGATTTATACGAGGAAAAAGCCCTTGATCAATAGTTGATCTCCGGCACAAAAAACCTCGGGTGATGGAAACTACCGATCACCAACTAAGATTAAACAAAAGTAAGATTACAAGTCGGGATGATAACAAGCTTGTTACAAGGATCACTAGTGTGCAATGTGCAAAAAAGTGTATGAAATCGCCAAGTATTGCTTGAGAGCTGACTGAGAGCTGTTACGAGTGTGTGTGTGTATGCCAAAATTAGCTAAGTGTTCTATCAAACTTGTTATCCCCATTTTAAATTAGAAAATAACTAGTCTAACTAACTATCCGCAATTTGTGCACTCTCCCCACGATCTCCATAACGTTCACAATGGTCAAGCACGTGCGGGATATTGAGGGAATATACTCCAGGAACTTCGGTGAGACTTGGTCCATGCTCTCGTTCCTGCAAAACAAGTTTACGTACAAGGAAGACAATTGTTAGTAGTAGGATAACAACAGTGATCCTAAATCCTGATCCTGCGACACCGGCTGAGGATCCTTAATTCAAATAGAATTGAGGATCCATGATCCTGGTAGCACTTGAGGACCCGTGATCCTTAGGATTTGGAAAATCATCCCCTAACAATTACCCCCAAAATATAAGGAGTAAAGTGTAAATTGTCGAGTTATATTTTCTTGATCTTATCCGTAACAAACCAACGGATATATAGCCGTTATAATCTGACTAGCCGTTACCGATCACACATCATTAAAGCGACATCCCTCCAGAATCATGATTATAAATTGAAGTTAGAGATAAGGGTCAATGTGCATTTAAATTCGAGCGAAACTCCCTTTAAATCCACATTTGAAGATCAAGCAGGTACTTCTCTTTCCTCTTTCTCTTCTCTTTCTTACTCTGTTTCTTTTTTCTTCAAAATCTCCAAATCACAATGAAGCTAAGATTATCCCCTGCGAAGGATCATCGAAAAGACAGCCCTTTAAAAAGCCAAGGGATCATCGAAGACTCTCCGAAGGAACGTTGCTGTTTTACCGATCCTGAAATCGACAGGATTCGCCATTGCTTTCCGGCGAGCACTGTTTTCAAACCCTTTGACCCTACCGTCCGGAGTGATTTCGTCTCTGAAACATGGGTTGCATTTCCAGATACCCCTTTCTCTATAGGATACTCCTATCCTTTTCCTGAATTCACCCAAGCTTTCTTCTCCCTTACCGGCATATCCTACATCCAGGCTGTGCCAATGATGTGGAGGGTTCTGTTTACCCTGGAGAGGATCATTGAGCAGGAGGATATTGAGTTGGGAATGTCAGAGTTGTCTGAGCTATACAACCTTGTGAGCCATGGTTCACACCGCTTTCTATTTAAACATAAACCCGGTGAATCCCAACCAATCTTGAAAACCACCAAGAACGATAACAAGAATAAGAAACGTTTTTTCTTCGTCAGGAGGGATTCTATCCCTAACGGGAAGGATCTCCCCAGAACATGGGCCACTCATGGTAGGATAGGGGATCCTTATAGGAGGATCATAGGATAACCTGTTTCTGCTGAGGATCACTAACCCCTTTGTTTTTCTTTTGTAGCTATTTCTGTTTCACACATCATTACCTCACCTGCAACGAAGGAAAGGCTTGCTGCTCTCCGAAGTCTTGATCCTGCTATAAGATCATTCCAAGCAAGTACCAAGGATTCTCAAGAAGTATCCTCAGGCTCTGTCACAATGTCAAGTAAGTATCCACATTTGTATTAAATGTTAAAACGTAGATAAAACAGGGATACTTATCTTTTGTTTTGGATGGACAGGTGCTGGAAAACCCTCAAGGTCTGCCACCCGTTTCAGTGTCACCGACCTCACTGCTGTTGCTCCCAGGTCTGGGAAGAAGAAGACTGATGCCAACCCGAGTGCCGTGGTCCCAAAGCCTACCACCTCCAAGGGAAAGAAAAGGCAGGCTACCGAAGCCGAGAATCTTGAAGGCTTGCCTCTTATCCACCATCAGTTCCAATAATACTTTGCCGATGTAAGGATCACTAACTCTGACTGATTATCCTGCCCATCTGAGGATCACGTGATCCTAAACTTTACCTTGATTTTTTGCAGAAATTTACCGAGATCGAGATGTTGTTTGATGCTTATAATGAGGAAGCGGAGCAAACGCATCGGGAATTCCAAAAGTTCTTCCTGGCCAAGGATCAAACTATCTCCCGTCTTGAGAAGGATCTTGCTCTGGCGAAGCAGCAGGTGGTCATGGCCCAGATAAACGCTGATCACGAGAAGCACGACCTGCTGGAGGATGCTAAGGTCTCAGCTGCCATTACCATGTACAAAATCAAGCTGCAAATGGCTTAGGAGGCTGAGGATCCTGACTTTGACAGGACCACTTGGGACAAGGAAGAATGGAAGGCAAAGCTGGCTGAGCTTGAGGACGAAGAGGAGGAGGCTACTAAAGTCTTGGCAATTGAGGCGAGTGGCAGCGGGAAGAATCAGGCTGGTGATGATGCTGGTGGTGATGCAACCAATGTGTGAGCTGCTGAAATGGGCGATGATGGATATTTCTAGATCAGAGTATTTCTCCTCAAGCTCTTCAACATTCCCAACATAGTCCTTGATTTCAGCAAATTTCTGCAAACAAGACAATGCAAAGTTTAGGATCATGTGATCCTCAAATGAGCAGGATAACTAAGCTAAGTCAGTGAACCTTACATCAGCAAAGTACTCGAGGAACTGCTGGCGGATCAGAGGCAAGCCTTGTAGGTTGTCAGCTTCAGAGGTCTTCCTTTTCTTTCCACCTCTTCCCTTTGAAGTGGTTGCCTTGGGGACTATGATGGAGGGGCTAGCAGCAGACTTTTTCTTTGAGGATCGGACAGTGTCAAGATCAGTGACACTGAATTTGGAGGCAGATTTTGAAGGTTTTCCAGCGCCTACACACCCAAAACAGATAAGTATCCTTATCCTATTTCTATTTAACTATTTATTTAAACAATTAATTATGCAAAAAACAGGATACTTACTCGACATAGTGACAGAACCTGAGGATACTTCCTGAGAATCCTGGGTGTTTGTTTTAAATGATCTTTTTGCAGGATCAAGTCTCCGGAAAGCGGTAAGCCTTTCCTTTGTTGCAGGTGATGTGATGAGGTGTGCAACAGTAATAGCTGCAAAAAAGGAACAAAAGTACGTTAGTGATCCTTAAAATAAAAACAAGGTCATCTGGTGATCCTTCTCAGGATCCTCTATCCTACCATGGGTGCTCCACTTCCTTGGCAGATCCTTTCCATCAGAGATAGAATCCCTTCTGACAAAAAAGAATCGTCGTTTCTAGTCGGTATCATTCTTGGTGACTTTAAAGATGGGGTGTTCTTCACCGGGTTTATGCTTGAGTAGATATCGGTGGGATCCAAATGTTACGAGGTCATACATCTCTGCCAACTCCGACATTCCCAGATCAATTCCTTCTTGCTCAATGATCCTTTCAAGGGTATATAAGACCCTCCAGATCATTGGCATAGCTTGAATGTAGGAGATGCCGGTGAGGGAGAAGAAAGACTGGGTGAATTCAGGGAAAGGATACGAGTATCCTATTGTGAAAGGAGTGACCAGGAAAGCTACCCATGTTTCAGAAATGTAGTCACTTAGAACGGTGGGATCAAATGGTTTGAAATCGGTGTTTGCCGGAAAGCAATGTCGGATTCTGTCTATTTGTGGATCAGTGAAGCAGCATCTTTCTTTCGCTGAATCTTTGATGATCCCCTGGCTCTTAAGAGGACTGTCTTTTGTGTGATCCTTGGCCGGAGAGGATCTTAGCATCATCTTGGTCATGAGGGTATAGAAGAAGATGAACAGAGAAAGAAAACGTAAAGGGAGAAGAGGAAGAGAGATACCTGCTTGATCTTCGGATGTGGATTTAAAGGGAGTTTCTCTTGAATTTAAATGCGAATTGATCCCTATCTCTAACTCCTATTTATAATGATGGTCTTGCAGGATAGTCACCTCAATGACGTTATGCTCGTAACGGCTAGTCCGATCACAACGGCTAGTTATCCGTTGATTCATTACGGATAAGGACGGAAAATATAACTCGTTTATTTACATAATTACTCCTTATATTTTGGGGGCAATTGTTAGGGGAGGATTTTTTCAATGATCAGTGATCCTCAATTACTGTTGGGTTTAGTGATCCTCACTTCTGTTAGAATTAGTGATCCTCAGAAGTGTTGCAGGATCAGGATCATGGATCATCTTAAGGATCCTTATACTAACGATTGTCTACTTTGAATATGGTGTTGTTTTGCAGGAGTACGAGCTTGGATTTGGTCTTGGCGATATTCCTGGAGAATATTCCATATTTATTCCGCACGTGCATGGCTGAAATGGACGTTGTGGAGGTCGTGGAGGACTTGCACCAAATGCGGAATGTTTGTTAGCTTAGATATTTTCCATTTTTAAAGGGGTAGCGAGCTAAATAGAAAACACTTGGCTATTTTTGGCTACACACACACTCTTGCAACTGCTCTCACCAGCTCTCGGCAATTCACTTAGCAATTTCATACACTTTTCATACACCTTTTGCACGTTACACTATAGTGATCCTTGTAATTATCTCGCTATCATCCGAAGTTGTAACACATTTTTCTTGTTTAATTTGAGTTGGTGATCGGTAGTTTCCATCACCCGAGGTTTTTTATGCCGGAGATCATTCATTGATCAAGGGCTTTTTCCTCGTATAAATCTTTGTGTCACTTGTTCATTACATTTCAGAGTGATCCTTAGTGTTGTTCATCAATTCAAGCATCATACCTCACAACAGAAAGTTTGGTTGCATTATCATTGCTTGATTTTTGACCAAAACACTTAGCAATTTGCAAACCAGCTATCAAGGCTTCATATTCAGCCTCATTATTAGTAGTTTGGAACTCACATGCTATGGAGTGGGGTATTATGTCCCCCTGTGGCGATTTTAGTAGTATTCCAAGTCCAGTTCCTTTGACATTAGAAGCTCCATCAGTGAAGAGTATCCAAGGATCCTTAGTTTCTTCAAGCTGTTGGAGTTCTAATTCAGCTTCCCTTTGCAAGTCACTACTGAAATCGGCCACAAAGTCAGCTAAGGCTTGGGATTTGATGGCAATCCTTGGTTCATATCTTATATCATAAGCACTAAGCTTCATTGCCCACTTAGCCATCCTTCGTGACATTTCAGGTTTCCTGAGAACATTCTTAATTGGAAAATTAGTCTTAACAATAATGGCATGAGTTTCAAAATAATGTCTTAATTTAGTATATGCCATAATTAATGCAAGGATAAGTTTTTCTAAATGTGAATACCTGGATTCAGCATCAAGCAAACTCTTACTTACATAATAGACAGGATGTTGTGTACCTTCGTGATCCTTAACAAGGACCGCACTTACTGCCTTAGAGGATACTGCTAAATACAAGGATAATATATCCCCTTTCTCTAGTTTCATCAAGGCAGGGGCTGAGGATAGGTAATCCTTAAGAGCTTTGAGAGCATTTTCATGCTTATCCGTAAGAACCAAGGTTTAGTAAACTTGTATTTTTAACTTAGTTTCTTTAAAAATCATTCATAAATATTTAGATCTATGTGTTTAACAACTTACTTTGTTTATTACTTTTCAAGAAAACAAAGTTGTTCTTTCAAGTTCAAGACTTTAGTGAGGATGATCCATAACCTTGAACGTGTTCATCCTCTCATCTTACTAGATTATGTTTCTAATCATGATCTAGCAAGACTACATGATGATCAACATCATTTCCACCAACAAACAATAACCAACAAGCATATCAACACTAAAACAACATAGTTCCTTCATGATTTAAGCTTATGTTAAGGTTTCATTCTCTTGTTTCATAATGCTCCTTAAGATTAACATCATGTATCATACTTTAACCACTTAAATAATATGTAAAATGAAGGGATTCAAGTTCTTACCACTAGCTCAAGGCTAGGGAAGTTCAAGAGAAGAAAAGTGGTGGTTAATAGCAAATAGAGAAGGTCCTTCCACTTCCAAGAACACCAAGCTTCGTTGTACACCTTGTAGCACCTTTGTATGCTTGTAGATTGGAAGAAGAAGCTTGAATGAGAGTGATGGTGGTGTGGTTTGGGGTCGGCCGAAACAAAGAAAGAAGGAGAGGAGAGATGAATGGTGTTGAGTGATGAAGATGATATGAATGAAGGACTTGTGATTTATAATTAAACCTTCCAACATCTTATTAACCAATGTGTTTTATGCTTCATAAGTACTTAACAAATTCATTAAACAAATCAAGAAAATCAAGGGTGGGATACCACCCTTGCAACCGTAAGGTGGGGGGGGGGGGGGTATAGGGTTGGGTTTCAACTAGTTAGTTAGTGTTCTTGATTGAAATCCAATGCTTAGTTAGTGTTTTATGTGTGTTATGTAATACATAGTGTGTTAGGGTGTTCGGGGAACATAACTAGCTTAGAAAAATAAAAACAATGCTTCTAGCATTATTTTGGTGTTCCGGGTAATGTCCGGTTGTTCGGTTTGATACTGTTCCGTTAAAGTGCTAAGTTATGTCGTAAAGTGTCCTTTTGTAATTTTTAGTGACCCTTTTAATTCCCGACACTTAGGAAGGCATACAAGACCATTCTGCCATATTTTTGCATTGGCTAGCATGTTTAAATGCTGAATTTTGTTTATAGATGCTGAATTTTGCAGTTTAAGTGGGTTTTAGGCACATTCCGGCACCTAAACTATCACCTAGTGACGCAGTTTTATGGTCCTCACTTCCCTACACACTACCCTAGTGTGATACTTTATTCCTGGCTCATACTGGGCCTCAAAATATTGTCTGTCTATGTGCTGGCATTGTCAGCATGTGTCTGAGTTATCCGCTCACTGTGCTAACTGTGCTTTGTGCATCAAGTTTGTCACTAAAGTCTGTGTGTAATAAATGGAGTGACAGTATGAATGTGATGCATATGTATGTATGATGCAAAAATCATTGAGCAGTTAAATCAGCAGTTGTAATCAAGCACAATCATTAAGCACCAATTTAATATTAATTAATTGTACAGATACCTGTAAATTTTGAGGGTTGTCACATATATGAACCTTTGCTGTTATGATTACTGGCTTTGCAATCAGTCGTAGACGTTTGGTCATCGTTTTCAACAAAAGCAATTTATGTAACAGCATTTATCACATGCAAATAACGCTTATTTCAATAATCACTAAAAAATGGGAATCAAGATCACCACATTTATTAAAATTAATAAGAGTAGTCTAGAATAATTTGTTTGCTATCTTATAAGCTAAGCCACAAGTCACGCAAGCTTCAAGTTGCGAATTTGATAACCATTTAGACGATGTACCAATTTCAAAACACTAAATCGTATCATGTCAGGATACACACATCCTTTTATCCTTTTCATAACATTTAGGGATTCAAACCCTACTATAGTTGGTATATCATTAACTTCCATTGAGAGAAAAATTTTCATGTTTAAGTACCATGAAAGATCTTTTAGTTCTTCGATATATTCACAACATTAAGGACTCTGAATGGTCAAACCGGTCAAGCCAATTTATTAAACAATCATGATCCATAAAACTTTTGGTTGATGATTAAATGAAATATGAGATAATAATGGATTATTATTTCATACATTAATGTTATAACATGTTTTCATATTTTATTCTCGTATAATCACCTTTTTAGTGTGCCACTTCTTGTAGTTGATTTCAATATTAACATGAATGATCTCATTATCAACACGAGGATCATTACAATTTCCTCATTTACCATGACCAGGACCTTTATAATGATCATTGTATAATCACCACACTATTAACAGGTTGATCTCACTGTTAAAATAAGCATCATAACAATTTCCTCAATTACGATGATCACATGTTATAAACGAATCATTATATCATCACATTCATTTCAGGGAACGAATTATAAGCACACAACTTTCATGGTGGCAACATTAAAATTTGCTTAGTTGTGTACATGATAGCAACTCTTACACTAATCATTATATCATCACATTCAAGTTGGATGATACTGTTACTCCATGAGCATATCTCGATCACATGAATATAAAATAATTTTAATTTTTCATACTCTTTTAATGATATTGCTACTCCTGGAGCATATCTCAAGTGTGACAAATGGAAAATCCTTGCACGGATTCTCCTTATAAACAATTTCACTTCAAATAATATTAATTGAAAAATAATTACATTACCAAGTCATGTAATATTTAGCGTACTTATATCTTAAAGCCCTTGTGAATCAATAATGAGATATCGGGAGTAAGACACTTCAGGTATCATATCTAAGCATAGTTAAACTATTTCATGAGAATGATAAAACAAATCATATACAACTGCAATAGTGATAATTTTCCAACAAAACCATTAGAAACCATTCTCTATTTTATCAACATCAAGTGTATGTGACTTTCAAAATATTGTTGTTTTATAAAGACAAAAGTGATATACAATGTAAAGCACCATGAAATCATTCATCTTAAATCATAAAGTATACTTATATTTGCATGCATATAAAATTCATACTAGAATCTTAGCTAAAATTTTATCATAAATCATGTTAATACAAATCAAATCTCATATCAATAGTTAACCCAAAGTTTTAACTTTTCATCAGACAAAGGATGCCTGACTTTTGAGTTAAACTAAATGCGTAGAACATTAGAAAGGGATGTAAGTATTATTCAGCAAGTATACACAAAACTAAATACGTGGATATTACAATGTAACTTGCTTGCAAATCACTTCGTTTTTCAAAATAAGAATTTGATACCAATAAAGCATGGACAACAACAAAACTTGAAATTTACAATCTCTAAATATAGTAGGTGTGTCTAGGCTTATTAAAGCATGTGTGCACATTTGGACAAAAAGAAAAACCAATAATTAAATATTATGAGAAACTCAACATGATTATACCAACATTTTAGTATTATGAGAATTTCAACATGATTATACCAATATTTCACTAGAAAGTATAAGCAATTTTTTTAGTAAGAAAAATATTAACAAACTAAAGTTTTTCTTCAATGTATAAGATAAGTAGATAACCATATATAAGATAAGCTAAGGAGCATATTAACCAATTATCTAGATGCTTGGAATCATAACCCTTTCTAATAATACCAGGTTTAATAAACACCACATTCACAAAATTATTATGTAGAGATTTTTCATATTCATCTAGCGACACATTATCTATATTAGAGATGATAGTTACACGAGGAATTTGAATTCAAAATCATAGCGGATACGATCAAAAGAAATTATTGTAATACATCAAATAAATAAGAAGAAAAAATTATGAACAATGTCCACCAAAATTCATGTAAGTTTCAATGGATCAAATTCAATGTGGAATACCTTATCAATTTTCAACATTAAAATCAGTTATTTATTATGTGAAACGATTAATTAATTTTCTTGTAATTAGAAAAACAAAATGTTGGGATGTAGAAAATCAAAATGGTAGAATTTACGATAGAAATAATTGTCAATAAATTTATCTTTAATTATTGATTTTAAAACAGAGGATGGGAAACATATATGAACTGTTTCCAAGAATATTGTTGGTGTTTTTGTGTTTTGTTTGAAACTATACCACCAAAGAACAAGAAATCTATAATCTAGTTTATCCATGTTTCTTATAACAATGTGATCCACTCCAAAAGCAATCCGCGTGACATCAAATGAAGTACCGGTTGTCATACCAAACGGTCAATCCATACCGGTAGAAGGAAGGGGAACATGTACCTTACCCAATGGAATAAGAATCAGCGATGTTTTGCACGTTCCAAGGTTCAGATGTAACCTCTTGTCCGTTAACCGATTATCTAAACATTTGCAATGCACCGTGACTTTTTTCCCCACCTTTTGTGTCATGCAAAGTTTGAGCTCGAAAAGAATAATTGGAGTAGGTAAATCAGAGTTGGACTTTATGAGATGGACATGGTCGGGATTATAAGGAAGGCTATGGTGATAACTCTGGATACTTGGCATAAGCGCTTAGGATACGCCTCACATGATAAACTTTCAAAATTTGATTTTGCTAAGAACTTATCTGCAAAAACAAATGCTTTGGTTTGTGATCCTTGTTCTAGAGCCAAACATACCCGGTTACCTTTTCCTGTGAGTTCTATTAAAACGAAGGATTATTTTGAACTTATACATTGCGACATATGGGGAAAGTATAGAACTCCATCACTTACGAAGGCAAGCTATTTCTTGACGATCGTTGACGACTATAGCCGATCAGTTTGGGTATTTTTTTTGAAGCATAAGTACGAGGCAGGTGACTCCTTAATTGCTTTTCATAGATATGTTAAAACTCGGTTTAATAAACCATTAAACGTATTCGGTGTGACAACGGTGGAGAGTTCACATTCCATCGTATGACAAATTTTTACACTGAACACGGGATTTTACTTGAAACCACCTGTCCACACACACCTCAACAAAACGGTGTGGTGGAACGTAAGCACCGACACTTACTTGAAACGGCTAGAGCATTAAAATTTGAAGCAAAATTACCCTCTAGATTTTGGGGAGAATGTGTACTGACCGCTGCGTACATAATTAACCGCTTGCCCTCAAATTCTATTGAAAATAAAACCCCTTTCGAAATATTTTTTAATGAGAAAGCCGATTATGATCATATGAAGGTGTTCGGTTGTCTAGCATATTACAGAAGTACCGAGACTGATGGGGATAAGCTTGAGGAAAGGGGGAAACCGGGTGTATTCTTGGGATACCCACCTGGGACAAAAGGGTACAAAATTTTTGACACTCGCAAAAACAAAATCATCATTTCAAGGGACGTAAAGTTTTTTGAAAATATTTTCCCTTATGAGTCTACCAAAGCTTTCGAACATGATCAGAGGCGAGAGATGTTTACATTTCCACCTTGGTATTATGATAATGAACAAAATCAAGTTTTGCATCAAAATGGGAGTCAAGTGCCTCCTGGATGTGAAAGAGACAGTGGCGAGACCCATGACAACAACATACATGAGAGCTGCCACATGCATGAGAATGATAACATCATGCAAGAAAATGGCAACCTAGATAATGACCAAGAAACAAGCCAAGAAAACTCGACAGATGAATCGGAGCACCGCATTCAGCATGAAAACGAGGTGCCAGTTAGAGAAAAGAGAGAACGGGTCCGGTCCAGGAGACTCGACGGGTATGATGTTAAACTCCCACCATCCATCGATCCCGATTTACCCGCTCCCGGTCAAGGCTCTTCGACGGTACACCCTATGGCTAATTATATCACTTATGAAAAATTTTCAAACTCACATAAAGCTTTTCTCACGGCCATTGATAAAAACAATTGAGCCGAAAACATTTAATCAAGCTGTACAGGACAAGAATTGGAGAGAAGCCATGAAACGAGATATAGAAGCTCTTGAGTCTAACAAAACTTGGACAATTGAAGAGTTGCCACCCGGAAAACATGCCATAGACTCCAAGTGGGTGTACAAGGTGAAGCACAAACCTAATGGGGAGATTGAAAGATACAAAGCAAGATTGGTGGCCAAGGGATTTACACAAATGGAGGGCGTTGACTTCCTTGATACCTTTGCTCCGGTTGCTAAGTTGGTGACAGTTCGAAGCCTTCTAACGGTTGCTGTGAAACAGGGATGGCACGTACACCAACTTGATGTAAATAACGCTTTCCTACATGCAGATTTGCATGAAGACGTCTACATGAAGATACCTCAAGGATTCAGGAAACGAGACACCAATATGGTTTGTAAGCTAAAGAAGTCACTTTATGGGCTATAGCAAGCGTCAAGGAATTGGTACCAAAAGTTCACCAACTCCCTACTAGACATTGGTTTTAAGCAGACGGGAGCCGATCACTATTTGTTCATCTTTAGAGAAAAGGATATTTTTGTTGTTGTGCTAATCTATGTAGACGATGTTATCATTGGGGGAAATGCCTTAAACAAAATACAAGAGACCAAACTGTTTCTTGACAAGAAATTTAGTATAAAAGACCTTGGACCGTTGAAGTTTTTTCTTGGCATTGAGGTTGCATGAACAAATGAAGGCATGGTGTTAAGTCAAAGAAAATATACACTTGACATACTTGAAGAAACATGAATGATGGGTTGTTGACCAAGTCCATTTCCCATGGAGCAGAATTTAAAGCTTGGAAAGTTTGAAGAAGAACCAAAGATTGACTCCAATCAATACCGAAGATTGGTAGGAAAGCTCCTTTATTTGCAAGCCACGCGACCCGACATTGCTTATGCTGTAAATGTCCTGAGCCAGTTTGTTGGTGATCCAAGGAAAAGCCACATGGAGGCCGCTAACAGAGTCCTTCGATACCTCAAGTCGACCCCTGGGCAAGGTATTTTGATTCCTAAGGAAGGAGGTACATGTCTCACGGCTTATTGTGACTCTGACTGGCTAGGTTGTCCCATCACAAGAAGGTCGAGATCAGGTTATCTTCTACTTATAGGAGGAGCCCCAGTGTCATGGAAATCGAAGAAGCAATCTGTTGTTTCCCGATCATCAGCCGAAGCTGAGTATCGTGCAATGGCTAATACAGTTAGTGAGATTCTATGGATGAGATGGATTTTGAGCCTCCTCGGTGTTCCTCCCATCGGTCCAACACCCCTCTTTTGTGACAATCGGGCAGCTCATCACATAGTTAACAATCCAGTATTTCATGAACGTACTAAGCACGTGGAGATGGACTGTCATTTCGTTAGAGAACGTGTGGAGTCAAAGGAAATACAACCTATGAAGATTGACACTAAAGCACAGATTGCAGATATTCTTACAAAGCCATTAGGGACACATCAATTCAAAGTTTTACTTGACAAGTTGGGCGTTCGAGATCTCCACGCTCCAACTTGAGGGGGAATATTAACCGACATTATTCTCTCCATATATTTTGGGATACTCTTTATTTTCTTTCCTTTTATTTTTTCTTAATTTGTGCCTTGAAGAGCTCTTTGCTCTGTATAAAGCTGATGGTTTTTTGTTCCTTTAGATGTATCCCTATTTTCAATAATACACATTGATTCCTACAACACACGGATTCCTTTAATATGAACGTTTTAAAAGTCTTCCAGATGAAACACTTTTAGAAACATATAACAGTTCTATTAAAATTCTGAAAGAAATATGAAGTTTTTGGTGCCTTACCAAGAGAATGGAAAAATCTCACCATGACTTTAGCCTCCACTTTAGAATTAGGCAATCTAAAACTTCATGATCTTTATAGCATCTTAGTACCCAGGGAAGAAGAAATTTATGAAAATTCAACCCAAAGAGGAGGCCTATAGCTCTCATCTCCAACACATAAAGAACCAAAATTTCTGACCCATAACCCTCATATGTTCAAACATCAGAACAGAGATTTCTGATACTTCATCAAATTTTTCTGCCTTTGCTGAAGTAATAACACTTCTCACAAAAACTTTTGAGCAAAGGATAAGAGGGGAAAGTTCTAAAAATAAAAGGAGTGACAAGGGAAAGATGGAAGAAAGAACAAAGGAAAGAAGATCTGAAGGGAAGTTAGAAGTAGTTTGCTACATATGCAAACAAAAAGGGGCATTATGCATCAGAATGCAAGAACAAGAAACAGAAAAACGTTTCTTATTATGAGAAGAAGTTGGAAGAAGCTAAGACACAACAACAGGTGAGCCTGATTGCAGGAACTAACACCTGGATGACAGATGATTCATCATATGATAACCAATAAGAAATAGCCAACTTCTGTCTAATGGCTAAAATATCTGATACTGATTCAGAATCATCTGAAAACAAAATAATTTCAAATAATTAAGATTTGGAGCATCAAATAAACAAACTAATAAAAGATTTTGAAAGTCTGCAAGATAAATAGTTGGCAGAAGTAAAAAAATCTGATGAACTATAGAAACAATTAAAAGAAACCTAAATCAAAAGCAAGGTTCTTTATGATGAAAGTCTATAAAGGATGCAAAAATTAACTTTTGTGAACGAAAAAGGAAAACTTTATACAAGAAAATTCATGAAATTGAAATAAATGTTAAAGGTTTTTAACAGGTAAGAGACTTCATCGGTTACATTGAAACAACACCAAAGAACAAAGGAGAACGATTTGGTTATACAAAAACAAAAATCAATGACCCAACTAACTTTGTTCGTGCTTCTAAACCAATTTATGATAAAATCACATCAGAATTTGATGCAGAATCAAGCATGTCTGCAAGCTCTGATTTCTTAACATCCTCTTTAGAATCTAGTTCAAAATTGAAGAAAAGAATTTCTAAAGATAAAACTTTGACAAGACAAGACCTTGCTAAAAGAAATAACTCAAAAAGATTCTTTGTCCAAAAACCAAAATTTTCTTCAAAATCAAGAAAATGCTCTTCTATCACAATACAATTTATGTGTGTTGAAATTATGAGATTAATTCAACAACACCTTTCAAAAGATAATCTAATTGTCAATGACTCAGCATTGAACATAAAATCTGATTACAACAGTTCATCAAAAGAGGATTGTGAAAGAATCAGAAATACCATTTCATTATAAAAAGTACCCAAAAAGGTTTCGGTACCTAAAAATTTCTATCCTCTCCATTTCAGGACCATCGGGTACAGCAGATCTGGTACTGTGATTCTACAAGTTCCAATCACATGACTGGGGACATGAAATTACCCGGTAACTATAAAGAAAAGCTGGATAAATTAGTAAATTTTGAAAATGTTGTAAAGGGAAGAACACAGTGATATGGTAGCATTATATGTGATGCACTTACAATTGGGAAAGTTGCACATGTAGAGGGTTTGAAATACAATCTTCTAAGTTGTGGACAATTTTGTGACAAAGGCTTCAAGGTAACTTTTTTACCTGATACATGTTTGTTCATTGGTTTAGAAAATAACAAAGTTTATTTAAGTGGCAAAAGAGTCATAAAATCTATTTACTACTTTGATTTTATAGAAAAAACATCCTCAACTATGCTTATTTTCAAAAGATAACAGAGGTATTAGTTGGTTATGGCACAAAAGATTAGCTTACTTCAATTTTAAAACTTTAAATCAACTGGCAAACAAGAATCTAGTAAAAGGCTTACCATTTATCACTTCCAGGAAGGATAAACTTTGTGAAGCATGTGAGCTAGGAAAATAAAAAAGAAGTTCACACAAAATTGTAACCGAATATTCAGTTTCTCAAAATCTTGAACTTTTGCATATGGACTTATGTGGACCTGTGAGTACAGAAAGTTTTTCAGGAAAGAAATACATTTTAATCATTGTAGATTATTACTCAAGGTAGACATGGGTTGATTTCTTAAGACAGATATATATGTAACCCCATATCTAATCATAAATTTTATCAAGAAGATTGAAAATCTGTTAAAATTAATTGTCAGAAAGATCAGATCTAACAATGGAACAGAAATTAAAAATGCAAAACTTGGAACATTCCTCATTAACAATGGAATATCTCATGATTTTTTTGTAGCTAGAACCCCTCGACAAAATGGAGTAGTGGAAAGAAGAAACAGAACTTTGGTAGAAGCAGTTAGAACAATGCTTGCATATGCCAAATTGCCTACATATTTTTGTGCAGAAGCTGTGGCAAATGCATGTTTCACACAAAACAGAACTATCATTAACAAAAGACATTAGAAAACACCTTACCACATCATTAACAATAGGATACCTAACACCACATTTTTACACACCTTTGGATGTAGGCGTTTCTTATATAATAATTTTGATGGTCTTGAAAATTTTAACAGAAAAGCTGAAAAATGTGTCTTTCTTGGATATTCTCTTACATCAAAGGCATATAGGGTATTTGTAATTAGTACAAGGATCATAGGAGAAAGTTTATATGTATCTTTTGATGATACATCAGAAACAGAAATTTCTGATGACATCATAAAGTTTACCAATAAACAAAATCCAAAAAATTATCAACATCTTCTTAATCAACTAACTAAAGAACTGATATTATATTATTGGGTGGATAATCATGGTAAAATAAAGAGTAAATTGTCATTTTAGTCCCTGAGTTTTGTCCAAATTTGTCATTTTGATCCAAATAGTTTTATTTTCCCTCTTGGGTCCCTGACTTTTACATTTTGTTGCCATTTTGATCACTTTGCCTAACTCCATCCAAAAACCCAGTTTGTAACAGGGGTATTTTGGGGATTTCCTTAAAAAATGTTTTCAGTTGCCATTTTGATCCAATTCCAAAAACTCAAAAAAATTCCAAAAAAATCAAAAAAATTCCAAAAAATCAAAAAAAATTCTAAAAAATTCAAAAAAATCTAAAAAATTCAAAAAAATCTAAAAAATTCTAAAAAATTCTAAAAAATATAAAAAATTCTAAAAATCATAAAAATTCTAAAAAATAAAAAAAATTCTAAAAAATCCAAAAATCATTAAATGTTTCGGCACGAACCGTTTCGACCCGTACCGTTTCGAACCGAACCGTTTCGACCCGTACTGTATCGAACCGAACCGTTTCGACGCGAACCGTTTCGAACCCGTACCGTATCGAACCGTACCGTTTCGACGCGAACCGTTTCGAACCGTACCGTTTCGACCCGTACCGTATCGAACCGAACCGTTTCGACGCGAACCGTTTCGAGCCGAACCGTTTCGACCCGTACCGTTTCGAACCCGAACCGTTTCGACCCGAACCGTTTCGACGCGAAGCGTTTCGACCCGTACCGTTTCGACCCGTACCGTTTCGAACCGAACCGTTTCGACGCGAACCGTTTCGAACCGAACCGTTTCGACCCGTACCGTATCGAACCGAACCGTTTCGACGCGAACCGTTTCGAACCCGAACCGTTTCGACCCGTACCGTTTCGAACCCGAACCGTTTCGAGCCGAACCGTTTCGACGCGAAGCGTTTCGACCCATACCGTTTCGACCCGTACCGTTTCGAACCGTACCGTTTCGACGCGAACCGTTTCGAACCGAACCGTTTCGACGCGAACCGTTTCGAACCCGAACCGTTTCGAACCGTACCGTTTCGAACCCGAACCGTTTCGAGCCGAACCGTTTCGAACCGTACCGTTTCGACGCGAACCGTTTCGAACCGAACCGTTTCGACCCGTACCGTATCGAACCGAACCGTTTCGACGCGAACCGTTTCGAACCCGAACCGTTTCGAACCGTACCGTTTCGAACCCGAACCGTTTCGACCCGTACCGTTTCGAACCCGAACCGTTTCGAGCCGAACCGTTTCGAACCGTACCGTTTCGACGCGAACCGTTTCGAACCGAACCGTTTCGACCCGTACCGTATCGAACCGAACCGTTTCGACGCGAACCGTTTCGAACCCGAACCGTTTCGAACCGTACCGTTTCGAACCCGAACCGTTTCGAGCCGAACCGTTTCGACGCGAACCCTTTCGAACTGAACCGTTTCGACGCGAACCGTTTCGAACCGAACCGTTTCGACCCGTACCGTATCGAACCGAACCGTTTCGACCCGTACCGTACCGAACCGTTTCGACGCGAACCGCTTAGAATTATTTGGATTTTTTAGAATTTTTATGGTTTTTTAGAATTTTTTTGATTTTTATATTTTTTTGAATTTTTTAGATTTTTTATGATTTTTTAGAATTTTTATGATTTTTTAGAATTTTTAGATTTTTTTGAATTTTTTAGATTTTTTAGAATTTTTTAGAATTTTTAGAATTTTTTGGAATTTTTTTGATTTTTTGGAATTTTTTTGATTTTTTAGAATTGGATCAAAATGGCAACTGAAAAGGTTTAAATTGAAAAGAGTAACTGGGTTTTTGGATGGAGTTAGACAAAGTGATCAAAATGGCAACAAATGTAAAAGTCAGGGACCCAGGGGGGAAAATAAAACTATTTGGATCAAAATGGCAAATTTGGACAAAACTCAGGGACTAAAATGGCAATTTACTCTAAAATAAATGAAAATCAATCGTATACTAACCATGTAGAAAATCTGGAGCCAATTGTTAAAATACAAGGAACACATAATAGTATTGAAAAACAGCTAACATAAACTTCATAATGGTATTAGAACTCCCAAGGTTTCTATGTTTCGAAATTATAATAGTATTAAAAAAATGTGTACTCCACATATCTTAACTTTTATCTAGGGGTGCAAATGAGCTGAGCCGAGCTCGAGCTCGATTAACTTATGAGAGCTTGGGCTTGAGTTCGGCTTGATTCGAGCTTTGTTTTCAAAACTCGAGCTTTGCTCGTTTATATTTTCTCAAGCTCGTGCTCGGCTCGTTTATTATCTATTAATTAGTATATTAAATAAAAATAAAATAAATAATAGACTTTTTAGGTTCGCGAGCTCGATAAGTGATGCTTGTGCTCGGACTTGTTTACTAAATAAGCTTATTTTTAGGTTCGATGTCGGCTTATAAACAAGTTTAAATAAGCTCGGCTCGTTTACCCTAAGGCTCAACAAGCCTAACGAGCCTCACATGCGAGGCTCGAGCTCGGGCTCGATAAACAAAAGAGCTTTGTTTTAGGCTCAAGCTTGGCTCGGGCATGATAAGGCTCGGCTCGTTTTGAACTTTTTCTCGAGCCAATCTCGAGTAGATCGCGAGCCGCTCGGCTCATTTACACCCCAACTTTTATCAATGTATATTCAGATATCCCTTTATTATAAGAAAATCTTAATTAACTAAAGTGAAATTGATGACACTAAACCACTAACACAAACTTCGTATTGGTATTAACTATGTACTTTCTTTAACTTAGCTCTAGAGTATTCATATATAGTGTTTGGGGATTAGGATCAAATACAAAGGATCCTAATTGTAAGAAGTGTAAGAAAGATTTATAAAGTGACAAATGTCCAATAACCTAAAAAAAACCCACTACACACAAAAAAAAAAAAAAAACTTAAACATCCACCACCACCGAAAACCTAAACCCCCACCCCCCCCCCCCCCCCACCCCCATCACCCACCCCAAAAATATATATATATATAGGGCAAGGATAAATCAAAAACCCACTCCAGTTGACTAAACCTTGAAAACCCAATAACAACCGTTGATTAAACAAGATGAATGGTTGTGATCCATTTGCAGTAAAAGTAATCTCACTTTTACTAAAATTATAACTACAAGTACAGAAAAGGGTATTTTCGGTATGAGGACAAAATTTAATTCTTTTGAAAAAGTGTAATTAATGATGACTATCCTTGTTATCAGTTCCCTATACTCTAATAAAGTCAACAAGATCTCAGAGATCATACTCTCACTCTTTTACAAATTATCATATTGTTACTCTCTTCTAAAAAAACACCATACCCTTTCTCTCTCTCTCTCTCAAAAATTAAAAGACTCATATCTCTAACATCCTCTCCAAGAACAACAAAAAGTTACACCAAGTGAGGAAATCTACCGTAATAAAATATATAAACTGAAGAAAAGCTTCTAGTTCTTCCACTTAATCGGCTTGTTACACTAAAAGGAAAGTGTCTCTTCCATTTACGAATATACTCATGTACTTGTTACACTGTTAGTGTTTGTTTCTTAAAAACCCATGAAAAAAAAGTTTGATTTCTGTAGTGGCGTTTCTTTATGTGTTTGTTTCTTTAAAAACCATGAAAAAAATGTTAGATTTGGGTAGAAAAAAAAGTGTTTTTGTGAAATTTTTATGGCTTTTGTTTAGCATTAATTGAGGGTTTTGTTATAACACGGATTAATATCAAAAAAGGGTTTTCACATCTAGCTTATAAGTGCAAAAGAGTCGTTTTGATGATTTGAAAAGGGGATTTTATCATACTACTAAAAATGGGGTTTCTATGGATTGTTTGGTTGTTGTTAAAGTTCAACACATGTTTTTTTAAGTGTTACAAAAAAACTCAAGTGAATTGAGTTTTTTTTTAGGATTATGATTATAGATGGTGATTTGGGTATTAATTATTGCTGTTCGATCTTTTGGTTTTATACAGTTTTATTCAGTTGATTGGAATTTTTTCCTTTAATCAGTTAAGTTAGGGTTTTTACTTTCTTTCGAATAATCTCAAAATTGTTAGTTTTGAATAATGTGAACAAGTTCTTGGAAACAGTATCGGATTCTCTTGCATTCAATATCAATGACAAGAAATCTTTTGACCCTCTTTGTTCCTCTTTACTTTCTTTTGAATAATCTCACTTCTTAATTGCTTGGATACAACAGTTTTTTAGGTGAATACATGATCAAAAATTGTTCTATTGGGAAGAAAAGATTACATTTATGTTGACATTTAATTTAAAATTGTTCTATTGGGAAGAAAATATTACATTTATGTTGACAATTAAGTTAGAACCCCTTTTTCACAAACAAAAACGGGTTTCTAAAAAAATAGAAAATAAAATAAAAAAGAAACTAATTGGTATGTAACATTAAATTGTTAGATGGTTTGTTACATTTATGTTTGACAATTTATTTTGTAACAGTGTTGGAAGGCAGTGAATCGGACACACCAGCAAAGGATTTGAAAGAAAAGAAAAAAATATTTTTGTAACTTAAGTATTTTGTTTTTTAGGGAACAAGTGTGTTGTATGCGTTGTTAGGTTATATAATAATGTTGCACCTTAACATTTGTGGGAGCAAAATTTTGTAACTTAAGTATTTTATTCATAAAGTTGTTTTACGATACTTTTTTTTTAATTTATCGGTGTTTGGGTCACCGGTGTTGTATATAACAAATAAATGTAAAAGCATTAGGTGAAAAACTGGATATACACGTTGAATAAGGTTACATTATATGTTACTTTATATGTACCATCTTATTAAGGTTACATTCTACAAATGAGCAATAAATATTACATTATATGTAACATTTTACAAAAAAAAAAAAAAAAATGTAACCAATGAGGAAAAATGTTACTTTATATGTATCATCTTATTAAGGTTACATTCTATAAAATGAGCAATAAGTATTACACTATTGCCGTACATGTGCCAAAATACAAAATATATACGTATAAATAGATGTATGAAATTGCAATACATGTTGTTTTGGATAAGATAAGCTTGTTTTAATGGAGCATGGGATAAGTATGTTATTGGTATTTAAAAAGAAACGTTGGAATCTCTCACTTACAATGATGCCTTTGCTTTGGGTGAATTATTTTTCTATATACTAATTTTCTTAATTAATATACAACGTTGTCATGAAAAAAAAATATTCAAGCAACCATCAACAAAAGCACATGATCAAACACACATAGAGCAAAAATGTACAAAAATCTCAGTGAAAAAAAAATGTAACACGGATACAGCAAAAATGTACAAAAATCTGAGGCAAAAATAAAATGTAACATGGTAAAAACAAAACCAAAAAATCCATAACATATAAAATTCTCAGATTCAACACATCAAAAGTCTACATAAATCTCAGGGAAAAAAATGTAACATGTTAAAAACAAAACCAAAAAATCCATAACATAGAAAATTCTCATATTCAACCAAACATCAACAAGTACATACTACCGAAAATGTCATTAACATACTAACAAGGATAATCCAACTAAGTACCACCTATTTCTTAATCACAACAAACAATGCTAACAAGTAAGCTGCCAATCACTAACGCTAATATCAGTAACCATATAACCCTCTTCTTCTTCCGAATTTCTTGCTCACGGGTAAACAGTTCAACTTGCAGGTTGTTGATGTTCCTCAAAAGACCTGGTATGATCCTAGTTAACTCTGAAACTGATTATCATTTTGTAACATAAAAAAATGTAACAACACACTTATTTTTACAAGAATCTAAAAAAGTGTAACAATGCACTTTATTTTATGTAAACGTACATTATTTATGTGACACGGAAAAATGTAACATGCATTTTTTCTTGAACAAATTTAACACAAAAAATTGATAAAACAAGAAATTAAAAACATTCATCTTCTTGAACAAAAAAAAAAAACAAAATACCCAGAAAAAAGTTGTATGTAACAACACACTTTATTTTTACATTAATCTAAAAAAGTGTAACAATTCACTTTATTTTATGTAAACGTACCTTATTTATGTGACACGGAAAAATATAAAATGCATTTTTTCTTGAACAAATTTTACACAAAAAATTGATAAATCAAGAAATTAAAAACATTCATCTTCTTGAACAAAAAAAAAAAAAAAAAAAAAAAAACATATCCAGAAAAAAGTTGGAGCATCTGGATGATGATCTTTTGAACTAGATCATCTTTTGGATTCAGATCACTTTTAGATCTGGATGAAAGATCTTTAAGAACTGGAAATGAATTAGAAGATAAAGATATAAAGAGAGAGAGAGAGAGAGGGAAAAGTCATAAATAACACATTTTTACACATTTCATACCTTAAATGCCTGATTCAACTAAAAACACTTACAAAAAATGTGTAATTTTAGATAAAAAAAACATAAAGAGAATTTAAAAAAAGTAACAAGATTCATATCTGATTCATCGTCATCTTCGTATCTTATTCATCATCATCATCTTCATATTCATATTCATGTGCGATTTTCTTCAAGCTGAATCTGGATCTTGTGAAGAGAGAGAGAGAGAGAGAAAGACATCGTGGATCTGGATCTTCAACTCTGATTCTTTGTTGCAGAAATTGTTTTCCAAAAAAAATGTGGAAGGTGTGTTGAAGAAGAGAGATCTAGTTAATAGAGAAAGAAAGAATGGTGTATTGAAGAAGAAATATATTCAAATAAAAGCTTGGATCATATGTTTAAAGAAATAAGGACAAAATGCATTAAATGGATATGGATACATGCAAAAGAGACTTTTGCAGTAAGCCAATGGTTCCAAACGCAAAAAATAAGAGAGAGAAAGTGAATTGAAAGTGATGTCTGCCATGTCTTGTCTAATACACTTCACACTTCTCTCCTAACAAAAAGTATGTCAGCCAGGGAAATTACATATATGCCCTCAACACCCTTTTCAATACTTGAGACGTGGCACACTGGTGTCCATCTAATGGGTTTTCAGGGTTTAGTCAACTGGAGTGGGTTTTCTCCTTATAATTAGCCTATATATATATATAGATTTTTTTAGGTTTTTGAGGGGTGGGGGGTAGGGATGAGATCGGTACGATACCGGTACCATACCAGTACCGATACCGTAAATACCGTTACCGAAATTGAGGAAATGCCGTACCGTATTTATAGATTCGGTACCGGTACGGTACCGGTATCGGTACCGGTATTTCGGTACTTTACCATATTGGTACCGCTTTGGTGTCATCCATTGTTTTACCTAAAAAAAATTCATGTGCAACACATCCATCCATTATTAACTGAACTAGAGTAATATATAGAGGAATGTAAACAAATGGTAAACATATTAAGTAGTCAAAAAAATCTAAAGGTAAACATCCATGGGTTCGACTTTTAACATCCAAATTCCAACATGTCTAAAAAATCATCATAATTGATTAAAAATAACCAAACAAAAGAAATTTGATATTGGTTTTTGTAAAACAATGTTCAAGAAAATATAACTTCATAGTAGGATCTAAGATAATAGCAAAATACATAAGGTCATTATTAAATTCGGTATTAATACCGGTATTTACCGAAAAATACCGGTACCGATACCGTTTTTTACCGATACCGAATTTCGAAAAATCTATTACCGATACCGGTACCGTTTATGATCGGTACGGTACGACATCGGTACGGTACCGGTATTTCGGTAAAAAATCTCATCCCTAGTGGGGGGTTAGGTTTTTTTGGTGAGGTATAGTTTTTTTTTTTTTTTGGCGGTGTGGGGGTGGGGGGGGGGGGGGTTAGGTTTTTGGGTGGTCATGGGGTGGGGTGGGTGTTTAGGTTTTGGGAGGTGATGTAGTGGGTTTAATTTTAGGTTATTGGACACTTGTCACTCTATAAATCCTTCTTACACTTCTTACAATTAGAAGCCTTTTTAGAATAACTTGACCCTAGTGTTTGGAATTAACAATCCAAGATGTTTATATAATCTTTTGGTTGACGCTATAATTTTTTCAAAATAATATATGATTTTAATGTAGTCTTCACAACTGATGCTTATTCATATTTATGGATTTTCGATGACGATGGTAGACTACAATTGTGTTATTAAATATGTATTTTACATCAACAGATATACAAGAAAAAAGGTCATAAGTCGATGAAAATAAAGACATTCTTAAAAGGGAAAATTACGAAATTGTTGGTTGACCAAGAGGGTTTTCAATTTTGTCACTCTCCTGCGTCCTTGGAAGGACCACTCAGCACGGGAAGAGTCCGCATGTTATGTTGATGCGTCCATGTCCCTAGAGCTGACACGTGTCCGACAGACCACTCTCGTGCGTCGGCGGACCACTGCCGTGCGTTGGCAGACCACTCCCATTTTGGCTGACTCTTCCGACAGACTGACGGACCACTCCCGTGCGTCGGCGGACCACTCCCATTTTGGCTGACTCTTCGGACAGACCTACAGACTACTCCCGTGCTGCATCCTTGGAAGGACCACTCAGCACGGGAAGAGTCCGCATGTTATGTTGATGCGTCCATGTCCCTAGAGCTGACACGTGTCCGACAGACCACTCTCGTGCGTCGGCGGACCACTGCCGTGCGTTGGCAGACCACTCCCATTTTGGCTGACTCTTCCGACAGACTGACGGACCACTCCCGTGCGTCGGCGGACCACTCCCATTTTGGCTGACTCTTCGGACAGACCTACAGACTACTCCCGTGCGTCGCGGACCACTCAAGTGCTCAAAGGTCCTTCCAAAGAGGCATGAGAGTGACAAAATTAAAAAAGCATGTTGGTCAAAAGACAATTTCTTAATTTTCCCTTCTTAAAACTTTTGCATACCACAAGGACGGAGGACCTTTATACTATAATAATAGATTAGTTGTATTGTATATTTCTATGTACTAAATGTATATGTTTTCACGTAAGTACAAAGTAAATATATAATTACTTTAAACACAATGAAATCATTTTATATCAGCATTTTCAATTCTAATCACACTTTAATCAAAGAATACATTTTTACCCTTTGATAGTTGCTGACAAACAATTCTATTGATAACATCTAAAGAATTTTTGAAGATCAAAACAAACTAGACTCATCATAATTATTAACAGTAACAGAAAAATTGATCTAATTACTTATAGGCTATCTTAATTTAATATAAAGTAAACTATGTATTTCTTAAAATATGTATTTAAAATATATAAAACAAGATGGTGCTTTTCATACTCCAAAAAGTTAAAGAAACTATTAAAATTAAAATATATATAAAAAGGAATCAAGACCAAATATTATATATATGCAAACCTACTTGACTTTGTTTAAAGAGCTTTTTACCAATCTTTATATTCATCTTCCCATCATCCACTTTCTCATATCATCTTCTTCTTCTTCTTCCCTTTCTTTCATATGCAGCTCAAAGGAGAATTAATTAAGTGTGTTTTGAGGGATGTGTGATAATCATAACTCATGATTGCAACTTAAGTAGACATCCAAAGGGATCGCATTGATCCCAAATTACATGTAAGACTCGGGATCATGCTATCCTTTTGGATTCCTCCTTTAGTAGCTTCGAACTTGCCAACAACAATCGTCGATCACACATAAAAATGGCTTCTGATATGTATACTTTGGTTTGCTTAAGTCATGAGTTAATGACCAGATTCATCAAATACATGTAAGTTTAGTCTCGATCTTGTATGAAGTGTTTCAAGTGTTTGCCATCCAAATTCTTTGAGTGAATGATCAAAGATGGATGAAACAATTTGTGTATGATAAAAATTAATTATAACTTTCTTAATTGTAATCAAGCAGCATGACTATATAAGCAGTTTGGAAATTTGGGTATTTTCAATCTTGAAATTTCATACGAAATTTAATCTACTCAAAATTTGATAACTTTAGAAGATGAAAGTTTAGATGCGTATGCACCGCACCGCACCGCACAAGGCAGACATAATAATGCCATTTTCTTGTGTTTTTTATTTTAATGTTTAACTGTTTATGTTTTTTTTTTTTTTTTGAATGTTTATGTTTTTTACTTTTTTAATTTGAATAGTGTATTATGAATTTGTAGCACATATCTGTAGTTAGTTTTATTATTATTACTGGTGGATATTTACATCATATAAATTAATAACAAATGGAGGCATTAGGTGTTGTACCTTATGTTTGGGAGTTTTTAAAAAAAATGTTAATATTTCACTTTAAACCCAAAAGTACTTGATATTGCAAGTTTAACCCAAAGTTTTTTGTTTTTCCTTTTTAACCTCACAACTTTTTTACTTTTAACTTTGATCCCCTATGTTTTTCATATTTTGCAAAATTTTTCGTTTTACCTTTGGTTCTAAATTTTGTGAGTTAACACGGCACAATTTGTGTGTGGATCAACGATTTTATGTTTTGTTATACGCTTCGTTCTAAATTTTGCGAGTGAACATGGCGTAACGTACGTGTGTGGTTCAGTGTATTTACGCCGTCTATTTTTTCCCGTTTAATAAGTTCGTCACACCGCGCGAGTCCTAAATCGAGTTAGTTATTATTTTCTATGTTTTATATGTTGGTCTAATTTCTCCACATAAAAAAGCCACAACTTCAATGTTGGTGGTCGTTGGCTATAATGTGGCGTTGGTGCTATTTGTCACGGTCTTATGCCCCCGCCGCAACGCAGGGGCTTAACACGATAGGTTATTTATATGGATACAAGTCATGTAACGTAGTAATTATGATACCATTAATTGTATTGAGCTTATTTGGTGAATTACTTATTTGTATAAGATAGTTATACTGACTTAACCGACAAAAACGTCTTTAACACATTGTAAATGTGAATCTGATCAACAGCGTATCAATTTCGTTGGTCGCGGCGCAACGCACGCGGGTCAATGTTCTAGTTCAATTACAATATGCATCCTTTTCTATAACGTATTTATAGGTTTAGTCAGGGGCGGATGTATAGTGTTGTTAGGTGTAGCACGGGCTACGGCTCAACCCCGTCTTCGTAGTGTAATTTTTTTAGTATTTTTTTCGGTTTTATACGAAGGATACCCTTGAATAAATACGAGGACACCCCTAAAAAAATAGGATACATGAGTTTATTAAAAACCATAATTTTTTTAAGCCCAAACATTTTATAACCCCACACTTATATAATTAATTAGCCCAAATGATAAACTTAGTCCAAATTAAGAATAGTTTAATTGAAAGGAGGCCCATTTGATATACTTAACCCAAGCCCCAAAGTCCAAACCAATAAAATATCCATTTTTTGATTAAGGGTGACAATCGATTGGGCCCGTAATATTTGAACAGTGGTCGAAAAAGAAAATTTTGATAAAGTTAAAGACGACGATGTGATGGAACGATTTCAATCTATGAAAACAAGAAGAGGACAAACACATTAGGGTGCACGGGGCACCTTCGGTGACCCCATGCGGGGAGTGTGCTCACCGTGCGGGTACATCGCCACCAACACATTTTTACCGCTCGGTGATGGCTTGGCTCGGTGAGTGGTCACCGATTGAGAGAGAGGAGAGAGAGAATGGGTGATTGGTTGTCACATGGGTCCACCCTTTTTTCCACCAATTATATTTTTTCTTCTTTTTTTATAAAAAAATAATTGTGTGAGTGGAGTGATGCCAACGTTTGCGTGCAAAATGGGGACTTAAGAGGGGGAGTTGACGTGGCGCGTGCTGATTGGCCGTGCGTAAGAGAGGGGACTCCCCTAAGAGAGGAGTGCCCCTCTCACCCTTAGATATTTGTTTTACTTTATTTATTTTCGTTTTTAGTTATTGTATGATTGGACATTAATTTTATTTTTTGGACACTCCTAAATTAATGGGCTAGTTTCGCCACTGGATTTAGTCATCACTATATATCTTTGTTTAAATCATTTTCCGACTCCTTAAATCATAAGAAAATAATCATCCGTAAATTTTACAATTTCCGTCCCCTTTACCCAAAAATCAGCCGTAAGATAAGAAAATTAATTACAATGAAATAGTGTTTAGACGTGTTTATAACGCGACGAGTGTACTCTACCTTGATTGGTGTTAAAAATGACATGGTAAGTGTTAGGGGTGGATTTCTAAATGATCAGTGATCCTCAATCGCTGTTGGGCTTGGTGATCCTTACTTCTGTTTGAATTGGTGATCCTCAGAAGTATTTCAGGATCAGGATCATGGATCATCATAAGGATCCTTGTACTAACGGTTGTCTACTTTGAATTCGAAATTGTTTTGCCGGAGTATCAACTTGGACTTGGTCTTGGCAATATTCCTGGAGCATATTCTATGTTTATTCCGCACGTGCTTGGCCAAAAGTGGACGTTATGGAGTCGTGGAGGACTTGCACCATTTGCGGAATGTTAGTTAGTGTAGATATTTTCCATTTTTAAAGGGGTAGCGAACTAATTAGAAAACACTTGGCTATTTTTGGCTATACACACACTCTCACAACTGCTCTCACCAGCTCTCGTTAATTTACTTGGCGATTACACACTTTTTTACACAATACACTATAGTGATCCTTGTACTTAGCTCGCTATCATCCGAAGTTGTAATACATTTCTTGTTTAATTTGAGTTGGTGATCGGTAGTTTCCATCACCCGAGGTTTTTTATGCCGGAGATCATTCATTGATCAAGGGCTTTTTCCTCGTATAAATCTTCGTGTCACTTGTTCATTACATTTCAGAGTGATCCTTATTGTTGTTCATCAATTCAAGCATCATACCTCACAACAGAAAGTTTGGTTGCATAATCATTGCTTGATTTTTGACCAAAACAGTTTGGCGCCCACCGTAGGGCAATTGGTGCTTCATTCCTAGAAAGATTCGTATTTTCATGCTCATTTCGGTTCGTTACAACCAAGCAGATGGCTTCCTCAGCGAAGAATACTTCAAGTTTGATGCCCTCATTCAGTTCTTCACAAGGCGTTCTTCCCTTGCCTCCACCACCTTCTGGATCCCAGAAGAATGCTGAGAATGCTGCGAAGAAACAAACCCCCATTTTCCAAAAACCACCAACTTCTTCTGTTTCAACTAATCCTACTACTAATGATCTTTATGCTCTGATTTTGCAGATGAGGAATCATGCACAAGAGCAGGACAAAACCAATGAAAGGATCCTCCGGGAGATCGAGGAGATAAAAAAACAGAAGAAATCAGTGGAGGATCACTCCCCTCTGATGCCAAGATCGCTAAACTTTGACACTCCAGTCATAACTTCCCAACACTCAGCGGTTCCGGACGTGCAATACTTGGGTGAATTACCAGGAAGGCGTTATGGAACAGCAACTATGAGTCAAGCGTTTGGTTCTCACTTCCAGCCTCAAGGATCCTCTTCTCAGCATCAGGGATACTTCACGTCAGGAGGATATTCGGGAATGCATGCAGTACAGGGATCCTCCCAGGTCCAAGGATCCTCCCAGGTCCAAGGATCCTCCCAGATCCAAGGATCCTCCCTTGTCCCAGGATCCTCTATGGTCCCAGGATCCTCTCTGATCCCAGGATCCTTTCAGGTTCAAAGATCATCTCAACTTCAAGGATCCAACGTCCTTCAGGATCAAGGATTCTTGAGAAGTATGCAGCCTCAGAGCTCGGACGTTCATCAAGGAGACTTCATACCAATGCAGACCATTGCTCCCTCTGGTCCTTCAATCATACAAGAGTCTCGACAATATGGATTCACATCCGCAATTCCAAACACGAATCCTGTGGGAGGTAACATTTTTAATAATTCATATAACACTAACCATGGCTTAATGCAGGATACAGGTATTAATCAGGCTATGGCTAGAGAGCTACAGAAGCTCAAGGATATGATATCCAGTGTACCGGGAGTGGTTAAACCCATTCCTGAAATTGCAGATGGTAGCCATAGGATATCTCGTTTTGCACCACCCTTGTGTGATGCTGAGATACCTAAAAGATTCCAGATACCATCTATGAAGCTGTATGATGGTTCAACGGATCCAGAGGAACATGTAGCTCAGTACAGGGAGAGGATGGAGATCAATCCAATTCCTGAAAGGTTAAAAGAAGCATGTCTATGCAAGGGATTTGGATCCACACTCACAGGATCTGCTCTTAAATCGCTGCTAAGTCTTCCCCCTTACTCTATTACTTCATTTGCTAATCTAGTTAATTTGTTCAATAGTCAATTCTCTTGTAGTAGAAAGTTTGAACGATTAACTAGTGATCTATATAGGGTAACACAAGGCCAAAATGAATCACTTAGAGATTATATCACTAAGTTTAGTAAAGAATCCTTAGATATTCCTAATTTGGATATTGTTACGGTTGTAGAAGCCTTTAAAATGGGATTGCTTAGGGATTCATTATTCTATGATGATCTTGTTATGACACCTTGCAGGAATCTTGATGAAGTAAGAACCAGGGCCCTTAGGTTCATCCACCTAGAGGATGACAAAAGGATCCAGGATAGAGTGACAGGATCCTCAAAACAGGATAAACAAGGATCCTACTTCAGGAACAACAAATCCAAGTCCTACAACAGATCTGATAACCAGAATGTGCATGCAGTGGAACAAGAAGAGGATGATGAGGATTATCCTCCTATTTCTGAATACTGTTTTTCGGTTGATAACAATGAACTAATCCTTGCAATGCAGAATCTAGGTGAGAAAGTTAGGTGGCCAAGGAAGAGTGATAAACCAGCTGCTACAAAGGATAAGTCCAAGTGGTGTGCATATCATGAGGATTTTGGGCATCTCACTGAAGAGTGTATTGCACTGAGAAAGGAAATTGGTTACTTGTTGAGCAAGGGGCATTTGAAGGAACTCTTGGGACGGAAGAAATCAAGGATCCAGGATCCTGAAAGGATCCCAGAAAGGGCTCCTGCTCCTCCAGCAGATGCACAAGTCATAAATTTCATATCCGGTGGATCGGATATCTGTGGTACCTCCTTTTCAGCAGCAAAAAGACATGCTAAGGAAACCAAGATGGATAACGGAGACAGACCCGTCCGGACCTCCGTTGTCACCCAGGATAAAGTCATAACCTTTGATGAGGATGATCGTGTTGACGTCCAGGATCCTCATCATGATGGTCTTGTAATTACATTATTTATTTCTAACCACTTTGTTCGCAGGATCCTTATAGATGGAGGAAGCTCTGTGAACATCATTCAGCTTGATGTTCTCAAGAAGATGAATATCCCAGAGTCTGATATTATCCCAAGATCCTCAGTACTTGTGGGATTCAGTGGAGAAACTAAGAATACATTGGGGGACATCAAACTCCCAATCTATATTGAAGGATTGCATTCTTATCAAAAGTTTTGTGTTATAGATTGCTTATCATGTTGTAATGTTATCCTTGGCAGGCCATGGATACATGACACGAAGGCAGTCCCATCCACCTATCATCAATGTGTAAAGCTTCCAAGTCCTTGGGTAGTGGTGAAAATTGAGAGTGATCAACAGGAGGCTAAAAATTGCTATACCTCATCAATGAAGCCAGCCTCAAGACCAAGGGAGCAATAGCAATTAAAATATCCTTCAAGAGATGTCTTGGAGGCAAGAGAACAGGATTTGAAAGAAATCCTCATGGATCCTGATGATCCTGAATCCAGGATCTTCATAGGATCAGGGATCCTTAGCGATATTGAACAGGAGCTAGTATCCTTCCTCAAAAGAAGGAAAACCACCTTTGCCAGGAAACATGAGGATATGACAGGTATATCTAAAGATATAATTACTCATAAACTTGGCATTGACAGGTCATTCAAGCCAATTCATCAAAAGAGGAGGAAGTTTGCACCTGAAAGGAATGCTATTATCCAGGAAGAGGTAGATAAGCTACTTCGGGCAGGTATGATAAGAGAGGTTAAGTATCCAAGATGGTTAGCCAATGTGGTTGTTGTTCAAAAGAAAAATGGAAATTGGAGGGTATGTGTCGATTTTACAGATTTAAACAAGGCATGTCCCAAGGATCCTTTCCCATTACCCCACACTGACTCCATAGTGGATGCTACCGCGGGTCATGAGTTGTTGACTTTTATGGATGCTTCATCTGGATTTCAACAAATTCAGATGGAACCATCTGATCAAGAGGATACAGCCTTTATGACCCCAACTGGTATATACTGTTATATTGCTATGCCATTTGGATTAAGGAATGCAGGTGCTACTTATCAAAGGCTAGTCAATATGATGTTCAAGGAACAAATTGGACACACTATGGAAGTCTATATTGATGACATGGTGGTTAAGTCCAAGAAGGCTGAGGATCACCTTAAAGACTTGGAGGAAGCATTCAATATCCTTGATAAATATAATATGAAACTTAATCCTTCCAAGTGTCATTTTGGTGTGAAGGCAGGTAAATTCTTAGGATATATGGTAACAAAGAGGGGCATTGAAGCAAGTCCAGAACAAATTAAGGCTATTGTGAATATCAAATATCCTGCCAATGCTAAGGATGTGCAAAGATTGACGGGCAGGATCGCAGCCTTGAACAGATTCATATCCAAATCCTCAGAAAAGTGTAAGGAATTCTATGATATCTTGAGGAAGAACAGGAAATTTGAATGGACTGAGAAGCATGAAGGTGCCCTCAGAGCTCTTAAAGATTACCTATCCCCAGCCCCAGCCTTGATGAAACCAGAAAAATGAGATGTGTTATCCTTATACTTGGCGGTATCCTCAAAAGCAGTAAGTGCGGTCCTTGTTAAGGATCACCAAGGTACACAACATCCTGTTTATTATGTAAGTAAGAGCTTACTTGATGCTGAATCCAGGTATTCACATTTAGAAAAACTTATCCTTGCATTAATTATGGCATCTACTAAATTAAGACATTATTTCGAGACTCATGCCATTATTGTTAAGACTAATTTTCCAATTAAGAACGTCCTCAGGAAACCTGAAATGTCAGGAAGGATGGCTAAGTGGACAGTGAAGCTTAGTGCATACGATATACGATATGAACCAAGGACTGCCATCAAATCCCAAGCCTTAGCTGACTTTGTGGCAGATTTTAGTAGTGACTTGCAAAAGGAAGCTGAGTTAGAAGTCCAACAGCTTGAAGAAACTAAGGATCCTTGGATACTCTTCACTGATGGAGCCTCTAATGTAAAGGGAACATGGCTTGGAATACTACTAAAATCGCCACAGAGGGACATAATACCCCACTCCTTAGCTTTTGAATTTCAAACTACCAACAATGAGGCTGAGTATGAAGCCTTGATAGCTGGTTTGCAAATTGCAAAGCATATGAGGATCAGGTATCTTGAGGTACATGTAGATTCTTTACTGATCACTAATCACTTTAATGGATCCTATGCTGTTAAAGGTGAAAAGCTAATCAAATATTTGGAGATAGTCAAAGAATTGGCACTCTCTTTTGAATCCTTTAGTTTGACACAGGTACCAAGGGAAGAGAATGCAGAAGCTGATGCATTAGCCAATCTAGGATCATCTTTGAAGATTCCCGAGGATATCAAGATCCCTATTATCCATATCCTGACCCCTGCTATCGAGGATCATGTAGCTATGGAGATAGGAGAAGATTCTGCAGTCATTCCTAGTGATGATACTCAATCTCATTCAGGATCATGGATCCTCCCAATCATGAGATACATACAACATGGGGAGATCCCTACAGGAGAAAACCCTAGGGCTTTCAAAATTAAGGTATCTCAATTTACAATATTGAATAATATGTTGTATAAACGATCTCTTGCAGGGCCATATCTAAGATGCATTGAGGATCCTGAAATCCAAGAAGTCCTAAAGGATTTCCATGAAGGAGATTGTGGAAACCACACTGGGGGCAGGGCATTATTCTCGAGAATCCTGAGGACAGGATACTATTGGCCCACTATGAAGAAGGATGTTGTGGAGTATGCCAAGAAGTGTGATCCTTGTCAGAGGCATAGTAATATCCTTCACCAACCAGCAGAGCTCTTGCATCCTATATCCTCTTCCTGGCCATTCATGAGATGGGGAATGGATATAGTTGGAAAGCTTCCTAAGGCACCTGGTGGAAAAGTATTCATGCTTGCTATGACTGATTACTTCTCTAAGTGGATAGAGGCTGAAGCCTTTGCTCAAGTCAGAGAAAAGGAAGTTATATCCTTTATTAAAAGAAACATTATTACTAGATTTGGTATCCCTTCTGAGATTATTTGTGATAATGGATCCCAATTTATTGGGAATAGAACCACTAACTTTTGTGACAGTTGGGGGATTAAGATGATAACATCAACACCAGTCCACCCACAAGCTAATGGTCAGGCAGAATCATCCAACAAGATCATCATCAACAATTTGAAGAAGAAGCTTGGATCCACGAAAGGAAAATGGGCAGAAGAACTACCTTATGTGCTTTGGGCTGATAGGACAACTCCCAAGATGCTACAGGCCAAACTCCATTTTCTTTGGTATTTGGGGCAGAATCAGTGATCCCTACAGAGATGGTGGTTCCAACTGCAAGAACAAGCATTCGTGATCCTGAAGAAAATGCTGAAAACTTGGTTCAAGACCTGGATACTATAGAAGAAATCAGGGATTTGGCAAGGATAAGGATGGCTAGTTATCAACAAAGGATGGCTGGAGCCTACAACAAAAATGTCAGGATCAGGAAATTCCAAGTTGGTGATATGGTATTAAGGAAAGCATTTCAGAATACCACCAATCCTGCTGATGGAAAGTTGGCACCAAAATGGGAAGGCCCCTATTTGATTGAAGCTGAAGTAGGAAAGGGGGCATATCGATTGCTAACAATGGAAGGTGATTTGCTGCCAAGAGCTTGGAATGCTGTCCATTTGAAGAAGTATTTTATGTGACTAGGATCCATGATCCTCACTTGACAAGTATCCTTGAAGGATCCTCACAGAGTAGACGATCCTCATTTTGGTAACATTCTAATCTCAAACTATTTCATTCTTTTATTCTCTTATATAAGGATCCTGCATCCTTTATCCTCCTTTCACTTGATTATGAGTTTTGAAGGTTCAGGTATCCTTAACTAAGGATTGAGTATCCACAGAAGTATCCAGTTATTTGGGCTTGACCCCAGTTTGGGCTTGTCCCCAGTTTCGCCAGTAGCGCACGATGATCCTGGTATAGTTCATGGCAATGGGACCAGTACTCGCTTTAGGGGCTGACAATTTCATTGTGTTGGCTATATTCAGGATCCTACGTATAATGGTAGACGTACCATACATCCGTTCCTAAGGTTTCTAACGTTTTCACGTTAGCTAAGGTTTTGGCATTTTCATGTCACTAAGTTTGGATAGTCGCCAGTGAGGGCCATGCTCCAGTTTACATACGATCCTTTGGGCTTGTCCCCAGTTATCCTTTGGGCTTGTCCCCAGTATATTGGGCTTGTCCCCAGAATTGTTGGGCTTGTCCCCAGTTACTAACTTTCATCTTATATTGGCTTAGTCCCAAGTTATATCCTATTTCAGGTTTTTGAAGTTAAATGACCAAGGATCCTTGATCCTTACCTTCTACTAAGGTTTGTCTTTTGGGTTATCCTGATTATAAGTGTTAAAGGATAGGATTCTAACTTGGATTCTCAGGTATGATCCTTAACTATTTTGATTTTATTCATTATTTATTTGAATAACCCTTATCCTTTGACAACTGAACTTATGATCCTTAAACTATATTACTTTTCAGAACTTATCGATTATGGGATATGTGATCTTTGATCATATCCTAAATTTTTTGGGGATATTTCTTAAATTTTTTCTCTACTTGATAAGTTTAAACAAAATAAACATCACAACAGTTGGAAAGTAAAATATTAACAAGGATATCAACACGGGATATAGTCAAAAAGTTAAAGTTATTTTATTCACAAAAGATTAAACCCTTTAAGGTTGTTAAAATTGCCAACCCACGTTTCTACCAGCAAAACGTGGCCTGTCCACATGGGTTGGCAAAGGGTGTCCATTGTCTAAGGGTCTTGGTAGTGCAGGAATCAAAAGACGGCAGGATCACAATGGCTTCATCCCCCAAACAGAGGTTCCCTCCACCATTTGTAATCCTACCTATTGTTCAAAGGATCCATGATCCTTAGCCCTAATTACTATTGTTTGAGTACAACCCATCATTGTTCAACAAGAAAACATCATAACCAAAACAAACTATCAAATTAAAAAAATGGGCTCCGGCTACGTCTAGAAATGTCCTTCATCGCCCATTCATGCAGCCTACACCTTCGCTGCATCATCATCCCCTCCAGCTCCAGTATCCTTCGCATGATCCTTGCCACTGCCACTAGCCTCGATTGCCAGAACCTCATCAGCCTCATCCTCATCCTCCAACTCAGCCAGCCTGGCCTTCCAGCCTTCCACGTCCCAGTTGCTCCTATCAAAGGCAGGATCCTGAGCTTCTTAGGCCATCTGTAGCTTGGTCTTGTACATGGCAATGGCAGCGGAGACCTTGGCATCCTCTGTGATCTCGTGCTTCTCATAATCAACATTGATCAGGATTGCAGCTGTCTGAGTTTTGGCATCATTGAGATCCTTTTCAAGGGAGGCAATCTTGTGATCCTTGAGCACCGCCACCTTTTGGAGATCAGAGTATTTCTCATCAAGCTCCTCAACATTCCCAACATAGTCCTCGATCTCAGTAAATTTCTACAAAGAAGACAATGTAAAGATTAGATTCAGGTGATCCTCAAGTGGATAGGATAACTAAGCTGAGTCAGTGATCCTTACATCATTAAAGTACTCGAGGAATTGATGGCGGATCAGAGGCAAGCCTTGAAGGTTGTCAGCTTCAGAGGTTTTTCTTTTCTTTCCACCTCTTCCCTTTGAAGTGGTAGGCTTGGGGATAACAATGGAAGGACTAGCAGCAGATTTTTTCTTGGAGGATCGGACAGTGTCTAGATCGGTGACACTGAATTTGGAGGCAGACTTTGAAGATTTCCCAGCGCCTACACACCTGGAACAGATAAGTATCCTTGTCCTATTTCTATTTAACTATTTATTTAAACATTTAATTATAAAAAGAACAGGATACTTACTTGACATCGTGACAGAACCTGAGGATACCTCTTGAGAATCCTGGGTATTTGCTTTGAATGACCTTGTTGCAGGATCAAGTTTTCTGAAAGCAGCAAGTCTCTCCTTGGTGGCAGGTGAGGGTATAATATGTGAAACAGTGATAGCTGTACAAAAGAAACAGAAGCATGTTAGTAATCCTCATCAGAAACAAGCTTACTCAGTGATCCTTCTAAGGATCCTCTATCCTACCATGGGTGCTCCATTTCCTTGGCAGATCCTTTCCATCAGGAAGAGAATCCCTTTTGACAAAGAAGAATCTCCGTTTCCAATTAGTATCATTCTTAGTGGCTTTGAAGATGGGATGTTCTTCACCGGGTTTACGCTTGAATAGATATCGATGGGATCCAAATGTTGTAAGATCATACATCTCTGCCAACTCTGACATTCCTAGAGCAATTCCTTCTTGTTCAATGATCCTTTCGAGGGTATACAAGACCCTCCAGATCATTGGCATAGCTTGAATGTAGGAGATACCGGTGAGGGAGAAGAAAGACTGGGTGAATTCAAGGAAAGGATATGTGTATCCTATTATGAACGGTGTGACCGGGAAGGCTACCCAAGTTTCAGAAACATAATCACTTAGAACGGTGGGGTCAAATGGCTTGAAATCGGTGTTTGCTGGAAAACAATGGCGGATTCTATCTATTTGTGGATCAGTGAAACAACACCTTTCATTCGCCAAATCTTTGATGATCCCCTGGCTCTTAAGAGGGCTGTCCTTCTTGTGATCCTTAGCCGGTGAGGATCTTAGCATCATCTTGGTCATAGCAATAGAGAAGAAGATGAACAGAGAAAGAAAACGTAAAGGGATAAAAGGAAAAGAGATACCTGCTTGATCGTCGGATGAGAATTTAAAGGGAGTTTCTCTTGAATTTAAATGTGAAGTGATCTCTATCCGTAACTCCTATTTATAATGATGATTTTGCAGGATAGTCACCTCAGTGACGTCATGTTCGTAACGGCTAGTCCGATTACAACGGCTAGTTATCCATTGGTTGATTGCGGATAAGAACAAAATATTTTGGGGGCAATTGTTAGGGGTGGATTTCTAAATGATCAGTGATCCTCAATCGCTGTTGGGCTTGGTGATCCTTACTTCTGTTTGAATTGGTGATCCTCAGAAGTATTTCAGGATCAGGATCATGGATCATCATAAGGATCCTCGTACTAACGGTTGTCTACTTTGAATTCGAAATTGTTTTGCAGGAGTATCAACTTGGACTTGGTCTTGGCGATATTCCTGGAGCATATTCTATGTTTATTCCGCACGTGCTTGGCCAAAAGTGGACGTTATGGAGTCGTGGAGGACTTGCACCATTTGCGGAATGTTAGTTAGTGTAGATATTTTCCATTTTTAAAGGGGTAGCGAGCTAATTAGAAAACACTTGGCTATTTTTGGCTATACACACACTCTCACAACTGCTCTCACCAGCTCTCGTTAATTTACTTGGCGATTACACACTTTTTTACACAATACACTATAGTGATCCTTGTACTTAGCTCGCTATCATCCGAAGTTGTAATACATTTCTTGTTTAATTTGAGTTGGTGATCGGTAGTTTCCATCACCCGAGGTTTTTTATGCCGGAGATCATTCATTGGTCAAGGGTTTTTTCCTCGTATAAATCTTCGTGTCACTTGTTCGTTACATTTCAGAGTGATCCTTATTGTTGTTCATCAATTCAAGCATCATACCTCACAACAGAAAGTTTGGTTGCATAATCATTGCTTGATTTTTGACCAAAACAGTAAGTTAACATGTCTTTCAAACCATTCACTCCTTATGTTAAGGGGTGTTAAAACCTACATTGGTTAACATGTTAACATGAAAAAAAAGAATAAGAAATTAACTTTATTTATTATCAATGTTTATTTTAGCTAAGAAGTTAATGAAATATTATTATTATTATTATTATGTATTTTATTTAAATATATGATATTAAAATAATTAAAAAAATGGTGGGTAAGGTAGATTTAACAAGGTTAAACCATTTCCTTAGGATGTGGTGGGGTAAAAAAGGGGAAAAAACGGCCGATGTAACCCTTATATAAAGGGTTAATGTATACCTTATGACCTTAGATAAAAAAAAAAGTAAGAAATTAATGTTATTTATTATCAATGTTTATTTTAGCTAAGAAGTTAATGAAATGGTATTCTTATTATTATTATTATTTATTTATTTTATATTTAATATTAAAATAATTAAAAAATGGTGGCTGATGTACAGTTAACAAGGTTAAACCATTTCTTTTGATAAGGTGGAGCAAAAAGGGAAAAAAAAAACAGCTGTCATGACACTTAAATGGAGTTAAGAATAGTTAAGGTATAACTCATGGCCTAAGGCCATGCGTAATGGTCAATGGATATTATAGGGGCGTGAACGGGCTTGATAACGCCTCCAACATCTCCCTCAACGGCGTTGGCATGAAAAGGGCCGGGAGTTTCTAGTATAACGTCAAATTAGAAGAAGAAAAAATAGAAAATAATGACTTAAAGAACGTTAACCATTACACATTTTTAAAGTAACGTTATAATACTGATTTGTTAAAAAATGCCCATTAAAGGACATTAACTGTTAGGGATGGTCTAAAAGTGAAATTATAACACAAGTAATTATCAAAGCGTTTGGTAACTTTATTTATTCAGTCTCTTGTGATTATATTTTTATACAAATTAGTTTTTGAGTTAAACTTAACTTATTTTAAGATACAAAATGCATAAACATCTGTATTTTATATCTATGTTTATACTATCTGGATAAAGTAAATTAAAACTGGTGGATTAGGATCAAAGGATCCTAATTGTAAGAAGTGTAAAAAGGAATTATAAAGTGACAAGTGTCCAATAACCTAAAAAAACCCACTACAAAAAAAAAAAAAAAAAAAAAAACCCTTAAACATACACCACCACCAAAAACCTAACCCCCCCCCCCCCCCCCATCACCCACCCCAAAAAAAAAAAAAAAAAAAAAAAATTGCCGGGGGTGGGGGTTTAGGTTTTTGGGTGGTAGTGGGGGTGGGTGTTTAGGTTTTGGGTGGTGATGTAGTAGTGGGTTTAGTTTAGGTTATTGGACACTTGTCACTCTATAAATCCTTATTACACTTCTTACAATTAGAAGCATTTATAGAATAACTTAACCCTAAAACTGGTTACCTGTCCAACTTCTACATCTCACTTTGGTTTTTCTCACCCAAACTCATTTTTTTTTTTGGAAGATCTCACCCAAACTCCTGACCCGGAAATCTTGCACATTATTTAAGTTATTGGTTAATAACTTTCCTAAATTATTATAAATCTACATAATGATATATCATAAACATTGTGTGTTTAATTAAATCAAAATTTAAAGTTTAACAATTAATCTTGTCATGACTTACCCAATCAAAACAAATCAAATCAGTTTCACTGATATATGTACTCCAACATCTTATATGTCAAGACCTCAGGTTTCTTGTTTATGCAAAGTTCAACAGGAACACCAATTATGTATTTTTGGTTCTTGGTTGTTAAGCATCTCAAACCCATAGCTACTCTCTATTTAATATGTTAACATGACTTTCATATGTTACAGGTAGTGTTCCAACTGTTTTGATTTATCTTTCATACTCAACCCCCTTTTTTTTTCCTTTGAAACCATCGCTCCAGTTTGTCTCAAACTGTGCAATTATTCTTTTTTTTAATCACTTTATATATATATATATATATATATATATATATATATATATATATATATAGGGGACCGCTAGAATGAGAACCACCTCGAGTTATGAGAACCGCGAGAACCACACCGTACGGGGCGAGGTGGACGAAATTTTTTTTTTTCAAAAACGTAGATGCATGTATTATAAACACATTCGTAAAAAAAAAATAAAAAAAAATGCCGTGTGTGTAGTTTTTTACACCACAAGTTTGTGGTTTACGACTTCCGTAAATTTACGGAACTCGTAAACCACAAACTTGTGGTGTAAAAAACTACACGCACGACATTTTTTTAAAATTTTTTTTTTTACGAATGTGTTTATAATACATGCATCTACGTTTTTGAAAAAAAAATTTGGTCCACCTCGCCCCGGATCAAGTAGTTCTCGCGGTTCTCATAACTCGAGGTGGTTCTCATTCTAGCGGCCCCCTATATATATATATATATAGGGGGAGATTCATTTGAGAAGAAAATTAAATTGAGAAGAAAAAGAACAAATGGTACAATTGTAAAATATTAAATAGTTTTTCTCATCTCATTTATTATTATTTTTGACTAATTAATTAGTCATAAAGACTATCATCCTCCACATTAAAATTTTTGCCTAGACACATCAAAATTAATCCTACACGTTTTTGAATTTTATCCTACACATACTGAAATTTATCCTACACAACTCGTAATTCATCCTACACACCTCATAATTTATCCTACACTTTAAATTAATTTTTTTCTTATTTGAAAATATATATATTTTTTTTTGAAAATAAGTTACAAATTTAATTTAGTTAGCTATTAAAAAGGAATACTAACAATTAATGATCTATCTAATTTTACCAATATACCCTTACACCCATATTAAATATAAAAATTAAATGAATTAAAATGAAGCATTCTTATTGGTTGAAGTTTTTTCTTTTTTATTCTTACAAAAAATTTCTTCTCATTTGAACCCTCCACTATATATATATATATATATATATATATATATATATAGAGAGAGAGAGAGAGAGAGCCAGCTAGAGGCTGAAAACAGAAACTAAAGTGAAAAAGAAAAAGAAACAAACAACCCCAAAAAATCGGTTCACTTACAACAGATCAACAATAGCAAAAATGACCCACTTCTCCCATTTTGGCTGCGGAAGATTCGTTCTATTACTGATCCATAGGAACGCGTCTTCGATGATGAGCTCCACCGTCTTACGAGTCGAATTGAAACTTCTTTCAAAGGCCATTTGATTTCTAACATACCATGTCCTCCAGATTGTTGCTAAAGCCACAGTACATGCAGTGGCGAAGCTTGAGATTTCCGATCGCGGGTCGAAAACGTATATACCTAAAAAAAATATAAAACCGGGGGTCGAAAACGTATATACCTAAAAAAATCTATACGAAAATTACATACCGAGCACTACTGAGCGAAAAGTTCGGGGGTAGGGTGCCCCTCCCGGCCCCCACAAAGCTACACCCCTGTCCCCATGATAGACTCCAAAATGCTTTTGACCAAGCTCATATCCGTAGGAATCAGAATCCTCAATCAGACACAAATCTGCCACCAGGTGCTTCTAGTCCATAAGCAGCTCGCAAAAATGTGGTTGGTGTCTTCAACCTTGTACCCACATCTATCACACATTATGTTCTAGAGTGTTACCCCACGAGTAGCGAGCTCAGTTTTTGCAGCCACTTTACCCATCAAAACCCTCCATAACAGATAATTGCTCTTAAGAGGCGCCTAAGAATTCCAAATAAACTTGCTGTTGCAATCCGTAGCCGCATTCGTCTTCATTAAAGCTTGTTGATCAGTTCTGTTTTAAACATGATGGAAAACATGAATAACATACTTGTTACAGCAGACAGGCCAGCAGAGAATCCAGTCAGAGAAGCAGCCATTGAGTTAGACTTACTTGTCAGGGTGATCTGGTTCCTCCTTAAGGTGTAAGATTATGATGGTGATGAAACCGAAACAAGGGTTGGTTTCGGTTATGGAGAGAGAGCCGAAATTGATGTTATAAGGGTTGTGTGAATTGTGTAATTGTCTAACTGTCTAACCCTTAAACTCTCTAATAATCTCCTTATATATACACCCAAGAGGAGACCTAATTAGTTAATAAGGGTAATATGGTCCATCAACAATTACCAACTAATTATTAATAGGTTATTAATATATTTTGATCTATATAATATAAATGATTATAATGGCTACAAGATTAAATATTATATCAATTATATATTTAATCTCACATTCTCCCACTTAGCCGAGTAATCATTTATCATGAGTATTAGATGAGCCTGGCCAGGAGTTAACACTCATTTTAGCCTTAAACCAAGAACTATAGCAGAGAAATACAGCTGTTGAATCATCATTCGACTCAGGACCCCCATTAATCATACTATAGCCTCAATTTAAAACCTAATAGTTATGATCAAAATACGCATAAGCCCTTTAGCGTCTGATTTGTATTTATATTTGTCTATATGTCATTACACCGGCAGAACATATGTTAGAGATATACAAAATCAAACTGAGGAAATTTCAATAAAACATAAGCTAGTACAATATGCAATTAAATAAGGTCTTTAGTAAGTCCCATATTCGATACATGTTCTTCAAAAACTTTAGGTGGGAGACCTTTAGTCATCGGATCCGCAAGCATATCTTTAGTACTAATATACTCAATACAAAGATTATTTTCCTCAACTCGTTCACGTACGAACAAATATTTTGTATCAAGATATAAACCAGCTCCAGTCGAACTGTTACTGTTCAAGAAACTAACGGCAGCTGAGTTATCACAGTAAAGCTTCAATGGTCTAGAAATGGAATTAACGATTTTGAGTCCAGTGATCAGATTTCTAAGCAACATTCCATGACAGGTTGCGTTGTAAACAACAATGTATTCTGCCATCATTGTGGAAGTTGTAGTTAACTGTTGTTTATGACTCTTCCATAAGATAGGTCTGCCTGCTAACATAAAGATGTAGCCTGAAGTGGATTTCTTGTCATCTTTGCATTTGGCAAAGTCAGAATCAGAATAACCTACCACTTCTAAGTGATCACTTCTTCTATAATTCAGTTTATAGTCTTTCGTCCCTTGCAGATATCTAAGGACCTTCTTAGCTGCTTTCCAGTGATCTAGGCCAGGATTAGTCTGATAACGGTCTAGCATTCCAGCAATATAAGCGATATCTGGGCGAGTACAAACATGAGCATACATCAGGCTTCCGACTACTGAAGCGTAAGGTATCTGGCTCATTTTCTCCTTTTCAACCTCTGTTGTCGGACACTGGAATGAACCGAAAACATCTCCCTTAACTACTGGAGCGACTAAGGGTTTGCACTGTTGCATGTTGTAACGTGTAAGGACACGATCTATGTAAGTCTTCTGAGACAATCCTAAGATCCCTTTGTGTCTATCTCGGTGAATTTCGATGCCAATGACGTAAGAAGCATCTCCGAGATCCTTCATGTCGAAGTTATGTGAGAGTAACCGCTTCGACTCATGCAACATGTCCAAACTATTACTTGCCAATAGAATATCGTCTACATAAAGGACAAATATAGTAAAATTACTCCCACTCATCTTGAGGTAGGTGCATTGATCCACTTGATTCTTCATAAAACCTTGTCTCTTCATGACTTCATCAAACTTAAGGTACCATTGACGTGATGCTTGTTTTAACCCATAAATGGATTTCTTCAACTTACAGACTAGATGCTCCTGACCTTCAGGTTTAAAGCCTTCGGGTTGTTTCATGTAAACATCTTCGTCTAAGTCTCCGTTAAGGAAAGCAGTTTTGACGTCCATCTGATTCAGCTCTAAATCAAAATGAGCTACTAGGGCCATAACGATCCTTAATGAATCTTTACGAGAGACAGGTGAAAACGTCTCTTGATAATCAATTCCCTCTTTTTGAGTGTAGCCCTTTGCAACCAATCTCGCTTTGTAGCGTTCAACATTCCCATTCGGATCCAGTTTTGTTTTGAACACCCATTTACATCCTACAGGTTTAACACCGTTGGGTAATTCTACCAAATCCCGAACGTCATTTTTCTTCATGGATTCAAGCTCATCAATCATTGCTTTGTTCCATTCAGAAGACTGATCACTGCTAATGGCTTCATTATAAGAGATAGGATCATTGAGCTTTCCAACATCCATTTCAGTCAGGTAGGTAACATAATCATTCCAATTAGTAGGCCTTCTTTGCCTAGATGACCTCCTGAGTTGATTATCGGGTTCAGTGTTGTCTTGGTTTTGAGCGTTTGATGTGCCTTCGTTATGAGGTATAATAATTTGTGCGGTAGTTTCAGGTGCAGTTGTTGCATTGGGTACAAGAGGAGTAAACGGAGTAATGGTAAGCGACGAGTCTCTCCCCCCACGTCTTGTACTTCTTGCAATTCTTCGTAAGGGTTGGTACTGCTCCCACTGACCTTGAAATCCTCCAGGAACGCAGCACACTTGGTTTCAACAATACGGGTGACATGGGAAGGACAATAGAAACGATAACCCTTTGAATGATCAGGATACCCGGTAAAGAAACAGGTAACTGTTTTAGGGTCAAGTTTCCTTAGGAAAGGATTGTAGAGTTTTGTTTCAACAATGCAGTCCTATACTTTCATATATTTACGACTCGGTTTCCTTCCTGCCCAAAGTTCATAAGGAGTTTTAGGGACAGACTTAAAAGGAACTCTATATGAACAGCTGCTTTTAACGCTTCAGTCCAGAGGAATAATGGTAAATTAGTGTTGGCTAACATACTGCGCACCATGTTCATAAGGGTACGATTTCTTCGTTCAGCGACACCGTTCTGCTGAGGTGTACCATGCATGGTGTATTGGTTTACAATCCCCTGGCCCTTACAAAACTCATAAAATGGACCAGGAGCTTGACCCACATCAGTATGTCTTCCATAATATTCACCGCCTCTATCTGATCTCACAACTTTAATATGACGTTCTAATTGCTTTTCAACTTCAGCTTTATAATCTTTAAAAGTTGTAAGAGATTCGGACTTTTCCTTAATGAGATACAAGTACATGTAATGAGAGTAATCATCAATGAAAGTGATAAATGAAGTATGTCCTGTTATGCCAGTGATTTGGTAGGGACCACTAATGTCAGTGTGAATGAGTTCTAATAAATTAGAGCTCTTAGTGGCACATTTCTTATTCGCTAATGTCATTTTGCCTTTAAGACATTTGACACATGTTCCAAAATCAGTGAAATCGAGAGGAGGTAAGACTTCATCCTTTACGAGATGATTTAATCGTTCTCTTGAGATGTGGCCTAAACGTTGATGCCACAACATAGATGAAGTCTCTAAGTCTCGATTATGTTTCATCTTTGTGAGTGATTCATTAATATTATATGACAACAAAGATTTGGAAAAATTATCATCTAGTTCTAATCTATAGAGACCACCATCCAGAATGCCAGTACCATAAACAACGGAATCATAGAGAATAGAGAGTTTGCGATGACCATGGGAAACAACAAAACTGTCCATGTCTAACTTTGGTCCTGATACAAGGTTCCGAGTTACCTCAGGAACATATAAGGTATCATAAAGTTTAATACATAAACCAGTTTTCAAAAATAATTTTAATGTTCCTATGGCCTTCACTTCTAATTCCTGATCATCCCCAACTTTAAATGTTCTTTGGTTTCTTCCCAGCTTCCGGATTGAAAGGAATCCCTAAGTAAAGTTGGTTACATGAACCATAGAACCAGAATCAAACCACCAAGAATTAGCAGGAACATTTAAATTAAAGGACTCAAGTATCATGAAAAAAAATCGTTACCTTTCTTAGCCAGCCACTCCTTGAAGTCAGGGCATTCCTTTTGCTTATGTCTTGTTTTCTTACAGAACTTGCAGTAAGGTTTGCCTAAGGAGCTCTTAGAGCTGGAAGGTGTACTTGTATTAGGATTTGGCTTTTGGACTTTGGAAGCATCCTTTCTTTGATGACTGTTCTTCCTCTTCTTAGAGTTGGAGGTGGTGAAGTTAGCAACATCAGTAGTGCGATCCATCTTCATACGTTCTTCCTCTTGTACGCACATAGCGACCAGCTCACTCATCGTCCATTTGTCCTTCTTAGTGTTGTAATTAATCTTGAATGCTTCATAGGACGAAGGAAGCGAAGTGATGATGAAGTGAACAAGAAAACCATCACTGATTTCCATCTCTAGCCCTTTCAGCTTATTGGCCATGTCATGCATCATCATGATGTGTTCGCAAATGCCACTCCTCCCATCATACTTAGTCGTCACCAGCTTGAGGATAAGAGTGCTAGCGTATGCCTTTGATGTTCCTTTGAATTGTGCCTCCACAGAAGCCAGGTAGGTTTTAGCGTCATCAGAATCAAGAATGGCTCCTCTGATCGCATTGTGTATGGATTGCTTCATGAACATGAGAGACATCCGGTTACACCTAGTCCATTTTTCATGAACTATCTGCTCAGCAGCAGTACTTTGAGTGGTAAGGTCCGATGGCTTATTCTATCTTAGAGCATAATCGAAGTCTAGCAATCCAAGTGTAAGCATGAGGGCATCCTTCCATTCAGCAAAGTTATCACCAGTCAAAGGTGGAATCCCGCAATTGGGTGCTGATAGTGGAAATAAGATGAGGAAGTTATGATACTAAGAAAGAAGTCCTAATGTGATCTAAGGGCATGTTATACTAAGGCAGGCATAAATAATGACCATTTTAATTATGAATCTGTGATATTGTCTATTACTAACATCAAACTAATAGACTTAGTTAAAACTCTACTTAAACGAAGACAAATCAGCTTTGGCCAGAAGTGTAATCATTTAAGTATGTGCGCAAAGTAATCGTGACAAATCAGCTTTGGCCAGAAATGAGACAATCACTTTAGTTGTGCACTTCTCAAGTATGCTAGACATAAATGAATTAAAAATCAGCTTTGGCCAGAAAATAAGACATTTCACGTTTGTAATGCATACTCAACATAGCTTTTCTAATACTTGAACAATAAATAGATGTATTAAATCAGCTTTGGCCAGAAATGATACATCAGAAGCTCATTCAAGTTAAGCTATTTTGGTTTTGTGGAAAAATTATATGAGGTTTCGAGTGAGATCTCGACTCAGTTATGAGGTCTCGAGTGAGATCTCGAGTCAGGTCTCGACTGAGTTATGAGATCTCGAGTCAGTTATGAGGTCTCAAGTCGCAACCTTGGTCTCGAGTCATAATCATGGTCTCGACTACTGTGTTTTATGAGATCTCGACTCCATAATGAGATCTCGAGTCGCAACCACGGTCTCGAGTTGTGAAGATTGAAGCCTTTAGTCGAAAACTCAGTGGTATCGAGTCGAAAACGTTGTCTCGAGTTGTAAAGATTGAGAACCCTTATGATTTCGAGTCGAGACCTTGTGGTCTCGAGTCGCCATCTGATGGTCTCGAGTCCACTATTAACAGCTGTTGTTGTGAAAATAACTGAAAACTCAAAATTTTAGGGATTGTGGGATAATGTTTCCTGTTTTATTGCTGATCTAAACTTATCAAAGATTTTGAAAATAATTACTGATTATCTATTAACAGTTTTTGAAGTTTTAAAAGATAAAATTCAGATCAAAACCAGTAAAAACACCCACTAATCCAAATTATATTCCAAAACTTAAGGAATTTTCGAGTTTTCTTAGAACAAAAGATGAACCCTAGAAAATTAAAACATAATTCTGGGATCCGAAACCTGAATTCTAAGACTTTGGTTAATAGATTTCGGACATTAATTTACCCATTATGATTTCGAGTCAATTTATTAAACATCATCTTCCGAAAACAGTGATTTCGGCACAATGGTACTTGAAACAGCCTTGATTTTTATAAACTTTCAAAAATTCTGTTTTCCAGATTTTGATCCCAGAATAATGGATACGAAAACAGAACTGATTTATCAACATATGCTCTGATACCACATGTTGATCAGTTCTATTTTAAACATGATGGAAAACATGAATAACATACCTGTTACAGCAGACAGGCCAGCAGAGAATCCAGTCAGAGATGCAACCATTGAGTTAGACATACTTGTCAGGATGATCTGGTTCCTCCTTAGGGTGTAAGATTATGATGGTGATGAAACCGAAACAAGGGTTGGTTTCGGTTATGGAGAGAGAGCCGAAATTGATGTTATGAGGGTTGTGTGAATTGTGTAATTGTCTAACTGTCTAACCCTTAAACTCTCTAATAATCTCCTTATATATATACCCAAGAGGAGATCTAATTAGTTAATAAGGGTAATATGGTCCATCAACAATTACCAACTAATTATTAATAGGTTATTAATATATTTTGATCTATATAATATAAATGATTATAATGGCTATAAGATTAAATATTATATCAATTATATATTTAATCTCACAAAGCTGTCCTTATGCTTCTAGCCGAGAAACTAGCTTATACGTATTAAGTATTTAATCTTTTTTTTTTCGAAGTGATCAAGCAAGAACCTAATCTAAGATTTCAAATGCTATGAAATATATTACCTTTTAATTTTAAAAATTACATACTCAGCAAAGTGAATATGGTATTGTTGTGTTTTTTTTTTTTTTTTTTTTTTTCTTAATTGTTATAGAATAGTAACCAAGTTGTAAAAGTGTTCCATTTAGATCACTCAAGTTTTAATAGTATTCTAATCAGGTCACTCAACATTTATTTTTCATTAAAATTAAGGGTTTATTCATCCATTTCATAAGTAACCATGGTGATGTGTATTTTTGTTTCTTTTTTCCCTTTTATTTGATGCTAACTTCGAATGATGACGTGGATTGTAACTTTTTTTAATGTAATTAAAGTGTTTTTACTTTTAATAAATATAATTTCACATATTAGAATAATCCGACCCCAACATCTTATGCTTCATTTTTTTCTTGACACATAGAAAAAAGGACATGAATCGATTTGAATGTTAAGTTATCCAATTGGGACAAAAACGATACGAGTGACCTAATTAGAAGACTTTTAAAACTTGGTTACTATTCTGTGACATTTTCCCTAATTTTAAAGATTATTATTTTTGTATTTTCTTCTTCATCAATTTTGCATTTATTTTTCATGTTTATACAAATTCATATATCAAAACTAAAAATAAATCTATCCACACTTACCTTCACAAATAACCTCTATGTAGTTGATATTGGTTGCTTGAGTACATTGTGTAAATTGTCAGATTTTAAGTTGAAACTGTGAATGGTTCCCATATAAATTAGAAAGGATGGGCAAAGGCTGTTTTGTATTGGTTGTTTCCGTACGTTTCAAGTTGTTAATGAATTCCACTTACCATGGATGCTTTCTGTAGAAAAGGTTTTCAAATCATATATGTAAACAACTGTGAATGAGTTCTAATAAGCAACTATTAAGGTTGATAAAGACATGGTAGAAGATGTACTTGATGTTGATGTTTCTGATAATCATCTTACATTCTCTGAAACCATGTCTTCTCGCCTTGTAATATTTATCATCATCCTTTATAACATTTTTCATTCTTTTAAATTCTTACTAAATTATAAAAAATAATTTATACACTAACGTTAAAATATATCATTTTTACATTTTTTTAGTGTTTACCGAAGGAATTTTCAAGATTGGTTAGTTTGGAGAAGAAAGTGTACGTGACATTAAAGAATGTGGACGGTCGTAAATGGAAAACACAAGTTCAAATTGAAATCGCAAGTTAGTTACGAAAGTTCTGTTATCACCGGATAACAAAGGTTCTAGAAAGAAAATCGGTTATCCATGGGTGATACATGTAAGTTCATGTTTCAGAAAGGCACGTTGTTACTTTACGAAGTAATCAAGAAATAATGAAGCTGCTGTGACAACTAGAAAAAAATTATTTATCTTAGCAACATCAATCAATTTTTGGGATGAAAAATCTTTCAACGGGGATGATGTGACATCCAACATTTTCAGGTTAACATCGTTAACACAAATCTTTATCTTTCACGTTAGCACAAGCATTCACTTATGTGTTACACTTGATTAGGACTAATTAAGTGCACAAACATTACACTAGTTCAACATAAACATTCACGTAGCGATAATTCGGAGAATTACCGGATCACACACAAGTCTTGTCCCCCGAACGTTGGTGAATTATCAAAATAATTCAAACATGTTATTATAACTTATTGAGTAAATTACAAAAGTTGTCGTTTATGTTTACACTAGATTGCAAAGTGTATTATATGTCTTTAAAAAGTACAATCATCGTACTCGATTTTTGTAAACCTTTGCACGTTATGTCCTTTAGCACCAACTCAGTTAGTTTTCATGGTTAAATCAAGGTATATTGGTAATTTTACTCATTTATTTAAAATCTATTTAATAAATAAAACATTTTTTTTTAAATTTAAAAATATATAAACAGATAAATACAGTCCCTTACTCTCTCTCTCTCTCTCTCAACTCTCTTTTTCATTCTCTCTCTTAACTCTCTCAATCTCTCTCTAATTCCCGTTCTTGTAACACCCCAAAATTTTAAATGTTATAATATGATATATTTTAAGTATGATGCATTTAAAAAGAAAATGGTAAAATATAAATCACGTTAAGTGAAAGTAAAGTAATGTGTAAGTAATAAGTGGAAATAATTTAACCAAGTTAGTGTGTGGTCACTAAATGAAATGTTTATGAAAGATAAGCGGGTAATCTTGTCAAAAAGGAAAGAAATTTAACAAAAAAGAACAAAATGCAGATTAGGGGATTAGATTAGAGGGTGTTTGGTTGTGAGTTTGATAGAGGGGAAGGGTTCTTTCCTAAAGTTTCAATCCAACACAATCTGCCCCAAATTATAATGCATTAAGCTGTGATTTTTGTGCAAGAATCTTTATCTAAGCTCAATTTAGTGTTCTTGATCAAAGGTATGTTGAAATTTTGAGAAATTTTAATGTATGATGAAATGGGTCTTTTGATAATCCCTGAATGCATGTAAAAAATATTGATGGTAGAAGGTTACAATTAGTCCATAAGACTTGAATGATGTATGAATTTCGGATTATATTGATGGTTTTCATGTAAACCCATTTATGCATGAAACCCACATGAAATTTATGATGATCTTGAAGTAATGATAGATGTAGTATGATATATGAACTTGAATTATGCTTATTGATGTTAAATAAATCTGAATATTTGAAGAATTTATGTGTTTATGATGTATTGCCATGACTTTAGAAAGACTTGGTAGGAATGTGCTTAATATGCTTGTACATTGTGCAAGCTAAGTAGTACGCACATAAGGTGTTCGATGAAATGCTTGAGCTGAATTGGTTATGTATGAACACGAGGAATTGTAGTATTGATGATCTAATGATGGTTGTTAGGGGAGGATTTTCTAAATCCTAAGGATCACGGGTCCTCAAGTGCTACCAGGATCATGGATCCTCAATTCTGTTTGAATTAAGGATCCTCAGCTGGTGTCGCAGGATCAGGATTCAGGATCACTGTTGTTATCCTACTACTAACAATTGTCTTCCTTGTACGTAAACTTGTTTTGCAGGAACGAGAGCATGGACCAAGTCTCGCCGAAATTCCAGGAGCATATTCCCTCAATATTCCGCACGTGCTTGACCATTGTGAACGTTATGGAGATCGTGGGGAGAGTGCACAAATTGCGGATAGTTAGTTATACTAGTTATTTTCTAATTTAAAATGGGGATAACAAGCTTGATAGAAAAGACTTAGCAAATTTAGCAATTACACACACTCGTAACCGCTCTCAGTCAGCTCTCAAGCAATACTTGGCGATTTCGTACACTTTATTGCACATTACACACTAGTGATCCTTGTAACAAGCTTGTTATCATCCTGAGTTGTATACATCTTTTATTTAATCTTAGTTGGTGATCGGTAGTTTCCATCACCCGAGGTTTTTTGTGCCGGAGATCAACTCTTGATCAAGGGCTTTTTCCTCGTATAAATCTTTGCGTCACTTGTTCATTACTTTTCTGAGTGATCCATAATATTGTTCATTGATTCAAGCATCACACCTCACAACAGAAAGTTAGGTTGCATTATCTTTGCTTGATTTTTGACCAAAACAGTTTGGCGCCCACCGTGGGGCAATTGGTGCTTCGTTCTTGAGAAATTATTGTTCTTGTGATCATTTCGGTTCGTTACAACCAAGCAGATGGCTTCTTCAGCAAAGAACACATCAAGCTCTATGCCGACAATGAGTTCTTCACAGGGCGTTCCTCCTTTGCCTCCACCACCTTCTGGATCCCATAAGAATGCTGAAAATGCTGCGAAGAGACAAACCCCCATTTTTCCAAAACCACCAACTTCTTCTGTTTCCTCTAATCCTACTACTAATGATCTTTTTACTCTGATTTTGCAGATGAGAGATCGCATGCAAGAGCAGGACAAAACCAATGAAAGGATCCTCCAGGAGATTGGTGATATCAAGAAACAGAAGAAATCAGTGGAGGATCACTCTCCTCTGATACCAAGGTCATTGAATTTTGACACTCCAGTTGTAACTACCCTACAATCGGCAGTTCCAGACATCCAGTATCAAAGTGGTCCATTAGAAAGGCGTTATGGAACAGCAACTATGAGTCAAGCATTTGGCTCTCACTTCCAGCCTCAAGGATCCTGTTTCCAGCCATCGGGGTCCTTTTTTCAGCATCAGGGATCCTTCGTCAGCTCAGGAGGACATTTGGGAATGCACACAGTTCAAGGATCCTCCCAGGTTCAAGGATCCTCCCATGTCCAAGGATCCTCCATGGTTCCAGGATCCTCCCAGGTCCAAGGATCCTCCATGGTCCAAGGATCCTCCATGGTTCCAGGATCCTCCCAGGTCCAAGGATCCTCTCAGCTTCAAGGATCCAACATCTTTCAGGATAAAGGATTCTTAAGAAGTATGCAGCCTCCAAGCTCGGATGTTCATCAAGGAGACTTCATACCAATGCAGACCATTGCTTCTTCTGGTCCTTCAATCATACCGGAATCCCATCAATATGGATTCACATCTGCAATTCCAAACTTGAATCCCATGGGAGGTAACACTTATAACAATTCATATAACACTAACCATGGCTCTATGCAGGATACAGGTATCAATCAGGCTATGGCTAGGGAGTTACAGAAGCTTAAGGATATGATATCCAGCGTACCGGGAGTGGTTAAACCCATTCTTGAAATTGCGGATGGTAGCCATAGGATATCTCGCTTTGCACCACCTATTTGTGATGCTGAGATACCCAAGAGGTTCCAGATACCAACTATGAAGCTATATGATGGTTCAACGGATCCAGAGGAACACGTAGCTCAATACAGGGAGAGGATGGAGATCAATCCAATTCCTGAGAGGTTAAATGAAGCATGTCTATGCAAGGGTTTTGGATCCACACTCACAGGATCTGCTCTTAAATGGCTGCTAAGTCTTCCCCCTTACTCTATTACTTCATTTGCTAATCTAGTTAATTTGTTTAATAGTCAATTCTCTTGTAGTAGAAAATTCGAACGGTTAACTAGTGACCTATATAGGGTAACACAAGGTCAAAATGAATCACTTAGAGATTATATCACTAAGTTTAGTAAAGAATCCTTAGATATCCCTAACCTAGATATAGCCACAGCTGTGGAAGCCTTTAAAATGGGTTTGCTTAGGGATTCATTGTTCTATGATGATCTTGTTATGACCCCATGCAGGAATCTTGATGAAGTAAGAACCAGGGCCCTTAGGTTCATCCGTCTAGAGGATGACAAAAGGATCCAGGAGAGATTGACAGGATCCTCAAAACAGGAAAAGCAAGGATCCTACTTTAAGAATAACAAGTTCAAGTTCTACAACAAGTCTGACAACCAGAATGTGCATGCAGTAGAGCAAGAAGAGGATGATGAGGATTATCCTCCAATTTCTGAATACTGTTTTTCTGTTGATAACAATGAGCTAATTCTTGCAATGCAGAATCTAGGTGAGAAAGCTAGGTGGCCAAGAAAAAGTGATAAACCAGCTGCTACAAAAGACAAATCCATGTGGTGTGCATATCATGAGGATATCGGACATCTCACTGAAGAGTGTATTGCACTTAGAAAAGAAATTGGTTACTTGCTAAGCAAGGGGCACTTGAAGGAGCTTTTGGGACGAAAGAAGTCAAGGACCCAGGATCCTGAAAGGATCCCGGAAAAGGCTCCTGCTCCTCCAGCAGATGCACAAGTTATAAACTTCATATCCGGTGGATCAGACATTTGTGGTACTTCCTTTTCAGAAGCCAAAAGACATGCCAAGGAAACCAATATGGATAATGGAGACAGACCCATCCGGACCTCCACTGTCACCAAGGATAAAATTATAACTTTTGATGAGGATGATCGTCTTGATGTTCAGGATCCTCATCATGATGGTCTTGTTATTACTCTGTTTATTTCTAACCATTTTGCCCGCAGGATCCTGATAGATGGAGGAAGCTCAGTGAATATCATCCAGCTTGATGTCCTCAAGAAGATGAACATCCCTGAATCAGACATTGTCCCAAGATCCTCAGTACTTGTGGGATTCAGCGGAGAAACCAAAAATACATTGGGGGACATCAAACTCCCCATCTATATTGAAGGACTCCATTCTTATAAAAAATTTTGTGTTATAGATTGCTTATCTTGTTGTAATGTTATCCTTGGCAGGCCATGGATACATGACATGAAGGCAGTCCCATCTACCTATCATCAATGCGTAAAGCTTCCTAGTCCGTGGGGGGTGGTGAAAATTGAGAGTGATCAACAAGAAGCTAAAAATTGTTACACATCATCAATGAAGCCAGCCTCGAGACCAAGGGAGCAATAGCAATTAAAGCATCCTTCAAGAGATGTCTTGGAGGCAAGTGAACAGGATGTGAAAGAAATCCTTATGGATCCTCATGATCCTGAATCCATAGTCTTCATAGGATCAGGGATCCTCAGCAACATTGAACAGGATCTAGTATCCTTCCTTAAGAGGAGGAAAACTACCTTTGCCTGGAAGCATGAGGATATGACAGGTATATCTAAAGATATAATTACTCATAAGCTTGGCATTGACAGGTCATTCAAGCCAATTCATCAAAAAATGAGAAAGTTTGCACCTGAAAGGAATGCCATTATCCAGGAAGAGGTAGATAAACTACTTCGGGCAGGTATGATAAGAGAGGTTAAGTATCCAATGTGGTTAGCCAATGTGGTTGTTGTTCAAAAGAAAAATGGAAAGTGGAGGGTATGTGTCGATTTTACTGATTTAAACAAGGCATGTCCCAAGGATCCTTTCCCATTACCCCACATTGACTCCATGGTGGATGCTACCGCGGGTCATGAGTTGTTGAATTTTATGGATGCTTCATCTGGATTTCAACAAATTCAGATGGAACCATCTGATCAAGATGATACAGCCTTTATGACCCCAACTGGTATATATTGTTATATTGCTATGCCATTTGGACTAAGGAATGCAGGTGCTACTTATCAAAGGCTAGTCAATATGATGTTCAAGGAACAAATTGGACACACTATGGAAGTCTATATAGATAACATGGTGGTTAAGTCCAAGAAAGCTGAGGATCACCTCAGAGACTTGGAGGAAGCATTCAATATCCTTGATAAATTTAATATGAAACTAAATCCTTCCAAGTGTCACTTTGGTGTTAAAGCAGGTAAATTCCTAGGCTATATGGTGACAAAAAGAGGCATTGAAGCAAGTCCAGAGCAAATCAAGGCTATTGTGAATATCAAATATCCTGCCAATGCTAAGGATGTGCAAAGATTGACAGGCAGGATCGCAGCCTTGAACAGGTTCATATCCAAATCCTCAGAAAAATGCAAGGAATTCTATGACATTTTGAGGAAGAACAAGAAATTTGAATGGACTGAAAAGCATGAAAATGCTCTCAAAGTTCTCAAGGATTACCTATCCTCAGCCCCTGCCTTGATGAAACCAGAAAAAGGAGATATATTATCCTTATATTTGGCGGTATCCTCTAAAGTAGTAAGTGCGGTCCTTGTTAAGGATCACGAAGGTACACAACATCCTGTTTATTATGTAAGTAAGAGTTTGCTTGATGCTGAATCCAGGTATTCACATTTAGAAAAACTTATCCTTGCACTAATTATGGCATCTACTAAATTAAGACATTATTTTGAAACTCATGCCATTATTGTTAAGACTAATTTTCCAATTAAGAATGTTCTCAGGAAACCTGAAATGTCAGGAAGGATGGCTAAGTGGGCAGTGAAGCTTAGTGCATATGATATAAAATATGAACCAAGGACTGCCATTAAATCCTAAGCCTTAGCTGACTTTGTGGCAGATTTTAGTAGTGACTTGCAAAAGGAAGCTGAGTCGGAAGTCCAACAGCTAGAAGAAACTAAGGATCCTTGGATACTCTTCACTGATGGAGCTTCTAATGTCAAAGGAACAGGGCTAGGAATACTACTAAAATCGGCACAGGGGGACATAATACCCCACTCCATAGCTTGTGAATTTCAAACTACCAACAATGAGGCTGAGTATGAAGCCTTGATAGCTGGTTTACAAATTGCTAAGCATATGAGGATCAGGTATCTTGAGGTACATGTAGATTCGTTGTTAATTACTAATCACTTTAATGGATCCTATGTTGTTAAAGGTGAAAGACTAATCAAATATTTAGAGATAGTCAAAGAATTGGCACTCTCTTTTGTTTCTTTTAGTTTGACACAGGTACCAAGGGAATAGAATGCAGAGGCTGATGCATTAGCCAATCTAGGATCATTCTTGAAGATCCCGGAGGATATCAGGATCCCTATTATCCACATCCTGACCCCTGCTATCGAGGATCATGTAGCCATGGAGATAGGAGAGGATTCTGCAATCATCCCTAGTAATGATACTCAATCTCATTCAGGATCATGGATCCTTCCAATCATGAGATACATACAACATGGAGAGATTCCTACAGGAGAAAACCCCAGGGCTTTCAAAATCAAGGTATCTCAATTCACAATATTGAATAACATGTTATATAAACGATCTCTTGCAGGTCCATATCTAAGATGCATTGAGGATCCTGAAATCCAAGAAGTCCTAAAGGATTTCCATGAAGGAGATTGTGGAAACCACACTGGGGGCAGGGCATTATTCTCAAGGATCCTGAGGACAGGATACTATTGGCCTACTAAGAAGAAGGATGCTGCGGAATATGCCAAGAAGTGTGATCCTTGTCAGAGACTTAGTAATATCCTTCATCAACCAGCAGAGCTTTTGCATCCTATATCCTCTTCTTGGCCATTTATGAGATGGGGAATGGATATAGTTGGTAAGCTTCCTAAGGCACCTGGTGGAAAAGTATTCATGCTTGCTATGACTGATTACTTCTCCAAGTGGATAGAGGCTGAAGCCTTTGCTCAAGTTAGAGAAAAGGAAGTGATATCCTTTATTAAGAGAAACATTATTACTAGATTTGGTATTCCATCTGAAATTGTTTGTGATAATGGATCTCAATTTATTAGGAATAGAACTACTAACTTTTGTGACAACTGGGGGATTAAGATGATAACATCAACACCAGTCCACCCACAGGCTAATGGCCAGGCAGAGTCATCCAACAAGATCATCATCAACAATTTGAAGAAGAAGCTTGGATCCAAGAACGAAAAATGGGCAGAAGAACTACCTTATGTACTTTGGGCTGATAGGACAACTCCCAAGAATGCTACTGGCCAATCTCCATTCTCTTTGGTATTTGGAGCAGAATCAGTGATCCCTACAGAGATGGTGGTTCCTACTGCAAGAACAAGCATTCGTGATCCTGAAGAAAATGCTGAAAACTTGGTTCAAGACTTGGATACTATAGAAGAACTCAGGGATTTGGCAAGGATAAGGATGGCCAGTTACCAACAAAGGATGGCTGGAGCCTACAACAAAAATATCAGGATCAGGAATTCCAAGTTGGTGATATGGTATTAAGGAAAGCATTTCAGAATACCACCAATCCTGCTGATGGAAAACTGGCACCAAAGTGGGAAGGCCCCTATTTGATTGAAGCTGAAGCAGGAAAGGGGGCATATCGATTGCTAACAAAGGAAGGTGATTTGCTACCAAGAGCTTGGAATGCTGTCCACTTGAAGAAATACTTCATGTAATAAGGATGCATGATCCTTAGCTAACAAGTATCCTTGAAGGATCCTTGCAGGACAGCGGATTCTCGTTTTGGTAATGATCTGATCCTAAACTATTTCACTCTTTAATTATCCTATATATATATAAGGATAAGGATCATGGATCCTTTGTCCTCCTTTCACTTGATTCTGAGTTTTGCAGAAGGTTTAGGTATCCTTAACAAAGGAGTGAGTATCCACAGAAGTATCCAGTTATTTGGGCTTGACCCCAGTTATTTGGGCTTGACCCCAGTTATTTGGGCTAGTCCCCAGTTTTGGGCTTGTCCCCAGTATCGCCAGCAGCGCACGATGATCCTGGTACAGTTCATGGCAATGGGACCAGTACTCTCTTTAGGGGCTGACAATTTCATTGTACTGGCTGTATCCGGGATCCTACGTATAATGGTAGACGTACCATACATCCGTTCCTAAGGTTTCTAACGTTTTCACGTTAGCTAAGGTTTTGGCATTTTCATGTCACTAAGTTTGGATAGTCGCCAGTGAGGGCCATACTCCAGTTTACACAAGATCCTTTGGGCTTGTCCCCAGTTATCCTTTGGTCTTGTCCCCAGTTATCCTTTGGGCTTGTCCCCAGTTATTCTTTGGGCTTATCCCCAGTATATTGGGCTTGTCCCCAGAATTGTTGGGCTTGTCCCCAGTTACTAACTTTTCTTTTATATTGGCTTAGTCCCAAGTTATATTTCAGGTTTTTTAGGCTAAATGACCAAGGATCCTTGATCCTTACCTTCTACTAAGGTTTGTCTTTTGGTTATCCTGATTATAAGTATTAAAGGGTTAGGATCCTAACTTGGATTCTCAGGTATGATCCTAAAACACTTTAATTTTATTCTTTATTTATATAAGTGACCCTTATCCTTTGACAACAGAACTAGTGATCCTTAAGTTGTATAACTTTTCTGAATTTGTAGACTATAGGATATTTTATCCTTGATCATATCCTAAAAACTTTTGAACATGATTTGTTAAACTTTTCTTCTTTACTTAACAAATTCAAACAAAATATATAATAACAGTTGAAAAATAAAGAACTCACAAGGATAACAACACGGGAAATAGCCAAAAAGTTGAAGTTATTTTTATTCACAAAAGTTAACCCTTCAAAGGTTGTCAAAATTACTTACCCCAAGCATCTACCAGGAATACGTGGCCCGTCCGCTGGGGTAGGTAAAGGGTGTCCATTGTTAATAGGTCTTTGAAGTGCAGGAAATATAAGATGGCAGGATAATAAGTGGCTTCATCCCCCAAACAGAGGATCCCTCCACCACCTATTATCCTACCTATTGTCTAAGGATCCTTGATTTATAATCCTAAAAACTATTGTTCAAAGTACAACCCAACACTGTTTAAAACATCACAACCAAAAAACCACTACCAAATCCTAAAAAATGGGCTCCGGCCGCGTCTAGAAATATCCATCATCGCTTATTCCAGCAGCTCAAACCTTGGCTGCATCACCACCAGCTTCATCACCACCAGCCTGATCCTTCCCGCTGCCACTCGCTTCGATTGCCAAGACCTCGGTAGCCTCTTCTTCATCTTCCAGCTCTGCCAGCTTTTCCTTCCAACCCTCCTTGTCCCAACTGGTCCGGTCGAAGTTAGGATCCTCAGCCTCCTGAGCCATTTGCAGCTTGATCTTATACATTGTAATGGCAGCAGACACTTTAGCATCCTCCAGCAGGTCGTGCCTCTCATGATCAGCCTCTATCTGGGCCATGACTGTTTGCTGCTTTGCCAGAGCGAGATCCTTTTCAAGGCGAGAGATGGTTTGATCCTTGGCCAAGAAGATCTTTTGGAAGTCCATTTGCTTCTGATCAGCTTCCTCAGTATAAGCATCCAACAGCATTTCAATCTCGGCAAATTTCTGCAAAAAGTCAAGGTAGAGTTAAGGATCACGTAATCCTCAGATGGACAGGATAATCAAGCATAGCAAGTGATCCTTACATCAGCAAAGTACTCTTGGAACTGGTGGCGGATTAGAGGCAAGCCTTCAAGATTGTCAGCCTTAGAGGCTTTCCTCTTCTTTCCCTTGGAGGTGGTAGGCTTGGGGACGACAGTACTTTGGCTAGCAGCAGTCTTCTTCTTCCCAGACCTGGGAGCGTTGGTAGTAAGATCGGTGACACTAAAACGGGAGGCACACCTTGAAGATTTTCTAGCACCTATTATTCCAAAACAACAGATAAGTATTCTTGTTTCATTTGCATTACAATATTTAATCATATATACACTGGGATACTTACTTGACATTGTAACAGAGCCTGAGGATACTTCTTGAGAATCCTTGGTGCTTGCTTGGAATGATCTTATAGCAGGATCAAGACTTCGGAAAGCGTCAAGCCTTTCCTTCGTTGCAGGTGATGTAATGATGTGTGAAACAGATATAGCTGCACAAAAGACATAAACAGATGTTAGTGATCCTCAACGGAAACAGGGTTATCCTATGATCCTTCTATAAGGATCCTCTATCCTACCATGAGTGGCCCATTTTCTAGGAAGATCCTTCCCACCTGGGATAGAATCCCTCCTAATGAATAAGAATTGTTTCTTCCACTTCGTGTCGTTTTTGGTGGTCTTCAGAATCGGGTGTGCCTCACCAGGTTTGTGTTTGAAAAGAAAACAATGTGAACTGTGGCTCACAAGGTTGTAAAGTTTAGACAACTCCGACATTCCTAACTCAATATCCTCCTGTTCAATGATCCTCTCAAGGGTAAATAAGACCCTCCACATCATTGGCATAGCTTGGATATAAGATATGCCGGCAAGGGAGAAGAAAGATTGGGTAAAATCAGGAAAAGGATAAGAGTATCCTATGGAGAATGGGGTGACTGGAATTGCAACCCAAGTTTCAGAGATAAAATCACTCAGGACGGTAGGATCAAAGGGTTTGAAAACAGTGCTCGCCGGAAAGCAATGGCGAATTCTATCGATCTCAGGATCGGTGAAGCAGCAACGTTCTTTTGAGGAGTCTTCGATGATCCCTTGACCTTTTAAAGGACTGTCTTTTCGATGATCCTTAGCAGGGGATGATCTTAGTTTCATGGTGATTCGGAGATTTTGAGAAAGAAGAAGAACAAAGCAAGAAAGAAAATAGAGAAAGGGGAGAGAAATACCTGCTTGATTTCAAATGAGGATTTAAAGGATGTAGCGCACGATTTTAAATGCCTCTAGACCCTTATCTCTAACTTGAATTTATAATCATGATTTTGCAAGGATGTCGCTTCAGATGACGTAAGCTCTGCAACAGATAGTTCGATCATAACGGCTATATATCCGTTAGTTTGTTGCGGATAAGATCAAGAAAATATAACTCGACAATTTACACTTTACTCCTTATATTTTGGGGGCAATTATTAGGAGAGGATTTTCTAAATCCTAAGGATCACGGGTCCTCAAGTGCTACCAGGATCATGGATCCTCAATTCTGTTTGAATTAAGGATCCTCAGCAGGTGTCGCAGGATCAGGATTCAAGATCACTGTTGTTATCCTACTACTAACAATTATCTTCCTTGTACGTAAACTTGTTTTGCAGGAACGAGAGCATGGACCAAGTCTCACCGAAATTCCAGGAGCATATTCCCTCAATATTCCGCACGTGCTTGACCATTGTGAACGTTATGGAGATCGTGGGGAGAGTGCACAAATTGTGGATAGTTAGTTATACTAGTTATTTTCTAATTTAAAATGGGGATAACAAGCTTGATAGAAAAGACTTAGCAAATTTAGCAACTACACACACTCGTAACCGCTCTCAGACAGCTCTCAAGTAATACTTGGCGATTTCGTACACTTTATTGCACATTACACACTAGTGATCCTTGTAACAAGCTTGTTATCATCCCGAGTTGTATACATCTTTTATTTAATCTTAGTTGGTGATCGGTAGTTTCCATCACCCGAGGTTTTTTGTGCCGGAGATCAACTCTTGATCAAGGGCTTTTTCCTCGTATAAATCTTTGCGTCACTTGTTCATTACTTTTCTGAGTGATCCATAATATTGTTCATTGATTCAAGCATCACACTTCACAACAGAAAGTTTGGTTGCATTATCTTTGTTTGATTTTTGACCAAAACAATGGTATGAAATATAAATGTGAGTAATGAACGTTATGGTGAATGATGTATATGTGCGTAAGTGATGTATGACGCGAAAGCTAAACGCGTATGTGATGCACCTTATAGGGTCGAAGAAAGTAGGGGAATCAAGCCAAACAAGGGCAATAGGAGCGCACGACTCCGGTAAGTTCTTATGAACTTCGCTTATGTAGAAAGTAGAATTTTATGTTAGTTCTCTTGTAAATAATTATTTGATGTTTTATGTGGGAATCATTAGTAAAAATGCTTTATTACGAATTGATAGTGAAAAAGGGAGAAAAAGTATGTTGACGACCCGTGCAAATGGGTCTGAATTATGAAAATGATGTTATTCTGGATGATGTATTAAACCCGTAGTTAAACGGGTCAAATAGGATGAAATGGTTAGGAAGTTAAGGTAACTAGATGTTGACTTTTGTACGTCAAACTAGTAGAGAATAATAAACAAGAAAGTAGAAATATGCATGATCCGTGAGAACGGGTCGGATGAAATATGATGATTTTATGGTGATGGAAGATAAATGGCATGATATTCGTTAAAGCGGAATTGTATTATGAAAGATTCAAGTAAGATGATGTAAAGATGAAGTGACTCGGTAAAGGGTCATATAATGCGGTAAAAAGCTAAATAAGAAATAAAATGTATTAGTAATAATGTTTTATCCGAACTAACATGCAAGTTTATGTTATGGATGTAGGTAAATTTCATGCTTAGAATGGCGAGCTTGGATTCGAACACACCACATCATCCATATATGCGCTTCTGGTTCAAGTTATCTTTTGAAATGGGTCAAATAATTTTTGTAATGTAAATGTAAATTTTATGTTTTAGGATGTTCGTAAGTAGTTTGAATTTTAAAACCTTTTTGCGTAGTTCAGACATAACCCTTGTGTTAAGTCTTGTATGGTCACAACTTTTATTTCTTTTGAAAAAGTGTCGTAAAAGTTTATTTGACTGATGTTTGTTAAAAGCAGGGGAATTGTTTATAGTACGAACGAGTCATGCCCAATTTTCTTTAAAAATAGTATGTCATTATTTGCATTTTCGAATGTGAAAAAAATGGGCGTTTCAAGTTGGTATCAGAGCCGAGGTTTGAGGGATTCAAGTATAAGAGTTAAAATCCTTGAACTCAAACCGAAAGCTCGAATGAAGGTGTGTTCGTTCCGAAGCGCTATGCAAGTAAGTAAATTGTAAATTTGATTATGCTTATAGTTAGGAATAAAAAGGGAATTATAGGATTTCGTTTATAAACTGAGTTTTAAGGTAAATTATTATGTTAAACGGGTCCGTGTTTAAATTACGGACACGTAGGAAAAAGAATCGAGTAAAACGGACTACTAGAACTATAGATATGGAGTTTTAAAGTTAGTACTTTTAGAAAAGATTAGAGCTGGGCAGATGCAGCAACCCAGACCGAACAATCTGTGAAAAAGGGGGCATCGCACTGCGCGACACCCAACTGAAATCACCGTCGCGTCACGCGACAGCGGTCGCGGCCCACGATAGCTAGAGGGCTATCCTTCACGGCCCGCGAGGACTTCAAATGCTAGCAATTTTTTTTTAATTTTTTTGTTTTGAATACGGGACTTGTTTTAAACGGTTTCTAAGGCCTCGTAACCAATGTTTAAGGTAATTTTGATATTAAGAATGATGAGGGAAAGTATGCATTAAGGATGAAAAGGTAAATCGCTGCGATCAAAGATTTTGATTTACACGATACGACATGATCGTCGATGATGCTAATGCATGAAGTATGAAATGTAAATTGATTGTAGTATGATAAAATGAGTTAATTATGATGAAGGAAAGTATGAAAAGAAATTTAATGAATGAAATGAATGTTTTATGTAGATGGCGGACAATGTAAACGTGAATGATAATGAAACCATGAATATAAGTTGACTAACACGAAGGCTATTAGCTAAAGAACAAGGAATAAGAAGTAAGTGTAAGAATGAATGTATGTTTTGTTTGACATGTCTAGAATGTTCGTAATGAAGGATAGTATGGTTTTATGACCTACGGAAATGAATTATTGAAAGCAAATAATGCATGAATGATAAAGAAAAGAATGATACGGTATCTAATAAAGTATGTAATTGTAGATGGCGGGTGCAGTGAGTGTAAATGATGATGATAATGATATTACCAATAATGATGGTAAAGATGATTCCCTATGATAAACGGTATGCAGTGTGGTCACGAAGTGACCGTTAACACCAAGAATGATGAATGGTATACGGTGTGGTCACAAAGTGACCGTAAACACCGGGGATGATGAATGGTATGCGGCGTGGGCACGAAGTAGCCGTCAACACCGAGGATGATGAAAGGAATGCGGTATGGTCACCAAGTGGCTATTAACACCCAGAATTATGAAATAAAAGCATGATAACCATAATTAAAATGACAAAGGTCAATAAGACGTAAGCATGATGGCATGAAGTAACATATAATGAAGTGAAAAGTATATATATAAAATTAACGAAAGTGTAATAAGTAAGAGAATGAAAGTCATTGAAATATGTTAGGCATACTAACATATTTCCTAAACTATGTTGTAGAATATTTCTTGAGGCAAAACCAATAGTTTCGTTAAGTTTCCAAAAATGCAACCTATGATAAATAGGATCCTCGAAATGTCAACCGGGTCATGTCAAAATGTTTCGAAGTAAGAACGTATATGATTGGAAGGTTGTGAATGAAATTCTAGTTAGGTTTATCAACCCTATAATGAGAGATATGTGGTGTGGCCATAAAGGACTGTTAACACCTAGTATGAAAGAAAGGAAAGTATAAAAATTTAAAGTGTTAGAATGAAATGAACATGACCAAAGAATAACTTTTAATAAGGATCTCGAATGATATAGTAGATGGCTCGTGGAAACTAAGAAAATTGTTAATAAAATATATTCCGAGTAGCGGATGGTGCGAGAAAGTAAGTAAGAAGGATGAGGGATTCTATTCCCCTATTAACGAAAGACATGCATGATCTGGACTATCGTGACTGATGTTGATGATGATGCCCAAGTGGAATGAAAGTTATTGAAATATGATTAAGAATGCATCAATGTAACTTAAGATGACATGGAAAGTATATGAAGTAATGAAGGTAGAAAATGCTTAAGGTAGATGACGGACGAAGGAAATACAAACGATAACAAATGACACGGTATGAAGGAATAAAAGCAATGATTACGGAAGAGGATGGTATGGTCCTAGAATGTAATGAAAGGTAAGAATGATAATTACGACTAAGCTTAGAAAACATTGAACATGAAATGATGATGGAATTCCGAGTATATTATGATCCTAAGGATGAAAATTTTGTCAAACAAATGTAAAGGTTAGTAGAATTGAAATTTTTAAAGGATGATATTTATGAGGAGATGCTTTTTCTCCACCTAACTAAAGATAAGTATAAACAAAACAAGTAAGTGGCACAGATAGCCTGGTTGGTCAAGCATAATGTAGGACAAAAGAACACACACACATATATATATAAATGATGCGTATGTGAACGTATGTGAGATATGTTGCCGTTGTTGTGGGAATGTGAGTAGGGATATGTTGATAGTTAATCGTCGTAGACCTAAACGGGATATACAAGTAAGAGTAAAACATACGACAAATGTGGTAACATATAAAGGTGTAAGTAATTATATACATACGTAGAAAGATGTTGAGATAATAAGATTATGATGAAAGAAGTATGCTCCGAACACGTTGCATACTAAGCATTTGATGATCGATTTATGAGGACTAAATGAATAATGGGCTAAGACCTAGGTGAATAATTTAAGCACTGACGAGGATAGAGATTTTTGTAAGAAATGGTAAAATGAAAACAAGTATGTCTAAAACCAGTAAGGAAGTACAAATGTGCGAATTAGTCCATACTGTAGGAATGGATTAACAACAACTAATAGTAATGGAGTCACTATATGTTGAGGCAAGTATATGTATATATATATACACACACACACATACTTTAGTAGCCAAAGTTTTTACGTCACAGAGGGGGTGACTAGGAAGAATGATGATATTAATAATAGAGAAATAAAGTAATAGGCTCATCGTGAGCATTATTGTTTCTAACGGCATAGTGAAGGAACAAGTATGGTTAGTAAAGTGGAAGACAGAAGTAAATGACTCATAATGCGAGTAAGTAAATTATAATCTTCATATCAATATAGGAAATAATGACGGCTCTAAATTTTTGTTTATTGTAAATTAAGATTATTCGATGTCTTGGAATGTCATGATGGAAAGATAGTAAGAGTCGATCCGCATATCGGAAAATGGGTAGTAGAAAGAAAAGAAAAGTGAGGAACTGTTAAGAAAGCGGGGCGCACACTTAGTATGCCAAATTTAGAATAATTAGAAAGAATTGTAAAACAATGTGAAGGGTTAACGTCGAAGGAAGCTAGAATGAAAATATAGGAATACGTAACTATTAGGGGAGGAATGTTACATAAAGAGGGGTTGAGTGGAATGTAAAATACGATGAATATTTGAATGGATATTTGAATAAATCTTACCCTCTGTCGAGTTCCCTATCGTAGGTGAGGAATTATTAGAAGATAAACCTCTAAAGAAATGTTCGAGAGTTAAAGTTTTTATACGCATGATTCTTGGTTCGCATTATAAAACAACCCTGCGTGGTAGAGTGTAATTTCAATTGTTGGATGAACGGTTGTGCCAAGTTTTATGTAACTCGTACGTGAAATGGAGTGACATATGTAATAAGCTTATAATCTCGTATGTAGCGGAACCTAGGTTGATAAGAATTAACCCTTTGAGGTACAATGTTGGGTAATTGCCATGGTATTACAATTGCTAGAAGGAATGAGGTATGTATGACGGCTATGGAATGTGATGACAAGTATAGCTGAGTATGACACTTCGAGTGTAACATGAGTTGCTCAAATGTAAGTATTGATTACACGATCATATTGATAGCGTGATTAAAGACTTAAGTTGGCCCTTGTAACCTAGGGATAGACAGTAAAGAGGTTAGAGCAGGATAGTATGTACACGATTTGTATAAACGTATACATTAAGTTGTGGTTAACGATGCAGTTATGATAGATTATCAGTGGAAGAAATATTAGTCTCGGGTAAAGATTATACGAAGGTATAACAAGAAAAGTATGAAAAGAACTATCAAGCAAATGACATGAAAGAAATTTTCCTTGATATTGGCCCTGGAAGGATGGGGAGTATCTAGAAACTAAATAGTTAGAAACTATGGAATGATGTTCGATTTGTGAATTAATATGAATGAATAGGAATGAACAAGTATGAATGTTATGATAATTATTTCCCCTAAGTAGATGTTAGATTTATGCGGGAATGAATAATCTGACATATAAGTTTTAAGAAATCAGCTTGAACAATTGAATGATGATCATAAAATAATGTAATAGGATCGCATTGATTCATATAAGATTGAATTACCAAATGTATTAGAAAATTTTAGAGTAGTAATGACCGATTCATCACGAGGGATGATCGAATGAAAGCATATTATTGAAGTTCGAGGTATGTAATTACGAAGGGATACAGATAAACTCGTCAGAATGTATGTATTCAGGTTTCGGGGACGAAACCTTCTTTAAGGGGGGTAGACTTGTAACACCCCAAAATTTTAAATGTTATAATATGATATATTTTAAGTATGATGCATTTAAAAAGAAAATGGTAAAATATAAATCACGTTAAGTGAAAGTAAAGTAATGTGTAAGTAATAAGTGGAAATAATTTAACCAAGTTAGTGTGTGGTCACTAAATAAAATGTTTATAAAAGATAAGGGGGTAATCTTGTCAAAAAGGAAAGAAATTTAACAAAAAAGAACAAAATGCAGATTAGGGGATTAGATTAGAGGGTGTTTGGTTGTGAGTTTGATAGAGGGGAAGGGTTCTTCCCTAAAGTTTCAATCCAACACAATCTGCCCCAAATTAAAATGCATTAAGATGTGATTTTTGTGCAAGAATCTTTATCTAAGCTCAATTTAGTGTTCTTGATCAAAGGTATGTTGAAATTTTGAGAAATTTTAATGTATGATGAAATGGGTCTTTTGATAATCTGTGAATGCATGTAAAAAATATTGATGGTAGGAGGTTACAATTAGTCCATAAGACTTGAATGATGTATGAATTTCAGGTTATATTGATGGTTTTCATGTAAACCCATTTATGCATGAAACCCACATGAAATTTATGATGATCTTGAAGTAATGATAGATGTAGTATGATATATGAACTTGAATTATGCTTATTGATGTTAAATAAATCTGAATATTTGAAGAATTTATGTGTTTATGATGTATTGCCATGACTTTAGAAAGACTTGGTAGGAATGTGCTTAAAATGCTTGTACATTGTGCAAGCTAAGTAGTACGCACATAAGGTGTTCGATGAAATGCTTGAGCTGAATTGGTTATGTATGAACATGAGGAATTGTAGTATTGATGATCTAATGATGGTATGAAATATAAATGTGAGTAATGAACGTTATGGTGAATGATGTATATGTGCGTAAGTGATGTATAACGCGAAAGATAAACGCGTATGTGATGCACCTTATAGGGTCAAAGAAAGTAGGGGAATCAAGCCAAACAAGGGCAATAGGAGCGCACGACTCCGGTAAGTTCTTATGAACTTCGCTTATGTAGAAAGTAGAATTTTATGTTAGTTCTCTTGTAAATAATTATTTGATGTTTTATGTGGGAATCATTAGTAAAAATGCTTTATTACGAATTGATAGTGGAAAAAGGAGAAAAAGTATGTTGACGACCCGTGCAAATGGGTCTGAAGTATGAAAATGATGTTATTCTGGATGATGTATTAAACCCGTAGTTAAACGGGTCAAATAGGATGAAATTGTTAGGAAGTTAAGGTAACTAGATGTTGACTTTTGTACGTCAAACTAGTAGAGAATAATAAACAAGAAAGTAGAAATATGCATGATCCGTGAGAACAGGTCGGATGAAATATGATGATTTTATGGTGATGGAAGATAAATGGCATGATATTCGTTAAAGCGGAATTGTATTATGAAAGATTCAAGTAAGATGATGTAAAGATGAAGTGACTCGGTAAAGGGTCATATAATGCAGTAAAAAGCTAAATAAGAAATAAAATGTATTAGTAATAATGTTTTATCCGAACTAACATGCAAGTTTATGTTATGGATGTAGGTAAATTTCATGCTTAGAATGGCGAGCTCGGATTCGAACACACCACATCATCCATGTATGCGCTTCCAGTTCAAGTTATCTTTTGAAATGGGTCAAATAATTTTTGTAATGTAAATGTAAATTTTATGTTTTAGGATGTTCGTAAGTAGTTTGAATTTTAAAACCTTTTTGGGTAGTTCGGACATAACCCTTGTGTTAAGTCTTGTATGGTCACAACTTTTATTTCTTTTGAAAAAGTGTCGTAAAAGTTTATTTGACTGATGTTTGTTAAAAGCAGCGGAATTGTTTATAGTACGAATGGGTCATGCCCAATTTTCTTTAAAAATAGTATGTCATTATTTTCATTTTCGAATGTGAAAAAAATGGGCGTTTCAGTTCTCAGTTCTCACCACCACCATAAACCACCATTCATTTTCTTGCTCATCTCTCTATCTGTTCTCCATAATTGCCATCTGACCATCGCCACCCGAGAACCACCAGCCGACCACCGCTATAAGCACCACCACCGCCTAAACTATCTCTCTTTCGCCCTTTTTTTCTTTTCTTGTTTAATTGTGGCGGTAGATGAGAGTTGATGTTGATGGGGACGGACCAGATCTGTAAAATCGCAACTAGATCTTGGTCGGAGATTGGGGTGTTGATAGTGGTCGCAACCTAGATGAGAGGGTGGAGAGGTTGTGCATAACGTCTGGGGTGGCGCGTGTCTAGATTCGTTAATGCTCTGCAATTTTCGTCAAAATTGTGTTGGTGGTTTTAAGAATGAGGTATCTGTTGGTTTTGTTTGATTTTGAGAATTGAGTTTGATGATTGTATGTGTAAGTTAACAGTTTCTATATGCTATGATGATTTGCTTGAAAAATAGATTATAGTGAGGATTTGTAGATACGAAATTAAATACATTTGGACTGATTGTGTAATTTGGAACTAGTTTGATGGATTCTGTAGATAGTGATAGTGGAGATTTATCGATACGAAATTAAATACATTTAGAATGAGGTAGGAGGAGTTGGGAAGTGGTGCTTCACTGAAGGAATTGGTGGGTATGAGCGGATCATGGCGGTGATGTTGGTGGAGAAGGAAGGGGTGTTTGTTAGTCATGAGGAGACACCGGAGTTGGGCGATGGTGCTTCATCGGAGAAGAAGACCAAATGGTGTGGGTGGTGGTGGTAGGGTAGTGAGAGAGAGAGATGGGGTTTATATATGTGTGTTATCTGTCTACAAATTTATAAATACATATATATATATATAATATATTTTAAAAATAATTGTTTAATTTTGGGTAAAATGACCAAAACACCCTCATATGAGGTCCACTTAGTTAGATTTAACCATGAAAACTAACTGAGTTATGGCTAAAGGACATAATGTGCAAGAGTTTGCAAACATCGAGTACGTTTTGTGTACTTTTTGAAGACAAATGACACACTTTGCAATCTAGTGTCAACATAAAGGATGGTTTTTTGTAATTTACTCAAACTTATTGCTATATGGAACTCCATGCTAAGTGATTTCATGCTTAGATTGTTAATCATAGTTGAACAATGTGGAATTTCGTTTGATTATTGCGCAGTTTGCTTTAAATAATTTTTTTAAGATATTAGGCTTTTTTATTTATATTATTTGGGCTGGATATTTATAAAAAAAAAGATATAAAACCCCTTACTCTTGAGCCATGTTTACTTAGAATTTTTGTTAGAAAAGGCCTAAACCAAAAGCCTAAACCCCACCCATCTTCCTTAAGCCTACACTAATCATCATTTGATTAAAAAAATAAAACAAAACCTAATCTCCTGCCATCCTCAAAAACACGACGGCATCCCCCGACTCCCTTCACCGTCGATTTTCTTTCATCACTCAAGCTTCCAAAGGTGTTCCAAGGTGTTACCAAGAGGATTCAAGCATTCTCCTATACCTTACTTCCAATAATTTCTAATTTTGGTAAACCCTAAGCCCTAATTTTCAAGGTTTTATTGTTCATCCCAGAAAACTCTTTGATTTCGTAATTAAAACATGAAATTAGTTATTTACATTGATACATATTAATGCTATGAGCATTTATAATGCATTGTATTGACAAATTGTTGAATTGAATGAGTTTTGCATGAACTTTCCTATAAAGGAATCTTTATTGTATGAGATTTTGTAAAAGGTGTATCAAGGATGATTGGAACTTATTGATGGCTTCGTTATGCTAGTAGATGAATGTGATGATGATTGGAATTGAGTTTGTGATGAAACCCTAGGTTTCATGATTGTTCATACCTTTCTATTTATAGTAACTTTCTTGGTTTTGATAAATGGTATTGGGGTAAATATGATATGAAGTTTAGGTAGTATGAAACTTGTTTGTGGTCGATTGATGCATGATTGCTATAAATAAAAACTTTATTGATTGGGAACATGAAATATAGACGTGCAAGTAATTCCAGTATGATCTAGTGAATGTGTGATGTTGTATGAGTTGTATAAAGGTGTTGTGTATGATAGTTAGGTGTCATGAGCAGAAGATGGTGTCAAATTGTCATCTTTCCGCCTATAGTAACTTTATACTATGACGTATGTCAATGTGAATTGCATTTGTAGATGTAATTGGTTAGGTGCCTTATGATAGTCACAATACTAGTCATAGCAATTGCCATGCATGCACGTAAGATCACAACTTTCCTTATTTCGAAACTTTCCATAAATAGAAACTTTCTATAATTAGAAATTGCAACTTGAACTCTATATGGTGTGTTTGCTTCCATGCTTTACATGGGTTAATTGTATGTTGAAGTAATTAACTGGATTCTTAGTATCAAACATGTCACCAACGTGTCGTCAGGTCACACTCATTTCACAAATGTAAAACTAGTCTTTTTGAAGAATCACTTGGATGAACGGAGTCTTATGGCTTATTCATGTATTTTATAACTAGTAGCCTTAATATATGTCTTAGGGATTAAGTAGAGGTCATTCACCCACACTTATTAGTCTTTTGTTGTTTTATCTCAACACACTCTAAGGTGAGTTTCATTATCTCTTTTATACACGTTGTCCTGGTAGGAAACATAACTGCAACGCTTTCCTGGGAGGAAACATTAATGAAACCTTTTAGATTCTTGTAATTAATTTATCACATGCTTACTGAATGTAACTCGTATCATGAAAGTCCTTACACACCTAGACCGTTAATATAGGTAGTTAGAGGTAATTTGAGAAGTACTACTGGGTTTGACAAACCCCACCCGGGCTAGCCGAGCTAGTATGACTAGGAGTCGAACGAGTGTAACATTGACCTCACATTTGCACCATTGTTTATGATAGACGTGGTGGAAGGTAACAAACTCATTCAGTCAGCTTCGGTTCAAAATATTTAGTAACTTGTAACAGGTTAGCTACCTAGGATATAATAAGAACTTTACATTATCTGGCAAATCTGTTTATTGATTATTGAACTTTGTGAACTCACTAACCCTGTGTTGACACTTGTTAGCATACTTTCACAGGTCACTTGGTAATGGACGTGATTAGGGCATTCCCATGGAGTCTCATCTTTTCCAAACATTTGAACTTATTTATCATACTTTTATGCATGGTCTTTTGGTGCGCGTTGTTTTGCGCATTTAACTGTTGAACTTTTACTTTTTTTACGCTTCCGCATTTCATTTATACTTTCAAACAATATTTTCTCATTAATTTGAGAAACTTTTTTCTAAAGATAATTTAGAGGTCATATGATGTAACTAATGGTAATGATCATATTTGTCACGCGCCTCACGATAAAACCCCACAGATGGAATTTAAGCATGTGATAGATGGGTATCAGTGCTAACAGTTATAGAGAACTAGGATTGCATACTAGACTATAGCCTAGACATTTCATTAGTTACACTTACGCACATATTTGTTTGAGATTCATGCATCGCATTCACGCACGTTATACTTTCAGGTATGTCGACTTCGAGTTCATCTCAAGCACTCGGTGATGAACTAGCTGTTCCTGAATCACCGCCTTAGTCGCCTACCCTCTCACTAGATTTGAAAAAGCGTTGAATCGAGACTGCGTTGGAGGATATTGTTTATGATTAGCCCATCATTATTCGTAGCAGCGATAACCCTTCGGACTAGGGTTGGTACCCAAATCTTATCAAGCGATGGATTCGCCGACAGTAGGTCCCAACCATACTACTAGCACTACAGCACTCTTTTAGTCAGTCATTTATTGCATTTGTTGGCACCATAGATTAGGAGATCCATCACATGCGAGATGCAGATGGTGAGATCTTGGGAATTCTGGAGTGGGAGATTCGCTGAAACGCGCGCATCGAGCATTAGGCTAAGAGGCTGGGTGACACGAATGAAGTGCATAACAACTTAGTGACCTTTGTTAAGAAATTACAAGTGCAGGTGACTGAGCTAGCCGCTAGTGCTACAACTGCTAATGCTAGGGCTACAGCAGCAGATCTTATGGCTGCAGCAACATATGCTAGGGTTGCAACAGTCGAAGCAAGGATTATAGAGGTAGAGAAAGCTCTCAACAATGCCTTAATAGATGCAAATGAGAAATAAGACCTTGCATAACACCCCAACTGACGGCGGAAACTTCAGGGCATAACGTGTAGTAGATTGCTCATAGACACATGACACTAATGAAAGTTCAATATAATATTAATTCAAAATTTCATGTTCAACAACCATATCAAAGAAAACATCCAAACATAAGCAACTTGTCCAAAACAAAACATAATAATTGATTTAAAATTTAACTAAGGCAAAAGTTCAATGATCCTAAGTGATAGAAAGCTTGCAATCATCATCAATTATCACCACATGAAACACATGTGAGAAAAAAACATGGGTCAACTAAAAGTTGGTGAGCAACATAGGTTTTATAGCAAAAACACATGACAAAACTGTTGTACAATTCACATAGCATGATGTAGATAACTAATAAAATTGTATAAACAAGATATGGTCACAGGGGGCACATTCAAACCTTGGTTGACAACAAAAAGGATAACAGATTCTGTCATTCCCAATGGGCTTCCATAAACTAACAAAACAAATGCACAAGAAGTGGGAATGGGGCGCCACACCTATAGCGCTACAATATACTACTGGGCGTCTTGTATGGCATGATGTTGGTAAACCATACAAGTTGCATCAAAAAGCAAATTGTATCATATAAGCCATAAAGGGAGACCAGCTCAAACCCGAGTCCCCTCACTAGGTCAGGTTCTATTCAACGCACACACAACCACTCGACTAAACCTGTTTTTGGGTTAGGTTTCAATACTTATTGCCAAATCTTCTCAACACTTTCCTGAAAAATCAAAACAACAACTATCAGCAATTTTCTGAAAATCCTGATGTACACAATGGAGAACACAAGAACAAATCTTCGAATCTTCAAGTTTTTCTAGCCAAAATTCATCAAAAATATGCAAAATCCTGCAGAAACAAATACATAGATCAGAAATAAAAATGCAGAAAACACTAAACAACTTTTTTCTACTTCCAGTTTTTAGCTTCCAAACACCGAAAATCCTCTGCTTTCTACACCAAACAATCTTAAACCGAGCCAATCAAGAGCCTAATGCTCTGATAACAATTATAGGTCCCCTAATCCTTGGATCTTGACAAGATTGATAATCTAATCAAGAGTGCGGAATCCTCTAGATCAGACAAAACAGAAAACAAGTAGAAACAAAAAACTTATTACTCAAACAAACTGATCTTCTGTGATTAACTAACAAAGTTGTTTACAATCACTCAAGATATCCTAGAGCACTCATAAATTTCGTCCCTCTCACTCTCTTATGATTTCTCTCTCTCTCTCTAGCCTCTCCATAAATTGTATTCTGAAGTGCTAACGTAAACCCTAATGCAAATCTTTGTTTATATAACACAAGGCAAGCAATCTGGGCTAGGTTTCACATGGGCTACGAATTGGATCAAGCCCAATTCACCAACCACACAACATATGTGGGTTTGGTTTGGCCTAAACACTGTTAACAAATAGACAATGCTAAACCCGCTAACCGTTTATCGATTTACTAATTACAAGATATCCAAAGACCTAATTATATGAAGCTGTTGACACAATATGCACCAACAAGGAGGCTCTTAAGCAAATGGCTTTGTGAAATTGTTGTACTCACAGGTTCTGTTGTAATTGTTGGTTCATCTTCAGAATCATCTTGCAAGACTGTCTTCCTTTTCCTTGAAGGTTGGGTAGTTATTTCTTTAGGAACTTCTAGTTTGCTTGTAATTATTGGTTTTGGGTAAACTACTGCCTTTTTACTAGATAGTTTACCAGTAGTTTTTATAACAACTGGTTTAGCCCCAGACTGTGTCTTTGATGATGATCTGGTTGTTGGTGGAGTAGAAGTTGCTTAAGGACCAGCAGTGTTGCCTGGTCCAACTATTTGACTTTATACTCCAGCTGTTTTACATGGACCAACTGTTACTCCTTTGAGACCATCTAGTAGTCCTTTGGCAACTTCTAGTTGATCTTGAGGAGTTTGTCTTCTTTTGTCTTCCAACTTTTCAATGGTTTTAGCTTTTTAGATCACATTTGGTGGCCTCATATCAATTTTGACAATTTTAATGATTCTGGGATCTTGCCTTGTAGCTTTTTTTCTACTCTTTGTCTTTCTATTTGTTTTTTTCCAAGGCAACACTTAAACCTTTTTTATTAGGTTTGAATTTTTCTATCATTGCAGCATGACCAACATCACCAGTGAATATGCCCTTATGTTTTTCAATCATGGCTCTGGCTTTTGCTTTTGCTTCATCGGCTCTTTTCTTTGTTCTTATTTCACCTACCTCAATCATGCCATGCCCATTATCCTTCTTATTCTCCCCCTTTTTGGCATCAGTAGTTTCCGGCCTTTGAATGAAGTGGTGTAACCAGGGTCTCGGGGCAGAAGTTGCAAAAAAATTGGCATCAAAGATGTTCAAATAATCCTTGAACATAGGTTCTGGGATATCATTAAAGGCATTTTTGAGCTCCCCTGCTAGCAATGATGAGGTGGCTAAAACGTCACCAGTAGTTTGGCTTTGTGTGGCTGGTGGCTGATGTGTAAGAGAACTAAGTATTTGAGTGACCTCCTTTTGTGAGATGGCCAACTTTTGGGCGTATTCTGGTTTAATATGGACTTTAGCTTGGAGCATGTTAGAGACCAAATCCTTGAGTTTGGAGACTGCAGCACCCAGCTGTTCCGTAAAATCATAAGACTGTTGGTTTTGGGCATAATTAAATTAATGAACTCATCCACTCCCCCACCAGAGGTGGTTCTTTTAGTAGGTATTTGTGGCTTTTCAGTCACAAGAATACTTCCTAATGCCTCTTGTTCTCGACTGGGTACTTCCAGCAGCTTGGCCATCCAATACTTTAGCAGCATGGAGGAACTCAGTTACTGTTGTGTGTAGGGTAGTCTTAGCTATGTTTCCATAGTCTACTTGAAAACCAATGGGTTTATCAAAATTAGTTAAAGCCACCACTACAATCTCCTCATCAGGATTTATCTGTGAGGGATAAGCATCTTCTTCATGTGGGTAAGGACCAGATTCCATATGTACCACTGCTTCATTATGTGGCTCTATCTCTGTGATTTGTTACTGAGATATGCCATTTTCTTGGTACAAAAGAAGATATGCCTTCATGAGCCTTTTCTCAAAAGTATTGGTTGGGTTGGTTGGAGGTACTAGCAACTATAGTGAAGGAGTAACTATAGTCTCTGGCTGAGTTTGTATTTCATCCTGACTCTCAAGGACCTCAATTTCTTGAGTAGTCTTTATTTGGTTCTTTTTGTGAGGGTGGATTTAGATTTCAACTTAGAGGTTTTAGAAGTCTTTTATGCTGAATACTTCTTCTTTTTTTTAGTGTTTGTTGTTGTGGGTTCCTTAGGGATGGGTTGTTCCCTTTGGTCAGCAAGAGCAGTGGGCTTAGGTGGTGGTTGTGCCTCAACCGTTAGTTGTGCAGGGTTATTCCCTTGCGCAGGCTCATCTTCTTCATCAATTAGTTTGTGCTCAATTTAGAACTTTCCCATCCTTGTAAAAGTTTGAGCCAAAAGTGATTTGATGGGAAGGATCACACCCCTTTTGTAGATCTCATCGGAAAATTCACTTTCTAGTATTACCATAATAAGTCTAGGGTACATTAAAAATTTGGAAGTTGAGTTTACATTAGAAACCAATTCTTTAAAATTTTGATTTAAAAGTTTAAACTTTGATTCAGTTAATATTGAGTAAGCAAAGTATTATGTTGATTGTGGAACTTCGTTCCAAGAACCAAATTTACCTGACAAGCACTGCATGAGAGTATGAAGAGAAATTTAAGAGCAGGACCATAGTCTTTCTTCTCATATGTGGCATACTTGGTATTGCTATAGTATCCTTGTTCAATGAACTCCAGATCTATCTCAGATTTGGGGAATTTGTCAACCCATTCTACATCATTAAGTTGTAAGATTTCTGGGGTGATGCAATGGTAATATCTCCAATCTTGGCATTGATAGCCTGTACTCTCCCTTTGTCATTTTGGTTTAGCTGTGATCCAAAAATCATTCAGGATGGTTTTATAGATGGTTGAGTTAACAGTGAGTGCATGATAGAAAGGGATTTCTCTATAAGGCCAATCATGTGATGGTATTGAGTGTAATCCTTTTTGGTAAGATAAGGAAGAAGGTTGTGTGTGGGCCGGAAAGCTAGAGCTGCCATGATCAGAATGATGAGGGTGAATGAGGTTAGTGAATGAAATTGAAGCTTAGGGTTTACAATTAATCACTGGATACGTATGAAACAGTTAAAAGTATCCCAAGATAATCTATAAGCTTATTTATAGGGAATGGATAATGGTGACAAGAAACGGCTGGATTTTTGGCAAACTATTGGGTCCAGCTAACAGTTTTGTGCAATATGTACAAGAATGATGAAAATCAATAGTTTTTTTATTGCAAAACCTTTCAATGGAGAGACTTTAGAACCCATGCCTTATGACTTGTAGGCGCTGTTCTATCAGAACTTGATTGGTTACTTTGACCACTATTTTGACCCATTGATAGCTTTTGTACCATCCTAATCAGCTCCCTTTTGGTTATCTGCCACTGCTTTTAGTTCAGCACTTTGATCAGACCTTCTTTCCTTGTACCGGTTAGGGTAGAATGGGAATTCTTCTGTTTGTTTCTAGGAGGTGCATTAGTAACTTGTACTAGTCTGGTGAATTACCTGTGATTAGGGCCAATCTGATGGGTATTCAACAGTGTTAAAGACCACAAAAGAACCAGTGGATTCAAAATACCTGGAATCACTACATGGAAAGAATACTAGATTTTCATGAAAGTTTTCCAGATTCTGAATCTTTTTTTCTCATAAGCTAAGACCATGTAACAATATTCAGTATTGTGATTGGTTTTCTCACATATTGTGCAAAAATAACATACCTCTAGTAAACTTACCTCTTTTTGAACCAGACATTGATTTGGTTTTGAAGTTTTGATCAGGGCAATCAATTTTGGATGAAACTGCCAGAGGGTTGCCAACTGATGTTATTTTCCCATCAGAAGTCACAAAGGTCATTGGATTGAAATTTTTTTATCAACACATGTTTCATCAGACCATTTGGTGTTTTGTTGATTAAGGAATTTGTGAGAAGAACCACAATCAAGGTTTACAGTCTCCTTTCCAATTGAGGAATTGGATTCAATGTCATAGAATTGAATTTTTGGAGTGTAATCACTTGGTCCTTGTGTGTGATTATACCCTAGACCAAATTTCACATTACTTTTAGATTGTTGATTTAACAACATTTCAAAACCTTTGCACGACTCAACCCATTTTTGACAATTTACTTGTGTTGATTCAAGTTGTTTCTGACATGATTGATATTTTGAAAGAAGTGATTCTAATTATGCATAATGGTTCGAGGTTTCATGTTTTAAGTCAGAGATGATTTAATCCTTTTCTTTCAACACTTGTTTGTGAGATCTAATAGTTTGTCCTAGAAGTTTCTCAGAATTTTCAGATTTTTCAAGAAGCACGATATTCACTACTTTGATATCCCCAAATGCTTGAATGCACTTTTCAGAATAAAGTTCTGATAGTATTTATGAGGATATATCAACATGCTGAGATGGTATAGCCGTTGTTGACCCAGCAAGTGGAATAATGCACAAACCAGTAGTTTCACTAGTGCTATAATCTAATGTGTCACTTAATGCTTCTAGAGCAACTACTGCAAAATTCTGATGACCATGATTAAGTGCAAGCATTCTAAAGTATTCATCACTCAAATCCTCAGGAAGACTACTCCAATCTAAAAGCTTTAAGTGAAAAGGCTTTGTTGAGTAGTTTCTGGTGTAGGGGAACCAATAGTTTGAGAAATTACTGGTAAATGAACCTGGGATTGAGTTTGTGCATGTGAAGGTGTTTGAACATGTGCTTGTGACATATTAACATGTGGTATGTGATACTAAGATGGACCATTCAGATATGGATATGAATTTTGAGTAGGTCCATGTGCAAAATGTGATGTAGACTATGTATTGGGACTAGGGGTATTTTGGGAAAACTTTTGGTATGTATTTTGAAGACATGGATATTGAGTAGCAGTTGTTTGATTCGTTTGATACACTTGGTACTGAGGTTTATGCAGGATTCCTGCACTCCCTTGCAAAGTGACCTAACATATCACATCTATAGTATTCAACCCTGGATGTATCCTTCTCAAATTCACCCTTGCCCTCTACTCTATGAAATTTCCTATTAGTTTTGTTATAAAATTGATTTAACTTAATACTCAATAATGCAAGCTGGTCAAGGAGATCAAACTCTTCTTGGTCAACATGGTCCATTGGTTTGTAGTCATACATCATTAAAGTATAATTTTGATTTTAAACATGAGGTGTGTCATACAGAGAATTAAATCAAGTAGTTATATCAACAAAGTGATCATAACTCTATTCATTTGCTCTGTTGGATGATAATAACTCACTAGGATTGTGATACCATATGTGGAATCATCAACAGTTTTACATGATGACATCAGCTTTCGTTTCCGGTCAAGCTCTCTCTCATAAGTGAGGAGTTTGCCATGAAGCTGTGTCAAAGTCGTCTCCTTAAAACCAATAGAGTTTCTCAACACATAAGTAGTTATATCCCATTTATCTGGAAGAGATATCATAAATCTGTGACTCAGAGCAGATTTGTGTAAGTTTGATCTGCAAGCCTTAGCTCATTGATTAGGCAGTTAATTCGCTCAAACTGTTGAGTCAGAGATTCTCCCTTGATATGAGATAATGTTTCATATTACTGGTTTAAAATCTCTTTGCTATTCTCATGAACTTCATCTGTACTACCAAATTGTTCGTTCAAAGCATCCCATAACTCCTTGGCATTCTCACAATGGAGCAATCCATCATACATTTCGTTGGGTAAGGCCATGGCCAGTATCCTAAATGCCTTAGCATCGAGCTCTAACTTTTGGAAATCTTGCTCGGAATAATCTAGGGGTTTCTTAGGAATATAAACATTTGGTTGTTAGGTACTCGGAATAGAGGAATCACAAGGGCAGTATACCACTGATCTCTAGCAACCAGTGTTCTGCAGTGACAAGAGGTGACCCATTCTTCGCTGCCATATCTTGAATTCATGACGAACGAGCATCAGAGCCTTGTTTATCGATCCGGTATTGTAAGGATCATGAGTGATTGGCATCTCTCTGAATTCTATCAAGTTTAACTCAAAAAATATAGTATCAGAAAAAATTTAATGATCTGATTGGTCTAATTCTTCTCAATCTCCTTTGATCACTCAATCAGTTATCAATTTGAGCTACTTTATCTTGTGAATCAACAATGAAGTCAATTCAGTGAAACATGCTCTGATACCAATTGTTGGATTTGAGTGTGTTTTTTTCTGATAAAACAGTTAACCAAATTAAAAATTCAATCAAACAGTAATAAACAAACACATCAATCTAACACTTCAAGATTTGGGAATGATTACAAAATGCTTTATTGAATTCATAGAATGTAATACAATCACAAGGTACAAAATGTACCCCCCCCCCCCTCACCAAATAACACTCTCTCACTTAGTTCTTATACGCTCAGGTCTAAGTGTTAACTATTACAATGTACAAGAAGAACTATATATAGGAGGAGTGAACTGTTGGTGATGTCACCATGAAAGCGACTCTTAACAACTCATTAAGTGATGTAACAGCCACCAACTGGCATAATCGTTGGATAGTTACACTGTTGCATTGAATTGCTGCTTCTGATGTGAGATAGAGTGACCTGCTGGATTTCAGAGAACTGCTAGTTGAGAACTAGCACTTCTGGAAATCCATAACTTCTGTCTTTGACTTGTTGACTTGGTCTTCTAGTCTTCAGTCTTTGACTTTGGTTGACTTGAATGTTTACTTGTTGACCAGCACTATGACAATCCAACACTTGTTCTTCTATACTCTAATCCTTGAAGGCAGTAGTTTAATATAACGGTAGTTTGTGTAGCTATTTTGGGAAGCCTTCAGGGGGGGGGGGACTTATGGTCTTGTGATTGTATTTTAACTTATTTATTTAGACAGTGATGACGGTTCTCTTGGGTTTTGGCTTTAACCATCAGTAGATCTTACATAACCCAACAAGTGAGGACTAAACATGAAACATAGACATACCACAGGGAGCATTCGAGTAATCAACTCTATTAAAAATAAAGTTAATGGTTATACTATTTGCAGGTTTTGCCATCATTATTCATAAGGTAGCATTTTGTATGAAAGAATTAAAAGCGGAATGGAATGGATAATTCCAATGGAATGAAAGAAAAGATGTTTAGCTATTAAATGGATTGTTCCATAGGGAATGTGTTTCCTTCTATTTTAGAAATTTTTATTACTTAGTAACGAGGTTTTTTTTATTCCTTCGATGGAAAGAAATCTACAACAATAATTACTATTGCTACTGTTACTGCTAGTGCTACTACTGCTTCATTGTCTAATCCTACTGCTGTTGCCGCCGCTACTGCTTCTGCTTCTATTGTTGTTGCACAGCTGCTCCTACTGCCACCATTATTGCTCCTACTCCTACTAATGCACTGTCTGCTCCTGTGACTTTTATACAATATTTGAACACAAGGTTTATACCACGTTTTAGCACTATTAAGTTTCAACATTACTTAAAAAAAGGTTAGATTAAGAAGTGGTAGGTGCTACAGTCATACAAATCCAAATAACAATATAACCTCTCTTAATACTTTTTTTAACGGCCAACAGAATAAATCCCGAGCATTATCGGGGTACTCGCTGGACCAAACGGTGTACTCCGAGAGTAACCCGAGTCCACCACCAATTCCCGGGAAAACCCAGTAACCCACCCGCCCGTAGGTACGACAGTAAAATTACTAGTAAAACTCATTTGACTCAAGGATCTAACCCAAGTTTCCCTGGATCTCCTATCATTGGCCACTAGTGCCTCACTCTACACCAAGTAGGAGTTAAACTTGCATCTCACAAAAGAAATGCAAATCTTTTACCATTTTAATCTTAGAGATCATTGGCCTCTCTTGTTAGAATTGGATACCAAAGAACGTATTGAATCAAAACTCGTTTATTGATAATTGGTACAATTAGGGTTACAAATAAATTCTTCTGTTTATAAGCCTAATAACTTGTTCAACAAGTAAACCTATTTGACTCAAACTAGGATTAAAAAACTATCTCAAAAAAAACCCCAAGTTTATATCCCGGTCACTTTTTACCCGAACTTTGTAAGTCGGGCACTTTTAACCCGAACTTACGCATAATATGCAAGATTAGTCTAACAATCACCCCCCCTAATCTTGCAATACCGAGAAGATATCTCATCTCGATAATCTTCAGTCGTGGCATGGCTTTTGTGAGGATATCAGTCCGTTGCAAATCCCCGCTAATACGTTCCACTTTAACTTGCTCTTACAATAAGTTCTCGACTTTCAAACTTATCTCTTCATTTGATAAACCGAGCATCCATTTAACTATTGAAGTGCTGAAAAACTGATCTGTCGCAGACTCGTCGCTAAAATTCGTCACTCGCTGATCAGATTTTGTCGCTGACTGGTCAGATTCTGTCGCTAACTAGTCATATTCTGTCGCTAACTGGTCAGTTTGGTCGCTATATGTCTGATGTGTCGTTGACTGCCCAAATTTGTCGCTAATTCCTGTTGCTGACTGATCTGTTTGGTCGCTAACTTCTGTCACAATAGAGACTGGTTGGTCGCTTTTTTCAGCCTTGTCATCTTTAGTCTGTATGTAAACTGGAGCTACAACCTCAAGATTAATCTTGTAAATGCGATTAGGTGAACGAGGTACCTTCATTAGCAAAGTTCCGTCTTGCTCAAACATCCAAAGTATACCGTCTTGGATTGCGATCTTGTACCCTCTCTCGTCTAACTGACCAATGCTTATTATATTACTTTCAAGTGCTGGAATATAGTAAACATCACGCAACACCCTTTGTTCCCCAGATTTTCCTTCCAAGACGACCATCCCTTGTCCTTTAATCTCTACGCATGACCCGTCTCCAAACTTCACTTTTCCCTTGATGTTGTGATCGAGGTTAGTGAACCACTCTTTTTTACCCGTCATGTGGTTACTCGCCCCGTTGTCAAGAAACCATGTATTGAGTTCACTTGGGCTCGAAGCATACATCCTTGGAATAATCCTTTCCTCGTCTAGAAACACATCATGAGCCTCTTCAACGTGTGTTTGCAAGTAAAGAACCGGTTCAACACTTTGAATAAGATTGTTTTCCTCGTCCTTTTTACGTGTAGGACAATCCGAAGAAAAATGCCCTAATTCATCACATCGAAAACACCTTATCTTAGAACGGTCCTTCTTTGGTTTTTGATTCGGTTCCTTGTCTTTGTCTTGACCCCCGGTTTTTCCACGACCGCGACCCCGACCTCTTTGACTAGACTCGGTCGTTCCTTTGCCTCGATCGTACCCTTCCTTCTTTCTAGCTTCCCACTCCTCATACGTCAGCAATAATTGATCACTTCTAACCGGTTGCTCCTTATCTTCAAGGTTGACGCGTTCCTCATAGGCTATAAGACGACCTACGACATCATCAAATCCAACTGTCTTAAGGTCAATAGATTGCTCGAGAGAGGCAACCATGTGAATAAACCTTTTCGGCAAGCCATGTAGAAACCTTTTAACCAGCTTCTCTTCTTTAATCACTGTTCCAAGAGAAGCAGATCTAGAAGCAATCCCTGAAATCTTTCCTGCGAACTCAACGATCGTACTTGGTTCCTTCATCTTCAAACCCTCAAATTCCGACATTAAGGTTTGAAGTCTTGCTTCTTTCACACGTTCAGCACCTTGATTGCGAGATTTCACCGCTTCCCACATCTCATTTGCTGAATCATTGTTCCCAATCTGCAAGACTAGCTCTTCGGATAACCCTTGGAATAGCAAAGCGATTGCTATAGAATCTTTGTGAGTATCGATGGTCGTTCCTGGGTCAATCACATCCCATACCTTGTAAACCTTGAAGATTACCTTCATCTTCATAACCTAAACGGTGTAGTTTGTATCCGTAAGCATTGGACATGGAAGACTAGGCATCGGTTCCTTCGTTGGAGGAACCCCGTTCGCGTTATCACCCATCCTTCGGTTTTGTCTGCTGTAAGTTAGAGAAGTACCCGGGCTTAAATCAATTTTCTAAACTCAAAATCGATTCCCTCTCGAAAACAAACTTCCTGTTTTGTCCCTTTTTTTAATACCAGGTTAAAAGAAAACAGGTCCTTTTGTTTCTTTCTTTTTATTGCAACTAAAATAAACAATTATGCTTTTTCCTTTTAGTTGTTCGCCTAAAAAAACAGCCTTACTGTTGCCTCTTATTTCCTTTTATAGTTGACCAAATAAATAAAATAAACCCTTTGACCTTTTGTGGTTTTACCTTAATTGCAGAAAACCTTGCTGTTGAAGCTTCAACAAAACCTTCCTTTGTTTTGTTATACTTCCGATTACTCAATAAAAAAACACCAACATAATGTGTATTTATTGATTGCTTCAATAGCAAAATTCAAACCTTCGTGATACTTCGTTTTGTGTGGTTTAGTAAATCAAAGAACAAAACAAACTTCTTTATGTTTTTCTTCAAACGTTTTTTTCTGTTCGAAGACTACTCGAAACCCTTTGGAGTTCTTCTATTGACCGCAGTCCTTTGTCAATCAAATTGCCTTTCCGATAGGACTCAAAATCACCGACTCAGATCTGCCGTCCTTTTGATCGCTGGTGTTCTTGAACGGAATAACAACCGGCCGCCGTTTATTCTCCGTTCCGATCACAAAATCTGATCAAGTTCTTCACAGTCTTGCATACCAAGTCTCGTTTGGCGCCGCCTTCTGTGATCATCGAAACCTGTCGCAAGATACTTCAATCGCTGACCTTCGCTGATTGATCTCTTTTTGCCGGACTCGTCTCCCTTTCGATTGTTCTTCTTCACGAGAATTCCAGCCGCCTTCCTTTGTACCGGTCACCTGTGATTCTGATCACCACAGTCTTGTTCAATACCAACACCCTTTGATTGCTGGTATTTCCTTGAACCCGCCAGATCGTTGGTGCCTTCTTGAACCCGTTGCAATAATCGATCGTTAGTCCTTTACGAATCGATTTCTTGTCGGACTCTCTTCACTGATGATCTTGATCACTGCCTTCTTGATCAATCTCCCTTGAGCGCTCTGATACCAATTTGTTAGAATTGGATACCAAAGAACGTATTGAATCAAAACTCGTTTATTGATAATTGGTACAATTAGGGTTACAAATAAATTCTTCTATTTGTAAGCCTAATAACTTGTTCAACAAGTAAACCTTTTTTTTTTGAAAAGTGAACTTCATTAACACAAACAAAGCTACCTCAAACCGAGGCAGCCACCGCTACAACAACTACAAATTTACAAATTTACACCAATCATCCCACGAAGTCAAAATACCTCTATTTCTATTTTTATACCATAAGAAGCCCGTCCTCTTAACCTCTCCGATAATGTGCTCCAATTTAATCTCTTTATCCTTAAATCTCGCTTCATTTCTCGCCCTCCAGATTACCCATCAACCCACTCTAATAATACCTTTCAGGACCTCTTTATGCTTTCCCTCCAAACCCACATGGTTGTGACAATCAATAAGGTCCCTAAATGAGAAGATGACCAAAGGAGCACACTTGCACCAACTCTCAATCCACGACCACAACATCGAAGCAAACCTACAACAAGTAAACCTATTTGACTCAAACTAGTATTAAAAAACTATCTCAAAAAAATCTCAAGTTTATATCCCGGTCACTTTTTACCCGGACTTTGTAAGTCGGTCACTTTTAACCCGAACTTACGCATAATATGCAAGATTAGTCTAACATCTCTTAATACTTTGAGTAAACTGCAATTTTACCCTCTGAGGTTAGGGGTCATTGGCATGTCTACCCCCCCTAAGGAAATAATTACATTTTTACCCCCCACTATTTGGGGTTATGTCGCATGTTTACCCCCTGACCATTTCAACGTTATTGTTACCGTTAGTTTGTAGTGAAAAGTCCAAACTACCCTTCATCTTCCCCATTAATAGCTTGAATCCTGCCCTAAATGCTATCGTTCTTCAATCGACCCCCAATCCAAGCTTCAATCCCTCAATTCACTGCCCTCAATCCCTCAATTCACTACCCTCAATTCTCTGCCCTCTAATCACTGCCCTGAACATGTCTTCATCTTCGTCGTCTATGCTTCGATTCAAGGGCAAAACTCAACATTCAGACATCATATGTTCATGTGGTGCGAAAACAGTGGTGAAACAATCAGAATCGACAGCTAATCCTGGTCGTTGGTATATTCGATGTGTAAGTTTCTTCTGTTTTATGCTTATTGAATCTTAACTTTGTTGGAAAGTCTTGCTTATGATGTCCGATAATAGGTTGGAGGATGTGGATTCCTAAGATGGGCTGACAAAGGTGAAGAACGGGGATGTCCGGTTTGCGGAGAGGTAATGCCTGGTTTAATTGATGACTTGGCTAACTGCAAAGAACAGTTGGGTCGGTACAAGAATGGAGATGTGTTGATGTACTTTGTGATTACTTGGGTGTTGATTGTTCTACTGTTTTTGGTTAAGTAGTATAATGTGGACAAATTGGATTTGGTTGTGTATTTTGACTGCTTGTAATTATACTTTTTCATGCAATGGTCTTTTTCAAGTTCTTATTATATGTTTGTTTTGGTAGCCTTCTTGTAATTCTGTAGGTAAGGATGTTGAGAATGAGAAAGATGTTGGTAAGGATGAAGACAAAGATGTTGGTAAGGATGAAGACGTTGTTGCAGCCGAAAAACCAGACAGTTATGTCTACTTTGAGGATCAAGAGTCTGAGATACTCAGACCTTACATGGAGCAAGAAACTGATTATGAAAAGATATTCGGAGATCCGACAAAGGATTATGACCCTGAAGTGCTGGAACATGCATGGGATTACACATATTGGGATGAAGATGATGATTGGTACTTTGACCCATATGAAGGGGAGCATGGTTTTGATTCGGATTGGTCTTGTTTGGATGATTGTCACTGGAAATAGGCTAGATTTTGTTTGGTTTTAAGTTTGTATGTTGGACCTCTTATTTGTACTAAATGTTGCAATGTAATCTAATCGAATCACTTTCCGCCTCTTATTTGTACTAAAGCAGCCAAACATAAAGATTGTAAACCAAACATAAAGGTAGAAACCAAACATTGTCTTGAACAAAGTTGACAAACCTAACATTGTCTTGACCAAACCAAACATAAAGGTACAAACCAAACATTGTCTTGAACAAAGTTGACAAACCTAACAAACATAGTCTAAACTTACAAACCATCCATCACTCATCAAGATTGTAAATTGGTGCACCTTGAGTGGCAGTGTGTGATTCCTGTGAAGTAATGGATTGTTCAGCCCCTTGTCCTTTGCAGCTCCTGACATTGTGACCCATATTCCCACATTTACCACACTTGATGCTACTACCCTTTCTGGTCATTTTACCTCCTTTGTCGAACTCCTGCTCAAGTTCTTTTTCACCATATGCCTTCTTTCTTTTCTTCTTTGGCCTTCCAACTTGTGTATGATGCTTTGGTGGGATGAGTGTTGTTGGACACTCTGAAGGAGTCCACATCTCCGGCCCGTTGATTGGCTCTATGACATTGTAATAAACTTTCTTCCATGTTGACAGCCAATACACTTCATCCACCCAGTCTTCTGGTATGCCAGCATCAATGCTATTCCTTGGCATATCCCATATGGCTGCAAATGCATGTTTGCAAGGCATCCCGGTCAAATCCCACTTCCTGCATGCACAACTTTTATGTTTAACATTCACAACACATTGTGATCTCGGACCTGTGACTTGATACTTGTCCGAATCAACCATTAAAACAGACATTTCAGCAGCCTGTTTCTTGATCTCATCGAAGACCTCAGTGGCATGAGGAGTCAGTGGCCCCATACACTTTGCTTGTAGTTTCTTGACATTCAATATCCTCTTGGTCATGTACTCCCGAATGAATTCTAGGCATGTGATAATCGGCTTGTCCCTTGCTCCTACGATTTGTCTGTTAAAAACCTCACATATGTTGTTCAGCAACATATCACATTTAGCTCTTCCAGAAAAATATGCTCTTGACCAAGCGGTGAATGGGATCTCATTCAGCCAGTCATACATAGCTATTTCTGTTGTCTTAATTTCTTCCATAGCTTTGTTAAAGTATGGAATATATGTCTTCCTTCCGGCTGACCAAAGCAAATTCTTGTAAAGATCTCCACGCCACTTGGATTTCATGTTCTCATGAATGTGCCTCAAACAAAATTTGTGCTCAGCATTAGGGAAAACAGCTAGCATAGCAGGAATCAGACCCTGTGATACAAAATGCAATTAATGACACTATTTTGCAAGGTTTTAATTAACACTTAAGAACATATTACCTTTTGTCTGTCACTGATGAAGGTGAAATAAGAGTTAGCCGTACACCCTAGGTCATCTCTCAACAGTTGCAAAAACCATTTCCAGGTTTGTGTTGTTTCTGCCTCAACAAGGGCATAACAAACTGGATCTATGCTATTGTTCCCATCAATACCAACAGCACTCAAGATCTGTCCAGGAAATGGACCTTTCATGAAACAACCATCCACACCCAGCAATGGTCTTCCAATCATGTTAAATCCTCTCATCATAGAGGCAAAACAAAAATAAACCCTTCGAAACTGCCTTGTAGGACTAGCTGAGTTCCCACATGGCTCCACATCAATTTTAATTGTACTACCTGGGTTGGCTTTTAGAAGTTCATCACAGTATGACCTTAGCAAACCATACTGTTCTTGGTAATCACCATAGATCTTCGTAGTTGCTATCCTCTTGGCTCTGAATACCTTATGTAGTGATATTTCAAGTTGATGCTTCCGAAGCAGTTGACTTTAGATTGCTTGAATTGGCATGTCTGGATTGCTTTCAATCATAGGTTGGATCTCTCTGGCAATCGAACTCATTGTGTACAAAGAAACGGCCCTTGTTGTCAAACAATTGTGTTGATTATGAATGGTCTTCACACACCACTTATCCTTGTTTGTGTTCCTTGAGATGTGAACTGCCCAAGGACATGTGGGCTTGGTATGCCTTTTAAGGTGCTTATATTTTTGCCCTACTTTGGTGCATTTACTATTTTGCCCCTCTTCTCCCTTTTTTTTACATGACCAAGTAGTGGTGGATTGCTTCCAAAACATACTACCCTATACCTTAACAATTCATTTTTTAGAATAAAAACATCCCTCCTTGCCTTAAGAGCATAATCTTTCACCATCTGATTCATCTTTTTCTTGTCATCAATAAGCTGACCAATATAGAATGGCAGATCATTTGGACCTTTTGAAGCACTCTTGTTTCTCCTCCTTATCTTCCTGGCAACCTTATCTCTAAGGGTTGAATTGTCATCCGATCCACTTTCAAAATCCTCCAAGTCAACAGGCACATGACCTTCTTCGCTTCTGTCATCATCAAGATCCCCATCACTTGAACCATCCAGCTCTTCCCTAGTAAAATCAACATTAGCCCTGAACCTCTGCATATCCACCTCTATTTCATAAACCAAATTATCTTCCTCAACATACTCATAATCAGGATCACTTCCTTTACTCTCTTCTTCATCTTCATTCATACTATAATTCTGATTATTTATTGTAAATGATGTTGGAACAATTGCTTTACATGCCCCTACAGGACCTTCACTTGTATTTTCCAATATTGTTGACATCCGGTGTTCAACATACATGTCTATGATGTGGACTCCTTGACGGACATGATCAAAGATAGGCTCTAAGTCAACATCACATTTTAATATCCTAAGACCAAAATCCAACGAACGGTACGGTTCCTTGTAATTAATGCAAAAAAACAAACCATCATTGTATCCTAATTTCTTAACCATCTCCTCTAAAACATCAGTATTCAACACTGTAAAATCTACATGATCAATGTAGCTCATCTTCCCACCAAAGTATTTCCTATTTGGGTTTTCTACAAAATTACCTCCATGGTGAAATTTAATGGTAAATTGAGATTGGGTTTCTCCTGTAAACACACATCAACAACAAATTAAGACAGAAAAAAGTTAAATTTTTACCTAATTCAGACCATTTGAACTTGCATGTCACTTACGGTACATTTCACCCGGTTCAAAATAATGATCTTCAGCTCGTATCTTCCACAATAGAAGATCCATGCTCGTAACAGACTTCTAATCTGCTGTAATTGTTGAAGAATGCCTGATCGCCGGTGCGGAGCTCTTCAATTTCGTGTTAGGTTAAGTTCAGGGTTTCAATGTGATGAATTGGTGATTAAATGAGGTTGCAGGTCAACAGGAAAGCGAAATTACCTAATTGCCCTTTGACCATTAACAGAAATCGCTAACATCTAACGGAAACTTGGTCAGGGGGTAAACATGCGACATAACCCCAAACAGTGGGGGGTAAAAATGCAATTATTTCCTTAGGGGGTAGACATGCCAATGACCCCTAACCTCAGGGGGTAAAATTACAGTTTACTCTAATACTTTTATTTGAATAAAAATGACAAAATACATACATTATTGTCAATCTAACAATATTATGAATTACCATCAACCAAAATTTGGATTTTTCCAAAATAAGAAAACTGTTGTATTATTTAAAGAGGAAAAATGTTTTATCAATCAAATTAAAATTTGCGGAGGGTATGTTGGCCCAATGAGGAGTTGAGGAATACTAAACCACATGGGCATCGTATATAAAATTGTATAAATGGGCATGTGGCCATGTGGGAGTTTAGGCCTTTTTAGCACCAATGGGCAATGGCAATCCAAAATCCACATGGGTTCATACTTCATACTTCATAATTCAAAAAGCCTCCATTTATGCAACACTAGCATACTATAAACCCAACACCAATTTGTGGAAGACTAGAATAATAATAAATTAGGCTAATAAAGAAGAACATGTAAATGTTCGAAAAGGAAATACAGAATGTATTTGCGAAAGATATAAACTTAGATGTGATTACACGACCAAACTAACAAGGAGTTCATTCTAGAGTTTGCGGACTCTTATTATGACCGGTTGGACAAGGGGAAAAAGAACAAAAAGACCCAAATTTTGAGCGGGCGTAACTCGGGCTACGATTGTATTTACCGGGCTAATGACTGGTGAATGAAAAGATCTCAACAAGCCGGATCATGTGCCAATCAAGATTTTCCCCAAATTTCGTCAAATTTTGACACTTTCATTTTTTAGCCTAAAACGTGTGAATTCTTGATTAAATCAATTTACGTCCTTAATTCTAGTATTTCTTTTTTAATTTGTAATTTTGAAAATTTCGCAAATCATGTCAAAATTAGAACTTTCCTCTAAAAGGATACCTCATGTAATGTTTTATGAATTTATTCATTTAGATTTGTCCATTTTCCTTTTGAGAATTATTTTCTTCTTTTATTAGCTTCCACTCTGCGTCATAATCTCATAGGTATTTACATATTCTTTATCCTTCCTTCGATGATCCTTTCATAATTCAATGACCCAATTAGTTTGAAGTGTTTAAAAGAAAGTAACTGAATATATATGCCACCTTCTCTTCAATTACTCCATTGTCGAGCAAAGTGAATAAAAAGAGATCTACGGTTTGTGCGATCATCTTTTTGAGTTGCTGTTGCTTGTTAGTTTTTTCTCTCTACATGCAAGACATATGTCAATTCCTCATTATTTTAAAACATCTATAACTTTTCATACAATATTTTTTTACAAAAAAAAAATAACTATAATAACGAGTGTTCTTTTATCTTTAATATAAGTAAGATATTGTTATATATAAAATAAAAGATTACATTTTTACTGGGTTTTTTTATGTATTGTGTTAAAGGTTCTGGTCATTGTGTTTTTCAGTTAAATTTTGGTCATTACGTTTTTTACTATGGTTTCTATACATTTTGTTATTATTAGAACCTATAACATAATGTTATTTTGGGTTCTCTCCATTGTGCTTTTATTATCAAAACCTATAACTGTCGTGACCCCCGACCCCTACCCCGGGAGCGGGAACCGCGAACCAGTTAAGTGGTATCGGAGTTTATTAATTTGGCAGCGGAAATGAGACATCAGAATCGTAGTTAGCAAATAATTTCAGAGTTCAAAACACCAAACTTTTGTAATAAACAAATGGGATACAACCCATTTTTTTCATTCATAATACATTTATAGGGATAAACCCTAATTGCTGAAAACATAAACTTTTATTTAGGTAACTTTTATAGCCACTTGTCTTTAAGCCTTCAGTGCTCCATAGCTGACTTCTTATAGCTTCACATTAAGTTACCTGAAACGCGTTTTTAAAAAGATTTGATCAGCAAGAAATACTGGCGAGTGCATCACAATTTAATCAAAACATGCTTTTATAACTTTACAGTATTGAGAGCGATTACAATGTTTATATCTACCAAGTTACTCATTCAGTATTTGTCATGTTGGCAGTTCTATGACTGTGGTCATATTACTTTTGGCTAACTATTTGTCCAATACTAACGCTTTACTAGTAGTGTATACAAAACCCCACATACCGGCATCAATTGTAGAATACAAAGACTCAATCACTGTAATTATAACTGAAAATCATTTAGGTTTTGTAAAACAGTTTGTTATAAAAGAGAATGACTCACTTTGTAGACTTAGATATTTCTATAGCTTCCTGTTGATTCTCCTGATTATTTTCTATTAAAAACATACAATGCACACGTGTTAGTAAGATAACCCAAATCACATTAGCCATACAACACGAGACAGAACCCCAACAAACTTAGTCAGGCAGAGCCTCGACATGCGTTATGGGGTCCTAGATCAATCAGGTAGGGTAACGAATTAGTGATCGGGGGTTAAAATACTTACAACGAGGCAGAGCTTCGTGATTTAGGGTTATAATACCGAGCTATTACTTTGCTATAATAGAGACTGAGAAAGAATGAGAATTGAACGACAGAATTTGAAGCTGAAAGGCTCCTTTTCTAGGCTGAGATTGACACTCGCTCGTGCCCCGCGAGCCCCTTTCCCCTCTCTTTCACGCCCCACGAGGTAAACCCTAGCTACGGCTAGGGTGGCAGATCACCACCGTAGGTTTGCCACACCTAGGGACACGTGGCGCAAGGAGGTTCCGACACATATGGGGCTGTCGCGCCCCGCGAGCCACCCCCTGATCTTGTTGCGGCCCGCCGGTAGCAGAAATTTCTTATTTTATTTTATTTTATTTTTGATGAAATTATGGTTAATCAGGTCCGTTTACGTGTATTCGGTGTATAATTAGAGCGTTTTATGGGGGTTTTTATAATAACACAATGTATAACACAACGAAGTTGGGTTTTTATGCATTGTGTCATTGTGTTAACGGTTCTGTTCATTGTGTTTTTCAATTACGTTTTGGTCATTAATTTTTTACTAGGGTTTATATACATTGTATTATTATCATAATCTATAACACAATGTTATTTTGGGTTCTGTCCATTGTGTTTTTATTATCAGAACCTATAATACAATGTATGATACAATGAAGATAGTGTTATCTTTAGATTTCTATACATTTTGTTATTGGTTATGATTATTGTGTTTTTCAACATGGGTGAGTTCTCTATACATTGTGTTATAGGTTAGGATCATTGTGTTTAGTATGTTATCGATTGTGATTTAGTTTGTTGTCCATTGTGTCTTTGTTCTACTATCCATGATGTTTTAGTTTGCTGCCTATTGTGTTTTCGTTTGTTGTTCATTGTGTACTAGTCTATTGTCCGTTGTGTTTTTTATCCGCTGTCAATTGTGTTTTTAGTCTACTATCCATTGCTATTTTAGTTTGATATTCATTGTGTTTTATGTTATGCCCATTGTGTTTTATACAACCAGGTTTTCGATTTTTTTTAAGTATAACAACAGGGTAATCATATTAATGATACTGAACTTTATGGTATAAATTTAAAAAAAAATGACGTATAAAAAAGTTGCGGACGTTGAAAAAATGGGGAGAGCGAATAACTTTTAACTTGCATGTGCATGTTCCTTATCATATGAGAAACATGTGCATATTGATTTTTTTTCTCTTGGAGAAAAATATCATTTTCACTTGATTCCTTATTAGACACTAGTCATTCTATGGTGGCATCTCACATTCTCATTTACTTTAGCATTTGTAGAACAATTAACATTATGGGTAAAGTTATTTTGCAAAGTCTTCTTAATCTAAGAAGTGTACAAAGACACAATAGATCGCAAAATAAAACACAATGTCGAACAAAATATAAAACAATGCCGAAAAATATAACACAATGTCGAGGAAAAAACATAATGAGTCGCAAAAAAGACACAATGATGCAAATATAGAAAAAACACAATGTTAAATAAAAAGACACAATGATATAAACAAAAATCTATAATCTACAAGATATAAATTCAAATGTGAAAACCTAAAATTTCATATTGTAGAGACCACTATAAGACGGTTCCAATGCCGCTTTACGACTTCTTATTTTAGGAGACTTTGTATTTGATCCTAACTAATATAAAATCTTTTAATTATTCATAAAATATTAAAAATTAAGAATTCGTTTTGTGATTATAGTGTAAATCGGTTAAGAATAAAGTATAACTTTGTTAAAGTTGAAAAGCCAAATGTTGAACCTAATTGAAGATGAAGGCTTGTAAATGAAAATTTTTCGTTAAAAGACAAAAATAACACTATTACTAAGCACCCTTGAATGTTATATATAACTAGTCTTTAAACCCCTGCGTTGCAGGGGCATGGGTCGTAAGTTAAGCAGTAAGCAAGCGATGAGCATAATCGAAAAATATTGTAAAACAAAAACATTAATTTATGTCACGACGTCACGTAAAACACAATAAGCCCACCATCAATTTTGGTTTACAGCCCAACCATAACGCATTTAGCCAAGTCAAACTGAAATCCATTGGACCATTGGACAATTTTTAACTTTAGCGTAGGCCTTAAACAATTAAATCATCACATAAACTCAATTTTTATTAAATGTTTTGTTACTTTTATGATGTTTTGTACTTTTGTTATGTATCTTGATTTTTTTTTTTTTAATAGCCAACGACATCTCATTCACAACAGCCAAAAACATAAATGTCTACAAAAAACAAACCCAGCCAGGAACTGGGCAACAGAAACAGAAAACTAGAAAAAAGAGACAGGAAACAAACAAAACAAACAAACCGTATTACATACTTAGATTAAAATCCCACCATTCCGACCTGGATATCGCCCCATTCTTCGATCTTTGTTTCATCCCTGGAATGAGGCTTCTTTTACTTCTTCTATCACCGTTTGTAGTACTCCTTGTTTTCCCGAGAATACCTTCTCGTTCTTTGTTTTCCATAATATCCACATAGCCTCAATTGCAACTGCATGAATGACTTTCCTGATCTTCCGGCTTCTTTGTAAATCCAATAATTCCGACAACCATTCCGCTACAATTCTCTCCATGTTTACCATCAGAATCTTTAACCAATCAGTTATCGCCTCCCAAACACGTTTGGCGAAGTTACATTGTATGAGTATATGTTGTGCCGTCTCTTCCGCCGCTCCGCATGTTTTGCATAAAACATCCGGTAGGTTCATACCTCTTCCTGTAAGTGCCACCGCTGTAGGAACTTTTTCTTCAATAGCTCTCCAAACGAATGCCACACTTTTGCTAGTAGCCCAGTTGTTCCACGAAAACATATTCGGATGTAAATTTAGATCTAAATTTTGACCAAGTGAAAGCTTTACATTCCTTACACAAAACTCTTGTTGCTCGAAACTTTTCCACACCCATAGATCGTTATTTTGAGACAAAACTTGCTGTTTTAACCGCTCCATTAGACTGTCCATCTGCGGTTTATCTTCAGTGCTTGACGGAGCCGATAACCAGGCCCATTCCCACAGCCTCCCTCCATTTAATAATCTATAATTTTCCAGCACCGACGCTCTTTTCTTGGTTGCTAATTGGTATAAATTTGGGAATTGATCTCTTAGCGGCATATCACCTAACCAAGTATCCACCCAAAACAATGTTTTGTTACCTATTCCGACTTTACTTCTCAAACTAGTGTTGATATTGATGCTATTTTTTATGAAGTCCTTTTCTATGTCGCCGATATTCTTCCATACACCCGTCAAGGATTTCTTAAATGGGATTGCTTCTACTTTCCTATGGCTTGAATGAATCGATTTTATTACCTTCACCCACAAGCTTTCAGGCTCCATTTTTAATCTCCACCACCACTTCAGGAGAAGTGCCAAGTTCATATCTTTTATATTCCCGATGTTGAGTCCCCCAAAATCCTTTGTTGCTACCACTTTCTCCCATTTCACCCATCTTATTTTGTTTTTTTCGTTACACCCGCCCCATAGAAATTTTCTTCGAATACCTTCCAGTACTTTTATTACGCCCGTCGGACATTTGTATAGAGATAGGAAATAGTTCGGTAGGCTACTGAGCACTGATTTAATAAGAACTACCCTTCCAGAGAAGGACAGGGTTTTCGCCTTCCAATTACTTAATCTTTTGTTGAACATATTGATAACCTCTTTCCAATTTGCCAATCTATTCATGTTTGCACCCACCTTTAATCGCAAGTATACGAATGGGAATTTACCAACCCTACAATTGAACACTAATGCCATATTTTCTACTTCCTCGTCGTTCATACCCACCCCATATAGCTGGCTTTTACGCGGGTTTACTTTTAATTTTGATAATAAATAAAAAATGCGAAGAATGTGACAACCCTCACCAAACCAGATATCCGTACGAATTAATTAATATTTAATTACCGCTTAATTACTGTGCTTGCTTACAGTTGTGATTAAACTACTACTTGAATTCTGATACGTACTTATATATGCATCATACGTTACTACTGTCACTCCATTATTTACACAAACCTTAGTGACAATCTTGATGCACAAAAGCACAGTGAGCACACTATACGGGATACCCAGTAAACATGCTGACATAGCCAGCATCAGACAGTTACTGTCTCTGAGGCCAGTATGAGCCGGGAATAAATTACTACACTAGTAGGGAGTGTAGGGAGGTGAGGAATGTAAAACTGCGTCACTAGGTGATAGTTATAGTGACCGGATGTGCCAAAAATATGTTTTAAACACAAAATTCTGCACTTTAATACACAAAATTCAGCTTTTTAGCTAACTAGTAAAGTGCAAAAACATGGAAAAATAATACTAGACACTTTCCAAAGTGTCGGGAATAAATTGTGTCACTAAAAATAATATTAACGACACTTTAAATATTTATTTAGCACTCTAACGGATTAATATCCAACAGAACAACCAGACTTTACCCGGGACATAACAATATTGTCATTTACATTGTTTTCTTTTTTTCTGAGCCCGTTAGGGTCCCCGAATACCCTAACACCCACTATAATTACTACACACTAATAACTTAGTTATTTTTTCTAAAACTTATCTAACTAAACTCAAACTAATTACTAACTATGAGGTTGAATTCAAACCATATTGCCCCCCCCCCCCCCATTTACATCCGATCGGTTTCCCTAGGAAACCTCCACCACAAACTTTTGAATAGTTTAATCTTGCTTGTCTAAATTCTAGGTTGCATAATATTTAGTGGATAATAGAATTGTATGGATTATAGATTTGCTTATAAACTAAAGCTTATCACCATTTCAACACTTAACAAAAAAATCAATTTCTTTCCCCTCTTTGATATTCGGCCGAGAGCACCCACATTCCCACCACTATCATTCAATTTCAATCAAGGCATTCTAAATACATACAAGTGTGAAGGACCACGTATAAAGAGGCTCGGTGCTTGCGGATTGCCAAGGACCTCACCACAACGCTATTAACCACCCGTTTTTCGTCTAGTTTCTTCCCTAGCCTCGAGCTAGTAGTAAGTGACTCTAAACACCCTATTGTTCATATCTAAAGTGGTTAATAAGAAATTTAACGGGTAAAAATCATGAATACTAAGATCAAAGTTTAAAAGTCTACTAAAAGTAATAAACATGGTGGTTAATAAATGAATGTTAGTGTAAAACTTTTAAAACTAGTTTTTTTTATGATTATTTATTGTTGTTGATTGCTAGTGTTGGAATGGATCGTCACCAAACCACGCTAGATCATGTTCATGGAACATGAACTAGCCTTATGTTAAGTCGTAAAGTTATTAGATGACGAACCCTTTCAAACATAAACATGAACTTGTGTAAAAACAATTTTTCTTATGAAATGGAGTTCTAAACTAGTAGATCTAAGGATCTACAAGTGGTATTTTCGAAGAACCAACTGTAAGACGAAACCATGTTTTAAAACCGGATCTTTCCTAAACTAAAGGTGTTTTTGTGAACAAACAAGTGTGTAGACACTTGTGTAACGAAAGGTTTTAACAAAGAATTATTTTTGAGATTTTTGACAAGAAGTTGTAAACTTACATTTTCTTTAAAAATAAGATTTTCGAGAAACCGATTTTATTTACAAAGATAGAAAGAACTACTAAGAATATTGGAAGATTACTACACGGTTTTACATAACCCACAAGTTCATGTGTTTGCGACTTACGTATATTTTTGACTAGTTTAGTGTTGAAACATTGATTGTTGATGTTGGGAACATTGTTGGTTGAATTTATAAAAGAAAATGATACGCTTGAAAGCCTGGCCACCTCCAGTTACAAAGGAAACTCTGGCGAAATTTTTCCAGGAATATAACACTTGGAAAATATTTTTACGACAAGTGTTATGAACATATTTTTAACTTGATTTTCCAAACAAATTTCGCCATGATTTTTATTACAAAAGAACCAAGTGTCGGAGGTGGGATTTTCACAAATAAAACTTGTTAAATATATATTTAGAATATATATTTTTCATAATAGCACTTGTGTGAATTTTTTTATGATTATTTTGTAAACTATACAAATATTATTTTTAAGGTAAAAATAATATTACTAGAATACACTGAATATTCACGGCTCCAAAATAATACGAACGCCTTCACAAATAAGTGTCTAAGTTACACCGGTATTATTTATACCACCCGAACCTTACAACGTAACTTACGTATTTTCAGAAAATACTCATAAGTGTGTATTTTGACAAGGATATTATTTTGGAAAATTATATGGAATAAGATATAATATTTTTGGGAAAAATAATTATATTTTGGAAGTAAAGTATTTTGGGCAAATGAAATAAAATATATTACATTAAGTGAGACTTAATAATATATTTCGAAGTTATACGAACGCACATGTATTAAAACCCCCATCCTTGGGAAGGAATATATTTACAAAATAATTACGAAGTGTAATTACGAAATAGTTGCCTAACTATTTCCCAAAGACATTAAACCTTAAGCTAAGGCACGGCCGTCCGTCTAATAGAAGTTAGTACGTGTAGGTCGTCGCACAGCAGGTTGATCGGGAGATTTCTTGTTAGAGACGCATTTCTGTGAGTTCATGTCCCCCTTTTCTCTTAACTGTTTTTAGTTTTCTAAACTGCGGGGGTGAAATACATGTTACTATGATTACGAGTACTTTACACATGGTATGATTAGCGTAAGGAGGGTTACTACTTAGATCATGTGAGTGGGTAGGCGGGAACTGAAGGCCATTAATCCTCAGTGTAGGACCGAGGGACAGTAGCGGTAGATCTATCTGGGTGTAGCGAGCCCAACCCCTGAGCCCGCCTAATGGACCAGGTGGTGACTTCGTACCTGACGCAAAATCTGCTAGGTTTGAGTCTTCCTACGGCACTTCACACATATCATTGGCTTTGCAACCCAATGGTGATCTCTTTTTTTTCCTTATTGCTACATACCAGGGACATTTTTACATCGGGACGTACTTAAACCTTTTTACATTGGGACGCACTTTAATGGTTTTACATACTCACTTTCACATGAATTCGCTCAACTTTATGTTGATTTTTCAACTTACATGTATTTCAGGGAACTAAGGATCTGGCACGGTATACTACGTTTTCACGCTGCGTAGAGTTATGGGATCATCCGAGTTTAGGGGTTGTGGCTTTTACCTGGACGAGTCACAGTTCTTAAACTACGTCTATTTTAAGTTTATGGTTGTGTCTTTCAAACACTGTTTTTATGTTATTAGGTTGTAATTTCTGTTGCATGTGTCAACGCATTAAGACAATGTTGTGGTATTTTACTTTTCAAACTTAAATCAATGGATGATCTGCATGGTTTTATTTTCATATAGCTTTGTTATGATTAAGCTATGGTATTAAGAAGTCACACCAAATAAACCCACGCTTCCGCAAAAGCCAGGGTGTGACAGCTTGGTATCAAAGCTCTGATCATAGCGAACTAGGATTCCTTCTCGAGTCTAGACTATGATCACTAGGGCTCTCACGAAAACATTTTTACATTGCATACCACTTAAGTCCAGATCCAGGTCATAAAACGTTTTTACAAACAAATGTTGAGCACATTTTTATTTGTTAGTTATGGCTCAGTCTGGGAGGCTGAGAGTATTATCTAGTGGGACTAGGGAGTTAGTCTGGGAGGCTGAGAGAATTATCTAGTGGGACTAGGGAGTTAGTCTGGGAGGCTGAGAGAATTGTCTAGTGGGACTAGGGGAGTCAGTCTGAGAGGCTGGGAGGCTAGTGGGACTAGGAGAACTATTTGATTGCTTATTGATGACTAATGTGTTTATTTGGCTATGTGATTGGTTACTTGTGCATATGTGTGCTTGTGTTACAGACGACATGCCTTCATCCGGCACCGGAGAGTCAGACGCCATAGACCCTATGCCCATAGTATCGGACGCCAGAGTGTCATCAGAGCACGAGGTGCATACTTCTGACAACACCAGCACAGACTACGATGATTTCCAGCCATTTGCGCTGCCAGATGTCGTTGCTGAGCCCGCTGATGGCCCTATCGCCGGGGATTTTCCGCTCGCGGTGATCCCTGTACCCCTTGCCGCGTACCCTATTGTTGACATGCCCCTTGATGTAGTCGCTGACGACGACGTCGACTTGTTTGACTAGGATCCATTAGAGGATGACTTTGAGGGCGAGGCCCACCTAGCTGCTGGCGATCTCTTACTTCTCGCGGATGCCCCTGCTGAGGAGTCACCCGTCCATTCACCCGTCCCAGACTCCTTTGAGTCTGTGGCATCTGCACCATCACACGCGCAGGGAGCGCAGCACTATTCGCATGATACAGACCCTGATAGAGCATCATCCGCTGCACCTGCCCCTAGTTTTGCTATCGATCATGACATTGATGATGATTCAGACCCCGTTTTCCCACCTGGTTTTGATTCAGACCAGGAGATTGAGTTTATCCACCTAGATCAGCCCATGAAGGACCCTGTTGACCCCGTTGATCCCATGTTCGCTGATCCTGCCGATTTCGAGATGGAGTTTGACGATCCGGAGCCTGCTGTGGCCCCCGAGCCAGTAGTTGCTCTAGACCCCGCATTCGAGCATGACCCTATTCATGCTGATGTACCCGCTGTTGATCCTTTGATTGCTGATTTGCCTGTTGACGATCATCCTATTATTGCTCCACTGTTGGATGGTGATCTTGTTGTTGCTGATGCTTATGTTGATGTTCCAGTTATGTTAGGGGATCCTGTTGTTGCTCCACCGTTAGTGGACGATCAGGTTGCTGATGTTCCCGCTGATCCTGTTGTCGCCCCTCTTCTTGATCCCGTGCCTGTAGAGCCTGATCATGCACCCTTTGCGACACACGTCGACCCACGATATGCTGACACCCGAAATGGGTGGATAGACGATGATCATGACTACCCGTCTTTTGTGGTACCTGTTGCACCTGTTCCAGTTCCTACTGACGTTCCTTTGCATCCCGTTCATACTACCGGTGTTCACCACACCGACTTACCTGTTATGTTCCGTCAGTTTACACCGCCATCACGCCCGGGAGAGGGTTCCTCGACTCACCCCGTTGGTCATGTGCCGATATCTGTCCCGGTCATACCATGGTTTTCTTCTGCTGTTCCCCCTGTTTCACCATTTACTGTGCCGCCCTTTGTTCCACCTAGCGAGCCTTTTCTCTGGACTTCACCACCCATCATGCCACCGACGGATCCGTATCACCCATATCATGTGGGGTCTTCTACCGAGGATGTCCTTGTTTCGTTCATGATCCAGCAGGAGGCACTGGCTCGTCGCGTGCAGGAGCTTGAGAGAGCACAGCGACCACCATGCCAGTGCCAGGGCCAGACTCACCCTGCGATATTACACCCTCCTCGTCCGTTATCTCCCGACTCTGCTGCTCGTTTTTGGACTCAGGAGCAGTAGATAGCATATCTGTTACGTTCTCATCGAGCCATGGAGGAGGATTGGCTTCACATGCGCCGATTGCTCTTTTCTCATTTTCCCCCTCCTCCACCGCCATCAGCGTAGGGCTATTTTGTACGACACGAGTAGACTTTTGTTGAGAAGACGGCGATTGCACAGATTGCACAGCTTTTGGGAGACTGCATATTGATCCTGACTATTGTTGTTATGTATATTGGATATTGTTGACACTGATTTGATATTTTGGACTGGGGTGATGTAGCCCTTAGTCATTGATGTTGTATGATACAGTTGTGCACTTGTAAACTTTACATTGTGGTCTCGATTTATGGCAATGCAATCGCAGTATTCTCATCATATGTGATGTTTGATTGATTGTTTATGTTCTATAATATGAGATGTTATGTGTTTGGTTTATTTTAACATGAGATGTTATGTATTATTACTATCGTAATATACGCACACTTTACCTACCATGACCTGACTTACGTGAACACGATCATCTTTTAGAAGATGCCACCAAGATGCGAAATGCGCATGCCCACCTCGGAGGCGGAACTTCAAGAGATAATTGCTGCAGCTATAGCACAGCACGAGGCCCTACGCTCCGAACCTAGCAGAGGTACCTCAGAAAATAACGGTTGTCCCTACTGGCACTTCCTCAACTACAAGCCTCCGAAGTTCGACGGCACTGGAGGTGCCATAGCTTTTGTGAAATGTATTGAAAGCATGGATTCCATCTTTTGAATGAGTGGTTGTACGCCAGAACAACAAGTCTCATACGTTTCTGAGTTGTTTCAAGATGGAGCTCGATTATGGTGGAACCTTCAGGTTCAAATAATGGGCGAAACCGCAGCATATGCATTATCATGGGGTGAACTGAAAGGAATGATGCATAAGAAGTATTGCTCCTAAACAGAAACCCAGAAGTTGGAAGGGGAATTCCAGATCCTGATGATGGAAGGTCCAAAAATGTGGGGATACATGCAAAGACTTCATGACTTGGCACGAGTTGTTCCATACTTAGCGGAACCAGAAATGAGGAAATTGGGACAGTTCATTTGGGAACTGGCACCTCGAGTCTTGAGCTTGATGACAGCATCTACGCCACCAACAACTATTGCTGCTAGTAAGATGGGTTTGGCACTCGTTACGGAAGCAATTAGACTAGAAAAACTTGCAAACCCCGACAGGAAGAAGGAGACTCAGGTAGAGTCGTCCGGAAAGAACAAAAGGAAGCTCACCGAAGATACCCGAACGAATAATGATGAACAAAGATCTATTCGAGGTTGTTTCGACTGCGGGGACAAAGGGCATTTCAAGAAAGGCTGCCCTAACAACAAACAAGCCGATGATAAGATTTACTTAGAAACTAAACCAAGACGTAATGGGTGCAAGTATCACCACCATTGTGGATGTCGGAAGCCTAAGTGCAGTAGGTGTGGGAGGAATGGACACAACAAGGATGGTTGTGGGGTGAAAAGTCCCAGACAAGGAGAAAACAGTAACAACACTCAAGGTGGAAAAGGGAAAGGAAATGGTCGAGGGCCAGGATGCTTCCATTGTGGGGATGTTGGACATCTTAAGAGGGAATGCCCGAAGTTGAACCAAGACCGTGAAGGGACATCCAACATCGGAGCTTGTGAAGCATGCCAGGATCTAGGCGTGATTACTGGTACGTTCTCTATCAACCAAAACTTTTGCATCTATTCTGTTTGATACTAGTGCAGATTATACTTTCGTGTCATTAGAATTTAAGAAAATACTTGGGTTGACGCCTAGTAAGTTAGACTTGCCGTACTCCATCGAATTAGCAAACGGGAAACTAGTTGAGACCAGTGAAGTTGTCCGAGGATGTGTGATTGAACTAGGAGGGCACGAGTTTACGCTGGACTTACTACCTGTCGACCTGGGAAGCTTTGATGTGGTAGTGGGAATGGATTGGCTATCGAGTAACGAAGCCGAGATCGTTTGCCATGAGAAGACCATCCGCATCCCACTGATGGATGAAGAAACGATCGTAGTGCACGGGGAGAAGCATGATACGCCGTTGAGGTTTATTAGCTGCCTGAAAGCTAGAAAGTGCTTGAAGAAGGGATGTGTTGCATTCTTAGCACACATCGTGGATAAAGAAGCTGCTGAACCAAAGATTGAAGACATTCCAGTCGTCAAGGAATATCCTGAAGTCTTTCCAGAAGACTTGCCAGGATTACCGCCTCAAAGGCAAGTCGAATTCCACATTGATTTGGTTCTAGGAGCCGCGCCTGTAGCCAAGGCACCGTATAGACTCGCGCCATCGGAGATGCAGGAGTTGTCGACACAACTCCAGGAGCTATTGGATAAAGGATTCATCAGGCCAAACTTCTCACCTTGGGGAGCTCCAGTACTGTTCGTTAAAAAGAAGGACGGTAGTTTTCGTATGTGCATAGACTACCACGAGCTTAATAAGTTGACGTCAAGAATAGATATCCCTTGCCGAGAATCGATGATCTATTCGACCAGTTGCAAGGCTCAAGCTTTTATTCAAAGATCGATCTTCGATCCGGATACCATCAACTTAGGATACAAGAAGAAAGTATCCCGAAGACAGCCTTTAGGACTCGTTATGGACACTACGAGTTCCTAGTTATGCCGTTTGGGTTGACCAACGCGCCTGCAGTTTTTATGGACCTAATGAACCGAGTCTGCAAGCCGTATCTCGATAAGTTCGTGATTGTATTCATCGACGATATTTTGATTTATTCAAAGACAAAGGCTGAACACGAACAGCATTTAAGAGCCATTCTGGAGTTGCTGAAAAAGGAACAGTTGTATGCCAAATTCTCTAAGTGCGAGTTCTGGCTACGCGAAGTCCAGTTTCTTGGACACGTGGTTAATGGAAATGGAATCCATGTTGATCCCACAAAGATCGAGGCGATCAAGAGTTGGGAGACTCCAAAGACGCCAACCGAGATTCGACAATTCTTAGGTTTGGCTGGCTACTATCGAAGATTCATTGAGGATTTTTCAAAAATCGCTCAACCTCTTACCGCGCTAACACAGAAGGATAAGAAGTTTCATTGGGGAATCAAACAGGAAGAAGCATTTCAATGGTTGAAGAACAAGCTTTGCAATGCACCGATCTTAGCGCTACCCGAAGGAACTAATGATTTCGTGGTATACTGTGACGCCTCACGACAAGGATTGGGTTGCATGCTGATGCAACGCCAGAAAGTTATAGCTTACGCGTCACGTCAGTTGAAAGTTCATGAAAAGAACTATACCACGCATGATTTGGAGCTAGGCGCAGTGGTATTTGCGCTAAAAATCTGGAGACATTATTTGTACGGTACAAAGTGTACAATCTTTACGGATCATAAAAGCCTGCAGCACATATTCGACCAGAAAGAGCTGAATATGAGACAAAGACGTTGGGTCGAATTGTTGAACGATTACGACTGCGAGATAAAGTACCGTCCAGGGAAGGCGAATGTGGTCTCCGATGCCCTAAGTCGTAAAGAACGGATCAAGCCCATAAGGGTTAGGGCTTTGGAGATGACTATCCAGACAGATCTTTCCCTGCGCATTCGTGTCGCGCAGAAGGAAGCTCTCAAGGAAAGAAACCTTGAAGAAGAATATCTCCGTGGGATGGAGAAGCAGTTAGTGCCAAACGAGGAAGGAACGTTATGTTTTATGAAAAGAATTTGGGTTCCTCTGTTTGGTGGTTTGAGAAAAGTTATTTTTGATGAGGCACACAAATCACGGTACTCTATCCATCCAGGAGCGGATAAGATCTACCAAGATCTTAAAAATTATTATTGGTGGCCTAGGATGAAAGGCGACGTTGCTGTTTACGTGAGCAAGTGTTTAACGTGCGCCAAGGTTAAAGCTGAATACCAGAAGCCTTCAGGATTTCTACAACAACCTGAGATTCCCAAGTGGAAATGGGAACAGATTTCAATGGATTTCGTAATGAAGTTACCAAGGACGCCCAGAGGCCATGATATGATTTGGGTAATAGTCGACCGCCTAACAAAGTCCGCACATTTCTTGCCAATCAAAGAGAAAGACAACACAATAAACTTGCGGAAATATACACGTGAGAGATTGTTGCACGTCATGGGGTGCCACTCTCAATCATCTCTGATAGAGACGGGAGGTTTGTGTCAAGGATATGGCAATCCTTCCAAGAAGCTTTTGGCTCACAACTAAATCTGAGCACTGCATTTCACCCATAGACCGATGGGCAAAGTGAAAGAACTATTCAGACATTGGAGGATATGCTGAGAGCATGTGTAATGGATCTTGGTGGTAGCTGGGATAAACATTTACCATTGGTCGAGTTTTCATACAACAACAGCTACCACACAAGCATTGGAGCCGCGCCATTTGAAGCTCTCTACGGACGCAAGTGTCGATCACCGCTATGCTGGGCTGATGCAGGTGACAGACAACTCGTTGGTCCCGAAATAGTCCAAGAAACAACGGACAAGATTGCGCAAATTCGAAAACGCATCAAAGCGGCTCGCGAAAGACAGAAAGCCTACGCGGATCCAAAACGGAAACCCTTGGAATTCCAAGTTGGAGATATGGTTTTATTGAAAGTTTCACCCTGGAAGGGTGTGGCACGCTTCGGGAAGCGTGGGAAGTTGAATCCGCGTTACATTGGCCCGTTCAAGATACTACAAGGGATTGGGCTTGTAGCCTACAAGTTGGACCTACCTGCTGAACTCCATGGTGTTCACGATACATTCCATGTATCAAATTTGAGAAAGAGTCCAACACAAGAAACAGTGATCATTCCAGGGACATTTTTACATCGGGACGTACTTAAACCTTTTTACATTGGGACGCACTTTAAAGGTTTTACATACTCACTTTCACATGAATTTGCTCAACTTTATGTTGATTTTTCAACTTACATGTATTTCAGGGAACTAAGGATCTGGCACGGTATGCTACGTTTTCACGCTGCGTAGAGTTATGGGATCATCCGAGTTTAGGGGTTGTGGCTTTTACCTGGACGAGTCACAGTTCTTAAACTACGTCTATTTTAAGTTTATGGTTGTGTCTTTCAAACACTGTTTTTATGTTATTAGGTTGTAATTTCCGTTGCATGTGCCAACGCATTAAGACAATGTTGTGGTATTTTACTTTTCAAACTTAAATCAATGGATGATCTGCATGGTTTTATTTTCATATAGCTTTGTTATGATTAAGCTATGGTATTAAGAAGTCACACCAAATAAACCCACGCTTCCGCAAAAGCCAGGGTGTGACAAAGAATCCGCTTGAGATTCATCGCATTATTCACATCCCAATCACCCACAAAAATTAACTCATCTACGTATAACATATGTGTTAAATATGGACCGTCCCTAGGTAATTTGATACCAGAGAAGACATTATTCTGTTTTGCTCTCTCCATCATCACATGTAGTGCTTCCATAGCTACTATGAAGAGAAAAGGTGATAGAGGGCCACCTTGCCTCATACCTCTTTTATAATGGAATTCCCCCGTTGGTGAACCATTAACCAAAATTGATCCTCTACCTGCGAAAAGTATTCCCATAACCCAATTCCTCCACTTCGCTGGGAACCCCATATTTGTAAGAACGGAAATTAAGAATTTCTAATTAAGTGTGTTATAGGCTTTCTCTATATCTGCTTTAAATATAAACATACTCTTCTCAGTTCTCTTAGCCCAACCCACCACTTCGTTTATTATTAAAGGGCCATCAATAATATTCCTACCCGACATAAAGGCTGACTGTTATGTATCTTGATAAAAGCTTAAAACTTTTATAAATGTAACTGTTTAAATGTTTTTACTCAACTTACGGGAAGCCATAGGTTCATAAAATTAATTTAATAATAAGGGAAAAGATCAAATAGGAAGTTTATTTTAGCTAGAAAGTATAGGAAGCAATAGGATTACGACATGTTGCAACATTTAAAATAAAGAAAAATGGTATTTTAGTTAATCCAACCCTTTCTTCTTCCTTTTCAAAACCCAGTAACTTCAAAACCCACCATTTTCAAAACCCACCATCTTCAACCATTTCTTCACTTTCTATCTCAATAATCACTACATTATAGTGCGATTTTCATCACAAATCAATGATTCAAACACCCGATCAACGTGTTCTTCAGCTTTTTTGAAGAAACCCAGTTTAATTTCATAAAAAAATCTCGTTTTTTCCGGTGATTTTGGAGATAATCACTCGATTCGTTCGATTCAAGCGCTGATAAGTGTTTCAATCATTTAAACTTCGTCAATTGTTGAAGAAATCATTTAGATTCATGTAAGAAATTCTTTAATTTCATTTTTACGATCTGGGTTTTTGATTTAGTCATTGCGTTTTACGATCTTGGCGGGGGTCCGGGGGCAGCGTCCCTGGTAGCGGGGTCCCAGGGGCGGCAGCCCCTGGCGGGGTCCAAGGGGCAGAGCCCCTGGCTGGGGTTGAGAAAAATTGCTGTAATAAAAATGCATCAGAAAAATTAATTTTTTGTAAATTGCCTCTGGAAAACTGCATTCGTAGACAGTGTTTCTGGTTCTATAAACAACAGGTTCTGTTCATTGCGTTTTAGTTAGATTCTGGTTCTGTGAACAACAGTTTCTGGTTCTGTGAACAATAGTTTCTGGTCATTGCGTTTTAGACAGTTTCTGGTTCTATGAACAACAGTTTCTGGTCATTGCGTTTTAAACAGTTTCTGGTTCTGTGAACAACAGTTTCTGGTCATTGCGTTTTAGAAATAAAACATTTTTGAAGTGTTTTTACTCATTGCGTTTTAGGTAAACACATTTTTATGTGTATTCAGTTCATTGCGTTTTAGAGAGAACAGTTTCTTTTGTGTTTTTAGGCCATTGCGTTTTAGAAATAAGACATTTTTATGTGTTTTCTAGGCATTGCATTTTAGAAATAAGACATTTTTAAGTGTTTTGGGTGCATTGCGTTTTAGAAATAAGACATTTTTAAGTGTTTTGGGTGCATTGCGTTTTATAAAGTATACTTTCTTTTGTGTTTTTAGGCTATTGCGTTTTAAAAATAAGACATTTATTTGTGTTTTCTGGTCATTGCGTTTTAGAAATAAGACATTTCTTTGTGTTTTTTGTGCGTTGCGTTTTAGAAAAAGTCATTTTTTTACTTTTTTTTTTCATTGCGTTTTACGCAACTGAGTTTTCTCCATTGCGTTTTACGCAACTGGGTTTTCAATTTTTTTTTCGAAAATATAGCAATAGTATACTCGTTTTAAAGATAAAAAAACGTTGGTTTTTTTGGTGCAATTTTTATAAAAAAAATAATGTCGTATGAAAAAGTTATTAACGTTTAAAAAATGGGGGGAATTGGAGGAGAGAGAAACTATTGTGCTGGATTGACTAGAATGCCCCTAACAAACTCACGCGCCTCTTTTTTTTGCTTCAATTTCATTCATTTAATCTTAGCCCTTGATTAATTAAATGGATGGTCAAGATGACTTCCTAGCCTTCCTAGCCAAATAAACTTCCTATTGTATATCTACCCTTAATATTAATAATAATTACCCTCAAGTCATTCAACATGAAACTAATTTTTCTAGAACCTTTGTCTTTACCCAAAAAAAAAAATTCTAAAACCTTTGCTGGTTATCCAATAAGGAAGCAATATATATTGTTGATTTTTTAAGCGACGCACATTTGCAACCACTCACTTTAGTTTGTATCTACCTCAAATGTATATATAGTAATAATTAGATTGTCACCACACCCTCACCCCCTCTTGAATCCACAATTATTGTTTTTTTATCATCTTTTTCATTCCTTTATTTTCAAAGGCTAAATCTCACCACACCCCCTCTTGAATCCACAATTATTTGTCGGAAATGAACCACTTTACCACTACACTGTCTCCTAAGAGACATGTCTATACATGTATTTATGTCATCTCATATTATTATATGAAGTATTATACATACAATTTACTACTTTATTATTCAAGCACTTGTTTATGAAAAAAAAAAGGAAAAAAATAATGTAGCCAAATTTCATGGATTTATTTCGAATGATTGTAATGTTGTTCACTACAATATCTTTAGCAGTTGATATTTGTGCTTTTTTTTGTCGATCGTTGTTGTAACAATTTTAGCAAAGACGTATGCAAGAGGGATTTCTATATCCAACCATCCAAAAACCAAACTTTTACACCTTCTAGTAAGACATCCATGTGTGTCAATATGTAGACATTTTTTTTATCTATAAGTTGATATTTATATTAAATATGATGATAAAATCTTATATTCTATATCTTACATTGTCAAGGGAGATGTACAGTAATTTCAGTTTATTGGTTAGTTCATGTGACATCCACTAACTTTCATTATTTTCTTTGTTTTCCAGAGCAACACTAATATATATTATTTCTGTTTAAACTAATTGACAAATAATTTTGCAGCACAGTGGTTATTGGCTTTACTACCAATCCTAAGTCATGAATTCGATTCTTATGGTCTGTATTTTTCCTCATTTTCCATCCTAAATACTCTTTTCCTCAACCCAAGTTTTTTGCTCTTTTTTTTTTAACTAAGAAACCTTTGATACTACCATTTATATTTATAGATTATTTTATTTTAATTTTAATTTTAATAATGTCTTATCTTATTGTTTTTATAGATATTGTCGGTTTTTAAAAATATATATATATATATACAAGGAATTTTTTTATTATTATTTTTTAATATATATTTTTAAGACTTATTTTTAGTTTTGAAAATGTTAATTTTTCTAATGGTTTAACGCCCTACAACGATATTTTCTGATGTAAATTTCTTTCTATGATATTTGATCAAAACAAAAATGTATTGATATCTTCTTTTGTATATTTCTGTCGGTTGTTATATCGTACCGGTGTTGTACTGAATCGTTATCGAACGAACCCACTGCGTAGCACGGGTGTCTTTACTAGTTTTAAACAAAATACTCAAATAAATATACTTATTACGTAAGCATACTTAGGCTTTCATGTTGGCCAATTCGAGCGTTAAAAATATTAGAATTCGTGTTAGCGAACTTTTAGATAAAAGATGTTGGGATTCTGAATCAGTTAAGTCAAATACAAAATAAGTTGACAAAATCGTCCCTGATGTTTGAGCATGTTTGCCATTGTCATTCAAAACAACTTTCTTGAATCATATAGTCCTTCACTTTTGAGATTTTTTGTCATTTTCATCCAAACGTCTAACTTTTTTATTGCCATAATCGTCCATGAGATTTGGGATTTTTTGTCATTTTCATCCAAATATTTGATTAAAAAAAACAAATTGGACGTTTGGATGAAAATGTCAAAAAATCTCAAAAGTGAAGGACAAAAAAAATTGTTTTGAATGAAAATGACAAACATACCCAAACGCCATGGACAATTTTGGCAATTTACTCTAGTAATTATTATATAATTGTTTAGAAGGAAGTATCTTAAATTAACAAAGTCGTATCAGAGTTTTTTTTTTTTTTTTTTTTTTTTGTTATTACTTAATGAACTAACTAAAAAAAGATATTATTAAATTGCAAAGAAAAAGACTCATAGTGGGTGAACCCCTTCAATCGCAATCAACAAACATAGACAAAAACATTTTGGATGTATTGAATTGAGAAAGTATCCCTCAGAATCTCACGACTTCCTTACGTTTGGGGATGGAAAATGTATGCACGTAGTGGAAGATATCATATCAATGTCTAATAAAGAGCGTTTGACACCTCCAATGAGTTGAGAGTACTAGCTAGTAACGAAAACTCCATATTCATACAACAAAAGATCCTTTTAAAAAATCAAATAATATAAACTAGGTGTAGTACCCGTGTAACCACACGGGTAGGTTTAGTAATGATCGAAATCAAATACTAAAAAACATATTATAATATATCATTTAAATTTTGGTCTTTAGATCTATATCTTTATAAAATAATGTTAAAGACAGTATGTGTTAGTATTATGATAACTATAATGATAAAAGTTTTTGTCTATGTAAATATGTAAAGTATCATGTGAACAAATATTTGATAATACACATTTTCGGTATATCTCAAAACTGGTACTTTACCTACCGATCTTGGTAATACACATTTTCAATAAATCATCTATGTCTAATAATATCCGCAAACGGATCAAATCTATAATTTTAATTTTCAAGGAAACTTTTGTTTTAGCTCTACTTTATTAGCAAGAAGCTTTAGTATATTTTACTTTTCTATACAACATAACTAAAGCTAAAAAAAAGAATTGATCAACCTATTCCAGTTATCGTGATGATAACATAATGTACCTGGCCATCAGTGTGATCAACATTGAAAACGAACTAATAATTTTTCGTGAGTTTAACATGTAATTCAACCTCGAAAAGAAAGAAAACTATATAGTAAAAAAGTAGAATTGGCTAAACAGAACTGTATCTTCCTCATTCCTGAACACTTGAAGATCAAGGAGAATCACATCACCATCAGATCTGATCTGTGGCTGCAGATTGATTCACTTCAAGCCTTTCTATCATCATTTTCTTGATACCTTCTTTTACAGCTTCATCACCAGCCATAAGTTCCTTCAAGGTTTCCATCTGTTTTTGTCTTTTTCTTTGATAAATAGCAGCACCTGCTGGATCAGTGCATCTCTTGATTTGTAACTTTGGTGGCCTTTTTGAACCTTCAGTTTTAGGATACTCAGGTTTTTGTGGAACATTTGGATCTTTCTTCCTTAGTTCCTCCAACATTTTGTAAGTGGCCCTGACCCTATCTTCTCTCCACTTTGGCACTGAATTCTTTGACCCATAATCAGCTGCTATCAGCTCCTCTTTCATTCTCTTTAACTCTAAAGCCTTGTCAGGTACATTCTTTTTGAATTTTTTCCAGTCAGGAGGAGTGTGTTTAACCTTATTTTTAAGCATGTCTTGGATCCTGGCTGCTTCACTTTCAAGCTCAGGAATGGTCCAATCTTTGTACATATCCTTTTCTCCCTTATACTTCTTGTGAGCCATGATATTCTCAACATAGTCTTTTCTCAGAGATTCATCTGCTCTTTCTGATAATTTTTGACAAACATTCTTTGCAAATTGTTCCAGGGAACTGACTTGAGTAAGCAAAAATTGGTAGTGCCTTTGATATTCTTTGTCAGTCTTCCCTATTGATTCTCTTTTAGCAATATCCTCTGCTTGTTAGGCCTTTAATTTTAAATATTCATCAATATTATTAGGCCTATGATATCCTTCAACAGATGGTAAACTCTTTTTTGCAGGATCATCCTCATAGTAGAAGGATTTGATCTCTTCTCTGACAGCAATAAGTTCTAGAGGAAATTGAACACCTGCAGGAGCAATATCAGTAATTGGCTTTTGTATCAGTATTGAAGAGAGAGGTACAGGGTTTCGTAAAGTGACAAGTGGTAGAGGCTGTGAAGATGTTGGTGAAGGTGAAGGCTCATCATCAATCAAAATTAACCTTCTCCTTTTTGATTGATGAGAGACTGATGATGTTTTGGGTGGATCAGTGGTTGTGTTTGAAGTGAGAAGTGTTTGACTAATAGTTGTTGATACAACAGGTGTTTCAACCACTGTTGTCATTACAACTCCTGATGTGTCAGTAGAATTTTTCTGCACAGTGGCAGGTGGTGATTTGATGGTTGGTGATGTGGTTGTAGTGGTGGTGGATGATTTAGTCAAATCAGGTGTTTGAGTGGTGTGCGTTGAAGTAGCAGTTGTTGTGATTGAGGTGGTGGTTGTTGGTTTAACAACTGCTGAAACTACTGAGATACCAACAATTGTTGATACAACAGGAGTTACAACAGCTGTTTGGGTGGAAGATTGAGGTGTCATTACAACTACTGATGTGTCAGTAGAAGTCTTCTGCACAGTGGCAGGTGATGATTTGATGGTTGATGATGTTGTTGAAGTGGTGGTGGATGATTTAGTGAGATCAGGTGTTTGAGTGGTGTATGTTAAAGTAGCAGTTGTTGTCATTGAGGTGGTGGTTGTTGGCTTAACAACTGCTGAAACCACTGAGGTATGAACAGTTGTTGATACAACAGCTGTTTGGGTGGAAGATTGATGTTGAGGGCTTTTAGATGGTGGTTTTGGAGTATGCTTTGTAAGTATAGATGGTGTGGATTTGGGTTCCCTCACTTTTCTAGTGGGATTTTTTTCTTTTTGGTTCAGGATTTTTAACATCCTTTGGCTCAGAACAACCCTGTGCATCCAGCTCCATGTAAGCTCTCTTCTCCTCATTCCACCTTGATTTATCCTTTGCTTCTCTATCCCTTTTTACACTTGCTTTTGCTTCAGCCAGTGCATTTGTGGTAAAATCAATCTTTTTGCTTCCATCTGGCAAGGGAATGTCTTTAGTCATACAATCTTTTTGTGGCTCAATGTAGAGACCATCTTCAATCCCTTTCTTCTTCCACAGGTTGATCTTCTCCCCTTTTTTGGCATTATCTGGTGGTGGATTATCAAGGAAGAGAACAGTGGGAGGTGCTTTGCCAGTGGTGTTCAATATATGGCCCTTTATGGCCTTGATGTCAGCTTGGGTGTCTTTAAATATGGACTCCATCATGTTCCTCAGCTTTTGGGCATCTATGTGAAGCTGCTGATCAGTCAACTGTCTATGTTGTTGGAGCAGGGGTTGAAATAAGTTCCATAACTCATTTGCAGCAAGTGCAGGTTGTGCAGGTGCTTGAGCTGGAACAACAGTGGGTCGTACCTTTTGAATTTCCAACAGCTGTTGCATCATATTTTTTAGTTCAGCAACAGATGTGTCAAGTGTGTCAATTCTGTCCATCAGTTCTTGGTATTTTAAACCATCACCCAACTTAGTGGGATCATCTGATTTCCCACCAACAGTGGTTGTATCAGCAGCAGACTTAGGGAATATGTCACAAAAGTCATCTACTGATGCCCCTTTTTCTTGGTACTGGGGACTTCTTTCTTCAATTGTGGACACCTTGAACAACTCACCAGTTGTTAAAGTAAACACACCAGTGGTTGCCTTGGTTGTCTCTGAAGAAATTGCCTTCAAGGGAGTCTTATTTATGGAACAACTGACCCAATGTAGACCAGTGGGTCCAACATTAGTAGTTGCTGCTCCACTTGAACTACTGACAGGAATTACTGGTAATTCCTGCAGTGTAACCTCCTCAGTTGTTGCTGGGCTAGCAGAGGTATGAACATCAGACCCAGTCACTTGTGGGAGTATACTCTCAGTGATAGGTGATTGAGAGGAACTGGTTTGTGTCTGAGCTATAGCAACTGCATGCAACAAAGGTAACATTGATTGTGGTAATGTGACGGGTGAAGGAATAGGTGTAGAAAGAGACATGTCATTCGGATCAGGACTGAGGAAGATGGAGCCGATTGGATCCAGAACTTCATAATCTTGGGTCCCTGTGTTTACAACCGAATCCTTTTGTGAGGATGTCGGTGGAGTTTGAGGCAATGGTGGAGATCTTTCTTCCATCTGCTGTGAGGAAGTAGCAGCAGTAGTTATTGGTGACTTTTGTTTTGTCACTGGCAATTGCTCTGGGATCTCATCTTCCAGATTTGCCGTTTTACTGGGTTTGGGAGGCTTTTTGGATGATTTCTTTTTGGTCTTTTTGGTAATGGCAGGTGTGGGTTTCATTGTAGTGGTTGTGCTACTATGATCACCTGGAGCAGTGGGCACAGTAGCAGATACCTGAGGAGCAGTGGTAGCTGCTAAATTCTGCTCAGGCACCTCTGCTTGTGTTTTGCAAGGTGCTGACATTCTACTGAAAGTTGCTGCTGTTAAACTTTTAATTTGAAAAGATTCACCTTGTTGGTATACATGAACATCATCCTTTGCAAATTTCTTTGTAAAGTAATAACTTAAAAACCTTGGAAATAATAGAAAAGATTTTGTTAAAACATTTTTGGCCAAATCATCAAAGATTTCCTGGGAATAATTAAAATCTTCATTTTGTAAAATAGCAAACCCCAGGGATTGAATCTTTAATGGTATCTCATTGAAGGCAGTTGTTTTATTTGAAACACACAATAACAGGGTATGAAATAAAAATCTTGTTGAAGGAGGGAAATAACCTTTTTTCTAACGTATCCCTCTTTATTTGTTCAGCATACCCCCTTTCAAGGAAATCAGTTTTTAACTCATTTTTGGGAAAAGAAGTCTTACCTTGCTGATCATTGAGTTCAAAGACTTCCGAGATGGAGTGTGGTGTGATTTTAACTGGTTTACCCATTAAGGAGGAATTAATGGCTATGATGTCTTCTCCTTGTTTGTCAAGAGTGGCATTTTCCCAAAATTCTCTCTGGGTTTTCTGGTAAATCGGAGCATCTGCTGTTAACAAAGTTTTGTACTTTGATGCATTCATGGTATCAATGATGGAATTGAAAACATCGGTGCTGCTTGGTTTTGTAAGAATACCCAGATAATTGTGATTCGATTTGTATGGGATTTCGATGGGTGTAGTAGCCTTTTGAGAGTCCTTTTTAGATGATTTCGAAGTGGATCTTGCAGATGGCTTTGATTTCGTCATTTTTATGAAGAAAATCGAAGAATGAATTTGAGATAAGAAGATGGAAACTGCTTTGAGAACAGTTTTTTTTGTGAATTCGAATCGACAGTAAAACCCCTGTTTGGGGTTTTTAATCAGGGTTTTATAGGAAAAAGGTGATTGCTGACGTGGCAACGGTTACAAAGATCTGACGGATAAGAACTGACCATTTGCCAACCTCGGATGAAATGAAGGATAATGGAAGACAGTTGTTGTTAAGGAAACCACTGACGGATGAATATCAGTGGATTACAAATGAAAATGAGGACAGTGGGTAACTTTAACTATCAGTGGATAGCTGTGTCAGTGGTTTAAAGCACTGAAGTTTGGTAACAGTGGAAAACAATGAAAAAGACGGAACAGAGGTTGGCTTTGAACAGTGGATAGCTACAACCCAACAGATGTTTGAACCAATCAGTGGTTACGACAAACTTTGATTTTCTCAATATGCAGCAGCAACATAATCTTGTTCAAAACACTGGTTGTGGAAACATCTGCTGTTTGTGCTTAGGCCACTTTTTCCCCAAAAGATTCTCATCATTACGTAAGTGTGCAACTTTCTCATCCTTTTTGCCCACTTGTTTTCCCTGAACTGTTGAAGCTCTTCTTATATGACACTACCAAACTTTCTGTCTTTTAGTGGATTTGAAGTTTAATTTGACCAGCAACTGTTGGTATATCAGTGGGTGAGCTTTAACATCTGTTTTGTACATCTGCTGCTCAGATGTCGTCATGATTGTGTTTTTTGTAATAGATGAATTGATTGTTAAATTGAATTTCAAATTGATTGTGTTTTTTTGTAATAGATGAACAATTAATGAATATGATTCAATGATTTATGCAGCGGAAATGAGCACAAACTTTATAAACACAATCAAGGAGGAAAATAGACAAACCAAACCACTGAGGCATCTCATCTGTAAACACTGTTCTTATACAAACCCTGCTAATCCTAACTATTGATTCTATACAATACAAGTAAAACACTGAACTTTATTCTCTCATCAGAAGGTCCCTAGCTTGTCTTCTAAATTCTGCTTCAAAATCTTTGGAACTTGAGTCATCCTCATCCCTGCACAATGAAAGTTCAAGGAGATCTTGTAGATCTTCAACACAAAGGGTCAGTGCTTGTTTCCTTGATATGTACTTTATTTCACCATTGGATCTGATCAGGGTCAATACATGGGTCTTTTGATCAGAGAGCCATTTTAGTATTTTTGAACCCAATGGGTTTCTTGGGAGAGGTTTATTTACTGATGAGTTGGGAGATTTTGCCGTTGAAAAGATTTGTAAAGCAGTATCCTGAGCTTTTGCTTCCTTTTCCTTTTCTTCTGCAACAGTCAGCTGTTTACTTTTTTGTTGGTCAATCACAGTGACAGAGGTATCTGTAGAGGTGATAAGTGATTCAGAAGTTTTGATCTGCTGCTTTGGCTTTTTGTAGTCAGGCTTGTTTGGGGTGTCAGAAACTGTCAACCTCCTTTTCTTAAGCCTTTCATAAGCCTCATCTGTTTGCTGCTTAGTCCATTTTGCTATGGCATTGGCAGTATCCACCTTTGCATCCACCAGCTCCTGCTTCTTTCTTTTGTACTCAGATGTAAGCTCAGCTATAAGCTTTTTGTATTTGTTCCAGTTTGGAGCTATTCTCTTCTTGCTTGGATCATTTTTAATTCTTTCAATTCTGTTTGCCTCATGCTTTAATACAACTATTGGCAATTCTTCGAATTGTTTTTCTTCAGCTGGATATAATTTTTCTTTCATGATGTATGCAACATATTCTTTTCTCATTTCTTTTCGTAGATCTCCTTCGGGTGGTAAGTTTGACATTTCTTTGCTCAGATCTCGTGCATAGTCTTCCATCTGTTTGACTTTGGTGAGGAAGAATTCCATTCTTTCATAAATGGCTTCATCACCTTGATCTTTGCATTCAAGTTTAGCTCTTATCTTAGCCTGCCTTGCTTTGAGCTCGAGATATTCATCCATATTTTCAGGGACTATGAAGCCTATGAGAGAAGGAAATCTTCTTTTCGAAGGGTCCTCCACAGTGTAGAATTGTCTCATCTCATTTTTTATAGCTTCCAGTTCCAGTGGATATTTTGCAGCATTAGGATCATATTTGTCATCAGTTGCCTGAGTTATTTTTCTTTTTCTGGTGTAACTTTTCTCTAGTGAAGGAGTGGTTTTGGGTGATTTATTAATTGAAGTAAAGATGGCTTGAAGTGAAGTGAGGGCAGTGGTAGGTTGTGGCTGACTGACAGTTGTTGAAACAACTGGTGTTTCAACTACTGTTGTCATTACAACAGGTGTGCTAACATCTGATGTCTTCTGCTTTTTCGCAGGAGGTGATGGTGGTGATGTGACATTGATGAGAGCAGTGATGGATGACTGGCAAACAGCTGTTGAAACAACAGGTGTTTCAACCTCTTTTGTCATTACAACTACTGATGTGTCAGTACATGTCTTTTGCTTTTGAGCAGGGGTTGATTTGATGGCTGGTGATGTACTTGAAGTGATGACTTTTGGGGGTGAGGTGATTTTAGGTGGAGGTAGAGCAGTGGTTATAGTGTGTGTTATAGTGGTGTGTGTTGAAGAGATAGCAGCTGTTTGGCTAGCAGTTTTTGAAATCTGCTTTTCTTTTTCTGGTTCAACATAAAAGCCATCTTCTATTCCCTTCTTCCTCCACTGCTTGATTTTCGCCCCCTGTTTGGCATTATCTGGAAGGGGGCTATCAATGAATAGTACAGTAGGAGGAGCTTTGCCAGTGGTATTCTGGATGCTGGCCTTTATAGCCTTGATGTCTGCTTGAGTATCTTTGAACCTTGACTCTACCATGTTTGTGAGCATTTGTACATGTATTGCATGCTGAGCATCAGCCATTTGTTTTTGTTTTTGTTTTTGAAGCAGGAGGTGGAAAACACTACATAGCTCATTTGCACCAGGTGCAGGTTGTGCAGCTGCTTGAGCTGGAACAGCAGTGGATTGTGCTTTTTGAGCTTTTAACATCTGTTGCACCATATCCTTCATTTCAGCAAATGTTGTTTCAAGATTTTCAACTCTGGCCGTCAATTCCTGATATTTTAAATCATCACCAACTTTAATGGGATCATCTGATTTCCCACCAGCAGTGGTTATATCAATGTGTGACTTTGGAACGGAGTCCTAGAAATCATTCATTGATGCCCCTTGTTCTTGGTTCTGGGGTCTTCTTCCTTCGACACTTGATAGCCCTTCAATGTTTCCAGTAGTTTTAATATACTCACTGGTGGTTATCAGAGGTGCTATAGAAGGAATTGCCTTCAAGGAAGTCTTATAGATGTAACCACTGTCCAAATGTAAACCAGTGGGTTCAACATTTGTAGTGGCTGCTTCACTTGAACTACTGACAGGAATTTCTTGTAACTCCTGCAGTGTAACCTCCTCAGTTGTTGCTAGGATAGCAGAGGTATAATCATCAGACCCAGTCACTTGTAGGAGTATGCTCTCAGTGATAGGTGATTGAGAGGAATTGGTTTATGTCTGAGTTATATCAACTGCATGCAACAAAGGTATTATGGATTGTGGTAATGTGAGAGGTGAGGATAAGGGTGTTGAAAGAGACATGTCCTTGGGATCAGGACTGTGGAAGATGGATCCGAGTGGATCCAGAGCTTCATAATGTGGAGTCCCTGTGTTTACAACCTGATCCTTTTGTGAGGATGCAAGAGGAGTTTGAGGAAAGGGTGGAGATCTTTCTACCATCTGCTGTGAGGAAGTAGCAGCAGTGGTTTTTGGTGACATTTGTGTTGTCACTGGCAGTTGCTCTAGGATCTCATCTTCCTGAGTTGCCTTTGCTTTGGGTTGGGTGGGCTTTTTGTAGGATTTCTTTTTGGTCTTTTTGGTGATTACAGGTTTAGGTTTCATAGCAGTGGTTGTGCTACTATGATCACCTGGAGCAGTGGGCTCAACAGTAGGTGCCTGAGGAGCAGTGTTTTTTGCTGAATTCTGCTGAGGCACCTCTGCTTTTGTTTTTGTAGGTGCCATCATTCTAGAGAATGTTTCTGTGGTTAAACCACTTATTTTAAAATACGCACCTTGTTTGAGAAAATTTTCATTTTCTTTTCCAAAATTTTCTTTGAAATAGTAGCTTAGAAACCTTGGGAAAAGTAGAAATGCTTTGCTATCAACATTTTTCACCAAATCATGAAAAATTTCCTGGGAATAGTTATAATTTTCATTATGTAGAATGGCATAAGCTAGGCATTGGATCTTTAATGGTATTTCGTTAAAACCAGTTGTTTTATTTGAAACACATGTCAAAAGTGTATGAAATAAAAACCTAGTTGCAGAGGGGAAGAAACCTTTTTCTAAGGTATTCTTTTTTATTTGATCTGCATACCCCCTTTCGAGAAAATCAGTTTTCAAGTCACTTTTAAGAAAAGAAGTTTTACCTTTCTGATCATCGAGTTTAAAGACTTCTGAGATGGATTGTGGAGTAATTTGAATCGCTTTACCCTGTATGGAAGAATTAATGGCAGTGACGGTCTCGCCTTGTTTTTCGAGGGTAGCGTTTTTTCCAAAATTCTCTCTGGGTTTGTTGGTAAATTGGAGCATCTGCTGTAAGCAAAGTTTTATACTTTGATGCAGCCATGATGTCGATGATTGAATCGAAGGTGTGATTGTTGGTGGGTTTTGTGAGTAGACCCAAGTAGTTGTGAGGGGATTTGTATGGTATTTCAATGGTTTCAGCGGCCATTTGAGCGACCTCTTTGAAAGATGATGATGATTTAGATTTTGATTTTGATTTCGTCATTTTGATGAAGAAAATCGAAGAATGAATTTGAGATAAGAAGATGGACACTGCTTTGAGAACAGTGTTTTTAGTGAATTCGAATCGACAGTAAAACCCCTGTTTGGGGTTTTTGATCAGGGTTTTATAGGGAAAAAGGTGATTGCTGACGTGGCACGGTTACAAAGATCTGACGGATAAGAACTGCCCATATGCCAACCTCTGATCAAATAAAGGATAATGGAAGACAGTTATTAATGAAACCACTGATGGATGAATATCAGTGGATTACAAATGAAAATGAGGACAGTGGGTGACTTTAACTCTCAGTGGATAGTTGTGTCAGTGGTTTAAAGCACTGAAGTTTGGTAACAGTAGAAAACAATGAAAATGATGGAACAGCGGTTGACTTTCTACACTGGATAGCTACAACCCAACAGATGTTTAAACCAATCAGTGGTTACAACAGACTTTGATTTTCTCAATATGCAACAGCAACATAGCCTTCTTCAAAACAGTGGTTGTGGAAACATCTGCTGTTTGTGCTTAGTTTGATGAGTATAAATCTTTACAACTATACTCCAGCATATACAATATTTTTGAGGGTCCACTTTTTGCCCAAAAGATTCTCATCCTTTGGTAAGTGTGCAAGTTATCAAACTTGTTTTCCCTGAACTGTTGAAGCTCCTATTATATGACACTACCCAACTTTCTGTCTTTTAGTGGATTTGAAGTTTAATTTGATGAGCAACTGTTAGTATATCAGTGGATGAGCTTTATACTCTATTTTGTACATCTGCTGCTCAGATGTCGTCATGATTGTGTTTTTTGTAATAGATGAATTGATTATTAAATTGATTGTGTTTTTTGTAATACAGAAACAATGAATGAATATGATTCAATGATTTATGCAGCGGAAATGAACACAAACTTTGTAAACACAATCAAGGAGGAATATAGTTTTGATAAACACCTGCTTTTCATTAATTGAAAGATTACATTGCATGCTTACAAACTAAAACTTCCCCTCAGCCTGATGCTACTTGATCGATCACACAAGAAGGATTGGATCAGAGGAGATAAACACAGTCAGTCCATCAAGTGAAACAGTAGAGACTACTGGTCCATTTATAGAGCATGTCAAACCACCGAAGCATCTTGGCTGACGTCATCATGAACGTGACATCGAACAATTAACTAACTCTAAGTACTGATCTATACATACATTGTTATCTAACAACTGATCCTATTACAATAAGACAAAGTAAAACAGCTGTTTCTTTATTCCACTGATTTATTCCAAGCAAGGCTTTGGTCTTCTCAGCAATGCTTGACTGAAGGCAATAGTTCGAAGAGCAGTACTTAGTATTTGACATTCTTTTAGTCTTCACACCAGCTGTTGTACTAATCAGTGGATAAAACAAATCAGAATTATAGATCAGCAGTTGTTTGAACCACTGTCAAGGGGAAAGTCTGAAGCCTAACAACTGATGTTGTCCGTTTCTTCAAGCTCTTTGTCATAGTTGCAAACCTAAATCATCCAAATTTATATAAAATGATCAGAGTCGGTGTATAAGCTTTTAGCAAGCCCATCCTTACTTTCAATTAATTCAGGTCATATAAGATAAAGATTACAACCGGATAGTTTGTGGTGGTGGTGGCACCCCAATACTTGAGGGCTGCTAATTCATAAGCTCTACACTGCATTGTAATAGTGACTGGCAGGCCAACCAATTACCAACCTGGTCGGTTCAGTTTTCTTAATCACAAACCATTATTAGAAATTTAATCCATATTTTTGACAAAAACTTGGCGAAGTGGATGGTGAACATCCGGTTATCTGATAACTAACATTTGTAACCTTGTCACACCTCTATAAATAGAGGCTACTCTACAAAAACCACTGCTTTTTCCTACAAACTTAAAGGTTAATTAGACACTATCTATATATAACATAATGCACTCACAATTGCACTTAATTCACAAAGTGAAACCGACACAAATTCTTCAAGCTCTTTCTCATAGTTGCAAACCTAAATCACCCAAATTTACATAAAACATGATCAGAGTCGGTAAATAAGCTTTTAGCAAGCCCATCCTTACTTTCAATTAATTCAGGTCATATAAGATAAAGATTACTACCGGATAGTTTGTGGTGGTGGTGGGACCCCAATACTTGAGCGCTGCTAATTCATAAGCTCTAGCTGCTTTGTCTTCCTTATCGTATCCACCTGGTTAATTAAAATCATAAATCAACATCCACTTCAATAAATTTAGTAGTTATAAATTTAGGTGTTTTTGAGCTTGTGCTCGTCCTTAAAACTAAGCCTAAAGCAAACATATGAAGAGAAACCACAAACAGATAATATAATTATCGAACATATTATAATCAAATCGCAAGAAAATTAGTTCTACGTACCTATGTCAAAGGCAGAAATCCACAAATGAAAAGAATAAGTGATAGTGAGTTGTGCACAGGGGTTGAACCAAAGAATAAAGAAGACACCTGCAAAAGATATTGAAAATTTAGCCATTAAAATGATTGGAAGAATGAAAACCCTAGAGAACGATAATCAATGTTGTTGTTTTTGTTTTAAGTAGTTGAAAATCACAGGGTGTAAATGACATTGTGACCTGAATCGATGATAAGTTTACGGCTATAGATACGGCAATCAGATGTAGGCAGCGGCTGATCACGGCGGCGTTGAGGGTTTGCATTAGAGAAACAGAGAGGGTGGAGTGAATAGGGGAACCAACTCCATCAGAGAGAAATTGATTCATTTCTGAAAGTGAAGCTCTAATTTTGATGATATATGTTTGTAAAGATGATGAATAAACACTACATGAGGGTTTGAATGTTACCAAAGAGATGGAATTGTACCTTTGTTATGAAGATTTCGTAAGGCGGAAGGACGGCAGAGAGAATTAGAGCAGAAGATTTCGATATGAAGAAGAATTTTAGAGAGAGAGAGTTGAGAGAGAAATTGATAGAGAGGGTAATTGATTGAAGAAGATTATAGGTTATATATCTGGAGCCATAATTTTGAATTTTGAATTTGGAGCCATAATTTTGATTTTGAATCATCAGTGGTTGATTATATATTTTAAAAAGATTTATACATTTATACATATCTAAATATTGTAAAGGGAATTATGACATCAGCAAGTCCATGTGGCATAGCTTAGAAGTTGACAAGTAAGCAGATTTACATCAGCTCATAATCTCTTATTATAGATAGTATAGATTCTAAATCAAAGGCACGACAGTACAGTGAGGTAAACCAACTCAGTTTAAGGATCGAACTAGCGATCTCCGTCTACGTGCGCCTAGTCTTCCATCATTAGCAGGTGCCGCAGAAAATATTGGGTAGAGCAGGAATTGAACTTGAGTCCCTTAAAATACCAAGTCTCTCATTTACCATTCCACTACCACCTCATTGTCTATAAATTGAATATGATGATAAATATTTTGTTTTCTAAACAAAAAATTTAAATAAATATGATGATTACGTAAGCATATGTAGGCGTTCATGTTGGTCAATTCGGCAGTAGAAAATAATAGAATTCTTATCAACGAACGTTTAGATAGATTAATGATGTTGGGAATCGGGATTCCGAACCAGTTAAACCAAATACCGTTGGTAAGTATTAGACTGAGGGGAGTGGGGCGTCCACCCCTACTCAAGAAGCCCCAAGAAGCCATGAACACCGCCCCCATGGCGTCCCCAAGGGCGTCCCAAGCCATGGCGTCTCCCACAAGTCGCCCAAACTCAATCTTTTCCTTTTTCATCAACCAATCAAAAACCTTCCTTTTTCAAACAACCAATCATAAGTCTTGGAGGGGCATCTTGAGTTGCCATGAACACCACGCCCCCTTTTTTGAGGACGCCCCAAGCCGCCCCCAAACGCCACGTGTCGCAAGACGCCCTCTTTTGAGGACGCCCCACTCCCTTCAGTCTTAGAGTTAAATTCCATTTTAGTCTCTATGGTTTGGGTCATTTTGCCAATTTAGTTTAAACTAGGATTGCGACCCGCCGCAATGCGGCGGGAATTCTTTAGTTATAACTAAATCAATCTAGGACCCGCACGTTATATTAAACCTGTTAAACGGGGAAAAAATAGACGATGTAAAAACGTTCACCCACACACGCACGTTGCGTCGTGTTAACTCGCAAAATTTAGAACGAAATGAAAGAACGTTAAAACAAAGACGCACTTTGCGATGTGTTAAGTCACAAAATTTAGAACCAAGCATAAAGGGAAAAATTTTGCGGAAAATAAAAACTATAAATGATCAAAGTTGAAAGTAAAAAAAAAAAGTTATGAGAATAGATTACAAAAGATAAAAAATTTTGGGTTAAAAGTAAAAAAAAAACAAATAGTTTTGGGTTAAAAGTAATTTATGAAATACTTTTGTGTGAAAACTAAAAAAAAAAATCTTTTTTTTTTGAAAACCCACAAAGCCCACGTTACGATAACCATATGCATAACCATTTTTTCTTTGAAAACCCCCCAAAGCACACCCCGTGTTGCGGCGGGGCGTGAAACGGTGTGTCAAATAGTACTAATGTCACACAACCGTCATCGACCACCAACACTGACTCGACCTAGGATATGCGTTTTGTGAAGAACCTATCAAACATGGAAAAATAGAGGTAAAAACGTTGAACCATACATGCACGTTGCGTCATATTATCTCGAAAAATTTAGAACTATACGTAAAACGAAAATTTACGAAAGATGAAAAGTATAAGTGACAAAAGTTGCGAAGTTAAATTTCAAATAATGAAAAGTTTTGGGTTAAAGTTAAAAAACAAATTATTTAGGGTTAAAATTGAAAAAGGTAAAAATCTTTTGGTTAAAAGTAAAAAAATCAACTTTTTTTTTTGAAAAACTTTCAAAACACAATGTACAATTAGTTATGCACAAAAAAGTTGCAAACATATATATGGAATAATGTTTCATTTTTCTTCTGTGGGTTCAAAAAAGTTTTATTGTTGTCATTTTAGTCTACTGGGTTAACTTCATCTATTTTTTCTGTTAACGAGAAGGGAAATTCGGTCATTTTTCATGTAATTCTGTTAACTAAAAGGGCAATTCGGTCATTTTATATGGCAACGGTGAAACTTTTTTAAACCCACAGAGGAATAATGAAACATTTAGGGGTTGTTTGGTAGCCTCTTAATGACCATTCAAATGCTACCTCTTAATGGTTTAAAACCTCTGAATGAATAAGTGGTAACCTCAAGTCTGAATGGTTAAGAGGTAACCTCTGAATGGTAAATCATCACATGTCACATTCTTCTACCTTCTCATTGGTAAAATTCTTAATGGTTCCATTAAGAGGTAGCCTCTTAATGACCATTCAGAGGCTACCAAACAGCCCCTTAGACTAAACTGACCAAATAAGCCAAACCGCGGGGACTAAAATAACATTTAACTCTAATTATTATTTTATAATTATTTCAAAAGAAGCATCCTAAAAATAACAAAGTTAATTGTTTCAAAAGAAGCATCCTAAAAATAGCAAAGTCTATGACATTTTTTTTTATTATTTAATGAACTAACTAAAAGTAACATTTGTATTAAAAATAAAATAAAAAGCAAAGGAAAAGATCGCTTAGTGGGTGAACCTTTTTTTTTTCGCTTAGTGGGTGAACCTTTAATCGCAATCAATAAACATCAAACAAAAACGATTTGGATGTTTCGAATTGAGAAAGTATTCTTCAAAAACTCACGACTTCGTTACGTTTGGTCGTTTGAGTATGGAAAATGTGTGCACATAATGGAAGATATCATATCAATGCAGACATTTGTTACATCATAGCTACTAGCAAGTAACGAAAACTCCATATAAATAGAATAATAGATCCTTTCTTATATTTTTTTAGTGTATAATAATTTCCTTTATAAACTAAACAGGTCTTGTATCATAAAAATCAAATAACATAAATAATAAATCAAATAAAATTGTAAATGTACATAACATTATAGCCTAGCGGCATCTTTGGGGTGGGATAAGGTTTAGGAACCACTAGGTTCCGTGTGTTTGATTCCCACAAGCGGTTTTTTTCCATATTTATTGGGATTCATCCTGAATTGATGTATAGCCATTATTGCCTAGTGGAGATGAATATGATCGGGTGTTCTGTTGGTAGCACAATGATACTCTAATGGTTCGTCAGTGACCTAAATTTGCCGTTCAAAAAAATAAAATAAAATACAATAAAATTGTAAATTCTAATTATATTTTTTTGAACGACAAAGCTTCCTCATATCCTACATTACACCAATTAATTTAATAACTTTCTTTGCCGATGTTTGAACTTGAGACCTCCCATCTAAGAGGCATAAGCATCTATCAAGTGGGTTAGTCCCATGTTACCATATTGACTGTAAATTCTAGTTATATCCAACCGATTTCATATTAAGCAGAATATATTATTGATATTTTTATATGGTTTTTTATCCAACCAATAAAGATCAAATAGGAAGTTAATTTTAGCTAGGAAGGATAGGAAGCCATAGGATTATGACATGTGGAAAATTTTAAAATAAAGAGAAAGGGTATTTTAGTCAATCTCATCATTTCTTCCTTCAAAACCCACCATTTTCAAAACCCACAATCTCCAACCTTTTCTTCACTTACTATCTCAATAATCACTACATTATAGTGTGATTTTCGTCATCAATCAATGATTCAACCACCCGATCAACGTGTTCTTCAGCTTTTTTCGAAGAAAACTCAGTTTAATTTCATTCAAAATCTCGTTTTTTCTGGTGATTTTGAAGATAATCACTCGATTTGTTCGATTCAATCGCTGATAAGTGTTTCTATCATTTCAAATTTCGTCAATTGATGAAGAAACCGGCTTCGATCCATGTAAGAAATTCTTTAATTTCATTTTCACGATCTGGGTTTTTATTTAGTCATTGCGTTTTACGATCTTGGCGGGGGTCCGGGGGCGGCAGCCCCTGGTAGTGGGGTCCCAGGGGCGGCAGCCCCTGGCGGGGTCCAAGGGGCAGAGCCCCTGGCTGGGGTTGAGAAACGCATCAGAAAAATTAATTTTCCAGAAATTGGCTCATTTCGAAGACAGTAATTCGTAGACAATTCAGACAGCTCACAGACAATACACAAACAGTTCAGAAACAGTTTTATGTGTCCATTGCGTTTTAGAAATAAGAGAGTTTTATGTGTTTTCTGGCTATTGCGTTTTAGAAAAAACACATTTTTAAGTATCTTTAGTCATTGCGTTTTAGGTAAAACACATTTTTGAAGTGTTTTTAGTCATAGCGTTTTAGGTAAAACACATTTTTAGGTGTTTTCAGTCCATTGCGTTTTACAGAGAACACTTTCTTTTGTTTTTTTAGGTCATTGCGTTTTAGAAATGAGACATTTTTAAGTGTTTTCTGGCCATTGCGTTTTACAAATAAAACATTTCTTTGTGTTTTCTGGCCATTGCGTTTTACAAATAAGAAATTTCTTTGTGTTTTTTGTGCATTGCGTTTTAGGTAAAACATTTTTTTATATGTTTTCAGTCCATTGCGTTTTAGAAATAAGACATTTCTTTGTGTTTTCTGGCCATGCATTTTACAAATAAGTCATTTCTTTGTGTTTTTGGTGCATTGCGTTTTAGAAAAATGTCATTTTTTAGGTTTTTTTTTCATTGCGTTTTACGTAACTGGTGGTTTTTCTATTGCGTTTTACACAACTGGGTTTAAATTTTTTTTTTAAATATAGCAATAGTATACTCGTTTTAAAGATAAAAAAACGCTCGTTTTTTGGTGCAATTTTTATAAAAAAATAATGTCGTATGAAAGAGTTATTAACGTTTAAAAAATGGGGGGGAATTGGAGGAGAGAGAAACTATTGGCTTGGATTGACTAGAATGCCCTTGAACAAACTCACGCGTCTCTTTTCTTCATTTCAATTTCCCTGATTTAATCTTAGCCCTTGATTAACTTAATGGATGATCAAGATCATTTCCTAGCCTTCCTAGCCAAATAAACTTCCTATTGTATTTCCATCCTTTCATATTAAGCAGAATATATTGTTGATATTTTTATATGGTTTTTTAATTATGTAAACAAGCTTCTATTTACCTACATGTACAAATAAAAGTTTTGCGGCAATAGTTCCACCCTTCAATTGGTGGAAAAGGGCGGTGGCCATTTTTTTTAATTTTTTTTAGTTTTTAATATAAATAGATAATTTCATTGGTCTAATCAATTTACGATTTTATCTGTAGTTTAATATTACCTTTTTGCCCCCAGTTTAAAATAAAATTATACTTTTGTCCCTAGCTCAAAATTACGGTTTTGCCCTTTGTTCAAAAATATGATTTTGCCCCTTTTCCAAAAATTACGCTTTTCGCCGTAAGTGCAAAATTACGATTTCACCCTCATTTCAAAATGAATTTATGCCAATGCTCTCAGCTTAAAATTACGATTTTCCCCTTCGTTCAAAACTATAATTTTGCCTCAGTTCAAAATAAAATTATGGTTTTGACCTACCTAAAAAATACAAGTTTGCCCTCAGTTTAAAATTATAAGTTTTCCCTCATTTAAAAAATTACGATTTTGCCTCAGCTAAAATTTGTAGTCTTGCCATCGTTTTAGTTTTTTCTCCCTAGCTAAAAATTATGATTTTCCCTCGGTTCAAAAATATGATTTTGCCCGCTTTTCAAAAATTACGATTGCGCCATGAGTTCAAAATTACAATTTTGCACTTAGTTTAAAAGTATTATTTTGCCCCAGTTCAAAATAAAATTACGATTTTTCCCCAGCTTAAAGTTTCGAATTTACCCTCAGCCTAAAATTATGAGTTTGTCCTTAGCTAAAAAATTTACGATTTTGACCTCAGTTAAAATTTATAGTCTTGCCATTGCTTTAATAGTTTTTTTGATCCTTCGTATTAGTTACAATAAATCTAATTACCATGACATGGATCTTCACACATGTTCACATGGAATTATCTTTGTTGATTTTGACTTAAGTTTTCTTTTGAACGTGTTCTTTCGATTTAATAAATTTCAACCTATTAAAATTTTTTATATAAAAAACATCTCACATCGAAAGGTTGAGATAACATTGCTCATAGGAGAAGGATCCACTAAAAAGTGGATTTTGCCTAAGTAGCATAAGAAGGATTGTGATGATAATATGTGGCACTCCTAATAAATAGGAATGAAGGGCATTTTGGTCCTTATAAATAGGAGTGAAAATAACATGTGGCACCCCTTTTGTTTCAAAAAAATCTAGCACAATAAAAATCTAGTACAAAAAAATCTAACACAAAAAATCTAGTACAAAAAATATAGCACAAAAAAATTCAGCAAAAAATGTAGTACAAAAAAAAATCCAGCACAAAAAATTGAGAAAAAAAAATTTAAGACAAAAAAATCCGGCACAAAAATATAGTACAAAAATCCAGCACAAAAAAACGTTATACAACATAGAAATACAACACATTTTAGTGGTTTTTTTAGTCTTCATATTTTATATAGTTTCTACACAAAACGGCCGAAGAAAGTTAATTTCAGAATCCATAAGGCTGGAGGGTGTGGGATGGAGCCCTTAGGGGCTTTATTAGGACACATCAGCGCCACCTAGGATTCACGTCAGCCAGGGGGTTTTATAACGCCCTCCTTTAACTTGCAGGGTGTGAAATAAAGTCCCATATTAAACAAAATAAAAAAAAAAAGATTTGATTGGATGAAATCAGGTGGGCCCCACTCGATCATGTCAACGGAGCTCGTTACCATGGTGAAGCCGGGCCTATAGTGCCCCGTCGTAATCCGTTCGGTGTGTGTGTGGGGGGGGGGGGGGGGGGGCATCATGAGTTGGCAGGGGTGGCGCCCCACACCCTCCGGCCTAATATAAGATGCTTGTTAAATAATAAATACATATTAAAAGATATAACTAGTAATAACATATCTAATCTTTAATTAGTTTCTTGTCACCGCTCTAAGTATATTTATTATCTGAAATCACACATCATTCATGTCATGCAAAGAGAAAAGTGAATATAATAAATACATATTAAGAGAAAGTGTACTGTACAATAGGGCTTATCGTACGATACGTACGCGATCATCCCGGCCGTTCGATCTGGTGCGGATCTGGTGCGAATTCAATCTTCGCATGTTATAAAAAGACAAATGAAATCGCATGGCTTGAAAATGCAATGAAATCGCATGTTTGAAATCCCATGCAAATGAAATCGCATGTGAAAAAATGGTTAGCATAGGGTAATGTGAAAAATGACATAGGGTGTGTAGATGGACAAAATCGCATGTGGAAGATTGAATATCGCATGTGAAAAAATGGCTAGCATGGGGTAATGTGAAAAATGGCATGGGGTGTGTAGAATCGCATGTGGAAGATTGAATATCGCATGTGAAAAAATGGCTAGCATGGGGTAATGTGAAAAATGGCATGGGTGTGTAGAATCGCATGTGGAAGATTGAATATCGCATGTGAAAAAATGGTTAGCATAGGGTAATGTGAAAATGGCATGTGGTGTGTAGATGGACAAAATCGCATGTGGAATATTGAATTCGCACAGTTCGTACAGTTCGCATGGAGATATGAAATCGCATGGGAGATGAAGATCTGACGGCTGGGATTATCGCGTACGTAATGTACGATAAGCCATATTGTACGTTAACTGGCCTCTACATATTAAAAGATATAACTAGTTGTAATAACATATCTAATCTTTAATTAGTTTCTTGTCACTGCTCTAAGTATATTTTTTAATGAAGTTCTCCTTTAAAAAAATCAAAATGCATTTATGGTGTAATTTTGAATTTTGATGTGTTTTTCCTTTTTAGCCTATTTGAGTATGGTTAATGGTTCTATATGCTTAGTTCTTCTTTCAACCCATAAAGTACACGGGTAGTCCTTATCTTTTGCACAAATTTTAACTATGGTCCCAACTCCCAAACTTTGAGAAAGTAAAAAGATAAAAACTTTTGCATGTATGTAACACCTTTACTCCCTAAACACAAGTAGAGTTAATTTATTTTAACTTAAGTGTGCGTGAAAAACTATTTATCTTTGGTTCATTTGAGGGGTTGTTTTAACAGATTTATTGTTTTATATGTTTTAAGTTTTATATTTTTATTAATAAGAGTATTTAAGGGGTGTTTTGGTTATTTCAAAATCAATTTGGCCGATAATAATCCCAAGTCAGTTATAGTCCGATAATAATTCGAACTGGTCAATTTTTTTGTAAAATAGCCCGCCGTTAAAATAGCTTAACGGAGTTAAGTTTTTTCCGACTTACAAACCGATATTTTGAGACTTTTAATCAGAACGAGAATACGAGTCGATTGATGTAAAATTACCTCGAAATTGTGCTCAAAATGACTTGATTTTTGTTAATTGAAAGTTTAAACACTCGAATTAAAGCACCGTTTTCGTGGGTTGGGGCAGTATTTTGAGGTAAGTTTTACATCAATCGACTCGTATCCTCCTTCTGATCAAAAGCCCTAAAACATCGATTTGTAATTCAGAAAAAAATTTAACTCCGTTAAACTATTTTAACAGCGGAATATTTTACAAAAAAAAATTGACCCGTTCGAATTATTATCGGCCAATAACTGACTTGAGATTATTATCGGCCAAATTGAGTTAGATAGTGTTAGGGGAGGATTTTCCAATGATCAGTGATCCTCAATTACTGTTGGACATAGGGATCCTTAATTCTGTTTTAATTAGTGATCCTCAGAAAGTATTGTAGGATCAGGATCCAGGATCATCATGAGGATCCTTACACTAACGATTGTCTGCTTTGAATATGATGTTGTTTTGCAGGAGTACGAGCTTGGACTTGGTCTTGGCGATATTCCTGGAGCATATTCCTTTTTTCTTCCGCACGTGCTTAACCAATATGGACGTTATGGAGTTCGTGGGAGACTTGCATGAAATGCGGAAAGCTAGTTAGATTAGATTTTTTCTAAATTTAAAAGGGGATAGCGAGCTAAATTAGAACACTTGGCTATTTTTAGCTTAACACACACACTCGTAACTGCTTTCATCAGCTCTCGACAGTTTACTTGGCGATTGCACACTTTTTTGCACATTACACTCTAGTGATCCTTGTAACTAGCTCGCTATCATCCGAAGTTGTAATACATTTTATGTTTAATCTGAGTTGGTGATCGGTAGTTTCCATCACCCGAGGTTTTTTATGCCGGAGATCAACTCTTGATCAAGGGCTTTTTCCTCGTATAAATCTTTGTGTCACTTGTTCATTGATTCAAGCATCATACCTCACAACAGAAAGTTTGGTTGCATTATCTTAGCTTGATTTTTGACCAAAACAGTTTGGCGCCGGGCAATTGGTGCTTCATTCCTAAGAAGATTCATATTTTTGTGGTCATTTCGGTTCGTTACAACCAAGCAGATGGTTTCTTCAGCAAAGAATACATCAAGCTCTATGCCGGCAATAAGTTCTTCACAAGGCGTTCCACCTTTGCCTCTACCACCTTCTGGATCCCAGAAGAATGCTGAAAATGCTGCGAAGAGACAAACCCCCATTTTCACAAAACCACCAACTTCTTCTGTTTCCACTAATCCTACTACTAATGATCTTTTTAATCTGATTTTGCAGATGAGGGATCGCATGCAAGAGCAGGACAAAACCAATGAACGGATCCTCCAAGAGATTGGTGATATCAAGAAACAGAAGAAATCAGTGGAGGATTACTCTCCTCTGATGCCAAGATCATTGAATTTTGACACTCGAATTGTAACTACCCTACAATTAGCAGTTCCGGGCATCCAGTATCAAAGTGGTCCATCAGAAAGGCTTTATGGAACAACAACTATGAGTCAGGCACTTGGCTCCCACTTCCAACCTTAAGGATCCTGTTCTCAGCCATCGGGATCCTCTTTTCAGCATCAAGGATCCTTTGTCAGCTCAGGAGGATATTTGGGAATGCACGCGATTCAAGGATCCTCCCAGGTCCAAGGATCCTCCCAGGTCCAAGGATCCTCTCTGGTTCCAGGATCCTCCCAGGTTCAAGGATCCTCCCAGGTTCAAGGATCCTCCCAGGTCCAAGGATCCTCCCAGGTCCAAGGGTCCTCCCAGGTCTAAGGATTCTCTCTGGTTCCAGGATCCTTTCAGGTTCAAGGATCCTCTCAGGTTCAAGGATCCAACATCCTTCATGATCAAAGATTCTTAAGGAGTATGCAGCCTCCAAGCTCGGATGTTCATCAAGGAGACTTCATACCAATGCAGACCATTGCTTCCTCTGGTCCTTCAATCATACCAGAACCCCGTCAACATGGATTCACATCCGGAATTCCAAACATGAATCCAATGGAAGGTAACACTTTCAATAATTCATATAACACTAACCATGGCTCTATGCAGGATACAGGTATCAATCAGGCTATGGCTAGGGAGTTACAGAAGCTAAAGGATATGAAATCCAGCGTGCCAGGAGTGGTTAAACCCATTCCTGAAATTGCAGATGGTAGCCATAGGATATCTCGCTTTGCACCGCCTATTTGTGATGCTGAGATACCCAAGAGATTCCAGATACCATCCATGAAGCTGTATGATGGTTCAACGGATCCATAGGAGCATGTAGCTCAATACAGGGAGAGGATGGAGATCAATCCAATTCCTGAGAGGTTAAAAGAAGCATGTCTATGCAAGGGTTTTGGATCCACACTCACAGGATCTGCTCTTAAATGGCTGCTAAGTCTTCCCCCTTACTCTATTACTTCATTTGCTAATCTAGTTAATTTGTTTAATAGTCAATTCTCTTGTAGTAGAAAGTTTGAACGATTAACTAGTGATCTATATAGGGTAACACAAGGTCAAAATGAATCACTTAGAGATTACATCACTAAATTTAGTAAAGAATTCTTAGATATCCCTAATCTGGATATAGCTACGGCTGTAAAAGCCTTTAAAATGGGATTGCTTAGGGATTCCTTATTCTATGATGATCTTGTTATGGCCCCATGCAGGAATCTTGATGAAGTAAGAACCAGGGCCCTTAGGTTCATCCGTCTAGTGGATGACAAAAGGATCCAGGAGAGACTGACAGGATCTTCCAAACAGGAAAAGCAAGGATCCTACTTCAGGAACAACAAATCAAAGTCCTACAACAAGTCTGATAACCAGAATGTGCATGCAGTGGAACAGGAAGAGGATGATGAGGATTATCCTCCCATTTCTGAATATTGTTTTTCAGTTGATAACAATGAACTAATTCTTGCAATGCAGAATCTAGGTGAGAAAGCTAGGTGGCCAAGAAAAAGTGATAAACCAGCTGCTACAAAAGATAAGTCCAAGTGGTGTGCATATCATGAGGATTTCGGGCATCTCACTGAAGAGTGTATTGCACTTAGAAAGGAAATTGGTTACTTGTTAAGCAAGGGGCATTTGAAAGAGCTTTTGGGACGAAAGAAGTCAAGGATCCAGGGTCCTGAAAGGATCCCGGAAAGGGCTCCTGTTCCTCCAGCAGATGCACAAGTCAAAAACTTCATATCCGGTGGATCAGACATTTGTGGTACTTCCTTTTCAGCAGTCAAAAGACATGCTAAGGAAACCAAGATGGATAATGGAGACAGACCCATCCGGACCTCCATTGTCACCGAGGATAAGATCATAACTTTTGATGAGGATGATCGTCTTGATGTTCAGGATCCTCATCATGATGGTCTTGTTATTACCCTGTTTATTTCTAATCATTTTGTTCGCAGGATCCTTATAGATGGAGGAAGCTCTGTGAACATCATTCAGCTTGATGTCCTCAAGAAGATGAATATCCCGGAGTCTGATATTGTCCCAAGATCCTCAGTCCTTGTGGGATTCAGTGGGGAAACCAAGAACACACTGGGGGACATCAAACTCCCTATTTATATTGAAGGACTCCATTCTTATCAGAAGTTTTGTGTTATAGACTGCTTATCTTGTTGTAATGTTATCCTTGGCAGGCCATGGATACATGACATGAAGGCAGTCCCATCTACTTATCATCAGTGCGTGAAGCTTCCTAGTCCATGGGGAGTGGTGAAAATTGAGAGTGATCAACAAGAAGCTAAGAATTGCTATACCTCATCAATGAAGCCAGCCTCAAGACCAAGGGAGCAATAGCAATTAAAGTATCCTTCAAGAGATGTCTTGGAGGCAAGAGAACATGATGTAAAGGAAATCCTCATGGATCCTCATGATCCTGAATCCAAGATGTTCATAGGATCAGGGATCCTTAGCGACATTGAACATGATCTAGTATCCTTCATTAAAAGAAGGAAAACTACCTTTGCCTGGAAGCAGAAGACATGACAGGTATATCTAAAGATATAATTACTCATAAACTTGGCATTGACAGGTCATTCAAGCCTATACATCATAAGAGGAGGAAGTTTGCACCTGAAAGGAATGCTATTATCCAGGAAGAAGTAGATAAACTACTTCGCGCAGGTATGATAAGAGAGGTCAAGTATCCAAGATGGTTAGCCAATGTGGTTGTTGTTTAAAAGAAAAATGGAAAGTGGAGGGTATGTGTCGATTTTACTGATTTAAACAAGGCATGTCCCAAGGATCCTTTCCCATTACCCCACATTGACTCCATGGTGGATGCTATCGCGGGTCATGAGTTGTTGACCTTTATGGATGCTTCATCTGGATTTCAACAAATTCAGATGGAACCATCTGATCAAGAGGATACAACCTTCATGACCCCAACTGGTATATATTGTTATATTGCTATGCCATTTGGACTAAGGAATGAAGGAGCTACTTATCAAAGGCTAGTCAATATGATGTCCAAGAAAGCTGAGGATCACCATAAAGACTTGGAGGAAGCATTCAATATCCTTGATAAATTTAATATGAAACTAAATCCTTCCAAGTGTCATTTTGGTGTTAAAGCAGGTAAATTCTTAGGCTATATGGTGACAAAGAGGGGCATTGAAGCAAGTCCAGAGCAGATTAAGGCTATTGTGAACATCAAATCTCCTGCCAATGCCAAGGATGTGCAAAGATTGACAGGCAGGATCGCAGCTTTGAACAGGTTCATATCCAAATCCTCAGAAAAGTGCAAGGAATTCTATGACTTCCTGAGGAAAAACAAGAAATTTGAATGGACTGAGAAGCATGAAAGTGCCCTCAAAGCTCTTATGGATTACCTATCCTCAGCCCCCGCCTTGATGAAACTAGAAAAGGGGGATATATTATCCTTATACCTAGCAGTATCCTCAAAAGCAGTAAGTGTGGTCCTTGTTAAGGATCACCAAGGTACACAACATCCTGTTTATTGTGTAAGTAAGAGCTTACTTGATGCTGAATCCAGGTATTCACACTTAGAGAAGCTTATCCTTGCATTAATTATGGCATCTACTAAATTAAGACATTATTTTGAGACTCATGCCATTATTGTTAAGACTAATTTTCCAATTAAGAATGTTCTCAGGAAACCTGAAATGTCAGGAAGGATGGCTAAGTGGGCAGTGAAGCTTAGTGCTTATGATATAAGATATGAGCCTAGAAATGCCATTAAATCCCAGGCCTTAGCTGACTTTGTGGCAGATTTTAGTAGTGACTTGCAAAAGGAAGCTGAGTTAGAGGTCCAACAGCTAGAAGAAACTAAGGATCCCTGGATACTCTTCACTGATGGTGCTTCTAATGTTAAAGGAACAGGGCTTGGAATACTACTAAAATCACCACAGGGGGACATAATACCCCACTCCATAGCTTGTGAATTTCAAACTACCAACAATGAGGCTGAATATGAAGCCTTGATAGCTGGTTTGCAAATTGCTAAGCATATGAGGATCAGGTATCTTGAGGTACATGTAGATTCATTATTAATCACTAATCACTTTAATGGATCCTATGCTGTTAAAGGTGAAAAGCTAATCAAGTATTTAGAGATAGTCAAAGAATTGGCACTCTCTTTTGTTTCCTTTAGTTTGACACAGGTACCAAGGGAAGAGAATGCAGAGACTGATGCATTAGCCAATCTAGGATCATCCTTGAAGATCCCAGAGAATATCAAAATCCCTATTATCCACATCCTAACCCCTGCTATCGAGGATCATGTATCCATGGAGATAGGAGAGGATTCTGCTATTGTCCCTACTGATGATACACAATCCCATTCAGGATCACGGATCCTACCAATAATGAGATATATCCAACATGGAGAGATTCCTACAGGAGAAAACCCCAGGGCTTTCAAAACCAAGGTATCTCAATTTACAATATTGAATAACATGTTATATAAACGATCTCTTGCAGGTCCATATCTAAGATGCATTGAGGATCCTGAAATCCAAGAAGTCCTAAAGGATTTCCATGAAGGAGATTATGGAAACCACACTGGGGGCAGAGCATTGTTCTCAAGGATCCCGAGGACAGGATACTATTGGCCTACTATGAAGAAGGATGTTATGGAATATGCCAAGAAATGTGATCCTTGTCAAAGACAGAGTAATATCCTTCATCAACCAGCAGAGCTTTTGCATCCTATATCCTCTTCATGGCCATTTATGAGATGGGGAATGAATATAGTTGGTAAGCTTCCTAAGGCACCTGGTGGAAAAGTATTCATGCTTGCTATGATTGATTACTTCTCCAAGTGGATAGAGGCTGAAGCCTTTGCTCAAGTCAGACAAAAGGAAGTTATATCCTTTATTAAAAGAAACATTATTACTAGATTTGGTATCCCTTCTGAAATTGTTTGTGATAATGGATCCCAATTTATTGGGAATAGAACTACTAACTTTTGTGACAGCTGGGGGATTAAGATGTAAACATCAACACCAGTCCACCCATAAGCTAATGGTCAGGCAGAATCATCCAACAAGATCATCATCAACAATTTGAAGAAAAAGCTTGGATCCAAAAAAGGAAAGTGGGCAGAAGAACTACCTTATGTACTATGGGCTGATAGGACAACTCCCAAGAATGCCACTGGCCAAACTCCGTTTTCTTTGGTATTTGGGGCAGAATCAATGATTCCTACAGAGATGGTGGTTACTACTGCAAGAACAAGCATTCGTGATCCTGAAGAAAATGCTGAAAACTTGGTTCAAGATTTGGATACTATAGAAGAACTCAGGGATTTGGCAAGGATAAGGATGGCCAGTTATCAACAAAGGATGACCGGGGCTTACAACAAAAATGTCAGGATCAGGAAATTCCAAGTTGGTGATATGGTGTTAAGGAAAGCATTTCAGAATACCACCAATCCTGCTGATGGGAAGTTAGCACCAAAGTGGGAAGACCCATATTTGATTGCTGCTGAAGCAGGAAAGGGGGCATATCGATTGCTAACAATGGAAGGTGATTTGCTACCAAGAGCTTGGAATGCTGTCCACTTGAAGAAATACTTCATGTAACAAGGATCCATGATCCTTAGCTAACGAGTATCCTTGAAGGATCCTTACAGGACAGATGATCCTCATTTTTGGTAATATTCTAATCTCAAACTATTTCAGTCTTTTGTTATCTTATATAAGGATAAGGATCTTGCATCCTTTATCCTCCTTTAACTTGATTCTGAGTTTTGAAGGTTCAGGTATCCTTAACAAAGGATTGAGTATCCACAGAAGTATCTAGTTATTTGGGCTTGACCCCAGTTATTTGGGCTTGACCCCAGTTATTTGGGCCTGTCCCTAGTATCGCCAGTAGCGCACGATGATCCTGGTACAGTTCATGGCAATGGGACCAGTACTCGATTTAGGGGCTGACAATTTCATTGTACTGGCGGTATTCAGGATCCTACGTATAATGGTAGACGTACCATACATCCGTTCCTAAGGTTTCTAACGTTTTCACGTTAGCTAAGGTTTTGGCATTTTCATGTCACTAAGTTTGGATAGTCGCCAGTGAGGGCCATACTCCAGTTTACATACGATCCTTTGGGCTTGTCCCCAGTTATCCTTTGGGCTTGTCCCCAGTTATCCTTTGGGTTTGTCCCCAGTTATCCTTTGGGCTTGTCCCCAGTTATCCTTTGGGCTTGTCCCCAGTTATCCTTTGGGTTTGTCCCCAGTTATCCTTTGGGCTTGTCCCCAGCATATTGGGCTTGTCCCCAGAATTGTTAGGCTTGTCCCAGTTACTAACTTTTATCTTATCTTGGCTTAGTCCCAAGTTATATCCTATTTCAGGTTTTTGAAGCTAAACGACTAAGGATCCTTAATCCTTACCCCCTACTAAGGTTTGTCTTTTGGTTATCCTACTTATAACTGTTAAAGGTTAGGATCCTAACTTGGATTCTCAGGTATGATCCTTAATTATTCTGATTTCATTTATTATTTACTTGAGTGACCCTTATCCTTTGACAACTGAACTTATGATCCTTAAACTACACTACTTACCAGAACTTGTCGACTATAGGATATGTGATCCTTGATCATATCCTAAACTTTTTGAGGATATTTATTAAATTTTTTCTTTACTTGATAAGTTTAGACAAAATGAATATCACAACAGTTGAAAAGTAAAGTACTAACAAGGATAACAACACGGGAGATAGCCAAAAAGTTAAAGTTATTTTATTCACAAAACATTAAACCCTTTAAGGTTGTCAAAATTGCCAACCCACGTTTCTACCAGCAAAACGTGGCCCGTCCACATGGGTTGACAAAGGGTGTCCATTGTTTATAGGTCTTTGTAGTGCAGGAAATAAAAGATGGCAGGATAACAAGTGGCTTCATCCCCCAAACAGAGGATCCATCCACCACCCATTATCCTACCTATTGTCCAAGGATCCTTGATCCATAATCCTAAAACTATTGTTCAAATACAACCCAACATTGTTTCAAAACACCATAACCAAAATAAAACTACCACCAAGTCCTAAAAAATGGGCTCCGGCCGCGTCTAGAAATATCCATCATCGCCCATTTCAGCAGCTTACACCTTTACTGCATCACCACCAGCATCACCAGCATCAGCATGATCCTTTCCACTTCCACTCACCTCAATTGCTAAGACCTCACCAGCCTCTTCTTCGTCATCCAGCTCAGCCAATCTAGCCTTCCAGCCCTCTATGTCCCAATTGCTCTTGTCAAAATCAGGATCCAGAGCTTCTTGGGCCATCTGTAACTGGGTTTTATACATAGCAATGGCAGCGGAGACTTTAGCATCATTTGTGATCTCATTCTTCTCCTGATCAGCAGTGATATGAGCCAGGACAAGTTCCCTCTTCACCAGATTGACATCGTTTTCGAGGGAGGCAATCTTCTGATACTTGGCCAGCATGATCTTTTGGAGGTCCAAACACTTTTGCTCAACCTCTTCAACATTTCCTACGCAGTCCTCGATTTCAGCAAATTTCTGCAAAAAGACAATGTAAAGTTTAGGATCACATGATCCTCAAGTGGGCAGGATAACTAAGCTAAGTCAGTGATCCTTACATCAGCAAAGTACTCAAGGAAATGGTGGCGGATTAAAGGCAGGCCTTCTAGATTGTCAGCCTTAGAGGCTTTCCTCTTCTTTCCCTTGGAAGCAGTAGCCTTGGGGATGGCAGTACTTGGGCTAGCAGCAGTCTTCTTCTTTCCAGACCTGGGACCAACAGTGGTGAGGTCGGTGACACTGAAGCGAGTAGCAGACTTCGATGATTTTCCAGCACCTATACATCCAAAACAGATAAGTGTCCTTATTTCATTTTAATTTAAACATTTAATTATGCAAAAAATGGGATACTTACTTGACATCGAGACAGAACCTGAGGATACCTCTTGAGAATCCTGGGTATTTGCTTTAAATGATCTTATTTCAGGATCAAGCCTCCGGAAAGCAGCAAGCCTTTCCTCCGTTGCAGGTGTTGTAATAAGGTGTGCGACAGTAATAGCTGCAAAATAGAAATAGAGGGATGTTAGTGATCCTCAGCAGAAACAAGGTCATCTGGTGATCCTTCTAAGGATCCTCTATTCTACCATGGGTGGTCCATCTTCTAGGCAGATCCTTTCCATCAGGGATAGAATCCATTCTGACAAAGAAGAATCGCCATTTCCAGTTGGTGTCATTCTTAGTGGATTTAAAGATGGGGTGTTCTTCACCAGGTTTATGTTTGAGTAGATATCGGTGAGATCCATGGCTCACGAGGTCATACATCTCTGCAAACTCCGACATTCCTGTTAGGGGAGGATTTCCAAATGATCAGTGATCCTCAATTACTGTTGGGTTTAGTGATCCTCACTTCTGTTAGAATTGGTGATCCTCAGAAGTATTGCAGGATCAGGATCATGGATCATCTTAAGGATCCTTATACTAACGATTGTCTACTTTGAATATAATGTTGTTTTGCAGGAGTACCATCTTGGACTTGGTCTTGGCGATATTCCTGGAGCATATTCCATGACTTATTCCGCACGTGCTTACCTGAAGTGGACGTTATGGAGTTCGTGGGGGACTTGCATGAAATGCGGAATGTTAGTTAGTGTAGATATTTTCCATTTTTAAAAGGGGTAGCGAGCTAAATAGAAAACACTTGGCTATTTTTGGCTACACACACACTAACAACTGCTCTCACCAGCTCTCGGCAATTCGCTTAGCAATTTCATACACTTTTCATACACCTTTTGCACGTTACACTATAGTGATCCTTGTAATTAGCTCGCTATCATCCGAAGTTGTAACACATTTCTTGTTTAATTTGAGTTGGTGATCGGTAGTTTCCATCACCCGAGGTTTTTTATGCCGAAGATCATTCATTGATCAAGGGCTTTTTCCTCGTATAAATCTTTGTGTCACTTGTTCATTACATTCCAGAGTGATCCTTAGTGTTGTTCATCAATTCAAGCGTCATACCTCACAACAGAAAGTTTGGTTGCATTATCATTGCTTGATTTTTGACCAAAACAGTTTGGCGCCCACCGTGGGGCAACTGGTGCTTCATTCCTAAGAAGATTCATACCTTTGTGGTTATTTCGGTTCATAATAACCAGGAAAATGGCCTCCTCAGCGAAGAACACTTCAAACTTGATGCCGTCATTCAGTTCTTCACAAGGCGTTCCTCCTTTGCCTCCACCACCTTCTGGATCCCAGAAGAATGCTGCGAAGAAACAAACCCCCATTTTCCAAAAACCACCAACTTCTTCTGTTTCAACTAATCCTACTACTAATGATCTTTATGCTCTGATTTTGCAGATGAGGAATCATGCACAAGAGCAGGACAAAACCAACGAAAGGATCCTCCGGGAGATCGATGAGATCAAGAAACAGAAGAAATCAGTAGAGGATCACTCCCCTCTGATGCCAAGGTCGCTGAACTTCGACACTCCAGTCATAACTTCCCAGCACTCAGCAGCTCCGGACGTGCAATACTTGGGTGAATTACCAGGAAGGCGTTACGGAATAGCAACTATGAGTCAGGCACTTGGCTCTCACTTCCAGCCCCAAGGATCCTCTTTTCAGCATCAGGGATACTTTACGTCAGGAGGATATTTGGGAATGCATGCAGTTCAGGGATCCTCCCAGGTCCAAGGATCCTCCCGGGTCCAAGGATCCTCCCGGGTCCAAGGATCCTCCCGGGTCCAAGGATCATCCCCTGTCCCAGGATCCTCTCTGGTTCCAGGATCCTTTCAGGTTCAAGGATCACCTCAATTTCAAGGATCCAACGTCCTTCAGGATCAAGGATTCTTGAGAAGTATGCAGCCTCAGAGCTCGGACGTTCATCAAGGAGACTTCATACCAATGCAGACCATTGCTTCCTCTGGTCCTTTAATCATGCCAGAGTCTCGTCAATATGGATACACATCTGGAATTCCAAACATGAATCCTCCGGGAGGTAACACTTTTAATAATTCGTATAACACTAACCATGGCTCTATGCAGGATACAGGTATCAATCAGGCTATGGCTAGGAGCTACAGAAGCTTAAGGATATGATATCCAGTGTACCAGGAGTGGTTAAACCCATTCCTGAAATTGCAGATGGTAGCCATAGGATATCTCGTTTTGCACCACCTTTATGTGATGCTGAGATACCTAAAAGATTCCAGATACCATCTATGAAGCTATATGATGGTTCAACGGATCCAGAAGAGCATGTAGCTCAGTACAGGGAGAGGATGGAGATCAATCCAATTCCTGAAAGGTTAAAAGAAGCATGTCTATGCAAGGGATTTGGATCCACACTTACAGGATCTGCTCTTAAATGGCTGCTAAGTCTCCCCCTTACTCTATTACTTCATTTGCTAATCTAGTTAATTTGTTTAATAGTCAATTCTCTTGTAGTAGAAAATTTTAACGATTAACTAGTGATTTATATAGGATAACTCAAGGTCAAAATGAATCACTTAGAGATTATATCACTAAGTTTAGTAAAGAATCCTTAGATATTCCTAATTTGGATATTGCTACGGCTGTAGAAGCCTTTAAAATGGGATTGCTTAGGGATTCACTATTCTATGATGATCTTGTTATGACACCTTGCGGGAACCTTGACGAAGTAAGAACCAGGGCCCTTAGGTTCATCCGCCTAGAGGATGACAAAAGGATCCAGGATAGATTGACAGGATCCTCAAAACAGGAGAAACAAGGATCCTACTTCAGGAACAACAAATCCAAGTTCTACAATAAGTCTGATAACCAGAATGTGCATTCAGTGGAACAAGAAGAGGATGATGAGGATTATCCTCCTATTTCTGAATACTGTTTTTCTGTTGATAACAATGAACTAATCCTTGCAATGCAGAATCTAGGTGAGAAAGCTAGGTGGCCAAGGAAAAGTGATAAACCAGCTGCTACAAAGGATAAGTCCAAGTGGTGTGCATATCATGAGGATTTTGGGCATCTCACTGAAGAGTGTATTGCACTAAGAAAGGAAATTGGTTACTTGTTGAGCAAGGGGCATTTAAAGGAACTTTCGGGATGAAAGAAGTCAAGGATCCAGGATCCTGAAAGGATCCCGGAAAGAGCTGCTGCCCCTCCAGCAGATGCACAAGTTATAAACTTCATATCCGGTGGATCAGATATTTGTGGTACCTCCTTTTCAGCAGATATGCTAAGGAAACCAAGATGGATAATGGAGACAGACCCGTCCGGACCTCCGTTGTTACCCAGGATAAAGTCATAACCTTTGATGAGGATGATCGTGTTGATGTCCAGGAACCTCATCTTGACGGTCTTGTAATTACATTGTTTATTTCTAACCACTTTGTTCGCAGGATCCTTATAGATGGAGGAAGCTCTGTGAACATCATTCAGCTTGATGTCCTCAAGAAGATGAATATCCCAGAGTCTGATATTATCCCAAGATCCTCAGTACTTGTGGGATTCAGTGGAGAAACTAAGAATACATTGGGGGACATCAAACTCCCAATCTATATTGAAGGATTGCATTCTTATCAAAAATTTTGTGTTATAGATTGCTTATCATGTTGCAATGTTATCCTTGGCAGGCCATGGATACATGATACGAAGGCAGTTCCATCCACCTATCATCAATGTGTAAAGCTTCCAAGTCCTTGGGGAGTGGTGAAAATTGAGAGTGATCAACAAGAAGCTAAGAATTGCTATACCTCATCAATGAAGCCAGCCTCAAGACCAAGGGAGCAATAGCAATTAAAGTATCCTTCAAGAGATGTCTTGGAGGCAAGAGAGCAGGATGTAAAAGAAATCCTCATGGTTCCTGATGATCCTGAATCCAGGATCATCATAGGATCAGGGATCCTTAGCGATATTGAACATGAGGTAGTATCCTTCCTTAAGAGGAGGAAATCTACCTTTGCCTGGAAACATGAAGACATGACAGGTATATCTAAGGATATAATTACTCATAAACTTGGCATTGACAGGTCATTCAAGCCAATTCATCAAAAGAGGAGGAAGTTTGCACCTGAAAGGAATGCTATTATCCAGGAGGAAGTAGATAAACTACTTCGAGCAGGTGCTACTTACCAAAGGCTTGTCAATATGATGTTCAAGGAACAAATTGGACACACTATGGAAGTCTATATTGATGACATGGTAGTTAAGTCCAAGAAAGCTGAGGATCACCTTAAAGACTTGGAGGAAGCATTCAATATCCTTGATAAATTTAATATGAAACTAAATCCTTCCAAGTGTCATTTTGGGGTTAAGGCAGGTAAATTCTTAGGCTATATGGTGACAAAGAGGGGCATTGAAGCAAGTCCAGAGCAAATCAAGGCTATTGTGAATATCAAATCTCCTGCCAATGCTAAGGATGTACAAAGATTGACAGGCAGGATCGCAGCCTTGAACAGATTCATATCCAAATCCTCAGAAAAGTGCAAGGAATTCTATGACATCCTGAGGAAGAACAAGAAATTTGAATGGACTGAGAAGCATGAAAGTGCCCTTAAAGCTCTTAAGGATTACCTATCCTTAGCCCCAGCCTTGATGAAACCAGAAAAGGGAGATGTATTATCCTTATACTTGGCGGTATCCTCAAAAGCAGTAAGTGCGGTCCTTGTTAAGGATCACCAAGGTACACAACATCCTGTTTATTATGTAAGTAAAAGTTTACTTGATGCTGAATCAAGGTATTCACACTTAGAAAAACTTATCCTTGCATTAATTATGGCATCTACTAAATTGAGACATTATTTTGAGACTCATGCCATTATTGTTAAGACTAATTTTCCAATTAAGAATGTTCTCAGGAAACCTGAAATGTCAGGAAGGATGGCTAAGTGGGCAGTGAAGCTGAGTGCATATGATATAAGATATGAGACTAGAACTGCCATTAAATCCCAAGCTTTAGCTGACTTTGTGGTAGATTTCAGTAGTGACTTGCAAAAGGAAGCTGAGTTAGAAGTCCAACAACTTGAAGAGACTAAGGATCCTTGGATTCTCTTCACTGATGGAGCCTCCAATGTAAAAGGAACAGGGCTTGGAATACTATTAAAATCGCCACAGGGGGACATAATACCCCACTCCATAGCTTGTGAATTTCAAACTACCAACAATGAGGCTGAGTATGAAGCCTTGATAGCTGGTTTGCAAATTGCTAAGCATATGAGGATCAGGTATCTTGAGGTACATGTAGATTCGTTATTAATCACTAATCACTTTAATGGATCCTATGCTGTTAAAGGTGAAAAGCTAATCAAGTATTTAGAGATAGTCAAAGAATTGGCACTCTCTTTTGTTTCCTTTAGTTTGACACAGGTACCAAGGGAAGAGAATGCAGAGGCTGATGCATTAGCTAATCTAGGATCATCCTTGAAGATCCCGGAAGATGTCAGGATCCCTATTATCCATATCCTGACCCCTGCTATTGAGGATCATGTAGCTATGGAGATAGGAGAAGATTCTGCAGTCATCCCTAGTGATGATACTCAATCTCATTCAAGATCATGGATCATCCCAATCATGAGATACATACAACATGGAGAGATTCCTACAGGAGAAAACCCTAGGGCTTTCAAAATTAAGGTATCTCAATTTACAACATTGAATAATATGTTGTATAAACGATCTCTTGCAGGACCATATCTAAGATGCATTGAGGATCCTGAAATCTAAGAAGTCCTAAAGGATTTCCATGAAGGAGATTGTGGAAACCACACTGGGGGCAGGGCATTATTCTCAAGGATCCTGAGGACAGGATACTATTGGCCCACTATGAGGAAGGATGCTGTGGAGTATGCCAAGAAGTGTGATCCTTGTCAGAGGCATAGTAATATCCTTCACCAACCAGCAGAGCTCTTGCATCCTATATCCTCTTCCTGGCCATTCATGAGATGGGGAATGGATATAGTTGGAAAGCTTCCTAAGGCACCTGGTGGAAAAGTATTCATGCTTGCTATGACTGACTACTTCTCTAAGTGGATAGAGGCTGAAGCCTTTGCTCAAGTCAGAGAAAAGGAAGTTATATCCTTTATCAAAAGAAACATTATTACTAGATTTGGTATCCCTTCTGAAATTGTTTGTGATAATGGATCCCAATTTATTGGGAATAGAACCACTAACTTTTGTGACAGCTGGGGGATAAAGATGATAACATCAACACCAGTCCACCCACAAGCTAATGGTCAGGCAGAATCATCCAACAAGATTATCATCAAGAATTTGAAGAAAAAGCTTGGATCCAAGAAAGGAAAATGGGCAGAAGAACTACCTTATGTGCTTTGGGCTGATAGGACAACTCCAAAGAATGCTACGGGCCAAACTCCATTTTCTTTGGTGTTTGGGGCAGAATTAGTGATCCCTACAGAGATGGTGGTTCCAACTGCAAGAACAAGTATTCGTGATCCTGAAGAAAATGCTGAGAACTTGGTTCAAGACTTGGATACTATAGAAGAAATCAGGGATTTGGCAAGGATAAGGATGGCTAGTTATCAACAAAAGATGGTTGGAGCCTACAACAAAAATGTCAGGATCAGGAAATTCCAAGTTGGTGATATGATATTAAGGAAAGCATTTCAAAATACCACCAATGCTGCTGATGGAAAGTTGGCACCAAAATGGGAAGGTCCCTATTTGATTGAAGCCGAGGCAGGAAATGGGGCATATCGATTGCTAACAATGGAAGGTGATTTGCTACCGAGAGCTTGGAATGCTGTCCATTTGAAGAAATATTTCATATGACAAGGATCCATGATCCTTACATGACAAGTATCCTTGAAGGATCCTTACAGAACAGATGATCCTCATTTTGGTAACATTCTAATCTCATACTATTTCATTATTTTATTCTCTTGTATAAGGATAAGGATCCTGCATCCTTTATCCTCCTTTCACTTGATTCTGAGTTTTGAAGGTTCAGGTATCCTTGACTAAGGATTGAGTATCCACAGAAGTATCCAGTTATTTGGGCTTGACCCCAGTTATTTGGGCTTGACCCCAGTTATTTGGGCTTGACCCCAGTTTGGGCCTGTCCCCAGTTTCGCCAGTAGCGCACGATGATCCTGGTATAGTTCATGGCAATGGGACCAATACTCGCTTTAGGGGCTGACAATTTCATTGTACTGGCTATATTCAGGATCCTACGTATAATGGTAGACGTACCATACATCCGTTCCTAAGGTTTCTAACGTTTTCACGTTAGCTAAGGTTTTGGCATTTTCATGTCACTAAGTTTGGATAGTCGCCAGTGAGGGCCATACTCCAGTTTACATACGATCCTTTGGGCTTGTCCCCAGTTATCCTTTGGGCTTGTCCCCAGTTATCCTTTGGGCTTATCCCCAGTATATTGGGCTTGTCCCCAGAATTGTTGGGCTTGTCCCCAGTTACTAACTCTTATCTTATATTGGCTTAGTTCCAAGTTGTATCCTATTTCAGGTTTTTGGAGATAAGTGACCAAGGATCCTTGATCCTTACCTTCTACTAAGGTTTGTCTTTTGGGTTATCCTGATAATAAGTGTTAAAGGTTAGGATCCTAACCTGGATCCTCAGGTATAATCCTTAACTATTTTCATTTTATTCATTATTTATTTGAATAACCCTTATCCTTTGACAACTGAACTTATGATCCTTAAACTATATTACTTTTCAGGACTTATCGATTATGGGATATGTGATCCTTGATCATATCCTAAACTTTTTGGGGATATTTGTTAAATTTTTCCTCTACTTGATAAGTTTAAACAAAATGAATATCACAACAGTTGGAAAGTAAAATACTAACAAGGATATCAACACAGGATAAGCCAAAAAGTTAAAGTTATTTTATTCACAAAAGATTAAACCCTTTAAGGTTGTCAAAATTGCCAACCCAAGTTTCTACCAGCAAAACGTGGCCCGTCCACATGGGTTGGCAAAGGGTGTCCATTGTTTAAGGGTCTTGGTAGTGCAGGAATCAAAAGACGGAAGGATCACAATGGCTTCATCCCCCAAACAGAGGATCCCTCCACCATTTATAATCCTACCTATTGTTCAAAGGATCCATGATCCTTAGCCCTAATTACTATTGTTCAAGATACAACCCATCATTGTTCACCAAAAACACCATAACCAAAATAAACTACCAAATTCTAAAAAAAAAATGGGCTCCGGCTACGTCTAGAAATGTCCTTCATCGCCCATTCATGCAGCCTACACCTTCGCTGCATCACCATCTCCTTCAGCTCCCATATCCTTCGCCTGATCCTTGCCACTACCACCAGCCTCGATTTCCAGAACCTCATCAGCATCATCTTCATCCTCCAACTCAGCCAGCCTAGCCTTCCGGCCCTCCATATCCCAGTTGCTCCTGTCAAAGGCAGGATCCTGAGCTTCTTGGGCCATCTGCAACTTGGTCTTGTACATGGCAATGGCAGCAGAGACCTTAGCATCCTCCGTGATCTCGTGCTTCTCATAGTCAGCATTGATTTGGGCTGCAACCCTCTGAGTTTTGACATCATTGAGATCCTTTTCGAGGGAGGCAATCTTGTGATCCTTGAGCACCGCCACTTTTTGGAGGTCAGAGTATTTCTCCTCAAGCTCTTCAACATTCCCAACATAGTCCTCGATTTCGGCAAATTTCTGCAAACAAGATAATGTAAAGTTAGGATCACATGATCCTCAAGTGAGCAGGACAACTAAGCTAAGTTAGTGATCCTTACATCAGCAAAGTACTCGAGGAACTGATGGCGGATCAGAGGCAAGCCTTGTAGGTTGTCAGCTTCAGAGGTCTTCCTTTTCTTTCCACCTCTTCCCTTTGAAGTGGTTGCCTTGGGGATTGTGACGGAAGGGCTAGCAACAGACTTTTTCTTTGAGGATCGGACATTGTCAAGATCAGTGACACTGAATTTGGAGGCAGATTTTGAAGATTTCCCAGCACCTACACACCCAAAACAGATAAGTATCCTTATCCTATTTCTATTTAGCTATTTATTTAAACATTTAATTACATGTAAACATGGATACTTACTTGACATCGTGACAGAACCTGAGGATACCTCTTGAGAATCCTGGGTATTTGCTTTGAATGATCTTATTTTAGGATCAAGCCTCCAAAAAGAAGCAAGCCTTTCCTTCGTGGCAGGTGTTGTAATAAGGTGTGCAACAGTAATAGCTGCAAAAAAGGAACAAAAGTACGTTAGTGATCCTTAGACAAAAACAAGGTCATCTGGTGATCCTCCTCAGGATCCTCTATCCTACCATGGGTGTTCCACTTCCTTGGCAGATCCTTTCCATCAGAGATAGAATCCCTTCTGACAAAGAAGAAACGCCGTTTCCAGTTGGTATCATTCTTAGTGGCTTTGAAGATTGGGGGTTCTTCACCGGGTTTACGCTTGAGTAGATATCGGTGGGATCCAAATGTTACGAGGTCATACATCTCTGCCAACTCCGACATTCCCAGAGCAATTCCTTCTTGCTCAATGATCCTTTCAAGGGTATATAAGACCCTCCAGATCATTGGCATAACTTGAATGTAGGAGATGCCGGTGAGGGAGAAGAAAGACTGGGTGAATTCAGGGAAAGGGTATGAGTATCCTATTGTGAAAGGAGTGATCGGGAAAGCTATCCATGTTTCAGAAATATAATCACTTAGAACGGTGGGGTCAAATGGCTTGAAATCGGTGTTTGCCGGAAAGCAACGTCGGATTCTGTCTATTTGTGGATTAGTGAAGCAGCACCTTTCATTCGCCGAATCTTTGATGATCCCCTGGCTCTTAAGAGGACTGTCCTTCTTGTGATCCTTAGCCGGTGAGGATCTTAGCATCATCTTGATTATGAAGAAGGTGAAGAAAGAAGGAGCAGAGAAAGAAAACGTAAACGGAAAAGAGGAAGAGAGATACCTGCTTGATCTTCAGATGTAAATTTAAAGGGAGTTTCTCTTGAATTTAAATGCGGATTGATCCCTATCTCTAACTCCTATTTATAATGATGATCTTGCAGGATAGTCACTTCAGTGACGTCATGCTCGTAACGGCTAGTTATCCGTTAATTTGTTACGGATAAGAACAAAAATATAACTCGTTTATTTACATAATTACTCCTTATATTTTGGGGGCAATTGTTAGGGGAGGATTTCCAAATGATCAGTGATCCTCAATTACTGTTGGGTTTAGTGATCCTCACTTCTGTTAGAATTGGTGATCCTCAGAAGTATTGCAGGATCAGGATCATGGATCATCTTAAGGATCCTTATACTAACGATTGTCTACTTTGAATATAATGTTGTTTTGCAGGAGTACCAGCTTGAACTTGGTCTTGGCGATATTCCTGGAGCATATTCCATGACTTATTCCGCACGTGCTTACCTGAAGTGGACGTTATGGAGTTCGTGGGGAACTTGCATGAAATGCGGAATGTTAGTTAGTGTAGATATTTTCCATTTTTAAAAGGGGTAGCGAGCTAAATAGAAAACACTTGGCTATTTTTGGCTACACACACTAACAACTGCTCTCACCAGCTCTCGGCAATTCGCTTAGCAATTTCATACACTTTTCATACACCTTTTGCACGTTACACTATAGTGATCCTTGTAATTAGCTCGCTATCATCCGAAGTTGTAACACATTTCTTGTTTAATTTAAGTTGGTGATCGGTAGTTTCCATCACCCGAGGTTTTTTTATGCCGGAGATCATTCATTGATCAAGGGCTTTTTCCTCGTATAAATCTTTGTGTCACTTGTTCATTACATTCCAGAGTGATCCTTAGTGTTGTTCATCAATTCAAGCATCATACCTCACAATAGAAAGTTTGGTTGCATTATCATTGCTTGATTTTTGACCAAAACAATTCCCAGATCAATACCTTCACGCTCAATGATTCTTTCAAGGGTATACAAGACCCTCCAGATCATTAGCATTGCTTGGATGTAGGAGATGCCGGTGAGAGAGAAGAAGGATTGGGTGAAATCTGGAAAAGGATACGAGTATCCTATTGTAAATGGGGTAACCGGAAAAGCTACCCAGGTTTCAGAAACATAGTCACTCAGGACGGTGGGATCAAAAGTTTTGAAAACGGTGTTCGCCGGAAAACAATGGCGAATCCTATCTATCTGTAGATCAGTAAAGCAACATCGTTCCTTTGCAGAGTCTTCGATGATCTTTTGGCTCTTCAAGGGACTGTCCTTTTTGTGATCCTTAGCCGGTGAGGATCTTAACATCATCTTGGGCATAATGATGGTGGAGAAGAAGAAACAGAAGGAGAATATGAAGAGAGAAAGGAAAGAGAAGTACCTGATCAGATCTTCGAATGAAGATTTAAAGGAAGAAACGCACGAATTTAAATGCTTCCTAACCCTTATCTCTAATTTCAATTTATAATCATGATCTTGCAGGATAGTCACTTCAGTGACGTCAGGATGGCAACGGCTAGTCAGAAAGTAACGCCTATATATCCGTTGGTTTGTTACGGATAAGAACGAGAAAATACAACTCGCTTATTTACAAATTACTCCTTATATTTTTGGGGCAATTGTTAGGGGAGGATTTTCCAATGATCAGTGATCCTCAATTACTGTTAGACATAGGGATCCTTAATTCTGTTTTAATTAGTGTTCCTCAGAAAGTATTGTAGGATCAGGATCCAGGATCATCATGAGGATCCTTACACTAACGATTGTGTGCTTTGAATATGATGTTGTTTTGCAGGAGTACGAGCTTGGACTTGGTCTTGGTGATATTCCTGGAGCATATTCCCTTTTTATTCCGCACGTGCTTAACCAATATGGACATTATGGAGTTCGTGGGAGACTTGCATGAAATGCGGATAGTTAGTTAGATTAGATTTTTTCTAAATTTAAAAGGGGATAGCGAGCTAAATTAGAACACTTGGCTATTTTTAGCTTAACACACACACTCGTAACTGCTCTCATCAGCTCTCGACAGTTTACTTGGCGATTGCACACTTTTTTGCACATTACACTCTAGTGATCCTTGTAACTAGCTCGCTATCATCCGAAGTTGTAATACATTTTCTGTTTAATCTGAGTTGGTGATCGGTAGTTTCCATCACCCGAGGTTTTTTATGCCGGAGATCAACTCTTGATCAAGGGTTTTTTCCTCGTATAAATCTTTGTGTCACTTGTTCATTACATTTCTGAGTGATCCTTAGCATTGTTCATTGATTCAAGCATCATACCTCACAACAGAAAGTTTGGTTGCATTATCATAGCTTGATTTTTGACCAAAACATATAGGATTATTTATTTCCAATTTGCCATTAACTAAATAGTTAACCCTGTCTTTTTTTAGAGACTAAAGGTGTTACTTATATGCAAAAGATTTGGACTAACTATGTAATTTCTTAAAGTGAAGTATCAAAATCAAAATTTATGTAAAATATAGGGATTATTCGTGTACTTTGTATCATACGGGTGTCTCAATATGCAAACATTTTTTTGGTTTGTGTATCTATAAATTGATAAATATATTATTTTCTAAAAAAAGAAATTTCAACCAAATACAATTATTACGAAGCATATTTAGGGGCTCTTTGGCAACATCTGAATAGTTAAGTGCTGAACCAGTAAGAGGTCTGAACCATTAAGTGCTAAACCAATAAGAGGTCTGAACCATTAAGAGTCAGTATAATGCTTAATCGTTTAGAGACAAATATCTGACCAATTCAGATTAGAGGTCGTAACCATTCAGACTCAGTATAGTGCTTAACTATTCAGAGGCAAATGTCTAAACCATTCAGACAACTGCTCACGAAACAAACAGTCTGAACCAATAAGTGCTGAATCAGTAAGAGTTCTGAACCATTAAGAACCGCATTAAGAGGTAAACAAACAGCCCCTTAGGTGTTCATGTCGGCCAATTCAATAATAGAATTCTTATCATCGAACATTTAGATAAATGATGTTAGGATTCCGATTCAGTTGAACCAAATATACTAATGAACTAAGTAAAAAAAATATTTATGTAAAAAGAAAATTGCAAAGAAAAAGACCCCTAGTGGGTGAACCCTTCAATCACAATCAATAACCATTAGACAAAAACAATTTCGGATGTTTTGAATATATTTCAGAATCTCACGACTACGTTACGTTTGGGAATGGAAAATGTGTACAAATAACATAATGGAAGATATCATATCAATGTCTAATAAGGAGTCGTGTGACACCTGCATTGAGTTGAGAATTATTTTGAAGCATATTTGGTACATAGCAGCTACCAACTAGAAACGAATAAATTAATCCAGTAATATAAAATACTAGAATTAAACAGGTCATTTATCATAAAAAATAAATAATATCATGTTAAATCAGATAAAATAATAAATAAATAAATAAATGAATAAATTAATCCAGTAATATAAAAAACTAGAATTAAATCAGATGAAATAGTAAATAACGAAATGAATAAATTAATCAAATAAAATGAAATTCAAGAATCACTTAAGATAAGAACGTGGGGTATGGTGGGCTTGGGTTAGGACTTGGGTTGGGGCTTTGGTTGACACGTGTCTTGGGGTATAATTTCAAATCCAAACCCACGCCCATGGGGTATGGTGGGGGCTTGGGTTGGGGGCTTGGGTTAGGGGCATGAGTTTGGTTTGGTCATTAAGAGCACGCCATGTCACCTTGCTAGCCCGCCCCACGCCCGGGTTGAAACTCACGCCAAAGGGGCCACGCCCAAACCCCCGCCCCATACCCCATGGTCTAAATCAAATAAAGTCAAAACAATGTGTGTTTTTCTTTTCATAAATTAGTTACGTCTAGGGCTGTAAACGAACCGAACGAACACGAACAAGGCCTTGTTCGTGTTCGTTCGTTAAGGAAATAAATGTGTTCACGAACGGTTCATGAACACTTACCGAACGAGATTTTATGTTCGTGTTCGTTCATTAAGGAAATGAGCGTGTTCGCGAACGGTTCACGAACACAAATAAATTTTGCGAACGTGACGAAGGATAAAGATAGATGGTCCAGAGAGTAGCACTCGAACTTGAACCCCCTATTGTGGAACGAAGGTCGATTGTATTCGTGGATGTAAATAATGAGAAATGAAAAGGAAATGATCCATAAACAAAGTGAAAGTGGGTTTCCTAGTTTAATTGTTAGGGAAATAAAATAAATAAAAGTTTAATAATATAAAAAGTACAAATAAAATATAAGAAAGTGCAAAGATCTTCAATTAAAATACAAACATACGAACATAAACGAACGCAAATCAACGAATGTTCACTAACACGTTCACGAACACCTTACCGAACGTTCACGAACACAATCGAACGAACGAGACCTCTGTTCATGTTCGTTCATTTAACTAATCGAACGAAATTTCTTGTTCATGTTCGTTCGTTTATTAAACGAACGAACATAAACGAACTTCCCGCCGAACAGTTCACGAACTGTTCGCTGAACGTTCGGTTCGTTTACAGCCCTAGTTACGTCATTGGACCATCCACAGTGCATTCGGCCTTACATGAGGTGGCACCGCCCTTCCTAGGACTATGGGGTGTGGGGTGTGGAGATGCTTGGGTTGAGGACATTGCTCGACACATGGTGGGGTGAGATCTCCAAACTAATACTCAAAAACTAAAGATGTGGTGGAGGGTCGTGGCCAACCATATAGATTTTTTTTTGTTTAAACTATTTAAAATTTCATTTAATAAAATAACAAACTAATTAAAATAAAATATAACATAGAATATTTTAAAAAACTACAAAGAAAATTAAAAAAAACCTACATAAAATAAAAAAAACATAAAATAAAAAATTACATAAAAGTTAATCCATGTTATATTTTTCATTATTTCTTCTTATATTTTCAACGTCATTGCCAATTGTGGGTCGGTAATGTGATCGACGGACATGGCGAGAAATTTCATATCTTTGCGTTTTTCTTTTAGATATATATTTCATCGAACGACGCTTGGATATTTTCCTGGTCTCGATCCTTTGTTATTGGAGGAAATTAAATGTATCAATTATGGTATTAAGATCTTCCAACTGCTCGGTGTACAACCCTTTACGATGCCAAAGCAGGGGACGAACCGGAGGCCGAACCCGATCTTGATCTTTGAAGCCGCTTTTTTGACGTGTCTCTACCGGGTGGGTGGGTAGGAGAATCATCAAAATCATCCAAATTAAGATCAAACTCTTGATCACGAGCATCAGACTGAGCTTGGGACAGGGGTGTTCTTGCCCTTTTTGATGAGGTTGACTTGCTAGCAGAGGGACTATCGCCCATTTCGAAGCGTACCTACATACATCCCAACAATGCATGTACTTGAAGTCGTTCTTCTTGTTCTCTTTGTATGATAGCAATTAGCAACGCATTCTTGACAAAGTCAACCTCGGTTTCACCGCTTCTTGGCGCGTTCTTCGCCTTATGGAAACAAGCGTTGAATGCAGTGACTTATGTATTTATATCCCCCACTTCGACGAGAGGCTATCATTTTCACGATACACCTCCACCCTTTGCATTTGCGCATGAAATATTTTCTTAATTGAATCTCAAAAATCTTTTTTTTGTCGTGAATTCCCTATTCCAAAAACACAAATAATATTATAAACGTTATAAAAAATTATAATAAAACTTAAAACAATAATATTGTAAACATTAGATAGGTTATATTAAAAAAATACCATGAATCGGATTTTGCAATTTGTCAATCCAACATCTTGTCAAAGTAACTTCTTTTTGAAGCGACCACTTTGTTTGTGTTCGTTGAGCAGCCGCTAATGCTTTCTCTTCATCAGTTTTTTTCTTGTGGCTTCTTTTTTTAGCCATTTTTTATAACGAACCACCAACGTCTTGTGGTTGAGTGTTGGGCATGGATTCGGGTTGGGATAGGGTAACTGATATTTGTTGTTGCGACATTCGAATAGACGAGTCGTATAGAAAGTTTGTGTATACACGGTTTCCTATATACGATGCGATTCCAGCTAGATCAGGACACGGTGAGTATACTAAACCGTGTTGCAGAATCTCCACGCCAAGCGGGTAAGGCCATTCCCAACGCTGAGCCGAAGTGGTGTAGCCGGCGTTAAACCCCCTTAAACGCTAAAACCGACATCTCACGCCCCATAGTCTAAAGGTTGCATTATATGCGTTGACCGGGTGGTCACACACTCTTTTACAAGTGGTTAAATATCTGAATGTGTTGGTGGTCTAGTGTGGAGCCCATCTGATTAAATTATTTAGTGTGGAGCCCATTTGATTAAAGTAACTTTTTTCTTTTTATTTACATTTGATTTTTGGGTGCATTATTGACTTGCACATAATGTATTTTAGTTTTTTTTTTGAACGGAAGCTTCTATATAAAAATATAGATCGGACTAGTAAGAAACTGAAACCTGACGAGAGACAATTACATGATTACATCACTAATGTTAAAATCTCTCCACCTCTCCCAACTTAAATTACATAACTTTGAAATACTTTTAATCCACAAATAAGAATTTTCTATGATGAGCTCCACCGTTCTATTGATCAAAAAGTGCCGATTGATAATCTCTTTGTCATTGCGGGTTTTCCAAATCTCCCACATAGTTGTCAATTATAATGCCTCCACAACCTTTTTTCCAATCTTTTAACCCCTTAAACTCCGTGAACATCTCGAGCCAACCTTGTATCCCACTATGATTTTGTGACACATGCAATTTGAGCCACACCATAAAATGCCACCAAATAGCCTAGGTCTAAAGACAATGCGCTAGAAAATGATCCGTGTTTTCCTCGTCCGACCCACACCTGCTGCAGATTTTATCAGTTAATAGAACACCCGGGTTCCAAAGAGCCACTTTAGTGGGTATTCTATCGAGATACGCCCTCCAAACGAACTAAGAAACCTTGTTCGGTACCTAATGGTTCCAAAACGGCCACTCCTTCTGTCTTGTTAGTGTCTTAAATTTGCTGTTGAACCACCGCAACCGAAAAGTCTTCTTTTTCGCCACTATCCCAGACCCACCTGTCGTTACCCGGAATAGAAACATGTTTTCGAAGCAAGGCCTTGACTGGGTCTCTTGATTCACCTCATGTCGCCCTCTTAGATCTCGTCTCCACGTGTAATACCCCGAACCTTAATGTACTGGTTATAAACATATGAAATATGTAATTTATATTTAATATATTGTTGAATGAGTAAGATGGTTATGTGAAATGTGAAATATCTTGACGAGTCTTGGCTATTATAGGAGACCATTCAATAATAACAATTAAATGTACTATTTTGACCTTACTCCGTTTTTAACGAAACTTAGGTTAAAATGTAGATAAAAATGAGCTTGTCCTATTGGCATATTCATCGTTTTAATGTTACAGTTTGAAAGTTATACGAGAAAAACGAGTGAAGCAACTAAATTAATATATATAAGCAAGCAAGCATGTCAAGCTAACAAACATGTCAATTGAACCCGACCCAATGTTTTGAGGTGCTTGCTTGCTTTCTTTAAATAGAGGTCCCAGTTGTTATTTAGAGTATCAGTTTTTAATGGGAACGCTCTAGTATAAAGAGAATCCTGAGCATACGATACCCTGTTAGGTGTTGTTGGTAGTCGGTTTTGGAGCACGAGTAGGGGCAGGAGTAGGGAAACTCTACATCAACATGACGTAGATAGTTTTAAGGTATGCTCTCGTTTAAGTTTATGTTTACTTATTTATTATTTATTTTTAGTGTGTAATATTAATATTATTATTAGTAGTAATATTATTATTATTAGTAGTGTTAGTATTATTTTTAGGTAATAGGGTTATTATCAGGTGTGGGTATTGGGTAGCCTAGCCTTAGTTAGGCATGAACTGATCAACCATGCTTAAACAATGAAACATTAACCAATATCCAACCATGATAATGACTAGTTAAGTATACCATTGTCTAACCTAGGATTATGTAATTGTGTCAGGATTCTGAGATAGTACCAGATTGTGTTAGCAAAGGTTAAGGAACTGTAAAGCAACCCTTAAATAGGTGAGTTATCATGTTTACTTATAAAACTGTTATTGTATACTCGTTATGTCTCAACGTGTAATAATATAAAATTGTTGTAATTTGCAATTATCGGTAGGGGTATATTTGGATCCTTATATGCTTAATGGGATGTGTCGGAACTGGCTGAAAAGAGGATAAGGTTCCTCGTATGTATCACGACACCATCGTTCCTATGCGATGGCTGGGGGTTCGACAAATCCATTGTTGGTGGTTGTGAAAAGGTCATGAATGGCACAGGGTTGCCCTTGGACCAAAAATATCACAACCCATGTTGCATGCATGTCAATTGTGTTGTTTTTATAAACTGTATAACATGAGCTCACCAATATATAGCTGACGTCGTTTGAGTATACATGTCACAGGTAATCAATGAGACACTCTTAGGAATAGAGGGAAGACAACTGAGGTATGAAGATCTAGAAGTTCCTAGATGTCGACTATTGTAAATAAATAAAGTGTTGTACTCGGACTAATATAAGTTTTAATGAAAGTTCAGTTTGCTACCGCTGTTAGTGTATCAATTGTATAGGGTGTTACACCACGCCCAACCCACTGTACCGTATTACCCACTTTAGAAAAGCAGGACCCAACCGACGCCCATTTATCGCTCGTAAGTTGGAACAAATCTGGAAAAGCTTCATTGATTGGTCTTATATCCAGCCAATTATCTAACCAGAATAGGATGTTAGTCCCGTCACCAACCACACCTGTTATGGACATTGTAATATTAACCTCTAACTAGGTGAGGTCTTTACTTACAGAGTCGATATCCTTCCAAATCCCGACACATCTTTTTTTAAACTAAAAAGCTTGGAAAGATTTAATGTTACCGTATATTGCCATAACAACCCACACCCAAAGAGTGTGAGGGTTAGCCTTTATTTTCCACCACCATTTTGAGAGTAAGGCTAGACTAGTACTTCAAATGTCACCAATTCTAAGCCCACCATGTTTCTTTGACGCGATCAATTTATTCCAAGCAATATAACGTATCTTTCCTTTTCCCCTTTATCACCCCAAATAAACCTCCTTCTAATCTTTTCGAGCTTGTTTAGCACTTTGATCGGGGCCATGAATAGATAGATAGTTGTTAGGTAAGGCACATAATATGGCTTTTGCAAGAGTAACCCTCCCTGCAAAAGAGAGGTGCCCTGCCTTCCAATACTTGTCGATAATTGGTTGCCAATCCCTAACCTCTTGGATAACCCTCCCTCGTTCACACCTACACCAAAGATACTACTCTTGGATAGATTCACCTTAAGACCCGAACATAGGTAGAAACACCTAAGTATCTGGTTTAAGTTTTTAATGTTGGAATCCGACCAATCCCCAAGAAAAATGACGTCGTCGCCGTAGCATAAATGGGTCAACATAGGCCCTCCATTTGGAAGTTTCACCCCTTTGAATAATCCCAAGTTGACCGCTCGGTGAAGAATGACTTCCAATGCTTCCAAAACTAAAATGAAGAGAAAATGAGACATCAGGTCCCCTTGGCAAAGACCCCTTGTCATCTGAAATTCTAAAGTTGTGGTTCTGTTAACGAAAACCGATGCCCAACTTGAATTAAGGCAAGACCTAATCCATCTCCTCCAAAGTGACGGGAATCCTATGCCCTTTAGGTTCCCCAAAAGGAAATTCCAATTTACTAAGTCGTATGCTTTTTGAAGTCTACTTTGAAAATAAGGATCTTTCTTTTATAACTCTTCGCCCACGAGATGACTTCACCCACTTAAGGCAGACTGTAATCACGTACTTTAGTGACTTGTTTTCTTTTGGAAGGTGTTTATAGCATAGGTAGCTTTAACCACCCTTAAGGCAAACTGTAATTTTTTTGAACACTAGTTCAAGACACGAAGTCTCTCCCAAAAGTGTCATAACTGACTGACGACTGACCAGAGCCGCACCACAAAGGTGTTGAATCAGGACCTTCTTAGGAAGTAAATGTCACTAGTAACTGTTATATACGTGGATCGAACCTGTGACTAATATCCCATGGTCGACCTCAGAACTAGCGGATGTAATCTGTGACATCTGAGCTAGCCATCATTGGCATTTTAGTGACTGGTACAAAACCCTTTTTTTTATTTTAAATGGTTTAAATGTAATAATTTGATAAGTTAACAACGTGATATTTCAATTTTAAAATCATTAATTGCTATAGTTTTTAGACTATTCTTATTCACGTTACTTTTTTATATAAAATATTTATCAACAATATATTTTTTTCATTATTATAAGTTAATTAAACTTTTATAATTTGATTTGGTATAAAACAATTTGATTATGAAATATAAATGTAAAAAATAAGGGGTTGTTTGGTAGCCTCTGAATGGTCATTAAGAGGCTACCTCTTAATGGAACCATTAAGAATTTTATCAATGAGAAGGTAGAAGAATGTGACGTGTGATGATTTACTATTCAGAGGTTACCTCTTACCATTCAGACTTGAGGTTACCTCTTATTCATTCAGAGGTTTTAAACCATTAAAAGGTAGCATCTGAATGGTCATTAAGAGGCTACCAAACTGCCCCTATGACGAGTGAAAATGTACGGATTTATAAGTATGAAATGTACGGTTAGAAATAAAATGAGTTTTTAAGGCACCCATTATACACACAACCGTATAATTTTATTTTCACATCCCTAGTGTATACGAGCCGTATAAACTTATACAACCTGTTGCAACCCCCGATCCCTATCTCCCGGGAACGGGCAGCCGCGAGCCAGTTTTGGTGGTATCGTGGGTTTATTCAATTTTGGCAGCGGAATTTACATCAGGACCGTAGTTAGGAAATATTTTATCAAAGTACACACATTTTCATAGGGATAAACCCTATTTTATTTAATAAAAACATCTGTTTTGTTTAGGTAACTTTATTGCCACTTCTCCAAGCCTTCAGTGCTGTCCAGCTGGCTTCTATTTGGCTTTCACATTTTGTTACCTGAAACACGTTTAAAAACATTTTGTCAGTGGGAAATACTGGTGAGTGAATCCTAGTTTAATCAAGTTTAAATAAAACCGTTGTACAGTATTGAGGGCGATCTCGCAATTATAATTGTTTCCAAGTCATATCAATTACCACCCACGGTACTGTCAACCCGACTTGTGGAAATATTACCCCTCGCAAGGCATTAACAAATTTTGTATACAAAACCCCAACATACCGACGATAATTGTATCCTTACAAATACTCAATAACTGTTTAATATATAATTAATCGTGTGAGGTTTTGTAAAATCAATTTACAAAAAGGAGATTACTCACATTGCTGTCTTAGATTATCCTTTAGGGTTTCCTGGTGACAATCTATAATTTACACAAATGCACACGTGTTAGTATAATAACCCATTTTAACATTAGTAATACCCTCCCCGAGACGGCATTCCAACGACTACGTCGGGCAGAACCACGACAGCCGTTACGGAACCCTAGATCAATCGGGCATAGTATCTAATACGTATCCAGGGGTTATAATACTTACAACGGAGCAGAACTTCGTTATTTAGGGGGATATTATACCCGAGTATAATGCCTATTCTTTAAGAAATTCGAGAGAAAAAGAAATTTTGAACGATTTGAACGAACTGCCGTTGCCTGCTATTTATAGGGCTTCACTTCGAGTCTCTCGCGGCCCGCGTAAGATAAGCTTAAGGCTGACGCGGCCCGCATAATAGGGGGTCTACGGCGTAGCTGATCCGGGTCACAAGCATAGGTTTAACACGTTGATGACACGTGTCGGCTTAGGGTTTCGCCGCATTGATGGGCTGTCGAGCCCCGCGTAGACCCTTATGTGGTCTTACGCGGCCCGCGAGCGATGTAAAATTTTTGTTTTTATTTTATTTTTAATGCTACATTGTATTTTGAACTCGGTTTTCACATACGGGGTGTATTTTAGGACATATAGGGGTATTTTAAAATATATTAGGGTGTCGGAAAAATTTCAGGAGGGTTATTATACAACCCGTATAGAATGCTGTTCCACAGAAATAAATGCAGTGGAATGTTTTTTTTTGTTTTACATGTATACGGGCCGTATAACATTATACGAGCCGTATACAATTGTATACAACAATATAATGTTATACAACCATATGTGTTTATTTTTGTGAGGTTTTGGGTTTTTAATATCTGTATATGAGCCGTATAATGTTATACGACCCATATATAAGTTTTTGTTTTGTGTAAAACCGAACAACCGTTTTATAAGTTTTAGTAATTCTTTAGATAGCTTTTTCAGTACCCGGAGTTTTTTGGGTGGCGACGACGGTGGGATGTGAGAGTACTGAGAGTATGATTGCTGAAGCTTTTCACATTCCGGAGTTTGTTAGTCACATATTCGTGTGTTGCGGTTTAGAAAGTTGACTGAATAGACATCATAGCCAACCTAAATCCCCGAATTCCCCGCATCTTGTATTTATCAACGATATTTTGATATCGAGTTATACACTCCTTGTAAAAGTTTTCCCAGCTCACTGCCGATGTATGTCGTGTGGTATGTTAACTACCGGATGGAGTACTTTCGTGAACCTAAAAAAGCTTGTTGCTGGTAATTCCATCGTGTCATGCGAGCAGATAACGGTGAATTTTACGTCGGAACTAGACGTGCTAAAAGAGCGGGAATCGGTGGGCCCAACTCCACAACAGGCTGGAGTTCTTCCTTCTTTTGGGAAATCGGGAATAAGTTGATTAATAGAGGATTCATCGCGTTTAAGTTGGTTTATGGGAACCGTTTCTAATTAGGGCTTGTTGGGTTGTTTGTAGCTAGGGTTCAAAATGCTTGAAGTTTTATTATAAACACCTTGGTGAAAGTTATCATATTTTCAGTCAAGTGAAGCAATGAAAGGAGGAATATATATTATTATTTTATGTTTAATATATGAAGCATATTATATAAGTTTTTAAATGGTGTTTGTAAGGTTTAATTGCCTTGTGTAACTTTTATTGATATCTGTATACGGAATGAGATTCTTCAAGAACTAGAAAAGTAGAGAATACGGAACGGGATTCTTCAAGAACTAGAAAAGGAGAAAATACGGAACAAGATTCTTCGAGAACTAGGTATGAAACAGGGTAGCAAGAAGATGAAGAAGAAGGGGCGTAAGAAAGGAAAGAAACATTAGAAACCATGTTAATTAACAAGTTTTTGGTTGAAGTTTGAGTAATTGTAATTTGATGTAAGGTCGAAGTCTCACTAAAAAATAATCCAAATAAACTAAATAGATAGTGGTAAATGGGTATCGAACGCATGGAGTTTGTGAAAAATGTATTATCTAAGCATTTGAAAATTACTAGAATTAAAACTAATATGCAGAAAAGTAATCTCAAGTTTGGGATGTTTGATTTATAAAGCTAAAGTTCGCTAATTATCAATTAACATGATTCGAATCAGAAATGAGAATGAATGTTTTCTCCCGGTTTCAGGATTTCCGTGAATGTCAAAATCAAAGTTTAATCTGGGACGAACTACATAGACATAGTTCGTGAGTGTGTGTTTGAATGTGATAAAAGAAGACTAAGTGCTTGGATTACAAGAACGCAAGTTTGTCACTCAATGATCAGTTACATATAGCCAACCCCAAATCCCTCCCAATAAATCCTTATTGCCTATGGCTCCAAGAACTGATGGTTCAGAATATGAAATTTAACAACATGAACAATTACGAAACAAACACACAATCACCATAGCAATACAATCAAAATAACCAAATTGCTATCCCAGAAATAACATAAACAATGATTAAACATTCAACAGAAATCCTTACAATTCGGGGAAAAACAAAAAGAAACTAGCCGCACATCGTTTGGTTGATCATCGTTTGGTTGATCACCATAGCATCCTTACAATTCAGGGAAAAACACTCAATGATTGACACACCCTAAAATAATGTTATGGAACCCTAATTTCGCCCAATACAAGTCTTGAAACGATTCTAGTGAAAAAGATAACCAAAAGTCTCACGAAACCAAACACTATAAAGAAAACAAAATTTCAGCGCATGCCTCCACCGTAAGCTACGGTGGTCACCGAAGCTTACGGTGGCCCAAAATTCCCTACAGTATCATTCCCCTGAGCTACAGTGCACACTACGGTCTTCAGGCCTACCGTAGCTTACGGTAGGCACCGTAAGCTACAGTGGCATTGTAAGCTATGGTGGCACCAGGTTTTGCCACTTTGATTTATTCACTAAATGCTCCATAAGTTCACATCTTCAATCCTTGTTCGCCTTTTCATCACACTTCCTTCTTCTCACCTTTTTCGCTCCTTCACACTTGACATGACAAATAAACTGTAGTCATCCAATTCCTTAAAATAATGTAATCAAACATACGATTTCTATACTATTTACACCATTTAAGGGTTATCCTACATACCACCCGTCATAATTGGTGATTAGGACTTTGTTATGGTTTGGTAGGTTTTATTTTGAAACGTTGTGTTTAAGGTTTCTTGTTATGAAAAGTCCTTGTTTTGAAGTCCAATCTTGGGTGAAAAAGATTTCAACATTAATTAATGTCCATGAACCATGAAACAACTCAACCCCCTTTTGTTACACATATATACCCACCACCCATCCACACACACCATCTTCTGTCGAAAAACAAACCGTCATGGCTGAAGCTTTTGGTATTTATATAATATTCATTAAGAAGTAATGACTTCTGACTAATTGCAAGACTGTTTGTCCGGCAATGCTCGCAGAGGGTGATAAACAACACTGATCTAGAATTGGAGAATCGTTGTGGGTAGTAGTTACCCGGTCCTCTGTCGCCTTGGTAGTGTTACCATATCCATTATTTCATTACGTTAAGCTTGATCTTATTTCATGTTATGACAATTTGTAATGATGTTAGGTAATTAAATGCTTGTATGGACATGTTTGCTCTCAACACATACTGACTGGGTTTTCGTAATTCTTTAGATAGCGTTTGCCATTTTTTGGTCGTATAGCATATTATAAGATCATTTTTGGATTGTATACTGTGACAATTGTCAAAATTTGCATGTATCCGTACAATGATTAAACAGTAACTAGTGCCTTAATGACTGTGCTGACTCAAATTAATGACATGAATGCTCTCTGATTATTGTCATATACATACATGTGCATCACATTTTGCATAATTTTATACCATTATTGCATACAATACTCTATTGACTTAAATAATGCACGAAATAAAGACGTCACAGTTATCAGACAAGTCAGAAAAATGCTGACGGAGTTCAGTACATAGACAGACATGGTATTGAGACACAAAATGAGCCAGAAACCAAGAGTTACACTAGTATAGTGTGTAGGAAAGTTAGGATCACAAAACTGCTTTCCTAGTGATAGTTTAAGTGCCGGAAAGTGCCTAAAACTCACATAAATTTCCGAATTCAGCAAAATTAAGCTTTTAAACAACTTAATATCATGCAGAAATGTGGTTAAATGGTCCAGAATACTTTCCTAAGTGTCGGGAATCAAAACTATCACAGAAGGTAACATAAAGCACACTAAACTGCATAGTTTAGCACCTTAACGAACCGGTAACCAACCGAACAACTGGACACTACCCGAAACACCAAATTTTCACTAGAAGCATTGTTTTATCATTTCCGAGCTAGTTATGGTCCCCGAATATCATAACACACTATATAACATCCTAACAACTAAACACCTAACTAAATCCCTTAGATTTCAACTATTAACATAACTAACCATTTCAAACCAACTTAGACCCCCCTAACTACACGGTTATAAGGTGATCCCCACCTTGATTTTATTTGTTTATTTATGTGATCTTGTCTATTCTTTTATAACATAAGAACCAATAGGTAACAATGTGTTGGTGGATTTTATAAGAAACCACAAGTGCCTAAGCTTCTCATTTTCACATAACTCACCACACTTGAACACCCTTTCTTCCCCTTCCTTACCTACGGCCAAGAACAAGGCCACCACCACCACCATCTTTCAAGTTCAATCCACCCATTCTCTAGTGATATTAAGGTGTAAGAAGCAAGGATAGGAAGCTAGGAGCTCTTGGAAGTTGAAGGACCTCTTGCTAGTGCTATTAACCACCTCATTCATCTTCATATTCATCTTGTGTTCATCCCTAGCCTTGAGCTAGTAGTAAGATCATCTACATCTCATTTTACATCTTATTTAGTTGGTTAAAAGGCTTTATACGACCCGTATAACTTTACGGGTCGTATATGTCACACCCTGACTTTTGCGGAAGCGTGATTATGCGTGACTTGCTTAATATCATTGCATTCAACCATAGCAAACATCTATATGATAAAACCATGATGTTCATCCAATAATTAAGTTTCAAAACATTACAATCATCATTGTTTAACCACAAACCAAGACTTCAAATTCAAGTACATATACGACCCGTATACAATTAACCAACGTTTTTTTAATTAGTATATGTGGAATTGACGAAAATGCAGTCGGAACATCAAATATGATCGAAAGTATTTTTCTTTTGCTTCATGTTTATCAACTGGTCACCTTAACTTAAACTTTTCATCATTACAAATTGTTGGAACATCAAATAAGACCAAAATTTTCATCATTACAAATTGTCGAAACATCAAATAAGATCATAACCAACGACTACATAAACCAAACAACTAGATATTGAAACATATTGAATTGAAGAATAAATGGAGAAGGCCCGTCGTTTACCGTGGAATGCATCCTTAAACTTGATAGCAGCTTTTGCATTTGTTAAGTTTACAAAAGCAAACCCCGCATTGACTCGACTCCTACCATCCCAAAAGATAAATAAAAAACATGTGTTCATTGTTAGGGGAGGATTTTCAAATGATCAGTGATCCTCAATTACTGTTGGGTTTCGTGATCCTCACTTCTGTTAGAATTGGTGATCCTCATAAGTATGGCAGGATCAGGATCATGGATCATCTTAAGGATCCTTATACTAACGATTGTCTACTTTGAATATGGTATTGTTTTGCAGGAGTACGAGCTTGGACTTGGTCTTGGCGATATTCCTGGAGTATATTCCATGACTTATTCCGCACGTGCTTACCTGAAGTGGACGTTATGGAGTTCGTGGGGGACTTGCATGAATTGCGGAATGTTTGTTAGCTTAGATATTTTTCCATTTTTAAACGGGGTAGCGAGCTAAATAGAAACACTTGGCTATTTTTGGCTACACACACACTAACAACTGCTCTCACCAGCTCTCGGTAATTCGCTTAGCAATTTCATACACTTTTCATACACCTTTTGCACGTTACACTGTAGTGATTGTTGTACTTAGCTCGCTATCATCCGAAGTTGTAACACATTTGTTGTTTAATTTGAGTTGGTGATCGGTAGTTTCCATCACCCGAGGTTTTTTATGCCGGAGATCATTCATTGATCAAGGGCTTTTTCCTCGTATAAATCTTCGTGTCACTTGTTCATTACATTTCATAGTGATCCTTATTGTTGTTCATCAATTCAAGCATCATACCTCACAACAGAAAGTTTGGTTGCATTATCATTGCTTGATTTTTGACCAAAACAGTTTGGCGCCCACTGTGGGGCAAGTGGTGCTTCATTCCTAAGAAGATTCATATCTTTGTGGTCATTTCGGTTCATAACAACCAGGCAGATGGCTTCTTCAGCGAAGAACACTTCAAACTTAATGCCGTCATTCAGTTCTTCACAAGGCGTTCCTCCTTTGCCTCCACCACCTTCTGGATCCCAGAAGAATGCTGAGAATGCTGCGAAGAAACAAACCCCCATTTTCACAAAACCACCAACTTCTTTTGTTTCAACTAATCCTACTACTAATGATCTTTATGCTCTGATTTTGCAGATGAGGAATCATGCACAAGAGCAGGACAAAACCAACGAAAGGATCCTCCGGGAGATCGATGAGATCAAGAAACAGAAGAAATCAGTGGAGGATCACTCCCCTCTGATGCCAAGATCGCTGAACTTCGACACTCCAGTCATAACTTCCCAACACTCAGCAGTTATGGACGTGCAATACTTGGGTGAATTACCAGGAAGGCGTTATGGAACAGCAACTATGAGTCAGGCATTTGGCTCTCACTTCCAGCCTCAAGGATTCTCTTCTCAACCATCAGGATCCTCTTCTCAGCATCAGGGATACTTCACGTCAGGAGGATATTTGGGAATGCAGGCAGTTCAAGGATCCTCCCAGGTTCAAGGATCCTCCCTTGTCCCAGGATCCTCCCAGGTCCAAGGATCCTCCCAGGTCCGAGGATCCTCCTAGGTCCAAGGATCCTCCCTTGTCCCAGGATCCTCTCTGGTTCCAGGATCCTTTCAGGTTCAAGGATCATCTCAACTTCAAGGATCCAACGTCCTTCAGGATCAAGGATTCTTGAGAAGTATGCAGCCTCAGAGCTCGGACGTTCATCAAGGAGACTTCATACCAATGCAGACCATTGCTCCCTCTGGTCCTTCAATCATGCCAGAGTCTCGTCAATATGGATTCACATCGGCAATTCCAAACACGAATCCTGTGGGAGGTAACATTTTTAATAATTCATATAACACTAACCATGGCTTAACGCAGGATACAGGTATTAATCAGGCTATGGCTAGAGAGCTACAGAAGCTTAAGGATATGATATCCAATGTACCGGGAGTGGTTAAACCCATTCCTGAAATTGCAGATGGTAGCCATAGGATATCTCGTTTTGCACCACCCTTATGTGATGCTGAGATACCTAAAAGATTCCAGATACCATCTATGAAGCTGTATGATGGTTCGACGGATCCAGAGGAGCATGCAGCTCAATACAGGGAGAGGATGGAGATCAATCCAATTCCTGAAAGGTTAAAAGAAGCATGTCTATGCAAGGGATTTGGATCCACACTTACAGGATCTGCTCTTAAATGGATGCTAAGTCTTCCCCCTTAATCTATTACTTCATTTGCTAATCTAGTTAATTTGTTTAATAGTCAATTCTCTTGTAGTAGAAAATTTGAACGATTAACTAGTGATCTATATAGGGTAACACAAGGTCAAAATGAATCACTTAGAGATTACATCAGTAAGTTTAGTAAAGAATCCTTAGATATTCCTAATTTGGATATTGCTACGGCTGTAGAAGCCTTTAAAATGGGATTGCTTAGGGATTCATTATTCTATGATGATCTTGTCATGACACCTTGCAGGAATCTTGATGAAGTGAGAACCAGGGCCCTTAGGTTCATCCGTCTAGAGGATGACAAAAGGATCCAGGATAAATTGACAGGATCCTCAAAACAGGAGAAATAAGGATCCTACTTCAGGAACAACAAATCCAAGTTCTACAATAAGTCTGATAACCAGAATGTGCATTCAGTGGAACAAGAAGAGGATGATGAGGATTATCCTCCTATTTCTGAATACTGTTTTTCTGTTGATAACAATGAACTAATCCTTGCAATGCAGAATCTAGGTGAGAAAGCTAGGTGGCCAAGGAAAAGTGATAAACCAGCTGCTACAAAGGATAAGTCCAAGTGGTGTGCATATCATGAGGATTTTGGGCATCTCACTGAAGAGTGTATTGCACTAAGAAAGGAAATTGGTTACTTGTTGAGCAAGGGGCATTTGAAGGAACTCTTGGGACGGAAGAAGTCAAGGATCCAGGATCCTGAAAGGATCCCGGAAAAGGCTCCTGCTCCTCCAGCAGATGCACAAGTTATAAACTTTATATCCGGTGGATCAGACATTTGTGGTACTTCCTTTTCAGCAGCAAAAAGACATGCTAAGGAAACCAAGATGGATAATGGAGACAGACCCGTCCGGACCTCCGTTGTCACCCAGGATAAAGTCATAACCTTTGATGAGGATGATCGTGTTGATGTCCAGGATCCTCATCATGATGGTCTTGTAATTACATTGTTTATTTCTAATCACTTTGTTCGCAGGATCCTTATAGATGGAGGAAGCTCTGTGAACATCATTCAGCTTGATATCCTCAAGAAGATGAATATCCCAGAGTCTGATATTATCCCAAGATCCTCAGTACTTGTGGGATTCAGTGGAGAAACTAAGAATACATTGGGGGACATCAAACTCCCAATCTATATTGAAGGATTGCATTCTTATCAAAAGTTTTGTGTTATAGATTGCTTATCATGTTGTAATGTTATCCTTGGCAGGCCATGGATACATGATATGAAGGCAGTCCCATCCACCTATCATCAATGTGTAAAGCTTCCAAGTCCTTGGGGAGTGGTGAAAATTGAGAGTGATCAACAAGAAGCTAAGAATTGCTATACCTCATCAATGAAGCCAGCTTCAAGACCAAGGGAGCAATAGCAATTAAAGTATCCTTCAAGAGATATCTTGGAGGCAAGAGAGCAGGATTTGAAGGAAATCCTCATGGATCCTGAGGATCCTGAATCCAAGATCTTCATAGGATCAGGGATCCTTAGCGACATCGAAAAGGAGCTAGTATCCTTCCTTAAGAGAAGGAAATCCACCTTTACCTGGAAACATGAAGACATGACATGTATATCTAAGGATATAATTACTCATAAACTTGGCATTGACAGGTCATTCAAGCCTATACATCAAAAGAGGAGGAAGTTTGCACCTGAAAGGAATGCTATTATCCAGGAAGAGGTAGATAAGCTACTTCGAGCAGGTATGATAAGAGAGGTTAAGTATCCAAGATGGTTAGCCAATGTGGTTGTTGTTCAAAAGAAAAATGGAAAGTGGAGGGTATGTGTCGATTTTACTGATTTAAACAAGGCATGTCCCAAGGATCCTTTCCCATTACCCCACATTGACTCCATGGTGGATGCTACCGCGGGTCATGAGTTGTTGACTTTTATGGATGCTTCATCTGGATTTCAACAAATTCAGATGGAACCATCTGACCAAGAGGATACAGCCTTTATGACCCCAACTGGTATATACTATTATATTGCAATGCCATTTGGATTAAGGAATGAAGGTGCTACTTATCAAAGGCTAGTCAATATGATGTTCAAGGAACAAATTGGACACACTATGGAAGTCTATATAGATGACATGGTGGTTAAGTCCAACAAAGCTGAGGATCACCTTAAAGACTTGGAGGAAGCATTCAATATCCTTGATAAATTTAATATGAAACTTAATCCTTCCAAGTGTCATTTTGGTGTTAAAGCAGGTAAATTCTTAGGCTATATGGTGACAAAGAGGGGCATTGAAGCAAGTCCAGAGCAAATTAAGGCTATTGTGAATATCAAATCTCCTGCCAATGCTAAGGATGTGCAAAGATTGACGGGCAGGATCGCAGCCTTGAACAGATTCATATCCAAATCCTCAGAAAAGTGTAAGGAATTCTATGACATCCTGAGGAAGAACAAGAAATTTGAATGGACTGAGAAGCATGAAAGTGCCCTCAAAGCTCTTAAGGATTACCTATCCTCAGCCCCGGCCTTGATGAAACCAGAAAAAGGGGATGTATTATCCTTGTACCTAGCAGTATCCTCAAAAGCAGTAAGTGCGGTCCTTGTTAAGGATCACCAAGGTACACAACATCCTGTTTATTATGTAAGTAAGAGTTTACTTGATGCTGAATCCAGGTATTCACACTTAGAAAAATTTATCCTTGCATTAATTATGGCATCTACTAAATTAAGACATTATTTTGAGACTCATGCCATTATTGTTAAGACTAATTTTCCAATTAAGAATGTTCTCAGGAAACCTGAAATGTCAGGAAGGATGGCTAAGTGGGTAGTGAAGCTGAGTGCATATGATATAAGATATGAACCAAGGACTGCCATCAAATCCCAAGCCTTAGCTGACTTTGTGGCAGATTTTAGTAGTGACTTGCAAAATGAAGCTGAGTTAGAAGTCCAACAACTTGAAGAGACTAAGGATCCTTGGATTCTCTTCACTGATGGAGCCTCCAATGTAAAAGGAACAGGACTTGGAATACTACTAAAATCGCCACAGGGGGACATAATACCCCACTCCATAGCTTGTGAATTTCAAACTACCAACAATGAGGCTGAGTATGAAGCCTTGATAGCTGGTTTGCAAATTGCTAAGCATATGAGGATCAGGTATCTTGAGGTACATGTAGATTCATTATTAATCACTAATCACTTTAATGGATCCTATGCTGTTAAAGGTGAAAAGCTAATCAAATATTTGGAGATAGTCAAAGAATTAGCACTCTCTTTTGTATCCTTTAGTTTGACACAGGTACCAAGGGAAGAGAATGCAGAAGCTGATGCATTAGCCAATCTAGGATCATCTTTGAAGATCCCTGAGGATATCAAGATCCCTATTATCCATATCCTGACCCCTGCTATCGAGGATCATGTAGCTATGGAGATAGGAGAAGATTCTGCAGTCATCCCTAGTGATGATACTCAATCTCATTCAGGATCATGGATCCTCCCAATCATGAGATATATACAACATGGAGAGATTCCTACAGGAGAAAACCCAAGGGCTTTCAAAACTAAGGTATCTCAATTTACAATATTAAATAATATGTTGTATAAACGATCTCTTGCAGGGCCACATCTAAAATGCATTGAGGATCCTGAAATCCAAGAAGTCCTAAAGGATTTTCATGAAGGAGATTGTGGAAACCACACTGGGGGCAAGGCATTATTCTCAAGGATCCTGAGAACAGGATACTATTGGCCCACTATGAAGAAGGATGCTGTAGAGTATGCCAAGAAGTGTGATCCTTGTCAGAGGCATAGTAATATCCTTCACCAACCAGCAGAGCTCTTGCATCCTATATCCTCTTCCTGGCCATTCATGAGATGGGGAATGGATATAGTTGGAAAGCTTCCTAAGGCACCTGGTGGAAAAGTATTCATGCTTGCTATGACTGATTACTTCTCCAAGTGGATAGAGGCTGAAGCCTTTGCTCAAGTCAGAGAAAAGGAAGTTATATCCTTTATTAAAAGAAACATTATTACTAGATTTGGTATCCCTTCTGAAATTGTTTGTGATAATGGATCCCAATTTATTGGGAATAGAACTACTTACTTTTGTGACAGCTGGGGGATTAAGATGATAACATCAACACCAGTCCACTCACAAGCCAATGGTCAGGCAGAATCATCCAACAAGATCATCATCAACAATTTAAAGAAGAAGCTTGGATCCAAAAAAGGAAAATGGGCAGAAGAACTACCTTATGTGCTTTGGGCTGATAGGACAACTCCCAAGAATGCTACTGGCCAAACTCCGTTTTCCTTGGTATTTGGGGCAGAATCAGTGATCCCTAGAGAAATGGTGGTTCCAACTGCAAGAACAAGCATTCGTGATCCTGAAGAAAATGCTGAAAACTTGGTTCAAGACTTGGATACTATAGAAGAAATAAGGGATTTGGCAAGGATAAGGATGGCTAGTTATCAACAAAGGATGGCTGGAGCCTACAACAAAAATGTCAGGATCAGGAAATTCCAAGTTGGTGATATGGTATTAAGGAAAGCATTTCAGAATACCACCAATCCTGCTGATGGAAAGTTGGCACCAAAATGGGAAGGCCCCTATTTGATTGAAGCTGAGGCAGGAAAGGGGGCATATCGATTACTAACAATGGAAGGTGATTTGCTACCAAGAGCTTGGAATGCTGTCCATTTGAAGAAATATTTCATGTGATCAGGACCCATGATCCTAACATGACAAGTATCCTTGAAGGATCCTGATAAGGCAGATGATCCACATTCTGGTAATATTCTGATCTCTAACTCTTTCATTTTCTAATTATCCTATATAAGATTAAGGATCCTGTATCCTTTATCCTCCTTTCACTTGGTTCTGAGTTTTGAAGGTTCAGGTATCCTTAACTAAGGATTGAGTATCCACAGAAGTATCCAGTTATTTGGGCTTGACCCCAGTTATTTAGGCTTGACCCTAGTTTGGGCCTGTCCCCAGTTTCGCCAGTAGCGCACGATGATCCTGGTATAGTTCATGGCAATGGGACCAGTTCTCGCTTTAGGGGCTGACAATTTCATTGTACTGGCTATATTCAGGATCCTACGTATAATGGTAGACATACCATACATCCGTTCCTACGGTTTCTAACGTTTTCACGTTAGCTAAGGTTTTGGAATTTTCATGTCACTAAGTTTGGATAGTCGCCAGTGAGGGCCATACTCCAGTTTACATACGATCTTTTGGGCTTGTCCCCAGTTATCCTTTGGGCTTGTCCCCAGTTATCCTTTGGGCTTGTCCCAAGTTATCCTTTGGGCTTGTTCCCATTTATCCTTTGGGCTTGTCCCCAGTTATCTTTTGGGCTTGTCCCCAGTATATTGGGTTTGTCCCCAGAATTGTTGGGCTTGTCCCCAGTTACTAACTCTTATCTTATATTGGCTTAGTCCCAAGTTGTATCCTATTTCAGGTTTTTGGAGATAAATGACCAAGGATCCTTGATCCTTACTTTCTACTAAGGTTTGTCTTTTGGGTTATCCTGATTTTAAGTGTTAAAGGATAGGATCCTAACTTGGATTCTCAGGTATGATCCTTAACTACTTTGATTTTATTCATTATTTATTTAAATAACCCTTACCCTTTGACAACTGAACTTATGATCCCTAAACTATATTATTTTTCAGAACTTATCGATTATGGGATATGTGATCCTTGATCATATCCTAAAGTTTTTGGGGATATTTCTTAAATTTTCTTTACTTGATAAGTTTGAACAAAATGAACATCACAACAGTTGGAAAGTAAAATATTAACAAGGATATCAACACAGGATAAGCCAAAAAGTTAAAGTTATTTTATTCACAAAAGAGTAAACCCTTTAAGGTTGTCAAAATTGCCAACCCACGTTTCTACCAGCAAAACGTGGCCCGTCCACATGGGTTGGCAAAGGGTGTCCATTGTTTAAGGGTCTTGGTAGTGCAGGAATCAAAAGACGGCAGGATCACAATGGCTTCATCCCCCAAACAGAGGATCCCTCCACCATTTGTAATCCTACCTATTGTTCGAAGGATCCATGATCCTTAGCCCTAATTACTATTGTTTAAGTACAACCCATCATTGTTCAACAAAAAACACCATAACCAAAACAAACTTTCAAACTTAAAAAATGGGCTCTGGCTACGTCTAGAAATGTCCTTCATCGCCCATTCATGCAGCCTACACCTTCACTGCATCATCATCTCCTCCAGCTCCCGTATCCTTCGCCTGATCCTTGCCACTACCACCAGCCTCGATTGCCAGAACCTCATCAGCCTCATCCTTATCCTCCAACTCAGCCAGCCTAGCCTTCCAGCCCTCCATGTCCCAGTTGCTCCTGTCAAAGGCAGGATCCTGAGCTTTTTGGGCCATCTGTAGCTTGGTCTTGTACATGGCAATGGCAGCGGAGACCTTAGCATCCTCAGTGATCTCGTGCTTCTCATAATCAACATTGATCAGAATTGCAGCTGTCTGAGTTTTGGCATCATTGAGATCCTTTTCAAGGGAGGCAATCTTGTGATCCTTGAGCACCGCCACTTTTTGGAGGTCAGAGTATTTCTCCTCAAGCTCTTCAACATTCCCAACATAGTCCTCGATTTTAGCAAATTTCTGCAAACAAGACAATGCAAAGTTAGGATCACATGATCCTCAAATGGGCAGGATAATCAAGTTAAGTCAGTGATCCTTACATAGGTAAAGTACTCGAGGAACTGATGGCGGATCAGAGGCAAGCCTTGTAGGTAATCAGCTTCAGAGGTCTTCCTCTTCTTTCCACCTCTTCCCTTCGAAGTGGTTGCCTTGGGGACTATAACAGAGGGGCTAGCAGCAGACTTTTTCTTGGAGGATCGGACATTGTCAAGATCAGTGACACTGAATTTGGAGGCAGATTTTGAAGATTTCCCAGCACCTACACACCCAAAACAGATAAGTATCCTTATCCTATTTTTATTTAATTATTTATTTAAACATTTAACTATACAAAAAAAGGATACTTACTTGACATCGTGACAGAACCTGAGGATACCTCTTGAGAATCCTGGGTATTTGCTTTGAATGATCTTATTTCAGGATCAAGCCTCCGAAAAGCAGCAAGCCTTTCCTTCGTGGCAGTTGTTGTGATAAGGTGTGCAACGGTAATAGCTGCAAAAAAGGAACAAAAGTACGTTAGCGATCCTTAGATGAAAACAAGGTCGTCTGGCGATCCTTCTCAGCATCCTCTATCCTACCATGGGTGCTCCACTTCCTTGGCAGATCCTTTCCATTAGAGATAGAATCCCTTCTGACAAAGAAAAAACGCCGTTTCCAGTTGGTATCATTTTTAGTGGCTTTGAAGATTGGGTGTTCTTCACCGGGTTTACGCTTGAGTAGATATCGGTGGGATCCAAATGTTACAAGGTCATACATCTCTGCCAACTCCGACATTCCAAGAGCAATCCCTTCTTGCTCAATGATCCTTTCAAGGGTATATAAAACCCTCCAGATCATTGGCATAGCTTGAATGTAGGAGATGCCGGTGATGGAGAAGAAAGACTGGGTGAATTCAGGGAAAGGATATGAGTATCCTATTGTGAAAGGAGTGACCGGAAAAGTTACCCAAGTTTCAGAAATATAATCACTTAGATCGGTGGGGTCAAATGGCTTGAAATCGGTGTTTGCCGGAAAGCAATGGCGTATTCTGTCTATTTGTGGATCAGTGAAGCAGCACCTTTCATTCGCCAAATCTTTGATAATCCCCTGGCTTTTAAGAGGACTGTCCTTCTTGTGATCCTTAGCCGGTGAGGATCTTAGCATCATCTTGATTATGAAGAAGGTGAAGAAAGAAGGAGCAGAGAAAGAAAACGTAAAGGAAGAAGAGGAAGAGAGATACCTGCTTGATCTTCGGATATGAATTTAAAGGGAGTTTCTCTTGAATTTAAATGCGGATTGATCCCTATCTCTAACTCCTATTTATAATGATGATCTTGCAGGATAGTCACTTCAGTGACGTCATACTCGTAATGCCTAGTCCGATTACAACGGCTAGTTATCCGTTGATTGATTGCGGATAAGAACAGAAAATATAACTTGTTATTTACACTTTTACTCCTTATATTTTGGGGGCAATTGTTAGGGGAGGATTTTCAAATGATCAGTGATCCTCAATTACTGTTGGGTTTCATGATCCTCACTTCTGTTAGAATTGGTGATCCTCAGAAGTATGGCAGGATCAGGATCATGGATCATCTTAAGGATCCTTATACTAACGATTGTCTACTTTGAATATGGTATTGTTTTGCAGGAGTACGAGCTTGGACTTGGTCTTGGTCTTGGCGATATTCCTGGAGTATATTCCATGACTTATTCCGCACGTGCTTACCTGAAGTGGACGTTATGGAGTTCGTGGGGGACTTGCATGAATTGCGGAATGTTTGTTAGCTTAGATATTTTTCCATTTTTAAACGGGGTAGCGAGCTAAATAGAAACACTTGGCTATTTTTGGCTACACACACACTAACAACTGCTCTCACCAGCTCTCGGCAATTCGCTTAGCAATTTCATACACTTTTTATACACCTTTTGCACGTTACACTGTAGTGATCCTTGTACTTAGCTCGCTATCATCCGAAGTTGTAACACATTTGTTGTTTAATTTGAGTTGGTGATCGGTAGTTTCCATCACCCGAGGTTTTTTATACCGGAGATCATTCATTGATCAAGGGCTTTTTCCTCGTATAAATCTTCGTGTCACTTGTTCATTACATTTCATAGTGATCCTTATTGTTGTTCATCAATTCAAGCATCATACCTCACAACATAAAGTTTGGTTGCATTATCTCTGCCAACTCCTACCATCCCAAAAGATAAATAAAAAACATGTGTTCATGTGTTTCAGTTTGGAAAGATTACCGAATAGAGATCATAGCCAACCTAAATCCACGAATTCCTGCGTCTTGTATTTATCAACGATGTTCTGATATCAAGTTATATATTCCTTGTAAAAGTTTTCTTGGTCTGTTAAGAATTTGGGTTATGATGAAGGTTTGTTTGGGGAGAATGTCTTTCTATAGACTGGTGTACATGTAGAAAAACTATAGATACACACGTATACGTATCTATGTCTAGAGAGAGAAAGTGGTGATTAGATTGGAGACCCAAGTGAAAAGGTTTTCAGAAGTGTGAGAGTGGAGTTCTGAACACCATTTAAATGTACTTTCATGTCCATTAAAAAACTGTATGCTCTGGTAACCCAAATGTACGATCGCCTTTTGCTCTTACTTCATGTTTATTAACTGGTCTTTTGTTTGAAAAATGGGATTCGTTTCAAAGTTTAAAGACATCAGTTGTCTTTGATACTGAAAATAACTGAAACCAGATCGACACTGTATGTGTGGATTGTTGAAGTGGTTGTGTGGATGGTTGGAGACATAGATTGACGCCGTATGTGTGGATGATTTTTTCTGAGTGTGATTGTGAGTGGGTTTTTCTCTTGGTTTATATGTGATTCGTGGGTTTTTTTTTTTGTTGTTGTTGTTAAACCCTCGTTTCTTCGTCTTCATGTTTATCAACTGTTTTTGTTGTTGTTAAACCCTCGTTTCTTCGTCTTCATGGTAACTGTTAGGGATAGAATTTCTAAGCATATGGATCACGGATCCTCAAGTGCAGTCAGGATCACGGATCCTCAGTTCAGTTTGAATTAAGGATCCTCATAAGACGTTGCAGGACTAAGGATCCAGGATCCTCTTTATTATTCTAATACTAACAATTGTTTCCATTCTATTTGAACTTGTTTTACAGGAGTATTGAGTGGGACTTGGTCTAACCGAGATTCCAAGGGAATATGCCTTCTAATTTTGCACGTGCATGAGCTCTTCGACCGTTGTGGTGATTGTGGGAGAACTTGCACCTTTTTCGGATTATTAGTTAGCTAGCTAGTTTCTATTTTTAAATGGGGATAACAAGCTAGATTAGATAATAATTAGCAACACACACTACTCTCGAGAACTCTCTGCAAGTTATTGGAGATTATACACTTTTTGCACACTAGTGACCCTTGTACCAAGCTTGTTATCTTCCCGATTTGTAAACATTGTTTGTTTAATATACTTGGTGATCGGTAGTTTCCATCACCCGAGGTTTTTTATGCCGGAGATCATACATTGATCAAGGGTTTTTTCCTCGTATAAATCTTTGTGTTCACCATTTATTTCATTCATTCGTAGTTCATACATTTTTTCATTCAATCAAGCATCACACCTCACAAAATTGGATTTGGTTGCATTATCCTTGTGTGATTTTTGACCAAAACAGTTTGGCGCCCCATTGTGGGGCAATTGGTGCTTCATTTTTGAGAAATTTTGTTCATTTCGTTCATTTCTCTTCATTGTCTTCAGCCACATGGCTTCTCAAGCGAAGAACACTTCAAGTTCCATGCCAACGATCACCTCTTCACAGGGCATTCTACCTTTGCCTCCTGCACCTTCTGGATCCCAGAAGAATGCTGAATGAAAGATTACATGCAGCAGTAGGACATAACTAATGACAGGATCCTTCGAGAGATTGATGAAATCAAGAAATTGAAGAGATCAGCGGAGGATCACTCTCCATTGATGCCCATATCACTGAATTTCGATTCTCCAGCCATAACAGCCCAACACTCCACAACATCAGGCACTCAATACCAGGGTGGATTATCGTGTATACGCTATGGATCATTGGCAATGACTCAGGCTCAGGGATCCTACTTTCACCCTTCAGGATCCTCTCTTCAGCCTCAAGGATCCTCCTTCCAGCATGAAGGATCCTTCTTTAGTTCTGGAGGATATATGGGAACGCAGACGGTTCAAGGATCCTCATCTCGGGGTCAAGGATCCTCCTCTCAGGGTCAAGGATCCTCCTCTCAGGTTCAAGGATCCTCCTCTCAGGTTCAAGGATTCACGGATTATCCTCCAAGACCCCCCAGCTTCGGTGTATCAAGGATCCAACATCTTTCAGGATCAAGGATCCTTAAGGAGTATACAACCCAGAAGTTCAGAGATTCACTTGGGAAACTTCATCCCTATGCGGACTATTGCTTTATCTGGTCCCTTAATCATGCCAGAATCCCATCAATATGGATTCACATCAGGAATTCCACCCTTGAATCCATCAGGAGGTAACACTTTAAATACTACTTATAATACTAACCATGACTTTGTGCAGGATACAGGAATTAACCAAGCTATGGCTAGAGAGTTACAAAAGCTCAAGGATATGATATCCAGTGTTCCAGGAGTGGTCAAACCCATTCCGGAAAGTCCAGATGGGAGTCACATGATATCTCTATTTGCACCACCTATTTGTGATGTAGAGATACCAAAGAGGTTTCAAACACCAAACATGAAGTTATATGATGGCTCAACTGATCCAGAAGAGCATGTAGCTCAATACAGGGAGAGAATGGAAATCAACCCCATTCCTGAAAGGTTACAAGAAGCATGTATGTGCAAGGGTTTCGGATCCACACTGACAGGATCAGCTCTTAAATGGCTGCTAAGTCTTCCCCCTTACTCTATTACTTCATTTGCTAATCTAGTTAATTTGTTTAATAGTCAATTCTCATGCAGTAGGAGGTTTGAACGTTTAACTAGTGATCTCTATAGGGTAACACAAGGTCAAAATGAATCACTTAGAGATTATATCACTAAATTCAGTAGAGAATCCTTAGAGATTCCTAATTTGGATATTGCTACGGCTGTAGAAGCTTTCAAAATGGGTTTCCTTAAGGATTCACAGTTATATGATGATCTTGTCATGACCTGTCGCAACCCCCGATCCCTAAGTCCCGGGAACGGGCGGACGCGATCACAGAGTTTCGGTGGTATCAGGTTTATTTAATCTTGCAGCGGAATTTACATCAGGACCGTAGTTAGGAAATGTTTATCAGAGTAAAACCACCTCATTTAATATTAATAATCACATGGGTAAAACCCAAGTTTCTTATTACAATACATTTATGGGGATGAACCCTATTTTATTTAAATTTAAAACACTGTTTATTTGGTAACTTTTATAGCCACATTATCCCCAAGCCTTCAGTGCTCTCCAGCTGGCTTTTTACTAATTGACTGTCACATTGGGTTACTTGAAACGTGTTTCAAAAACATTTGTCAGTCGGAAATACTGGTGAGTGAATCCCAGTTTCGTCAAGTTTAAATAAAAAGTCACAGTGAACAATATTGAGAGCGATCACATTGTTTATGTCTACACAATTACTCATTCAGTATTTGCCACTCGACCGGATCTATGGCTATGGTCAAATTACCCATTGGCTAACTCGTTGTCCAATGATAATGTACTGTCGTTCCCGACTTACTACTCGCAAGTAGTAATAAATTTTGTATACAAAACCCCATAATACCGGCAGTAATTGAAGAACTACAAAGACTCAATCACCGCTTAATCATATTGTAAAACACTTAAGGTTTTGTAAAACATTCCAAAAAGGTTAACAAAAAGAGGATAAACTCACAAAAAGGTTTACACAAAAAGAAGGATTACTCACATTGCTATCTTAGGCTTCTTGTAAGGGTTTCCTGGATATAATCTATAATTTATACAAATGTACATTGATTAGTATCATAACCCTTTCAAATTATTAATGATACCCTCCCCGAGACGACATTCCAACAACTACGTCGGGCAGAACCACGACAGTTGTTACGGAACCCTAAATCAATCGGGCAGCGTAACTATTACGAAACTGGGGTTATAATACTTACAACGGAGCAGAACCTCGCTAATTAGGGGTATAATACCCGTGTATTATAACTTCTCTACAGAAATTGTGATTTGAGATTGAAATGTGAGCGACGAAAAATGTAAACTGATGAGTTCTATATATAGTGCTGGATTTTGACTTCCAAGCGGCCCGCGTAAGATAAGGCTAAGCCTTACGCGACCCGCGTCAACCACCTGGTCAACATACAGCTTGTCCCGGTCATCCTCTAGACCGCCACGATGTCGACACGTGTTGGCCTGGGATGTCTCCGCGTTTCATGATCTATCGCGGCCCGCGTCAACTATCTAAAACTCTCACGCGGCCCGCTTTAACTAAAGAAATCAGCGGAGTCAACTCCAGTCTTAATACCGCCCGCGTGAGATGTTGGGGTGGGTCTACGCGGCCCGCCTCAACTCCATTTTTCTTATTTTTATTTTATTTTATATGTTATAATCTATTTCGGGCTCGGTTTTCACATACGGGGTGTAATATAAGACATATGGGGATATTTTACAATATACTAGAGTGTCAGAATATTATGAGGGTGTTGGTTTTACCGAGGGTTGTTACATGACCCCTTGCAGAAATTTTGATGAAGTAAGAACCAGGGCCCTTAGATTCATCCGCCTAGAGGATGATAAAAGGATCCAAGAAAGACTGGCAGGATCCTCAAAGTAGGAAAAGCAAGGATCCTACTTCAGGAACAACAAATCCAAATCATACAACAAATCTGATAACCAGAACGTGCATGCAGTGGAGCAAGAAGAGAATGATGAGGATTATCCTCCCATTTCTGAATATTTCTTTTCTGTTGATAATAATGAACTAATACTTGCAAAGCAGAATCTAGGTGAAAAAGCAAGATGGCCTAGAAAGAGTGATAAACCAGCTGCAACAAAAGACAAATCCAAATGGTGTGCGTATCATGAAGATTTCGAACATCTCATTGACGAATGCATAGCACTCAGGAAAGAGATTGGTTATTTGTTAAGCAAAGGGCATTTGAAGGAGCTATTTGGAAGGAAAAAGTCAAGGTTCCAGGATCCTAAAAAGGTTCCAGAAAGAGCTTCTGCTCCTCCTGCTGATGCACAAATTATCAACTTCATATCTGGTGGATCAGACATATGTGGCACTTCCTTTTCAGTAGCCAAGAGGCATGCTAAAGAAACGAAGATGGATAATGGGGACAGACCCATTCGAACCTCAATCCTTACACAGGAAAAAGTTATATCCTTTGATGAGGATGATCGTGTGGATATTCAGGATCCTCATCATGATGGTCTTGTTATTACATTGTTTATATCTAATCATTTTGTTCGCAGGATTCTGATAGATGGAGGAAGCTCAGTGAACATCATTCAACTCGATGTCCTCAAGAAGATGAACATCCCTAAACCAGAAATTATCCCAAGATCATCTGTTCTTGTGGGATTCAGTGGAGAAACCAAGAACACATTGGGGGACATTAAGCTTCCCATTTACATAGAGGGAGTTAATTCTTTTCAAAAATTGTGTGTTATAGATTGCTTATCCTGTTGCAATGTTATCCTTGGCAGGCCATGGATACATGACATGAAAGCAGTTCCATCTACACATCATCAGTGTGTCAAACTCCCTACTCCATAGGGTGTGGTGAAGATAGAAAGTGACCAACAGGAAGCTAAAAATTGTTACACTTCTTCCATGAAACCAGCCTCAAGAACTAGGGAGCAATAGCAATTAAAGTATCCTCCAAAAGATGTCCTGGAGGCAAGAGAACAAGATGTCAAAGATATCCCGATGGATCCTCAGGATCCTGAATCCAAAGTTTTTATAGGATCCGGGATCCTCAACAATATTGAACAGGATCTAGTATCCTTTCTAAAGAGAAGAAAAGCTACCTTTGCCTGGAAGCATGAGGACATGAAAGGTATTTCTAAAGATATTATTACTCATAAACTTGGCATTGACAGGTCATTCAAACCCATACATCAAAAAAGGAGAAAGTTTGCACCTGAGAGGAATGCCATTTTCCAGGATGAGGTAGATTAACTGCTCAGAGAAGGTATGATTAGAGAGGTTAAGTATCCAAGATGGTTAGCCAATGTGGTTGTTGTTCAAAAGAAAAATGGAATGTGGAGGGTATGTGTCGATTTCACTGATTTAAACAAGGCATGTCCCAAGGATCCTTTCCCATTACCCCACATTGACTCCATGGTGGATGCTACTACGGGTCATGAGTTATTGACTTTCGTGGATGCTTTATCTGGATTCTAACAAATTCAGATGGAATCTTCTGATCAAGAGGATACAGCCTTTATGACCCCTACTGGTATCTATTGTTATATTGATGTGCCTTTGGACTAAGAAATGTAGGTGCTACCTACCAAAGGCTAGTTAATATGATGTTTAAAGAACAAATTGGACACACAATGGAAGTCTATATTGATGACATGGTGGTTAAGTCCAAGAAAGCTGAGGATCACCTTAGAGATTTAGAGGAAGCATTTGATATCCTTGATAAATATAATATGAAATTGAATCCTTCCAAGTGACACTTTGCTGTGAAAGCTGGCAAGTTTCTAGGGTACATGGTGATAAAAATAGGGATAGAGGCAAGTCCAGAGCAAATCAAGGCAATTGTGAATATCAAGTCTCCTGCCAATGCCAAGGATGTGCAAAGATTGACAGGAAGGATCGCAGCCTTGAACAGGTTCATCTCAAAGTCATCAGAGAAATGCAAGGAATTCTATGACATTCTGAGAAAGAACAAGAAATTTGAGTGGACTGAAAAGCATGAAAATGCTCTCAAGGCCCTCAAGGACTACCTATCCTCAGCCCCAGCATTAATGAAACCAGAAAAAGGGGATATATTATCCTTATATTTGGCAGTCTCTTCTAAGGCAGTAAGTGTAGTCCTTGTTAAGGATCATGAAGGTACACAACATCCTGTATATTATGTAAGTAAAAGTTTGCTTGATGCTGAATCCAGGTATTCTCATTTAGAAAAAACTTATCCTTGCTTTAATTATGGCATTTACTAAACTACGCCATTATTTTGAAACTCATGCTATTATTGTTAAAATTAACTTTCCAATTAAGAATGTTCTCAGGAAACCTGAAATGTCAGGAAGGATGGCAAAATGGGCAGTCAAGCTTAGTGCTTATTGTTTTGGTCAAAAATCAGACTAGGATAATGCAACCAAATCTTCTTTTGTGAGGTATGATGCTTGAATCAGTAAACAAATGTATGAACAACTTGTAAATGAAATGAACAAGTGACACAAGGATTTATACGAGGAAAAAGCCGTTGATCAATGTATGATCTCCGGCATAAAAAACCTCGGGTGATGGAAACTACCGATCACCAACTATAATTAAACAAATGATGGTTATAACTCGGGATGATAACAAGCTTGTTACAATGTTCACTAGTGTGCAAAATGTATATAATTGCCAATGAGTTGCAGAGAGCTTGCGAGAGTGTGTGTGTTTGCTAATTGTTCTAATTCAAGCTTGTTATCCCCTTAAAAATAGAAATAATCTAAATAACAAACTATCCGCCAAATGTGCAAGCTACCCACGAGTTCTAAAACGGTCATTCCAGCCATGCACGTGCAGAATACTAAAGCATATTCCCCAGGAATATCGGTAAGACCAAGTCCCACTCGTTCCTTCCTGCAAAACAAGCTTAAATGTAATGGAAACAACCGTTAGTGTTAGGATAACAATGAGGATCCTGGATCCTTAAATCTGCAACGTCTTCTGAGGATCCTTAATTCAGACAGAATTGAGGATCCGTGATCCTGGCTGCATTTGAGGATCCGTGATCCTTAGTTATAGAAAATCTATCCCTAACAATTGCCCCCAAAATATGAGGAATAAAATACAACTTAATGAGTCATATTTTTGATCTTATCTGCAACGAACTAAATAATGTAAATATAGCCATTAGAGCAGGACTAGCCGTTACACATCATGAGTCAGAAAGTGACAACCTGCAGAATCATCATTATATATAGGTTAGAGATAAGGATCAATTTGCATTTAAATTCGAGCGATACTTCCCTTTAAATCCTCATTAAAAGATCGGAACAGGTATCTCTCTTCTCCTTCTCTCTTCATCTGCTTATTCTGATCTTCTCTTTTCTTATCATCCATGGCGAAAATGGTTCTTCGATCCTCACCAGCCAAGGATCCAGAGAAGGATGATTCCTTGAAAAGCCAAGGCGTCATCAAAAATCCTTCGTAAAATCCTTCGTCTGAGCTATGCCGCTTTACTGACCCGGAGATCGATCGAATTCGCCATTGCTTCCCGGCGAATACCATTTTCAAACCTTTCAATCCTTCTACGAAAAGTGACTCTGTCTCCGACACTTGGGTTGCTTTTCCGACCACCCCATTCTTGATAGGATTCTCCTATCCTTTCCCTGCCTTTACCCAATCTTTTTTTGCACTCACCGGTATGTGCTATATCCAGGCTATGCCGATGATGTGGAGGGTTCTGCATACCCTAGAGAACATCATTGAGCAGGAAGGCAAAGAGATGGGAATGTCGGAACTGGCTGAGTTGTATAATCTTGTGAGCCATGGTTCACACCGTTTTTTGTTCAAACATAAGCCTGGTGATCCTCATCCAATCCTTAAGACCACAAAGAATGATACCCACTGGAAAAACCGTTTCTTCTTTGTTAAGAAAGATTCTATTCCAGACGGAAAAGATCTCCCCAAAAAGTGGACCACCCATGGTAGGATATAGGATCCTTATAGAAGGATCATAGGGTGATTCTATTTCTTTTAAGGATAACTGGTCCTTTTCTATCTTTTTATGCAGCTATCTCAGTTTCTCATCTCATTGAATCACCTGCAACAAAAGAAAGGATCGCTCCCTTTTGGAGCCTTGATCCAGCTGTTAGAACGTTCCAGCCCAAAATAAAGGATTCACAAGAAGTATCCTCTGGTTCAGTCACCATGTCAAGTAAGTATTCTCATTTATGCATAATTAAATATTTAAATAGATATAGAATAAGGATACTTATCTGTTATTTGTCCATTGTAGGTGCCAGAAAGTCTTCAAAGTCAGCCTCCCGCTTCAGCGTCAGTGATCTTGACGCATTTGCCTCCTCCAGGTCCGGCAAGAAACGACTTGTTGCCAGTCCCAGCGTCCCAGTTCCTAAGGCTGTCAGCACCAAAGGCAAGGGTGGAAAAAAGAGGAAAACCGCTGATACTCTTGAAGGCCTGCCTCTCCTCCAGCATCAATTTGAGGAATACGTCTCTGAGGTAAGGATCCTTGATCCTTAAATATGTTCTACCCATATTGAGGATAATGGATCCTGATGCGTGTCATTCCTTTACATAAATTTGCTGAGATCCAAATGCTTATGGATTCCTATGCTGAAGAGGCTGAGCAAACGGAGCTGGACTTCCAAAAGTTGTACCTGGCTAAGGATCAGACCATCTCTTCCCTCGAGAAGGAGCACAACTTGGTGAAAAAGCAGCTGGTCATGGCCCACATCACAGCTGATCATGAGAAGGCTGAGGTGATGGAGGGTGCTAAGCTTTCTGCCACCATTGCCATGCTCAAGATTAAACTGCAGATGGCAAAGGAAGCTGAGGATCCTAGCTTTGACAGGACCACCTGGGACCAGGAAAGTTAGAAGGCTAAGCTGGCTGAGCTTGACGATGAAGAGGAGGCTGGAGAGGTTCTGATGATTGAAGCCAGTGGCAGCGGGGTGAAGGATCAGGCTGAGGATGCGGAGGCTGGGGGTGATGGTGATGTAGCGAAGGTGTGAGCTGCAAAAATGGGCGATGATGGATTTATCTAGACGCGGCTGGAGCCCATTTTTTTATGGTTTGGTAGTTTTTTGATTGTTGATGTTTTTTAACAATGGTGGGTCTGTAATAACTCTAAACAATAGTTCTTAGGTTTAAGGATCACTGATTCTTCAGACAATAGGTAGGATAACAAATGGTGGAGGGATCCTCTGTTTGGGGGATGAAGCCATTGTGATCCTGCCGTCTTTTTATTCCTGCACTTATTAGAACTTATTATCATGGACACCCTTTACCTACCCCAGCGGACGGGCCACGGATTGCTGGTAGATGCTTGGGGTAGGTTATTTTGACAACCTTTAGAGGGTTAACCTTTTGCTAAATAAATAAAAGCTTAATCTTTTGACTATCTCATGTGTAGTTATTTTTGTGAATACTTTACCTTTCAATTGTTATGATACATTCTGTTTGAATTCATAAGTTAAGAACGAAAGTTTAATAGATTATGTCAAAAAGTTTAGGATATGATCAAGGATCAAATATCCTATAATCGAAAAATTCAAAAAAGTGATACAACTTAAGGATCATGTATCCTGTTGTCAAAGAATAAGGGTCACTTAGATAAACAAAGGATAAAATTAAGGTGATTAAGGATCATACCTGAGAATCCAAGTTATGATCCTAAACCTTCAATACTTACAATCAGGATAACGAAAAGGCAAAAGGTTAGGATCAAGGATCCTTAGTTGTTTATTCAAAAACCTGAAATGGAACATAACTTGGGACTAAGCCAATATAAGAGAAGAGTTAGCAACTGGGGACAAGCCCAACAATCTGGGGACAAGCCCAAAAAACTGGGGACAAGCCCAAAGGATCTTATGTAAACTGGAGTATGGCCCTCACTGGCGACTATCCAAACTTAGTGACATGAAAATGCCAAAACCTTAGCTAACGTGAAAACGTTAGAAACCTTAGGAACGGATGTATGGTACGTCTACCATTATACGTAGGATCCTGAATACAGCCAGTACAATGAAATTGTCAGCCCCTAAAGTGGGTACTGGTCCCATTGCCTAAACTGCACCAGGATCAACGTGCGCTACTGGCGAAACTGGGGACAGGCCCAAAAAACTGGGGTCAAGCCCATAAAACTTAGGAGACTTCTGTGGATACTCGATCCTTTGTTAAGGATACATCAACCTTCTGCAAAACTCAGAACTAAGTGAAAGAAGGATAAAGGATCCAGGATCCTTCTCCTTGTATATAAGTTAATTAAAGAAGTGGATAAATTGAGGTTAGATCATTAGCAGAATGAGGATCATCTATCCTCTAAGGATCTTTCATGAACATCGGACACGAAAATAGTTGAGGATCCTGGATCCTTATTACATGAAGTATCTCTTTAAGTGGACAACATTCCAAGCTCTTGGTAGCGAATCTCCTTTCATGTATCCAATCTAAAGAAATGCTTATCAAATGAATCACTGGTAGTACCTCTTCGAGATATAGAGGTAAACGAAAAGCTGAAATTTGTTGAGAAACCTCTTCAAATTGAGGATCGAAAGATCAAGTTTCTCAAACATAAACGACTAGTTTTAGTCAAAGTCAGATGGGATTCAAAGAGTGGAGCTGAATACACTTGGGAGCTGGAATCCGAAATGAAGCGAAAGTATCCTCACTTATTCCAGTAAATCTCGAGGACGAGATTTTTATTAAGGTGGGGAGAATGTAACAACTCTCATCAAAAGTCCTAATTATTATATTATTTTATTCAATAGGAAACCCTAATTAAGACACCCAAGTGATTCTGCACAAACCCTAAAATTCTCAGAACAATCGGAATCAGGATCAGGGCCCCTAAAACTCAGGGGGGATAAACCCTAGTTAACAATTATCTAAAAATACACGCTGTCAAAATTCGAAATTAAGAATCTGTCAAGTCAGCAAAGCTAGTCCCAACCGTGGCTACCCTATAACCTATTTTCAACCCTTACTGACCGTAACATTGTGAGTCTTACGGTCCGTAAGCACCCTTACGGACCGCAACATTGTGAGGCTTACGGTCCGTAAGCAAAGTGAAATTTCGACTATAAATAGCAGACATTGGCACTTGATTTCTGGAATTTAAACGACGAACAAACTCGCACTATACACTGAATTACGTTCTGTATACTACAAAAACACACACTGATCACGAAGTGCTGCCACAATTCAGGGTAATAACTCGATCGCTGCTACGATTCAATGTCCGATCGATTAAACTATCCAATGGATATTTAAGTGCTGCCCACATTAGGGTTTATGCTTTGTCATTCGTCGTTAAATCGATGGATGTTTAAGTATCGCACTTTGTCATTCGTTGTGAAGGTTTTAATCTCGTGAGTTATCGTAAATGCTGTATTAAGTTACTAACCTAGTTTGTGTGCCTGATTATTTAACTAGGTTATCAAGGCTAATCAGTAGAATAAGCTCTGTTAAATCTACAATGTGAGTCATTCTCTTTTTATCAAATCTATTTACAAAAGCATGTTTATTTCAAAGTTATAATTACGGGGATTAAGTCTTTGTAATCACCAAGTTACAGCTGGTATGTGGGGTTTTGTATACATTACTTGATAATCGTCACCATTGGGGCAACCAATGGGGGATATGACCATAGTCACAGATCCGGTCGAGTGACAAATACCGTGGGTAGTTGGTTTGATATCAGAAACATTGTAATCGCTCTTAATACTGTAAATTATAACAAACGAGTCATTTTAGAAAATGAATGATTCACTCAGTATTTCCCGCTGACAAAACCTTTTTCAAACATGTTTCAGGTGATCTGTTATGATCCAGGAAAAGTGCCGTGAAGCACTATCAGCTTAAGGAAATGGCTCAGTATAAAAATAAAGAAACATGTTTCGTAAAATAAAAGATTTCCTGGTGAAATCTCAAGATTGTAAATTATCGGGTTTTATCCCGAATTGTGAAATAAAATAATCGAGAAATATTTCAGTTTTAAAAAGATCCTGAAGAAACTTCCGCTGTTAATTAAATACCACGGGATTTCTGTCACGCGGCTCCTGAAACGGGTCAAACCGGGTCGGGGGCCGTGACAGAAATAAGGTGGTATCAGAGCCACTGAGTTAAGCCTATTAAGTATTTAGAAATACTTAATTTTACTGATTGCCAATTATGTGATTATGTGTTTTATTGACTGATTATTTGTTAATTACAGTATGGGTAAACAAAAGCTGTCAAATATCTATCTTAAACTAGATAGGTCATCCAACGAGAAGGGAAGTTCATCCCAAACAAAACCTTATGTAATTCCTGAAGAAGGAATATTTGTCCGTAAGGCACATTACGAGGAACCACTTTCTCCTAATAAAAGAAGTTTGATTATTAGGAAAAGTCAGGAGGAAATAAGGAAAAACCGAGAGAAGAAAGTTAAACAAGAAACCCAGGACTTAATCAATAAATCACCTTGGGAGGACAAATTAGATGAGAAATGGGCAAATCTTTATATGCTAGCCACAGTAGCAGAAAATGCAAATCTCTAATTACTTAAAAGTTTTAGCACTTTTATTTTCCAGAAACCTTATTTAGTAAATAAATAAATTACAGTAAATCGTAGTATAATTTATTTGTCAGTTGTTTTATGTATGCAATAATATTTATGGGTTATCTATAAAATTTTGTTATAACATTTGGTATGTATTTTGCATATATGCTAAACAGCATGAATGAGATATCAGAAGGTTTAGAAAATCTTAACCTCTATCCTGTTAAGATAGAAGTTTCAAAGGAATTCACCGGTTACTTCGCTGATAAAGAAGAACCCATGGAATTTCAATCCAAACCACTGGCAAAACCTAAACCCAAGAAAAGAAGCAGATTTGTGGGCTGGAGGCGAGTATGAAGGAAAAAGCCAGCAACTAGAAAGGTTACTACAACTGAAGAACCAAAAGACAAAGGAAAAGGGGTAGAAATTGAGGAAAATATTAATCAAGTAGAGATAGAAGCTGAAAAGAGTTTTAAGCAAACAGAAAGAGAAATCGGAGAAAGTTCTAGTCAGAAACAGAAAATGACTCCTTGGGAAGTTTTAGATCATAAACTAGTAATAAGTGACCTCATCGGACCTGCCGATGGAAACCTTGAACCAGCCAATCCAAACCTTATATTTACTGAAGAAGATCTTTTCAGCTACCCACTAGAAGCTCCAATCCTAATCAATCTGGAACCTGCTATTCCAGATCCTATTGTCCAACCTCAACCACTACCAGTAGAATTAGATGAATGGTGGACAACTGATTGGCAATACCAAAACCTTTTAAACAACCCTGATACATTTTTCCCACAAGTTGACCCAGAACCTCCACTATACCCAACTATGAGCCCGGAGAATCTGACGGAACTTCGTCTTTGGGGCGAAGAGTTAATTGATACATGAAATAGGATTAGGGATATTGGAGAAAGGGTTACTTGGAAGTATGACGAAAGGGAGCGTCGTTTTTAAGAAATTAGCTTACCAGATAATGGGAGTTTGCAGGAATATGTGTTAATAAATAATCATAATAACCAGTATGTGTAATAACTTAAAAATAAAACGTTATATGATAATCGTGTATACGAGTCATAATATAATATATAGAAATGAAACTTGTGAAATCGATAATTTTTGATTATACATGTTAATGTGATTATGTGCAAACTATTTTATTATATTTATATTTATACTAATTATTTACATAAAATTTATTATCAGATGTCAAACATTGGTAACGAACCAGTAAATGAGGTTAATCAGTCGGAGCAACATCCAGGAGATCAATATATGACTAGACAAGATATCGAAAATATTGTTGCTCAAGGGATAGCCAATGCTATTCCAGCATTCGTTGCTGCTATAAAGAGTCCAATCGAACCGCAACAAATTGTCCCTAGTAAACGTATTTCTGAAGATAACTTCAGTAATAGTGTAAACGAAGGCAATGATAATGTTAATCATAATGGGGAACCACATCAAGCTCCATTTCCTAAGAAAATGAAAACTGCAACACCTGGTTGCACTTTCAAAGAATTCCTTGCTTGTAAACCCACTGAATTTGCAGGCAATGAAGGAGCAACTGCATCACTGCGTTGGTTAGAGAAAACTGAAGCAGTAATTGCAATAAGTAAATGTGCTAAAGATGATCAGGTCATGTACGCATCAAATCTCTTCAAGGAAGGAGCACTTAAATGGTGGAACACTGTGTTACAATCAAAAGGAAGAATAATAGCTTATGCTATGACTTGGGAAGAATTTAAGGGTTTTGTAGAAAGAAAATTCTGTCCCGAGTATGAAAAGGAACAGATGACAAATAAGTTTCTAAATCATCGGATGATGGGTGTAGATTGTCGCGGTTATACTTCGACATTCTTTGAATATGCTAGAGTGGTACCAACGCTGGCTTCGCCAGAACCGGTACTCATTTCTCGCTATATTTGGGGACTAATTAGTGAAATCCGCAACATCGTTAAAGCTGCGAGACCTCGCACTATTGACGATGCTGTGGAATTAGCTAATACCCTAACCGATGAACTAGTACGCACACAAGATGAAAACAGAAAGAAGGAACTGGCTCATAAAATTACCCAAGGATTTCGTACGGGTAATAATAACAGGTTCAAGAGAAAAGGAACTGGGCAATTCTCAACTCCGTCATTCTGCAGGAAATGCAAGAAGAAACATTATGGAAGATGTGATATAACCTGCAACTTTTGCAAAGTTGTAGGACATCGTGAAGAAAACTGCAGAAAGAAAACAATAGTTTGCTATAACTGTGGAGAAAATGGACATTATAAAACAGAATGTCCTAAATTAATCAAACCAGCAGACAACATAACTAAGGCGACCGACGGAACTATTAAGAAGAATGCTAGGGCATTTCAGTTAACCACTCAAGAAGCAGAACTCATCCCAGATGTGATCGCGGGTACGTTCTTAGTTCACAACATTTACGCCAAAGTATTATTTGACTCTGGTGCAAACCAAAGTTTTATAAATACTTCATTCTGCCAAGCTCTTAATTTACCTTTAACCAACATTAGGCAGATTTTTACAGTTGAAACGGCAGACGGAAATTCAGTTAAAATAAATAAAGTTTTGCAGGAAGAAAATATAGAACTTTTAGGACATAAATTCTCTGCAAACTTATTGCCAATGAAGTTAGCTGAATTTGATGTTGTATTAGGAATGGATTGGTTAGTAGTCAACCATGCTAGAATCCTTTGTGATCAGAATTCCATAGAAATTCAATCACCCACCGGAGAAGTAATTAGGATTACAGGAGATAAACCACGTAAGCCCATGAAGTTCATATCAGTAATGAAAGTTGCTAATTATGAACGAAAACAAGGAATAGTATATATGATTTCAGTAATCATTAGTACTAAGGGTAAAAAACTTAAGGAAATTCTTGTAGTCTCAGAATATCCAGATATATTCCCAGAAGATTTACCGGGATTACCTCCAGATAGGGAAGTAGAATTTAGGATTCATCGAATTCCAGGAACTACACCGATAGCCAAGGCACCTTATCGGTTAGCACCTATAGAAATGTTAGAACTAAAAACGCAATTAGATGAATTATTAAGTAAGGGATTCATACAACCTAGCTCATCCCCTTGGGGAGCGCCAGTGTTGTTTGTGAAGAAAAAGGATGATTCAATGAGAATGTGTATCGATTATAGAGAATTGAATAAGGTTACAATTAAGAATCGATACCCATTACCTAGGATTGATGATCTATTTGATCAACTTCAGGGGGCTAGATATTTTTCTAAGATAGATTTACGCTCCGGATATCATCAATTGAAGGTACAAGAAGAAGACATACCTAAAACTGCTTTCAGAACTAGGTATGGTCATTATGAGTTTACAGTCATGCCCTTTGGGTTAACAAATGCACCTGCTGCATTCATGGACATGATGAATAGGATATGTAAACCATATTTGGATAAATTTGTAATTGTCTTCATAGACGATATACTTATTTATTCCAAAAGTCAGACAGAGCATTGTGAACACCTTCATGCACTCTTAACTTTGTTAAGAAAAGAAAAGCTTTATGCCAAATTCTCGAAATGTGAATTTTGGTTGCAAGAAGTGCAATTCTTAGGACACATGGTGAATCACGAAGGTATTCACGTAGATCCTGCTAAGATAGAAGCAATTACCAATTGGAAGGTTCCACAAACAGCAATGGAAATTAGAAGTTTTATAGGTTTAGCTGGGTATTATAGACGGTTTATTAAGGATTTTTCCAAGATAGCCGTACCATTAACTAAGTTAACCTGTAAAGCTATTAAGTTTGAATGGGGACCAAAGCAAGAAGAAGCCTTTAGAATATTAAAGCAGAAATTAACAAATGCACCAATCTTAGCCTTACCAGAAGGAACTGAAGATTTTGAGGAATATTGTGATGCTTCAAAACTAGGATATGGATGTGTGCTTATGCAACGCAAAAAGGTGATTGCATATGCTTCAAGGCAATTGAAAAAGCACGAAGAAAATTATACGACTCATGATTTAGAATTAGGAGCCGTAATTTTTGCCCTTAAGATTTGGAGACATTATCTTTATGGAAGTAAATTTACTGTCTACACAGACCACAAAAGTTTAAGATATATATTCGGGCAAAAAGAGTTAAACATGAGGCAAAGGAGATGGATGGAAATCCTAAGTGACTACGACTGTGATATTCAGTATCATGAAGGAAAGGCAAATGTAGTTGCAGATGCCTTAAGTCGTAAGTATTATGAGAAACAACGACAAGTTCGTGCTCTCAGATTAAATCTACAATTAGATTTAATGGAACAATTGAAGAATGTTCAAACTACAGCAATCAAGGATGATGCTGAAGGAATGAAAGGACGAATCAAGGAATTGAAACAAGGAGTAGATGGAGTTTGGAGATTCCACAAAAGTAGAATTTGGGTACCTAAGCAGGGAGACTTAAGACCTAAGATTTTAGAAGAAGCTCATAAATCTAGGTATACTATGCACCCAGGAAACAATAAGATGTACCAAGATTTAAGAAAGAATTTCTGGTGGATAGGAATGAAAAAGGATATAGCACGATATGTTTCTAAATGTCTTACTTGTTCACAAGTTAAGGCAGAACATCAGAAACCTTCAGGTTTACTACAACAATTAGAAATGCCAGTATGGAAATGGGAACTTATAACAATGGATTTTGTTACTAAGTTACCCAAAACCAGAAAAGGTAATGATGCGATTTGGGTAATTGTGGATCGATTAACCAAATCAGCTCACTTTCTACCAATGAAAGAAACCTTTAGTATGGAAAGATTGGCAAAATTGTATGTAGACGAAGTTGTATCCTTACATAGAGTTCCACTCTCCATTGTTTCAGATAGGGATAGTCGTTTTACTTCTCATTTCTGGAAAAGTTTCCAGCAAGCTACGGGAACTCGATTAAATCTGAGCACTGCATATCATCCCCAAACAGACGGACAAAGTGAAAGGACAATCCAAACTCTAGAAGTCATGCTCAGAGCATGTGTAATAGATTTTGGTGGAAATTGGGATGATCATTTACCATTAATTGAATTCTCCTATAACAATAGCTATCATTCAAGTATTGAAACTGCCCCATTCGAGGCACTATAGGGAAGAAAGTGCAGAACTCCAGTCTGTTGGGCAGAAATAGGAGAAAGTCAATTATCTGGTCCTGAAATAGTGCAAGAGACGACTGATAAGATTACTCAAATCAAGGAAAGACTGAAGATGGCTCGTGATCGTCAAAAGAGTTATGCAGACAATAGATGCAAGCCATTAGAATTCCAAGTGGGAGACAAAGTACTATTGAAAGTTTCTCCTTGGAAAGGAGTAGTTAGATTCGGAAAGAAAGGAAAGCTAAGTCCAAGGTACGTAGGACCATTTTCAGTGATCCAACGTATAGGACCAGTCGCTTATCGTTTACAACTACCAGAAGAATTAGCAGGAGTACATGATGTATTTCATGTATCCAATCTAAAGAAATGCTTATCAGATGAATCACTGGTAGTACCTCTTCGAGATATAGAGGTAAACGAAAAGCTGAAATTTGTTGAGAAACCTCTTCAAATTGAGGATCGAAAGATCAAGTTTCTCAAACATAAACGACTAGTTTTAGTCAAAGTCAGATGGGATTCAAAGAGTGGAGCTGAATACACTTGGGAGCTGGAATCCGAAATGAAGCGAAAGTATCCTCACTTATTCCAGTAAATCTCGAGGACGAGATTTTTATTAAGGTGGGGAGAATGTAACAACTCTCATCAAAAGTCCTAATTATTATATTATTTTATTCAATAGGAAACCCTAATTAAGACACCCAAGTGATTCTGCACAAACCCTAAAATTCTCAGAACAATCGGAATCAGGATCAGGGCCCCTAAAACTCAGGGGGGATAAACCCTAGTTAACAATTATCTAAAAATACACGCTGTCAAAATTCGAAATTAAGAATCTGTCAAGTCAGCAAAGCTAGTCCCAACCGTGGCTACCCTATAACCTATTTTCAACCCTTACGGACCGTAACATTGTGAGTCTTACGGTCCGTAAGCACCCTTACGGACCGCAACATTGTGAGGCTTACGGTCCATAAGCAAAGTGAAATTTCGACTATAAATAGCAGACATTGGCACTTGATTTCTGGAATTTAAACGACGAACAAACTCGCACTATACACTGAATTACGTTCTGTATACTACAAAAACACACACTGATCACGAAGTGCTGCCACAATTCAGGGTAATAACTCGATCGCTGCTACGATTCAATGTCCGATCGATTAAACTATCCAATGGATATTTAACTGCTGCCCACATTAGGGTTTATGCTTTGTCATTCGTCGTTAAATCGATGGATGTTTAAGTATCGCACTTTGTCATTCGTTGTGAAGGTTTTAATCTCGTGAGTTATCGTAAATGTTGTATTAAGTTACTAACCTAGTTTGTGTGCCTGATTATTTAACTAGGTTATCAAGGCTAATCAGTAGAATAAGCTCTGTTAAATCTACAATGTGAGTCATTCTCTTTTTATCAAATCTATTTACAAAAGCATGTTTATTTCAAAGTTATAATTAAGGGGATTAAGTCTTTGTAATCACCAAGTTACAGCCGGTATGTGGGGTTTTGTATACATTACTTGATAATCGTCACCATTGGGGCAGCCAATGGGGGATATGACCATAGTCACAGATCCGGTCGAGTGACAAATACCGTGGGTAGTTGGTTTGATATCAGAAACATTGTAATCGCTCTTAATACTGTAAATTATAACAAACGAGTCGTTTTAGAAAATGAATGATTCACTCAGTATTTCCCGCTGACAAAACCTTTTTCAAACATGTTTCAAGTGATCTGTTGTGATCCAGGAAAAGTGCCGTGAAGCACTATCAGCTTAAGGAAGTGGCTCAGTATAAAAATAAAGAAACATGTTTTGTAAAATAAAAGATTTCCTGGTGAAATCTCAAGATTGTAAATTATCGGGTTTTATCCCGAATTGTGAAATAAAATAATCGAGAAATATTTCAGTTTTAAAAAGATCCTGAAGAAACTTCCGCTGTTAATTAAATACCACGGGATTTCTGTCCCGCGGCTCCTGAAACGGGTCAAACCGGGTCGGGGGCCGTGACAATATAACATGTCATTTAATATTGTAAATTGAGATACCTTGATTTTGAAAGCCCTGGGGTTCTCTCCTGAAGGAATCTCTCCATGTTGTATATATCTCATAATTGGAAGGATCCATGATCCTGAATGAGATTGTGCATTATCACTGGGAACGACTGCAGAATCCTCTTCTATTTCCATAGCTATATGATCCTCAATAGCAGGAGCCAAAATATGGATGATAGGAATTTTGATATCCTCTGGGATCTTCAATGATGATCCAAGATTGGCTAATGCATCAGCTTCTGCATTTTCTTCCCTAGGTACCTGTGATAAACTAAAGGAAACAAAAGAGAGTGCCAATTCCTTGACTATCTCTAGGTATTTGATTAGTCGTTCACCTTTAACAGCATAAGATCCATTAAAGTGATTAGTAATTAGCAATGAATCTACATGTACCTCAAGATACTTGATCCTCATATGCTTGGCAATTTGCAAACCAGCTATCAAGGCCTCATATTCAGCCTCATTATTAGTAGTTTGAAACTCACAAGATATTGAGTGGGGTATTATGTCCCCCTGTGGCGATTTTAGTAGTATTCCAAGTCCTGTTCCTTTGACACTAGAGGCTCCATCAGTGAAGAGTATCCAAGGATCCTTAGTCTCTTCAAGCTGCTGAACTTCTAACTCAGCTTCTCTTTGTAAGTCACTACTAAAATCTGCCACAAAGTCAGCTAAAGCTTGGGATTTAATGGCAGTCCTTGGTTCATATCTTATATCATAAGCACTAAGCTTAACTGCCCATTTAGCCATCCTCCCTGACATTTCAGGTTTCCTGAGAACATTCTTAATTGGGAAGTTAGTCTTAACGATAATGGCATGAGTTTCAAAATAATGTCTTAGTTTAGTAGATGCCATAATCAAAGCAAGTTTAAGTTTTTCTAAGTGTGAATACCTGGATTCAGCATCAAGCAAACTCTTACTTACATAATAGACAGGATGTTGTGTACCTTCGTGATCCTTGACAAGGTCTGCACTTATTGCTTTGGAGGATACCGCTAGATATAAGGATAATATATCCCCTTTTTTCTGGTTTCATCAAGGCAGGAGCTGAGGATAGGTAATCCTTAAGGGCTTTGAGAGCATTCTCATGCTTTTCAATCCACTCAAATTTCTTGTTCTTTCTCAAAATGTCATAGAATTCCTTGCATTTTTCTGATGGCTTTAATATGAACCTGTTCAAGGCTGCGATCCTCCCTGTCAATCTTTGCACATACTTAGCATTGGCAGGAGATTTGATATTCACAATTGCCTTGATTTGCTCTGGACATGCTTTTATGCCTCTTTTTGTTACCATGTAGCCCAGGAACTTGCCTGCTTTAACACCAAAGTAACACTTTGAAGGATTCAATTTCATATTGAATCTGTCAAGGATATCAAATGCTTCCTCCAGGTCTCTAAGGTGATCCTCAGCTCTCTTGGACTTAACCACCATGTCATCTATATAGACTTCCATAGTGTGTCCTATTTGTTCCTTAAACATCATATTGACTAGCCTTTGATAAGTAGCACCTGCATTTCTTAGTCCAAATGACATAGCAATATAACAATAGATACCAGTTGGGGTCATAAAGGCTGTATCCTCTTGGTCAGATGGTTCCATCTGAATTTGTTGAAATCCAGATGAAGCATCCATAAAAGTCAACAACTCATGACCCGCGGTAGCATCCACCATGGAGTCAATATGGGGTAATGGGAAAGGATCCTTGGGACATGCCTTGTTTAAATAAGTAAAATCGACACATACCCTCCACTTTCCATTTTTCTTTTGAACAACAACCACATTGGCTAATCATCTTGGATACTTAACCTTTCTAATCATACCTGCTCGGAGCAGTTTATCTACCTCCTCCTGGATAATAGCATTCCTCTCAGGTGCAAACTTCCTCCTCTTCTGATGTATGGGTTTGAATGACCTGTCAATGCCAAGTTTATGAGTAATTATATATTTAGAGATACCTGTCATGTCTTCATGCTTCCAGGCAAAGGTACTTTTTTTCCTCTTGAGGAAGGATACCAAATCCTGTTCAATGTTGCTGAGGATCCCTGATCCTATAAAGACTTTGGATTCAGGATCATGAGGATCCATAAGGATATCTTTCACATCTTCTTCTCTCGCCTCCAGGACATCTCTTGGAGATGCTTTAATTGCTATTGCTCCCTTGATCTTGAGGCTGGCTTCATTGATGAGGTATAGCAATTCTTTGCTTCTTGTTGGTCACTCTCAATCTTTATCACCCCCCATGGACTAGGAAGCTTTACACACTGATGATAAGTAGATGCAACTGCCTTCATGTCATGTATCCATGGCCTGCCAAGGATAACATTGCAATAGGATAAGCAATCTATAACACAAAATTTTTCATAAGAATGAAGTCCTTCTATGTAGATGGGAAGTTTAATGTCCCGCAATGTATTCTTGGTTTCTCCACTTAATCCCACAAGAACTGAGGATCTTGGGATAATATCCGATTCAGGGATGTTCATTTTCTTGAGGACATCAAGCTGAATGATGTTTACTGAGCTCCATCCATCTATCAAGATCCCGCGGACAAAATGGTTAGATATAAATAAGGTAATAACAAGACCATCATGATGAGGATCCTGAACGTCAACACGATCATTCTCATCAAAAGTTATAACTTTTTCCTGTGTAACAGTAGAGGTTCGGATGGGTCTATCCCCATTATCCATCTTGATTTCCTTGGCATGCCTTTTGGCTGCTAAAAAGGAAGTGCCACAAATGTCTGATCCACCGGATATGAAGTTTATAACTTGTGCATCTGCCAGAGGAGCATGAGCTCTTTCTGGAACCTTCTCAGGATCCTGGATCCTTGACTTTTTACTTCCCAAAAGCTCCTTCAAGTGCCCCTTGCTTAACAAGTAACCGATTTCTTTTCTAAGTGTAATACATTCTTCAGTGAGATGCTCGAAATCCTCATGATATGCAGACCATTTGGACTTGTCTTTTGTGGCAGCTGGCTTATCACTTTTTCTAGGCCATCTTGCTTTCTCACCTAGATTCTGCATTGCAAGAATTAGTTCTTTGTTATCAACAGAAAAACAGTATTCAGAAATGGGAGGATAATCCTCATCATCCTCTTCCTGTTCTACTGCATGCACGTTCTGGTTGTCAGACTTGTTGTAAGACTTGGACTTGTTGTTCCTGAAGTAGAATCCTTGCTTTTCCTGCTTCGAGGATCCTGCCAGTCTTTCTTGGATCCTTTTATCATCCTCTAGTCGGATGAATCTATGGGCCTTGGTTCTTACTTCATCAAGATTCCTGCAAGGGGTCATGACAAGATCATCATAGAACAGTGAATCCCTAAGTAAACCCATTTTAAAGGCTTCCACAGCCGTAGCAATATCTAGATTAGGAATATCCAAGGATTCTTTACTAAACTTAGTGATATAATCTCTAAGTGATTCATTTTGACCTTGAATTACCCTATATAGATCACTAGTTAAACGTTCAAATTTTATACTACATGAGAATTGGCTATTAAACAGATTAACTAGATTAGCAAATGAAGTAATAGAATAAGGGGGAAGACTTAGCAGCCATTTAAGAGCTGATCCTGTTAATGTGGATCCAAAACCCTTGCATAAACATGCTTCTTTTAACCTCTCTGGGATGGGATTGATCTCCATCCTTTCTCTATATTGAGCTACATGTTCTTCTGGATCCGTCAAACCATCATACAGCTTCATGGTTGGTATTTGGAACATCTTTGGAATTTATGCCTTTCAAATGGGTGGTGCAAAACGAGATATCCTGTGGCTTCCATCTACAATTTCAGGAATGGGCTTAACCACTCCTGGAATGCTGGATATCATATCCTTCAGTTTCTGTAATTCCCTAGCCATAGCTTGATTGATACCTGTATCCTGCATAAAGCCATGGTTAGTGTTATAAGAATTATTCAAAGTGTTACCTCCTGAAGGATTCAAGTTTGGAATTCCAGATGTGAATCTATATTGACGGGATTCTGGTACAATTGAGGGACCAGATGAAGCATTAGTTTGCGTAGGAATGAAGTCTCCTAGATGAACATCTGTACTTCCGGGTTGCACACTTCTTAAGAATCCTTGATCCTGAAAGATGTTAGATCCTTAAACCTGGGAGGATCCTTGAAGCTGAGAGGATCCTTGAACCTAGGAGGATCCTTGAACTGGGAAGGAGGATCCTTGAAGCTGAGAGGATCCCTGAACCTGGGAGGATCCTTGAACCTGGGAGAATCCTTGAACCGTATGCGTCCCCATATATCCTCCTGAGCTAACGAAGGATCCCTGATGCTGGAAGGAGGATCCTAAAGGCTGAAAAGAGGATCCTGAAGGCTGGCAGTTGGACCCTAAATCCTGACTCATAGTTGTTGATCCATAACACCTTCCCAATGGTCCACTCTGGTACTGGATATCCGGAGCTGCAGATTGCAGGGCGGTTATAGCTGGAGTGTCGAAATCCAGTGATCTAGGCACCAATGGAGAGTGATCCTCCGCTAATCTCTTCAATTTCTTGATGTCATCAATCTCTCGAAGGATCCTGTAATTAGTTTTGTCTTGCTGCTGCATGTAATCCCTCATCTGCAAAATCAAAGAATAAAGATCACTGTTAGAAGGATTAGAAGAAATAGCAGAAGTTGGTGGTTTTGAGAAAATGGGGCTTTGTTTCTTCGCAGCATTCTCAGCATTCTTTTGGGATCCAAAAGGTGGTGGAGGCAAATGTGGAATGCCCTGTGAAGAAGTGACTGCCGGCATAGAGCTTGAAGTGTTCTTTACTGAAGAAGCTATATGGTTGAAGATAATGAACCAAAATGAACACAACGAACAAAATTTTTCATAAATGAAGCACCAATTGCCCCACGGTGGGCGCCAAACTGTTTTGGGCAAAAATCAGACTAGGATAATGCAACCAAATCTTCTTTTGTGAAGTATGATGCTTGAATCAATGAACAAATGTATGAACAACTTGTAAATGAAATGAACAAGTGACACAAGGATTTATACGAGGAAAAAGCCCTTGATCACTGTTGTCAGGAGTGTTAACATGTTTTTAGATGTTAACAAGTATCTGAATCTCTTTTAAACATGTTTTACCATCATAGCTAGGTCTTTAATGACATTCAAGCTAGGTTATACCTTTTAAGATTCTTTTTATTATATATTCTGGCAGAAAAGGAAAAGATATTTATTTTATTTAGGATTTTCATTATAATCCTAAATTATAAGTTAGTAGTAGCACAAAAGGCTTAGTCACATGGACAAGTTTAGTTTATAAGCCTAGATTTTATGAAATCGAGGCATTAAGGTTTGAATCAAAGTTCATTACCTTTTTCTTGACAGGGAGTTGTAGGCTACCACTGTCTTTAGTCTCAGAGGACGTTAATTATAGCCCGTAGGCATTTCCCTTCTAAGGGATGTTTATGGTATGATCATCTTTTCAGATGCTATTAGTCGAGATCGTATGGATCCTACCGACTATTATGTTTGGACGTATTCCAACATCTTTAGACAGGGGTCAGAGATCACCACTGTCGTTGTCTTATCGGACAACAAGTTTAGCCCGTAGGCACTTCATCACTAACGGATGTTTATAATATGATCATCTTATAGGATGATATAAGCCATGATTTCTAGATCATAAGGCAAATTAGGAAATTTTAAAAATTTCCAATATAGGGATGACTATTGTGATTTTTCTCAGATCACTTTTGTCAAGAGTGTTAACACGTTCTTAGGTGTTAACAAGGATCTGAATCTCTTGAATAGGTCTTACCATCTTGGCCATGCCTAAAATGACATGTAGGCTAGGTTTTACCTTTAAGATTCATTTTTAATATTTAACGCAGAGCAATCCTAATTTGAGATGTTAATATGGATCTGAATCTAATTATGGAACTACCATCTTGGCCCGGTTTTAAAATGACAGATGGCTAGGTCTTGTCCTTTTTAGATTTTTCCATTTTATTATAATGGTAGATCTTATAAAAGGAATGTTATTTTTCATTTATTTCATATTTCATGATTAGGATGAAAACTTAAATTTAGTCATTCCACTATAAAATTAAAAAGTTCAGGTTTGCCCTAAACGGGACTTGAAAGGAATAATGTTGTCCTCGAAGGGACTGAAAGATAAATATGTCCTTATAAGGACTATTAAAGAAATGATCTTTAGCAAAAGGAGTTTTCTTCTTCACTTTACTTTCGAATGTTCCCTCCCTGGATGCTCGTTTCATTCTAGCCACGGTACGAAGCTCAGCAATTCTAGGCTCCGGATGTGGAGAATTTCTAATACGGCTTCTTCGCTTGGCGACATATCCAATATATATAAGAAATTGGAAGCAATAGTTTTCAGATTATGGTTGAGAGTATTCCTATGTTAAGTCTAGACTCAGAAGGTCAAGGAATGTGCTATTGTGTCATTGAGATTAAACACAAAAGGCTAGTGTTTAATTCACTCAATGTTGGCTCTGATACCAACCTGTCACACCCCGATATTTCCACGTATTACCGGTGGGCCCGGTGGGGAGTATCGTGACGTAGTTGATATCGTCATAGTCAAACAACACAATATACAAATGCACAGCGGAAGCAAAAGATAAATATATTACAATCCGGATATAAAGTATTATCAAAGTATTACAACGGAAAGTAAAGGATCCACAGGCGGATCTTAAAACATAAACATTGTTCAACAGACTTTAGACGCCTAGAACTTGCAAGATTCCTTATTAACGCCCTGAGCTTCCAGCCAATTACGTTCAGTACCTGTCACTTAACCTTTTGGAAAATACGCCAGTTTACACTGGTAAATACAATTAACCGACTCATTTGAAAAGGTTTAATAAAATTGATTTGAATGCACAAGGCACAACATATCTTTTTTAACTTGGGACAATTATATAAAAACAATCTTGTATACAAATTTACATGTTCGTTGTACGTTCAGGGCCCGATGTAGAAACCGAGTCAAGATTAACAGACACGCCACAAGTATAGGCCCACAAGAGAATGAGATACCGTTTCCCTTATGCACTGTCAGGTGTATGCCTACACCCCGTGCATAAGAAGTGACCATTTTATAATACAATGATGTCAAGGATATCCGGGACATGGTCATTAACCCCTAAAGGCTTTTATTTCAAACAATACAGATTAAAGCGGGTTACCTCAATAATTTAATCACAATACGACTAAACATTCAATACCCGACCAAGCGGTATTATTATAATACCGTATCCCAAGCCCGTATAGGGAAAATAAGTTAAAAGTATTTACCTGAGCTAGCAAATGAAATTTATACTCAGCCGTATATTCTAATCAGCAAGCACAAGTACTTCTACTGGGGCTCTCAATCTGGAACGAAGGTTTTATTAACCTATTAGATTCCTAACGGGTCTTATTTAAGTCGTAACTTAGACCGGTTAGTTTTTAAGGAAAGGTTTACGGTTCAAAACGCATGATTAATCGAAGACCGGAATAGAATGTGGTTTTGACCCGACAAGCTTGTATGCTTGTTTAATATGGGTAACTCAAACACACTCTGGATTTTGAGATAAAAACGAAATGGTTTGACCCGTTTCGGCTAATATATGTAAACTAGCTACATAAGCTGATCCGAACGCGACAAGTGCGTAACGAGTAGCCAAAAGAATCATATACAGGTTTCCTAAGTTAATATGCCTTATATATGTTGTGATATCAGTAGGATATCTTCCATTATGCCCAAAACGAGTTTAATCACAATTTAAGCCCCGTAGGGGTATTTTGCTCATTTTAAAGATTATAAAAGAGATTATTTAAGTTTCTGAGATTCGGGTCTAAATACATCAGCAAAATAACTTATTTTAATAGGTCATATCAGTTGGTAATAAGTCTTATGTGATAAAATGGTTTTAAACCCAAACTATGCGTTTAATACGCTTAGAAAGCCATTTTAAGCGATTTCCGGGTTATACGGGAAGTCTGGGTTTTCTGATCAGGTTATAAAGTTCAAAATACTTTATTTATTATATAAAATCAGTAGCAATTGGATTGGTGTCAAAATACTATGTAGAACTCATTTTATACACAAAAAAGGTATAATCGGTATTTACCGAATCAACGCCATAACCTTAGGTTATGAGCAGGTTAAAAATAATTAAAAATCTTTAAAAATCCCAAAATATTATATTACATCAGTAGGTAAAAGGTTTGGTGTCGAAAATTGGGTTTAGATAGGCTTTATGCTAATGACGCCGCTTAATTACTAAAAAGCGTTATAATTACGCCATTGAGCATAACTCCTAATCTAGACTTCCAACTGATGTGAAATTTTAGGGACATGTTTATAAATCAGTATCAAAGATTATTGTCCTTTCACATTTCTTAAATTCTCGTTTTATGGTCAAAAGGGCATTATGGTCAACTTTAAGCATTTAACGGAAACGTGTAAACGACTCGGGTAATCAACGAACCAACCCCAGAGGGTCTTACTAACATGTAGCCTAGTACTAAAGGAGCTCTAAGGCATTTCTAAATCATACTAAAACGGGTCAGAACTGAAGTCAAGGCAAAAGTCAAAGTTTTGCGACTTTCGGTTCCGAACCGGGTCTAAACAGGAAATTGTCGGATCAAACAAGCTTAGACTAGTTATTATACTTATTATCAAGTTATATGAGTGATAAAATAGGTTACATGCCTTCTACATTGCTAATTATGCGTTAATTTGAAAATTAGCATTCTGTTGACTTTTTCTAATCAACTTTGACCCGGCATTTGATCTAGTTAGGATGGGAATCAGTGGGGTGCCCTTTTAAGGGTTTATTGCCCACATAATTACCAACTTATAACTACCATCAATTCGACTAATCACTGGACCATTAATGATTAATCGCTAAGTCAAACGGTAATTACGACGGTTTGACTTTTAAGCTAAAACTAAGTAAAAACTCAACTAAGAAAGGTTAAGCATACTTACAGAAGTCCTATGCACGATTTGGGATGCTTAGGGTCTGCTCTTATGCTCCAGGAAGCTCCAAGAAAGCAGATGGAATGAATGATCACAAGGTTGCAACCAAAGGGCCTTTTATAGTGATTTTAATCCATTAAGATCATGACAAATCATGCTATAACTGATCATGGATCAGTAACAAGTGTCCCTAAGTTCCTAGGAATTAATAGGGGTCACCCATGGAGTGAAAATATCTGTTATAAGTCGGTTACATGGGCTGAACAGCCAACTGATCGATTTTCTGCATCTGTGCATGCCTTACGGACCGTAAGGGTCGACCCTTACGGTCCGTAAGCCTTCTCCAGAGGGCAAAAATTCTTGCCCTTTCAAGCTTCGAACGGGTAACTTAGTGTAATACGATTTGAGGCCGTTATTTTCAGTATGGGGCCTCTTGTTTGGGTCATGAACATTTTATACCACCTTGAAATGATATAAAGTTTCCTTGGATCCTTTTGAAAGTGCCGTAAATGAAGGTCGTCGTGCACATCCTCGTAGGATCCCATTCTTGTGTAATTCGAATCAATCATTGCTAGCGTTTACTGGATTTGAGTGCAAATCAGATGTTTGTAATATACATTAGGGTCTTGGGATTCGTAATGAGGTCGTTCAGAGGTATAAATTAACATGACGACACTTTTAAATCCTGCCATACATCTTTGACTAGATCCGGGTTTATAACACTTTTTGTCTTACATGACACGTGTCGTTATTTTATTGAACACGAATTTTCGAGGTGTTACATCCTCACCCCCTTAAAAGAAATCTCGACCTCGAGATTTGCTAAAATGCTGGAAGTACTTTTTGTCTCATAATGGACTTAACTTCTATAACATATCTGGAGTCTTTCCAAGCTCCTAAAGTGACCCCTATATTAGGTACATGTATTCTTTTGGAGCTTCTTAACCTATCGATCCTCAATCGATACTGGATGCTCATCGCATCATAAATCTGCATATTATTATGTGATAGTGCTTCTTGACTTATTGGCGAAACACACCCTTCAGTCACTAGTGTGCAATGTATTGCGAGCTCCGCCAAGCTCCTTAAATAGGTTTTAGCTTATAAGCTACTTGATCTTGAAACATTCGATTTCCTTCGAATGATTCTATCTATTCAGAGCTTGACTAGCCTGATATTTTAACAAATTCGGCACACCCTTCCTGGGTGATATCTTTTGTTGAACCTTATTCCTTAACAAGAATTTAGGAGGTTTGCTATTTTCATTAATCCTTGATTTTCTGCCAAATACTGGCATCTTACAGATGATTATGAATTTGCGTGATCTTATTTGTTGTTTCCAATGCAACTTTCAGATCCTGATAATTGGACTTACCAATCTATTGTCTTAACAATAGATGTTTAACATTCCATCTATACAAGGTCTCCAAAGGAGCAGCCTTGATGCTTATATCAACTATTATAGAAAAGCTTATCTTAAGGTGGGATGGTCATCCCAACCATTGCTTAAAACTATTCTTAAGGGATAGCTATTCCTTATAGCTAGTTGAATAACTCGACGATCCTGGGTAGTTGATGGCGATTCTTAATCGTTGTCTAAATAGGGTTGCGGTAATGAATGCATAAGCAAAATGAACCGTCTTTCTTATCTAACAATATCAAACTCCCAGAATATTGAGTTAGGCTATATGAATCTCCTATCTTAAAATTTACTTAATCAGGGTTTCGATTATTCCTTAATCAACATGGAGTTCTTACAACACTCCAACCCAAAGCGGGATGTTAATCTTAACTCTACTTGCCTCTCGGGAGGTAAACAGGGTAGTCTTAGGAGAAGATAATCAAGATACAAGGAGGTTACAGAGATTTTCCAAATCTCAGGCTCCAGTTCATCCATCCTCGCTTGTGCCAAAGGAGTGACACATTTATGCCATGATTCCACTGATTCCTTTACCAGGAAACATTTATTTGGAAAATTCTATTTTCTAGATATCTTCTTTGAATACCATTAGCTGACTTTAATACCATATGACCATTGGAATATCTTTGTGGTTCCATGCATTAAACCTCCATACTGATCAGGCATGGAAGCAATCTATGGAACAGATTAGGATACACCAATCCTCATATAGCGCTTTTGTCATACCATTTGGTATTCGCAATCGATAGAGATCAGGAGATATCAATTACTTATGATGATGTACTTCATCTGGAGAAAGGGTATACTAGAATTTCATGACTGAAGATTTTTGATAGGAGCAGAAGAAATGGTTCTTATGATATTTGCCTGTAAGTTTTACCTTACACTTAATATCTATGGTTCTTATGAAAGATTTTAAAAGTTTGCTATACTTATAGTTAATGAAGGATTTGGAGCAAGTAGCATTCGGCTCTTTGAACTTTTTCACGATCTCCTTCACAGCTTTTCCAACAGCTACGTCTTATCCTAGTTTGAAGAACATCCTTGGACATTCTAAGGTTTACAATTGTAGTATCATTAGCATGCGTCGCATCATCAATGGCGCGATTGACTGTTGTCTTATCCGAGTTTGTCATACTCAAGATTTGGTTCCTATTACCAGATGAATCATTTACTTAGTTGCAATCCAACAACTGCTATTCATCACCCTGATGGCCTTAACATATACTAACCATGGTTTCATTAAACTATACAGGCCAAATATGGCACTAACATTCTTAATGAACGTTATTTTAAAAACATATCAATATCACTTAGCCTAGGTCACAAAATACCATCAATGGCATTTAAGGGTTGGACCTAGTCCATCACCTTTTTGACAGGGGATCAAAATGTCACATCTGTCTTTATTATTTTGATGAATTTGGATAGCTTGAAAGCTTGTCATAAGGGTATCAGAAAAGAGTGATTCCAATAGATATAAAATATCAATCTAAGATTTGTTGGAGCATTTTCTAAATTATCATCGGCCAATTTCTACCTTGCATTAAATGGCTGGAGTCCAAATCAGGCGGAGACAACATTTCTCAGCATTTATCGCTTATTATAGAATCATATGTGCCAGCATCAAATAAATTTCTGCATAAACTGCTTGACAAGGAAAAGTACCTGCTATATAGTTATTATTCTGCAGCATCTCCTGGGCGTTCGTCTGGAAGACTCATGCGTTTGTTTTCTTGGCCTCTTCGGGCTTCTTCTGATTCCTAGGGCAGTTGGTCCTGATATGCCCCTCCTCGTTGCAACCATAACATGTTGCGTCTTTCAACTTCTTGCAATCCAAGGTTTTATGTTCCTTAGACTTGCAAATCCCACAAGGTAGAGGCTGGGATTCAAATCTGCATTTCCCGAGGTGGTATTTTCGACAGGTTTTGCACCTGGTCTTCTCACCCGACTGCTGGCTGTCTTTCTTAAACCCGAAACTCTCCTTATCCTCAGAGTTCCTCTTTGTCTTCCTATCGGAGCGATGAGAATTCTCATCCTCCCTTTTACGCTTTCCATCTTCAGAGGCTTTGGCAGCCTTGTTTCTGACCACATCGAGTGTGAGAGATAGCGACAGATCTGCCGCTGACCTGAATGTAGTAGGTCTCGATGCTTTCACACTGGCCTTTATTTCTGGGGCTAGACCCCCGATAAAGCGAGCTATTCGCTTTGGTTCCGGTGTGATCAAGTAAGGAACCAATCGAGAGATGGTATTGAAACTTGTAAGGTATGCTTGACAATCTAAGTTCTCCATGACTAATGTCAAGAATTCACTCTCAATTTTCTCAACTTCATGTTGAGGACAGTAATTTTCTTTGATAAGAGCAGCGAACTGATCCCAAGTCATGTTGTACAAAGGGATCTTCCCCGTAGCTTGGATCAGTGACCTCCACCAAGCTAGAGCTTCTCCTTTAAAAGATTGTGAAACAAATTTCACAACATCTTGTTCCGCACAACCGCTGATGTCAACAACAGTGTCCATCTCCTCGAGCCATGTCATCCAATCGATGGCTCCTTCTTCTCCTGTAAAGTCTCTGGGCTTGCAGGAGACAAAATATTTATATGAGCAGGTCTTAACTGGTGCCTCTTGATGAAGCACCACCTGTATAGACGGAACACTCCTTTGATTTGACGAGTTACGAACATCGTCTTCTCTTGACTCATGTGATTTGGAAAGGGGCTTACTACGAGCCACATATAGAGTCTTAGAGTGTGTACCACTTGATTCATCATACTGTCTGTCGAGAGCTCGTGTAACAGCATTATCTATTAATGCCTGTAGTTCTGCACCAGTTATATTAACTCTGGTAGCATCATCATTCTCCCTCGGGTGGCTGTTGACCTCATCCGATCCAGCCATGTAGCTTGATTGCTACATAAATATTGACAATGATTTATTCAGAGGATATTATGGAATCATCATTTTTGACGATTCATCAACCATGGTAATATAAACCATATTGGTTAATTTGTTAGTTATATTTAATTAGTATTTTCATTATAATTTATCCTAGTTATAAAACATTAAGGATATTAAAGTGGCGCAAAAGGCCTAGTCACAAGGACTGTTTTAAATTTATAAGCCATGATTTCAGAGAATCGAGGCATTAAGGTTTGAACATATTTCATTACCTTTTCTTGACAGAGAGTTAAAGACTTCAACTGTCTTTTGTCCCTTAGGACAATAAGTATGGCCCGTAGGCATTTCATCACTTATGGATGTTTATAATATGATCATCTTCATTTGATGATATTAGTCAATATCGCATTGATCATACAAACTATTATGCTTGGACGTAGTCCAACATCTTTAGACGGGGGTCAAAGACCACCACTGACGTTGTCTTATCGGACAACAAGTTTGGCCCGTAGGCACTTCATCACTAATGGATGTTTATAATATAATCATCTTCATTTGATGATTTAAGCCATGATTTCTAAATCACTAGGCTAGATAAGGGTTTGGAATTTCCCATTATAAAGATGACAAGTGTGATTTTTATCGCATCACTGTTGTCAGGAGTGTTAACATGTTTTTAGATGTTAACAAGTATCTGAATCTCTTTTAAAAATGTTTTACCATCATAGCTAGGTCTTTAATGACATTCAAGTTAGGTTATACCTTTTAAGATTCTTTTTATTATATATTCTGGCAGAAAAGGAAAAGATATTTATTTTATTTAGGATTTTCATTATAATCCTAAATTATAAGTTAGTAGTAGCATAAAAGGCTTAGTCACATGAACAAGTTTAGTTTATAAGCCCAGATTTTATGAAATCGAGGCAATAAGGTTTGAATCAAAGTTCATTACCTTTTTCTTGACAGAGAGTTGTAGGCTACCACTGTCTTTAGTCTCAGAGGACGTTAATTATAGCCCGTAGGCATTTCCCTTCTAAGGGATGTTTATGGTATGATCATCTTTTCAGATGCTATTAGTCGAGCTCGTATGGATCCTACCGACTATTATGTTTGGACGTATTCCAACATCTTTAGACAGGGGTCAGAGATCACCACTGTCGTTGTCTTATTGGACAACAAGTTTAGCCCGTAGGCACTTCATCACTAACGGATGTTTATAATATGATCATCTTATAGGATGATATAAGCAATGATTTCTAGATCATAAGGCAAATTAGGAAATTTTAAAAATTTCCAATATAGGGATGACTATTGTGATTTTTCTCAGATCACTTTTGTCAAGAGTGTTAACACGTTCTTAGGTGTTAACAAGGATCTAAATCTCTTGAATAGGTCTTACCATCTTGGCCATGCCTAAAATGACATGTAGGCTAGGTTTTACCTTTAAGATTCTTTTTTAATATTTAACGCAGAGCAATCCTAATTTGAGATGTTAATATGGATCTGAATCTAATTATGGAACTACCATCTTGGCTCGGTCTTAAAATGACACATGGCTAGGTCTTGTCCTTTTTAGATTTTGCCATTTGATTATTGTTTTAGTTAAAAATCAAACAATGATAATGCAACCAAACTTTCTGTTGTGAGGTATGATGCTTGAATCAATGAAAAACACTAAGGATCACTCAGAAATGAAATGAATAAGTGACACAAAGATTTATACGAGGAAAAAGCCCTTGATCAATGAATGATCTCCGGCATAAAAAACCTCGGGTGATGGAAACTACCGATCACCAACTCAGATTAAACAAGTAATGTATTACAACTTCGGATGATAGTGAGCTAATTACAAGGATCACTAAGGTGTAACGTGCAAAAAAGTGTGTAATCGCCAAGTGAATTGTCAAGAGCTGGTGAGAGCAGTTGCAAGTGTGTGTGTTAAGCCAAAAATAGCTAAGTGTTTTCTATTTAGCTCGCTACACCTTTTAAAAATGGAAAATATCTAAACTAACAAACATTCCACATTTGGTGCAAGTCCCCCACGACCTCCATAACGTCCATTTCTGCCATGCACGTGCGGAATAAATATGGAATATGCTCCAGGAATATCGCCAAGACCAAGTCCAAGCTCGTGTTCCTGCAAAACATCATCATATTCAAAGTAGACAATCGTTAGTATAAGGATCCTTAAGATGATCCATGATCCTGATCCTGCAACACTTCTGAGGATCACTAATTCAAACAGAAGTGAGGATCACTAAACCCAACAGTAATTGAGGATCACTGATCATTGGAAAATCCTCCCCTAACAATTGCCCCCAAAATATAAGGAGTAATTATGTAAATAAACGAGTTATATTTTCTGTTCTTATCCGTAATAAATCAACGGATAACTAGCCGTTGTAATCGGACTAGCCGTTACCATCCTGACGTCACTGAAGTGACTATCCTGCAAGACCATCATTATAAATTTAAGTTAGAGATAAGGATAAATTCACATTTAAATTCAAGAGAAACTCCCTTTAAATCCACATCCGAAGATCAAGCAGGTATCTCTCTTCCTCTTCTCCCTTTACGTTTTCTTTCTTTGTTCATCTTCTTCTCTACCCTCATGACCAAGATGATGCTAAGATCCTCTCTGGCTAAGGATCACATAAAAGACAGTCCTCTTAAGAGCCAGGGGATCATCAAAGATTCAGCGAAAGAAAGATGCTGCTTCACTGATCCACAAATAGACAGAATCCGCCATTGTTTTCCGGCAAACACCGATTTCAAACCATTTGATCCCACCGTTCTAAGTGATTATATTTCTGAAACATGGGTAGCTTTCCCGGTCACTCCTTTCACAATAGGATACTCGTATCCTTTCCCTGAATTCACCCAGTCTTTCTTCTCCCTCACCGGCATCTCCTACATTCAAGCTATGCCAATGATCTAGAGGGTCTTATATACCCTTGAAAGGATCACTGAGCAAGAAGGAATTGCTCTGGGTATGTCGGAGTTGGCAGAGATGTATGACCTCGTAACATTTGGATCCCACCGATATCTACTCAAGCGTAAACCCGGTGAAGAACACCCCATCTTCAAAGCCACTAAGAATGATACCAACTGGAAACGGCGATTCTTCTTTGTCAGAAGGGATTCTATCTCTGATGGAAAGGATCTGCCAAGGAAGTGGAGCACCCATGGTAGGATAGAGGATCCTGAGAAGGATCACCAGATGACCTTGTTTTTGTTTAAGGATCACTAACGTCCTTTTGTTTCTATTTTGCAGCTATTACTGTCGCACACCTCATCACAACACCTGCAACAAAGGAAAGGCTTGCCGCTTTCCAGAGACTTGATACTGCAAGAAGATCATTTAAAGCAAACACCCAGGATTCTCAAGAAGTATCCTCAGGTTCTGTCACTATGTCGAGTAAGTATCCTGTTTTTTGTATAGTTAAATGTTTAAATAAATGGTTAAATAGGAATAGGATAAGGATACTTATCTGTTTTGGGTGTGTAGGCGCTGGAAAACCTTCAAGATCTGCCTCCAAATTCAGTGTCACTGATCTTGACACTGTCCGATCCTCAAAGAAAAAGTTTGCTGCTAGCCCCTCCGTCATAATCCCAAGGCAACCACTTCAAAGGGAAGAGGTGGAAAGAAAAGGAAGACCTCTGAAGCTGACAACCTAGAAGGCTTGCCTCTGATCCGCCATCAGTTCCTCGAGTATTTTGCAGATGTAAGGATCACTAACTTAGCTTAGTTATCCTATCCACTTGAGGATCATGTGATCCTGACTTTACATTGTCTTCTTTGCAGAAATTTGCCGAAATCGAGGACTATGTTGGGAATGTTGAAGAGCTTGAGGAGAAATACTCTGACCTCCAAAAAGTGGCGGTGCTCAAGGATCACAAGATTGCTTCCCTCGAAAAGGATCTCAACGATGCCAAAACTCAGATGGTTGCAGCCCAGATCAATGCTGACTATGAGAAGCACGAGATCACGGAGGATGCTAAAGTCTCCGCTGCCATTTCCATGTACAAGACCAAGCTGCAGATGGCCCAAGAAGCTCAGGATCCTGCCTTAGACAGGAGCAACTTGGACATGGAGGGCTGGAAGGCTAGGCTGGCTGAGTTGGAGGATGAAGAAGAGGCTGAAGAGGTTCTGGCAATCGAGGCTGGTGGCAGTGGCAAGGATCATGTGAAGGATACTGGAGCTGGAGGAGATGGTGATGCAGCGAAGGTGTAGGCTGCATGAATGGGCGATGAAGGACATTTCTAGACGTAGCCGGAGCCCATTTTTTTAGAATTTGGTAGTTTATTTTGGTTTTGGTGTTTTTGTTGAACAATGATGGGTTGTATCTTGAACAGTAGTAATTAGGGCTAAGGATCATGGATCCTTTGAACAATAGGTAGGATTACAAATGGTGGAGGGATCCTCTGTTTGGGGGATGAAGCCATTGTGATCCTGCCGTCTTTTGATTCATGCACTTTCTAGACCTATGAACAATGGACACCCTTTGCCAACCCATGTGGACGGGCCACGTTTTGCTGGTGGAAACGTGGGTTGGCAATTTTGACAACCTTAAAGGGTTTAATCTTTTGTGAATAAAATAACTTTAACTTTTTGGCTATCTCCCGTGTTACCATCCTTGTTAGTACTTTACGTTTCAATTGTTGTGATATTCATTTTGTCTAAACTTATCAAGTAAAGGAAAAATTTAATAAATATCCTCAAAAATTTTAGGATATGATCAAGGATCACATATCCTATAGTCGATAAGTTTTGAAAAGTTATATAGTTTAAGGATCACAAGTTCAGTTGTCAAAGGATAAGGGTTATTCAAATGAATAATGAATAAAATCAAAATAGTTAAGGATCATACCTAAGAATCCAAGTTAGGATCCTATCCTTTAACACTTATAATCAGGATAACCCAAAAGACAAACCTTAGTAGAAAGTAAGGATCAAGGATCCTTGGTCGTTTATCTCCAAAAACCTGAAATAGGATACAACTTGGGACTAAGCCAATATAAGATAAGAGTTAGTAACTGGGGACAAGCCCAACAATTCTGGGGACAAGCCCAAAGGATAACTGGGGACAAGCCCAAAGGATAACTGGGGACAAGCCCAAAGGATAACTGGGGACAAGCCCAAAGGATAACTGTGGACAAGCCCAAAGGATAACTGGGGACAAGCCCAAAGGATCGTGTGTAAACTGGAGTATGGCCCTCACTGGCGACTATCCAAACTTAGTGACATGAAAATGCCAAAACCTTAGCTAACGTGAAAACGTTAGAAACCTTAGGAACGGATGTATGGTACGTCTACCATTATACGTAGGATCCTGAATATAGCCAGTACAATGAAATTGTCAGCCCCTAAAGCGAGTACTGGTCCCATTGCCATGAACTATACCAGGATCATCGTGCGCTACTGGCGAAACTGGGGACAAGCCCAAACTGGGGACTAGCCCAAATAATTGGGGTCAAGCCCAAATAACTGGATACTTCTGTGGATACTCAATCCTTAGTTAAGGATACCTGAACCTTCAAAACTCAGAATCAAGTGAAAGGAGGATAAAGGATGCAGGATCCTTATCCTTATATAAGAGAATAAAAGAATGAAATAGTTTGAGATTAGAATGTTACCAAAATGAGGATCATCTACTCTGTAAGGATCCTTCAAGGATACTTGTCAAGTGAGGATCATGGATCCTTGTCACATAAAATATTTCTTCAAATGGACCGCATTCCAAGCTCTTGGTAGCAAATCACCTTCCATTGTTAGCAATCGATATGCCCCCTTTCCTGCTTCAGCTTCAATCAAATAGGGGCCTTCCCATTTTGGTGCCAACTTTCCATCAGCAGGATTGGTGGTATTCTGAAATGCCTTCCTTAATACCATATCACCAACTTGGAATTTCCTGATCCTGACATTTTTGTTGTAGGCTCCAGCCATCCTTTGTTGATAACTAGCCATCCTTATCCTTGCCAAATCCCTGATTTCTTCTATAGTATCCAAGTCTTGAACCAAGTTTTCAGCATTTTCCTCAGGATCAAGAACGCTTGTTCTTGCAGTTGGAACCACCATCTCTGTAGGGATCACTGATTCTGCCCCAAACACCAAAGAAAATGGAGTTTGGCCAGTAGCATTCTTGGGAGTTGTCCTATCAGGCCAAAGCACATAAGGTAGTTCTTCTGCCCATTTTCCTTTCTTGGATCCAAGCTTCTTCTTCAAATTGTTGATGATGATCTTGTTGGATGATTCTGTCTGACCATTAGCTTGTGGGTGGACTGGTGTTGATGTTATCATCTTAATCCCCCAGCTGTCACAAAAGTTAGTGGTTCTATTCCCAATAAATTGGGATCCATTATCACAAACAATTTCAGAAGGGATACCAAATCTAGTAATAATGTTTCTTTTAATAAAGGATATAACTTCCTTTTCTCTGACTTGAGCAAAGGCTTCAGCCTCTATCCACTTAGAGAAGTAATCAGTCATAGCAAGCATGAATACTTTTCCACCAGGTGCCTTAGGAAGCTTTCCAACTATATCCATTCCCCATCTCATGAATGGCCAGGAAGAGGATATAAGATGCAAGAGCTCTGCTGGTTGGTGAAGGATATTACTATGCCTCTGACAAGGATCACACTTCTTGGCATACTCCACAGCATCCTTCTTCATAGTGGGCCAATAGTATCCTGTCCTCAGGATCCTTGAGAATAATGCCCTGCCCCCAGTGTGGTTTCCACAATCTCCTTCATGGAAATCCTTTAGGACTTCTTGGATTTCAGGATCCTCAATGCATCTTAGATATGGTCCTGCAAGAGATCGTTTATACAACATATTATTTAATATTGTAAATTGAGATACCTTAATTTTGAAAGCCCTTGGGTTTTCTCCTGTAGGAATCTCTCCATGTTGTATGTATCTCATGATTGGGAGTATCCATGATCCTGAATGAGATTGAGTATTATCACTAGGGATGATTGCAGAACCCTCTCCTATCTCCATAGCTACATGATCCTCGATAGCAGGGGTCAGGATATGGATAATAGGAATCCTTATATCTTCCGGGTTCTTCAAGGATGATCCTAGATTAGCTAATGCATCAGCCTCTGCATTCTCTTCCCTTGGTACCTGTGTCAAACTAAAGGAAACAAAAGAGAGTGCCAATTCTTTGACTATCTCCAAATATTTGATTAGCTTTTCACCTTTAATAGCATAGGATCCATTAAAGTGATTAGTGATTAATAATGGATCTACGTGTACCTCAAGATACCTTAGCCTCATATGCTTAGCAATTTTCAAACCAGCTATCAAGGCTTCATATTCAGCCTCATTGTTGGTAGTTTGAAATTCACAAGCTATGGAGTGGGGTATTATGTCCCCCTTTGGCGATTTTAGTAGTATTCCAAGCCCTGTTCCTTTGACATTAGAGGCACCATCAGTGAAGAGTATCCAAGGATCCTTAGTTTCTTCAAGCTGTTGGACTTCTAATTCAGCCTCCTTTTGCAAATCACTACTGAAATATGCCACAAAGTCAGCTAAGGCTTGGGATTTGATGGCAGTCCTTGGTTCATATCTTATATCATATGCACTCAGCTTCACTGCCCACTTAGCCATCCTTCCTGACATTTCAGGTTTCCTGAGAACATTCTTAATTGGAAAATTAGTCTTAACAATAATGACATGAGTCTCAAAATAATGTCTTAATTTAGTAGATGTCATAATTAATGCAAGGATAATGTTTTCTAAGTGTGAATACCTGGATTCAGCATCAAGTAAACTCTTACTTACATAATAAACAGGATGTTGTATACCTTGGTGATCCTTAACAAGGACCGCACTTACTGCTTTTGAGGATACTGCTAAGTATAAGGATAATACATCCCCCTTTTCTGGTTTCATCAAGGCAGGGGCTGAGGATAGGTAATCCTTAAGAGCTTTGAGGGCACTTTCATGCTTCTCAGTCCATTCAAATTTCTTGTTCTTCCTCAGGATGTCATAGAATTCCTTGCACGTTTCTGAGGATTTGGATATGAACCTATTCAAGGCTGCGATCCTGCCTGTCAGTCTTTGCACATCCTTAGCATTAGCAGGAGATTTGATATTCACAATAGCCTTGATTTGCTCTGGACTTGCTTCAATGCCCCTCTTTGCCACCATATAGCCTAAGAATTTACCTGCCTTAACACCAAAATGACACTTGGAAGGATTAAGTTTCATATTAAATTTATCAAGGATATTGAATGCTTCCTCCAAGTCTTTAAGGTGATCCTCAGCTTTCTTGGACTTAACCACCATGTCATCAATATAAACTTCCATAGTGTGTCCAATTTGTTCCTTGAACATCATATTGACTAGCCTTTGATAAGTAGCACCTGCATTCCTTAGTCCAAATGGCATAGCAATATAACAATATATACCAGTTGGGGTCATAAAGGCTGTATCCTCTTGATCAGATGGTTCCATCTGAATTTGTTGAAATCCAGATGAAGCATCCATAAAAGTCAACAACTCATGACCCGCGGTAGCATCCACCATGGAGTCAATGTGGGGTAATGGGAAAGGATCCTTGGGACATACCTTATTTAAATCAGTAAAATCGATACATACCCTCCACTTTCCATTTTTCTTTTGAACAACAACCACATTGGCTAACCATCTTGGATACTTAACCTCTCTTATCATACCTGCCCGAAGTAGTTTATCTAGCTCTTCCTGGATAAGAGCATTCCTCTCAGGTACAAACTTCCTCCTCTTTTGATGAATTGGTTTGAATGACCTATCAATTCCAAGTTTATGAGTAATTATATCTTTAGATATACCTGTCATATCCTCATGTTTCCAGGCAAAGGTAGTTTTCCTTCTTTTAAGGAAGGATACTAGCTCCTGTTCGATTCCGCTAAGGATCCCTGACCCTATGAAGATCCTAGATTCAGGGTCATCAGGATCCATGAGGATTTCTTTCACATCCTGCTCTCTTGCCTCCAAGACATCTCTTGAAGGATACTTTAATTGCTATTGCTCCCTTGGTCTTGAGGCTGGCTTCATTGATGAGGTATAGCAATTCTTAGCTTCTTGTTGATCACTCTCAATTTTCACCGCTCCCCAAGGACTTGGAATCTTTACACATTGATGATAGGTGGATGGGACTGCCTTCATATCATGTATCCATGGCCTGCCAAGGATAACATTGCAACAAGATAAGCAATCTATAACACAAATTTTTTGATAAGAATGCAATCCTTCAATATATATTGGGAGTTTGATGTCCCCCCAATGTGTTCTTGGTTTCCCCACTGAATCCCACAAGTACTGAGTATCTTGGGACAATATCAGACTCCGGGATATTCATCTTCTTGAGGACATCAAGCTGAATGATGTTCACAGAGCTTCCTCCATCTATAAGGATCCTGCGAACAAAGTGGTTAGAAATAAACAATGTAATTACAAGACCATCATGATGAGGATCCTGGACATCAACATGATCATCCTCATCAAAGGTTATGATCTTATTCTCGGTGACAGTGGACGTCCGGATGGGTCTATCTCCATTATCCATCTTGGTTTCCTTAGCATGTCTTTTTGCTGCTAAAAAGGAGGTACCACAAATGTCTGACCCAGCGGATATGAAGTTTATAACTTGTGCATCTGCTGGAGGAGCAGGAGCCTTTTCTGGGATCCTTTCAGGATCCTGGATCCTTGACTTCTTTCGTCCCAAGAGTTCCTTCAAATGCCCCTTGCTCAACAAGTAACCAATTTCCTTTCTTAGTGCAATACACTCTTCAGTGAGATGCCCGAAATCCTCATGATATGCACACCACTTGGACTTATCCTTTGTAGCAGCTGGTTTATCACTTTTTCTCGGCCACCTGGCTTTCTCACCTAGATTCTGCATTGCAAGGATTAGTTCATTGTTATCAACAGAAAAACAGTATTCAGAAATAGGAGGATAGTCCTCATCATCCTCTTCTTGTTCCACTGCATGCACGCTCTGGTTATCAGATCTGTTGTAAGACTTTGATTTGTTGTTCCTGAAGTAGGATCCTTGCTTCTCCTGTTTTGAGGATCCTGTCAATCTATCCTGGATCCTTTTGTCATCCTCTAGGCGGATGAACCTAAGGGCCCTGGTTCTTACTTCATCAAGATTCCTGCAAGGTGTCATCACAAGATCATCATAGAATAATGAATCCCTAAGCAATCCCATTTTAAAGGCTTCTACAACCGTAGCAATATCAAGTTAGGAATATCTAAGGATTCTGTACTAAACTTAGTGATGTAATCTCTAAGTGATTCATTTTGACCTTGTGTTACCCTATATAGATCACTAGTTAATCGTTCAAATTTTCTACTACAAGAGAATTGACTATTAAACAAATTAACTAGATTTGCAAATGAAGTAATAGAGTAAGGGGGAAGACTTAGCAGCCATTTAAGAGCAGATCCTGTAAGTGTGGATCCAAATCCCTTGCATAGACATGCTTCTTTTAACCTTTCAGGAATTGGATTGATCTCCATCCTCTCCCTGTACCGAGCTACATGCTCTTCTGGATCCGTTGAACCATCATACAGCTTCATAGATGGTATCTGGAACCTTTTAGGTATCTCAGCATCATATAAGGGTGGTGCAAAACGAGATATCCTATGGCTACCATCTGCAATTTCAGGAATAGGTTTAACCACTCCTGCTACACTGGATATCATATCCTTAAGCTTCTGTAGCTCCCTAGCCATAGCCTGATTAATACCTGTATCCTGCATAGAGCCATGGTTGGTGTTATATGAATTATTAAAAGTGTTACCTCCCACAGGATTCGTGTTTGGAATTCCAGATGTGTATCCATATTGACGAGACTCTGGCATGATTAAAGGACCAGAGGAAGCAATGGTCTGTATTGGTATTAAAGGACTAACTCAGATTAAACAAGTAATGTATTACAACTTCGGATGATAGCGAGCTAATTACAAGGATTACTATAGTGTAACGTGCAAAAAAGTGTGTAATCGCCAAGTGAATTGTCAAGAGCTGGTGAGAGCAATTGCAAGTGTGTGTGTTAAGCCAAAAATAGCTAAGTGTTTTCTATTTAGCTCGCTACCCCTTTTAAAAATGGAAAATATCTAAACTAACAAACATTCCACATTTGGTGCAAGTCCCCCACGACCTCCATAACGTCCATTTCTGCCATGCACGTGCGGAATAAATATGGAATATGCTCCAGGAATATCGCCAAGACCAAGTCCAAGCTCGTGTTCCTGCAAAACATCATCATATTCAAAGTAGACAATCGTTAGTATAAGGATCCTTAAGATGATCCATGATCCTGATCCTGCAACACTTCTGAGGATCACTAATTCAAACAGAAGTGAGGATCACTAAACCCAACAGTAATTGAGGATCACTGATCATTGGAAAATCCTCCCATAACAATTATAATGGTAGATCTTATAAAAGGAATGTTATTTTTCATTTATTTCATATTTCAGGATTAGGATGAAAACTTAAATTTAGTCATTCCACTATAAAATTAAAAAGTTCAAGTTTGCCTTAAACGGGACTTGAAAGGAATAATGTTGTCCTCGAAGGGACTGAAAGATAAATATGTCCTTATAAGGACTATTAAAGAAAGATCTTTAGCAAAAGGAGTTTTCTTCTTCACTTTACTTTCGAATGTTCCCTCCCTGGATGCTCGTTTCATTCTAGCCGCGGTACGAAGCTCAGCAATTCTAGGCTCCGGATGTGGAGAATTTCTAATACGGCTTCTTCGCTTGGCGACATATCCAATATATATAAGAAATTGGAAGCAATAGTTTTCAGATTATGGTTGAGAGTATTCCTATGTTAAGTCTAGACTCAGAAGGTCAAGGAATGTGCTACTGTGTCATTGAGATTAAACACAAAAGGCTAGTGTTTAATTCACTCAATGTTGGCATTGATACCAACCTGTCACACCCCGATATTTCCACGTATTACCGGTGGGCCCGGTGGGGAGTATCGTGACGTAGTTGATATCGTCATAGTCAAACAACACAATATACAAATGCACAGCGGAAGCAAAAGATAAATATATTACAATCCGAATATAAAGTAATATCAAAGTATTACAACGGAAAGTAAAGGATCCACATGCGGATCTTAAAACATAAACATTGTTCAACAGACTTTACACGCCTAGAACTTGCAAGATTCCTTATTAACTCCCTGAGCTTCCAGCCAATTACGTTCAGTACCTGTCACTTAACCTTTTGGAAAATACGTCAGTTTACACTGGTAAATACAATTAACCGACTCATTTGAAAAGGTTTAATAAAATTGATTTGAATGCACAAGGCACAACATATCTTTTATAACTTGGGACAATTATATAAAAACAATCTTGTATACAGATTTACATGTTCGTTGTACGTTCAGGGCCCGATGTAGAAACCGAGTCAAGATTAACAGATACGCCACAAGTATAGGCCCACAAGAGAGTGAGATACCGTTTCCCTTATGCACTGCCAGGTGTATGCCTACACCCCGTGCATAAGACGTGGCCATTTTATAATACGATGATGTCAAGGATATCCGGGACATGGTCATTAACCCCTAAAGGCTTTTATTTCAAACAATACAGATTAAAGCGGGTTACCTCAATAATTTAATCACAATACGACTAAACATTCAATACCCGACCAAGCGGTATTATTATAATACCGTATCCCAAGCCCGTATAGGGAAAATAAGTTAAAAGTATTTACCTGAGCTAGCAAATGAAATTTATACTCAGCCGTATATTCTAATCAGCAAGCACAAGAACTTCTACTGGGGCTCTCAATCTGGAATGAAGGTTTTATTAACCTATTAGATTCCTAACGGGTCTTATTTAAGTCGTAACTTAGACCGGTTAGTTTTTAAGGAAAGGTTTACGGTTTAAAACGCATGATTAATCGAAGACCGGAATAGAATGTGGTTTTGACCCGACAATCTTGTATGCTTGTTTAATATGGATAAATCAAACACACTCTGGATTTTGAGATAAAAACGATATGGTTTGACCCGTTTCGGCTAATATATGTAAACTAGCTACATAAGCCGATCCGAACGCGACAAGTGCGTAACGAGTAGCCAAAAGAATCATATACAGGTTTCCTAAGTTAATATGCCTTAAATATGTTGTGATATCAGTAGGATATCTTCCATTATGCCCAAAACGAGTTTAATCACAATTTAAGCCCCGTAGGGGTATTTTGCTCATTTTAAAGATTATAAAAGAGATTATTTAAGTTTCTGAGATTCGGGTCTGAATACATTAGCAAAATAACTTATTTTAATAGGTCATATAAGTTGGTAATAAGTCTTATGTGATAAAAAGGTTTTAAACCCAAACTATGCGTTTAATACGCTTAAAAAACCATTTTAAGCGATTTCTGGGTTATACGGGAAATATGGGTTTTCTGATCAGGTTATAATGTTCAAAATACTTTACATATTATATAAAATCAGTAGCAATTGGATTGGTGTCAAAATACTATGTAGAACTCATTTTATACACAAAAAAGGTATAATCGGTATTTACCGAATCAACGCCATAACCTTAGGTTATGAGCAGGTTAAAAATAATTAAAAATCTTTAAAAATCCCAAAATATTATATTACATCAGTAGGTAAAAGGTTTGGTGTCGAAAATTGGGTTTAGATAGGCTTTAGGCTAATGACGCCGCTTAATTACTAAAAAGCGTTATAATTACGCCATTGAGCATAACTCCTAATCTAGACTTCCAACTGATGTGAAATTTTAGGGACATGTTTATAAATCAGTATCAAAGATTATTGTCCTTTCACATTTCTTAAATTCTCGTTTTATGGTCAAAAGGGCATTATGGTCAACTTTAAGCATTTAACGGAAACGTGTAAACGACTCGGGTAATCAACGAACCAACCCCAGAGGGTCTTACTAACATGTAGCCTAGTCCTAAAGGAGCTCTAAGGCATTTCTAAATCATACTAAAACGGGTCAGAACTGAAGTCAAGGCAAAATTCAAAGTTTTGCGACTTTCGGTTCCGAACCGGGTCTAAACAGGAAATTGTCGGATCAAACAAGCTTAGACTAGTTATTATACTTATTATCAAGTTATATGAGTGATAAAATAGGTTACATGCCTTCTACATTGCTAATTATGCGTTAATTTGAAAGTTAGCATTCTGTTGACTTTTTCTAATCAACTTTGACCCGACATTTGATCTAGTTAGGATGGGAATCAGTGGGTGCCCTTTTAAGGGTTTATTGCCCACATAATTACCAACTTATAACTACCTTCAATTCGACTAATCACTGGACCATTAATGATTAATCGCTAAGTCAAACGGTAATTACGACGGTTTGACTTTTAAGCTAAAACTAAGTAAAAACTCAACTAAGAAAGGTTAAGCATACTTACAGAAGTCCTATGCACGATTTGGGATGCTTATGGTCTGCTTTTATGCTCCAGGAAGCTCCAAGAAAGCATATGGAATGAATGATCACAAGGTTGCAACCAAAGTGCCTTTTATAGTGATTTTAATCCATTAAGATCATGACAAATCATGCTATAACTGATCATGGATCAGTAACAAGTGTCCCTAAGTTCCTAGGAATTAATAGGGGTCGCCCATGGAGTGAAAATATCTGTTATAAGTCGGTTACATGGGCTGAACAGCCAACTGATCGATTTTCTGCATCTGTGCATGCCTTAAGGACCGCAAGGGTCGACCCTTACGGTCGTAAGCCTTCTCCAGAGGGCAAAAATTCTTGCCCTTTCAAGCTTCGAACGGGTAACTTAGTATAATACAATTTGAGGCCGTTATTTTCAGTATGGGGCCTCTTGTTTGGGTCATGAACATTTTATACCACCTTGAAATGATATAAAGTTTCCTTGGATCCTTTTGAAAGTGCCGTAAATGAAGGTCGTCGTGCACATCCTCGTAGGATCCCATTCTTATGTAATTCGAATCAATCATTGTTAGCGTTTACCGGATTTGAGTGCAAATCAGATGTTTGTAATATACATTAGGGTCTTGGGATTCGTAATGAGGTCGTTCAGAGGTATAAATTAACATGACGACACTTTTAAATCCTGCCATACATCTTTGACTAGATCCGGGTTTATAACACTATTTGTCTTACATGACACGTGTCGTTATTTTATTGAACACGAATTTTCGAGGTGTTACAAATATGAACCAAGAACTGCCATTAAATCTCAGGCCTTGGCTGACTTTGTGGCTGATTTCAGTAGTGATCTACAAAGGGAAGCTGAATTGGAAGTTCAACAGCTTGAAGAGACTAAGGATCCTTGGATACTCTTCACAGATGGAGCCTCTAATGTCAAAGGAACTGGACTAGGAATACTACTAAAATCGCCACAGGGGGACATAATACCCCACTCAATTGCTTGTGAGTTTCAAACTACTAATAATGGGGTTGAGTATGAAGCCTTAATAGCTGGTTTGCAAATTGCTAAGCATATGAGGATCAGGTATCTTGTGGTACATGTAGATTCTTTATTGATCACTAACCACTTTAATGGTTCTTATACTGTTAAAGGTGAAGGACTAATCAAATATCTAGAGATAGTCAAGAAATTGGCAGACTCTTTTGCTTCTTTTAGTTTGACATAGGTACCCAGGGAAGAAAATGCAGAAGCTGATGCTTTAGCCAACCTTGGATCATCATTGAAGATTCCAGAGGATATTAAAATTCCCATCATCCACATCCTGGCTCCTGCTATTGAGGATCATACATCTATGGAAATAGTGAATGATTCTGCAGTCATACCTAGTGATGGTGCACAATTACGTTCAGGATCATGGATCCTTCCAATCCTAAGATATATACAACATGGAGAGATTCCTACCGGAGAAAATCCTAGAGCTTTCAAAGTCAAGGTATCTCAATTTACAATACTAAATAACATGTTATATAAACAATCTCTTGCAGGTCCATATCTAAGGTGCATCGAGGATCCTGAAATCCAAGAAGTTCTTAAGGATTTTCATGAAGGAGATTGTGGAAACCACACTGGGGGCAGAGCACTCTTTTAAAGGATCCTTAGGACAGGATACTATTGGCCTACTATGAAGAAGGATGATGTGGATTATGCAAAGAAATGTGATGCTTATCAAAGACATAGCAATATCCTTCATCAACCAGCAGAGCTCCTCCATCCTATATCCTCTTCTTGGTTATTCATGAGATGGGGAATGGATATAGTTGGCAAACTTTCAAAAGCACTAGGAGGAAAAGTGTTTATGCTTGCCATGACTGATTACTTTTCCAAATGGATAGTAGCTGAAGCATTTGCTCAAGTCAGAGAAAAAGAAGTGATATCCTTTCTTAAAAGAAACATTATTACCAGATTTGGTATTCCTTCTGAAATTGTTTGTGATAATGGATCCCAATTTATTGGGAGTAGAACTACTAACTTTTGTGACAGTTGGGGGATTAAGATGATAACATCAACACCAGTCCATCCACAAGCAAATGGCCAAACAGAATCATCCAACAAGATCATCATCAACAACTTGAAGAAGAAGCTTGGATCCAAAAAGGGGAAATGGGCAGAAGAACTACCATATGTACTATGGGCTGATAGAACAACTCCCAAGAATGCTACTGGCCAGACTCCATTTTCTTTAGTGTTTGGAGCAGAATCAGTGATCCCTACGGAGATGGTGGTCCCTACTGCAAGAACAAGCATCCGTGATCCTGAAGGAAATGCTGAAAACTTGGTTCAAGACTTGGATACCATAGAAGAACTCAGGGATTGGCAAGGATAAGATTGGCTAGCTATCAACAAAGGATGGCTGGAGCTTACAATAAGAATGCCAGGATCAGAAAGTTTCAAGTTAGTGACATGGTATTAAGGAAAGCATTTCAAAATACCACAAATCCTGCTGATGGCAAGCTAGCACCAAAATGGGAAGGCCCCTATCTTATTGAAGCTGAGGCAGGAAAGGGGGCATATCGATTATTAACAATGGAAGGTGATTTGCTACCAAGAGCTTGGAATGCTGTCCATTTGAAGAGATACTTCATGTAAAAGGATCCAGGATCCTTGGCCATCTTCATATCTGGTATACACTAAGGATCCTTAGAGGATATATGATCCTCATTCTGGTAATGATCTGATTCTAATTTATATAATCCTTTAATTTATTTTATTACAAGGAGAAGGATCCAGGATCCTTTATCCTTTTTCACTAAGTTCTGATTTTTGCAGAAGTGGATGCATCTTTGACAAAGGATCAACTATCCACAGAAGTCTCCTAAGTTTTATGGGCTTGTCCCCAGTTTTATGGGTTTATCCCCAATTTTTTGGCTCGTCCCCAGCTTAAGGTATCTACTACCTTCGCCAGTAGCGCACGATTATCCTGTTGCAGTTAAAGGCAATGGGACCAGTACCCGCTTTAGGGGCTGACAATTTCATTGTGCTGGCTGTATTCAGGATCCTAAGTATAATGGTAGACGTACCATACATCCGTTCCTAAGGTTTCTAAAGTTTTCACGTTAGCTAAGGTTTTCGTATTTTCATGTCACTAAGTTTGGATAGTCGCCAGTAAGGGTCATACTCCAGTTTACACAAGATCCTTTGGGCTTGTCTCCAGTCTTTGGGCTTGTCCCCAGTTTTTGGGCTTGTCCCCGGTTTTTTGGGCTTATCCCCAGTTTATTGGGTTTGTCCCCTGATTGTTGGGCTTGTCCCCAGATACTAACTCTTCCTTTTACAGTTGGCTTAGTCCCAAGTTATGTCTCATTTCAGGCTTCTAAAGCTAAAAAGTTAAGGATCCTGGATCCTAACTTTATACAAGGGTTTGTTTTTTGGTTATCACAATTGTAAATATCAAGGATTTAGGATCCTAAATTGGATTCTCTGGTATGATCCTTATTTACTTTAATTTTATTACTTGATTTATTTATGTTACCCTTGGTCTTTGGCAACAGGATATATGATCCTATGATTATCTCACTTTTTAAACTTTTCGATTATAGGATATTTGATCCTTGATCATATCCTAAACTTTTTTACATAAACTAATTTTTATACCTTCACTTATAACTTGTAAATTCAAAGAATTATACAATAACAATTGAAAGGTAAATATACACAGAATGAACAACACAAAGATAGTCGAAAAGTTAAAGTTTTATTAATTTATCCAAAGTTAAAACCCTTTAAAGGTTGTCAAAATTACCTACCCGAGCATCTACCAGCAATACGTGGCCCGTCCGCTGGGGTAGGTAAAGGGTGTCCATATTAAAAAGTCTAAAGTGCAGGAAAGTAAAGACGACAGGATAATAGTGGCTTCATCCCCCAAACAGAGTATCCCTCCACCAACTATCATCCTACCTATTGTCCCAAGGATTCGTGATCCTTAAACCTAAATACTACTGTTTAGTTACAAACCATCATTGTTCAAAACATAACACCATTAAACAAAAACCACAAAACCATAAAAATGGGCTCCTGCCGCGTCTAGATAAATCCATCATCGCCCATTGCTGCAGCTTAAACCTTCGTTGCATCATCACCACCTTTACCAGCTGCCTCCTCCACTGGATCCTTCACCCCACTGCTACCAGCCTCGATTGCCAAGACCTCATCAGCTTCATCCTCATCATCCAGCTCAGCCACCTTCTGCCTCCAAGCCTCCTGGTCCCAGGCAGACCTATCAAAAGCAGGATCCTCAGCCTCCTTAGCCATTTGTAGCTTGATCTTCAGCATGGCAATAGTGGCAGACAGCTTAGCCCCATCCATAACCCCTGCCTTCTCTTGCTGAGCTGTGATCTGAGTCAGGACCAGCTCCTTCTGCAGCAGATTGATATCCTTCTCAAGGGAGGAGATCTTCTTATCTTTGGCCAGGAACATCTGTTGGAAGTCTAGCTTTTGCTACTCAGTCTCGACCACGTGTTGATCAAGGAGCATTTGGATCTCGGTAAATTTCTGCATAAAAGAAGTACATATTCAGTATCCGTTATCCTCAGAAGGGAAGGTTCAAACTTAAGGATATGGGATCCTTACCTCGGAGACATATTCCTCAAGCTGATACTGAATGAGAGGGAGGCCTTCAGTGGGCTCGGCAGTCTTTCTCTTTTTGGCACCCTTTCCTCGTGTGCTCATGCCCTTAGGATTTGGGATGCTTGGGCTTGCAGCCAGCTCCTTTTTTACGGACCTTGAGGAGGCGAAGGCATCAAGATCACTTACGCTGAACCTGGAAGCTGATTTGGAGGATTTTCCAGCACCTACAAATATAAAGCACAGATAAGTATTCATAGTTTACATTCATTTAAACATGTATTTACACATAGATATGGATACTTACTTAACATCGTGTAGGAAATGGAGGAGACTTTTGTGAATCCTTTGTTTTAGCTTGAAATGTTCTTACAGCAGGATCAAGCTTACAGAAAGCGGAAATCCTTTCTTGTGTAGTAGGTGTTTCTTGAATATGAGAGAGCGAGATAGCTGCAGAAATAGAAAGAAGGATCAGTTATCCTTAAAAGAAAAAGAATCTTACTTTGGTCCATGTCTAAGGATCCCATATCCTACCCTGGGTGATCCAGTTTTTGGGAAGGTCTTTCCCATCTGGGATTGAGTCCCTCCTTACAAAGAAGAACTGGTTTCTCCAGTTGGTATCGTTTTTGGTGGTTTTCAGAATTGGATGAGGCTGACCGGGTTTATGCTTGAAAAGAAAGCGATGGGAACCATGGCTAACAAGATTGTACAACTGACTCAACTCAGACACCCCTATTTCAACACCCTCCTGCTCAATGATGTTTTCAAGAGTGTAAAGAACTCTCCACATCATTGGCATGGCTTGTATATAGCACATGCCTGTGAGTGTGAAGAATGATTGTGTTAGAGCAGGGAAAGGATAATTGAACCCTATCATAAAAGGGGTTGCCAGAAAAGTGATCCAGGCATCAGAGATACAATCGCTCTTCATCGAAGCGTCGAATGATCTGAAGACGGCTCCTACCGGGAAGCAATGACGTATCCGATCAATTTCAGGATCGGTGAAACGACAGAGTTCCAGCGAAGGATTCTTGGTTACACCCTGGCTCTTCAGGGGGCTGTCCTTCTTAGGATCCTTGGCGGGGGAGGATCGGAGATTCATCTTTGCCATGGTATTTTGAAGGAACAGGGAATCGGAAGAAGAAAATTTAGAGAGAGGGGAAAGAGAGATACCTGTTGGAGTCTCCGAATGAAGATTTAAAGGAGAGAAACGCTCGAATTTAAATGCATCTTGATCCTTATCTCTAACCTTGTATATATAATGATGATTGTGCAGGGAAGTCTTGTCGCTGACGTCATCCTCGCAACGGCTAGTTCTATTGCAACGGCTAGTTTTTCGCTAACCAACTCGTTCGGAATCAAGCAGAAAATATGACTCATTCAGTTGCAATTAATTCCTCATATTTTGGGGGAAATTTTTAGGGATAGAATTTCTAAGCATATGGATCACGGATCCTCAAGTGCAGTCAGGATCACGGATCCTCAGTTCAGTTTGAATTAAGGATCCTCAAAAGACGTTGCAGGACTAAGGATCCAGGATCCTCATTATTATCCTAATACTAACAATTGTTTCCATTATATTTGAACTTGTTTTGCAGGAGTATTCGAGTGGGACTTGGTCTAACCGAGATTCCAGGGGAATATGCCTTCTAATTCTGCACGTGCATGAGCTCTTCGACCGTTGTGGTGATCGTGAGAGAACTTGCACCTTTTTCGGATTATAGTTAGCTAGCTAGTTTCTATTTTTAAATGGGGATAACAAGCTAGATTAGATAATAATTAGCAACACACACTACTCTCGAGAACTCTCTGCAAGTTATTGGCGATTATACACTTTTTGCACACTACTGATCCTTGTACCAAGCTTGTTATCATCCCGATTTGTAAACATTGTTTGTTTAATATACTTGGTGATCGGTAGTTTCCATCACCCGAGGTTTTTTTATGCCGGAGATCGTACATTGATCAAGGGCTTTTTCCTCGTATAAATCTTTGTGTTCACCATTTATTTCATTCATTCATAGTTCATACATTTGTTCATTCAATCAAGCATCACACCTCACAAAATCAGATTTGGTTGCATTATCCTTGTGTGATTTTTGACCAAAACAGTAACAAAAATGCACTATTGGTTTTGCTGTTGCTTTATGTTTACAACTGGTCATTTGTCTAAGTTTTCTTTCTCTTTGATGAAATGAGATTTGTTTCAAAGTAAAAAAGAAAATTGAAATCAGTTTTCCTTGATAGTTAAAAGTCGCCTTTCGTTGATCGGCGCAAGGGAAATTGGTGGAACCCGGGTGTTGCGCTCCACCATCTTGATTGTTGGTCAAATGAGATTTGGTGTTGAACATAGACTATTTAGATCTTGTTGGTGAAAGATGAGAATGACTAGTTCTCTCTAATAGCCTTCTTTCTTAGGAAATCAAAATTTGTGAATATTAACTCCAAAAAAAAAAGGAAATCCGAAGTATACGGGCTGTATACCTTATACGCTCCATATAAAACTATTGTATACATTGTATATGACCAAGTGTATTACTTTCTACATAATATTTCACGACATGATTGTAACAATTCATTAAGGAAAGAATCGTGTTTACGAACGGCTTACGAACATAGATAAAATCGACGAAGATGATGGTGATTAGAGGTGGATGGTGAGAGGAAGCGACGCTAGACCTTGAAGCCCTAATCTTTAAACGAAAGAAGATAGTATTTTTCATAAATCATGATCAAAACTTACTTTCATGTGTCATGTTTTAAAACTCCATGTTCCACTTTCATCTTTCATTTTAATTACTTAATTCAAATCTCTAATTTTTATCATATTGTTTAATATTCTTAAATTATCTTCAATAAATATGTATTGTCTAAAACCGATCTCATCACACTATCTCAACTTTAACGTTGGAAATTATACAGTCTTTCGTATAAAACCATTTCAAAGATAAACCAACGTAAACATTAAAACTTTAATGTGATTCTCACCTTGTTTTTCGTGAAGTTCAAACCTGAAACCAAGGCTTCTTTAAGCTACAACAATGAAACAACTAAGAAATGTTTCTGACCTTAGATGGATAACCCAATTCGAGAACATGAATCCTCTTTAAAAAAAATACATAACTCCTACAAGTTTGTGTTGGAAATTTAGATGTTAGTGAAATTATAATTTAGTAAAATTATAATTATTTATTAGATTCTTCTGGGTGATAAACTCTTAAGTGGAGTTTTATGTCAATTTATTAGTTTTTAATAGAGTTTATTTCTCTAATAAAGTGAGACTCTTCTCTACTTCATATCTCTTGTATGCAAAGTAGGTTATATGCCTAACTTGATGAAGCTAATTACAAGTAGAGAATTGAAAATTGAATTTTAGAGAAAAAAATTAGAAGAGTTCTTGGAGATACTTGAAGACCCATGTGTTGGATACTTAGAGAGATATGTTGTCTCTATTCAATTTCATCATCTTCATATCATTATTTTCCACAAGTTCTAACACTATAATTTTATCCGGTGTAACCTCGGGCGCGTGGCCATCTGCGGTAGTACATACTGTTTCGGCTGTTGTACCCTGGGAGACAGACGCGTCATCTTTAGTAGAGGCGCGAAATCTGTTTTAAGGGAAGCGTGTTGAACACGTGCCGCAACCAAAATCGTCAGCGTTTTAGTGTGCTCTTTATTGCAGTCAAGGAGTATTTTTCAAGACTCAAGATGATGAATACTCGAGTCTAGGATGCTATCAAATACGCGTGAAGGACCCACCAAAGATGCGGTTTGAATCAAGATTGGTATATAAAATTATATTTTATATTCTTTTTATTTAGTTATTGCAACTGGTACTGTACTATGATATTTTCTACGAAGAACGAGAGTCTCATTATTATATATTTTATAAAAAGTGAACCTAGTTCCTACAAACTTAAAACAGATTTCATGAGATTGTTGCTACAATCTTAAAACCTTATTTATAAGGATTTTGGATTCACAAAAGGATTTATAATAAAATATATATATATATATATATATATATATATTTTAAAGATTATGATCTTATAAATATTTTCTTTTGGGAAATATGTATGTAGTACAACTTGTTGTGTTTGGATTTCTTGAGATTGAGATACAATCTTAAATCCTATATCGTGGTACAAAACGAATGGTTTTGGTTCAATCGTTTGGTTTTTTAAACGATTTTGGGAATCGTTAATTTTTCTAACTTTTGTGTTAGATCGGGTTTATTAGTGTAAACCATACGTTTTTTGTAAACGTTAAATTCTCTAACATGTGTGTTAGACCGGAATTATTGGTGTAAACCATACGTTTTTTGTAAACGTTAAACTCTCCTAAGTAGAGTTTTTTATGTCTTTAAATAAGAGTTTTATGTTACTTGATTAGAGTTTTATGTCTCTAATTAAGTCTCTATTTAAAGTAGACTCTTCATCCATCCATGGATTAATATGAACAAATAAGTCTTATAATGATTTTTGTAATCATTTGTCTTCTAACATGTGTGTTAGAAACGTTCATGAAAAGCGTTAGTTTGGAAGCAATTTTTTTTAATTGTTTAGTTTCTAACGTGTGTTTTAGAAATGACTTATTTATTTGAACCATATATGTGTTTTAGCAAGTCGAATTGATATTTTGTGAAAATGTTAATATTTCTAACGTGCGCGTTAGAATTTCTTTCATTTTAACATGATTGTTAAAAATGGTTAAAATACAAATGCTTTGAAATGTTTTATGTAAACATTTTATATAAGTAATTTGTTGTAGCATTGATTTTCATGCTTTGTATGATTTAGAAATAAAAGGTCATACATTGAAGTTGATGTTTGATTGACTTCAAGAATTAAATCACCATAAAGTAATGGTGTAGTTGTGTGGGATTTATCACCAACTTTAATTTGGGATTTCTAAATCCATTTCAGTGAAATTTTAATTACTAATTAAACTCTTCATATGGTGAAACTCTTGAATAGAGTTTTAATGGTGACATTTAATGAGTTTTATTAGAGTTTAATGAGTTTTTTCCAAAGTAGTGTTGGTGGAAAAAATATTTACCATTTTGGTGTTCCTTGAAAACTATTTACCAAAATGGTGTTTTTCATTTATTATTTATTTTCTATTTCTATTCTATTTTCTATCCAACCAATTCATTATCTATTTTTTATTTAACTATGTTATACTTTTCTCAGTTTTATCCAACCAATCCGATATTTATTTATTTTTTCTTTGATCAACCCATTTTAGTTTTTTATTAATTCGCTATAATTATTTTCTTTTGTTTTTTTCCCAATCAACGCATCTCATAAATTTATAAATCCTATACAGTTCATTCTCTACAATTGTTTTTATTAAATTTATAAATTTCTATGAAACCTGTTGTTTGAACACTTTGTGAATTTCATACTATGCTATGAGTCATCGAAGAGCCAAAAATTCCACTCAAAGACTACTGTAAAATTCTTTGAAATCACAAATAAAAGTTCAGTTTGGCAAAGACTAAAATTAGCTTTCCTAAAAACGTCGATGAGGTTAGCTCCTGATTCGGAGATTGAACCGTTTCTGTTTGCTTCTGATTCTTATTCAAGCGATTATGATTCTAATGCTCGCCACTGATTCTGATACAATCGATTGGCGTTAAATTCTTTTCTCGAATAGCACGACGAGAATAGATGTATTAAAGAGACAAAAGCCACCAGCGAAGAGCTGGAGAATAATACAAAACACAGAAACAAGAACGAAAAAAACGAAGAGAATATCGAATCACAAACATGACAGAGGATTCAAAATCCACTTATCCCAATTGCAATCCTTGTGCTTAGACCTGATGGTGACCATGAAAATAAGGTTGAGATGATTTCCTCTAAAATTGTATCAACTGATCTATTCACTCCTATCATTCAATTGTCTTCTAAAACCCAATTCTATTTCGCCAGATCGGATTCTGATTTGGGATGTGTTTAGCGTTGGCATGCATCGTAGTTAACTGAAACGTCGGGGTAACATATAAAAGCCATTCTTCTTTAATTTAAAAATAAAATAATAATTAGAGAACACCAAAATGGTAAATATTTTTCAAGGAACACCAAAATGGTAAATATTTTCTTCAAGAACACTAGTTTGGAAAAAAAACTCGAGTTTAAGTCTATAATTATTGAGACTCTTAACTCTTCATATGGTGAAACTCTTGAGTAGAGTTTTAATGATGGCATTTGATGCTTTAATTTGGTCATGTTATATATATATATATATATAATGACTTAAAGTTTTCTAACATGTGTGTTAGAAAATGTGTATCACGAATACGAGGTTAGAGATTGTTTATAATGAACAGAAATGTTTTATGTAAACATTTAATTGCCTATGTGTGCATTAAAAATGATGAGAAACGGTTTATTTTATAAACTATAACTTTGGAAAACGTTTTATGTAAACGTTCGATTCTATAATGTGCTTGTTATAACATTTTTTTTCCAACATGCGTGTTAAAAAATGTTATTTGGTAATAAACAATTTGGTGTTGTTGTGAACAAATTTAAATGTTCAAGTTTACTACTTAAATGTAGTATTTGTAACAACTTGGTGTTGTTTTGAGCATAATTGTCCAAGTTTAAAGTTTCAAGATGAAATGGGAAACTTGTACTTACAAGTGTCTAGAGTCTTATTAAGGGAGTACCTCAAGACATGCCATGGGACGATATTGTTGATAAGATTTCGGTCAGATTATAAAGTGTTGAAGATAAAAACACTTTGCTATTTGATGTCTACATATTATCTATGCTTCCGTTTAAATTTCAAAAGTGATTGGAACTTATGATTTAGCTTCCAATGTATTTTATTGTTTTGTGTTCAATATCTTCGGATAACACATGCAATTTTTTTACAAAGAAATAAATCACTAATGGTTGTGACGTAGAAATTATTTTTGTGGAAAATAATTATAACGTCGGTTATACATTGTTTAAAAGAATATGGTTTTAAACGGACAGTATATGAAAATACTTAGACATAAACAACTTGAAAGTTGTTACGTTGACTAAAAGTCAAAGACGAGAAATCAAATGTATAACCACATCATGAGTGAGTAATGAAAGAACGTAGTGAGTGTATTGAGATGAAATACACTAACGACATTCATGTCGACATATTTCATTAGAAGTCATTGGAAATTCACAAGTGTGAATTCTAACATATGTGACTCAACCCCCGATCCCTGATCCCCGGGAACGGGCGGCCGCGAGCCAGTTTCGGTGGTATCTCGTATTGTCTAATTTGGCAGCGGAAATTTTCATCAGGATCGTAGTTAGGAAATATTTAATCAGAGTAAAATACCACATTTTCATAACATTAAACAAATGGGTTAAAACCCAAATTCGTAGTACACACGTTTTCATAGGAATAAATCCTATTTTATTTAATAAAAACATCTATTTTATTTTAGGTAACTTTATTGCCACTTTTCCAAGCCTTCAGTGCTGTCCAGCTGACTTCTATTTGGCTTTCACATTTTGTTACCTGAAACGCGTTTTAAAAACATTTGTCAGTGGGAAATACTGGTAAGTGAATCCCAGTTTAATCAAGTTTAAATAAAAATCCCATTGTACAGTATTGAGGGCGATCCCGCAATTATATTTGTTTCCAAGACCTCACAATTAACATCCATGGTACTGTCAAACCCAACTTGTGGAAATGTTACTCCTTGACCAGGTGGTAACAAATTTTGTATACAAAACCCCAACATACTCATGATAATTGTATTCTTACAAATACTCAATAACTGTTATTCGCATGGCAAAGTATTTAAGGTTTTGTAAAAACAGTTAACAAAAAGCGGATCAACTCACATTGATGTCTTAGATTTTCCGTAAGGGTTTCCTGGTGATAATCTAAAATTTACACAAATGCACACGCGTTAGTAAAATAACCCATTTTAACATTAGTAATACCCTCCCCGAGATGGCATTCCAACGACTACGTCGGGCAAAACCACGACAGCCGTTACGGAACCCTAGATCAATCGGGCAGCGTATCTAATACGTATCCAGGGGTTATAATACTTACAACAGAGCAGAACTTCGCTATTTAGGGGGGTATAATACCCGTGTATTATCTCTACTATTCAGAAATTAAGTAAGAAAGAAAGTTTTGAGCGATCGGAACTGAAAGCCGATGCCATTCTTATATAGGATCTTGACTTTGTCGCGGCCCGCGTAAAACAAAGATAGGGGTTACGCGGCCCGCGTCAACCCCGATCAAACATGTAGCTGATCCGGGTCACTACCTAGCCTCGCCATGATGATGACACGTGTCATCACCGGGCTGCGCCACCTTTATGATCTCGCGCGGCCCGCGTTAACTAACGGGGGTCTTACGCGGCCCGCCTAAACTTAAAAATCAAAGAAATCAGATATTAACTTTTAAACCGCCCGCGTAATGGTTGGGGTGTGGTCTACGCGGCCCGCGTCAGCCCAAAATTTCAATTTGAATTATTTTTAATACTTTTTAGGGTATTCGGGGCCCCTTTTCTCATATGGGGTGTATTTTTGGACATATTGGGATGTTTAAAACATATTAGGGTGTCGGAAAATAATCAAGGGTGTCGGTTTATTTAGGATTGTTACATCCTCCCCACCTTGTTTTAGAGCTCGTCCTCGAGATCTACTGGAACAAGTGTGGATATTTCCTTTGCATTTCAGATTCAAGCTCCCATGTGTACTCAGGTTCTCTTTTGGAGTCCCACTTCACTTTGACCAAAACTAATCTCTTATGCTTGAGGTTCTTGACTTTCCTGTCTTTGATCTGTAGAGGCCTTTCTATAAACTTGAGTTGTTCATTTACCTCTATATCCTTAAGAGGTACTACTAGTGATTCATCAGCTAAACACTTTTTGAGATTAGATACATGAAACACATCATGTATTCCTACCATTTCATCTGGCAGTTGTAGCTGATAGGGTACAGGTCCTATTCTTCTAATAATCTCAAAAGGTCCAATATACATGGGACTTAGCTTTCCTCTTTTGATGAATCTTACTACTCCTTTCCAAGGAGAGACCTTCAACAATACTTTGTCTCCTACTTGAAATTCCAATGGCTTGCGTCGGTTATCGGCATAGCTCTTCTGTCGATCACGTGCTGCTTTTAGTCGTTCCTTGACTTGAATAATCTTGTCAGTTGTTTCTTGTACTATCTCAGGTCTAGATAGTTTCTTTTCCCCAATTTCTGCCCAACAGATTGGGGGTCGGCACTTTCGTCCATAAAGTGCTTCGAATGGTGCAGCATTGATACTTGTGTGATAACTATTATTATAATAAAATTCTATTAAAGGTAGGTGATCGTCCCAATTACCTCTGAAATCAATTACACAAGCTCTAAGCATGTCTTCCATTGTCTGAATTGTTCTTTCGCTTTGTCCGTCTATTTGAGGATGATAAGCTGTGCTTAGATTTAACTTGGTTCCCATGGCTTTTTGGAAACTTGACCAAAAATGAGAGGTAAATCGGCTATCCCTATCAGAAACAATTGATAAAGGAATTCCATGTAATGAAACAATTTCATTTACATACAATTTAGCTAGATGTTCCATACTGAAAGTTTCTTTCATTGGTAGGAAGTGAGCTGACTTAGTTTGTCTATCTACAATCACCCAGATTGTATCATGACCTTTCCTTGTTTTGGGTAATTTAGTAACAAAATCCATTGTTATTAATTCCCATTTCCACACTGGCATTTCTAGCTGTTGTAACAAACCTGAGGGTTTCTGGTGTTCAGCTTTAACTTGTGAACAAGTTAAACATTTAGAAATATAGGCTGCTATGTCCTTCTTCATTCCTATCCACCTGAAAATTTTTCTTAAATCCTGATACATTTTATCACTTCCTGGATGCATCATGTATTTAGACTTATGGGCTTCTTCTAATATACGATGACATAGGTTTCCTAATTTAGGTATCCACATTCTCTTTTCATGGAATCTCCAAATTCCATCTGTTCCTTGTTCTAATTCCTTAATCATACCTTTCAATTTTTCAGTATCATCCTTGATTACTGATTCTTGTGCTTCTCTTATTTGGTCATTTAAATCTACTTGTAGATTTAATTTAAGAGAACGTACCCTTTTTGGCTTTTCGTGATACTTTCGACTTAAAGCATCTGCCACTACATTTGCCTTTCCTTCATGATATTGGATATCACAATCATAATCACTAAGCAATTCCATCCAACGTCTTTGTCTCATATTCAATTCCTTTCGCCCGAAAACATACCTTAAACTCTTATGATCAGTGAATATGGTAAACTTACTGATGTGTGCAAAATGCAACATATAAATTACATCAATTGTGGCATAAAACTAACCCCTTTTTAGTACTAATGTTGGAAAAAAGTGTGCTTTTGTCTTCCTTTTTTATTTTCAGGATTAAATGAGCTCAAATTAACAAAAGAAGCAAAAAGACATCAAAATCTAACATAAATACAAGAAAAGGAACAAGACGTGACATGCCCGACCCCACGACAGCATCTTCCCAAGCAAACCAAGACAACAGAGGACTGAACACGCCCCGTGCTCAGCCAGCACGGGGCGTGCCCAAGTGTCAGCAGAAAAGACAAAGTGGTAGAAGCTTCTATTGCCCACCACGGGGCCGTACTCAGCGGACACGGGGCCGTGGTCAACTATAAGATTCGCACAATCCAGGCAAATCTTCATAGTACAAAGATTCTTCTGCACACGGGGTCGTGCTCAGCGGACACGGGGGCGTGGTCAACTAATAAGACAAAGCTGCATTAAATGAAGAAAGAGAAGGATCTGGACACGGGGCAGTGCCCACTGGGCACGGGGCCGTGCCCGAGCTTTTGTTCAGCCTATAAATAGGAGTGCTTGGCTCAAGCTCAAACCATCCCTTGGCACACCACCTCTCTCACACTTCACCCACCACCCACCACCACCATAACACCATCATCCACCACCATCATCCATTGTCCATCGTAGAGTGTGTGAGTCATCTCGGGATCCAAGATTGATCGTAAGAGTTCTTGACAATCAAGGCCATGTTTGCCTAAGTCTCTTACATCACTTGGTGAAGATAAAGTGTCTAGTGTAATACTTTTTATTTCTAATCTTTTCGCACTTTTTACTTGGTTTTGTATTAATGACTTTAATAACTAGTTGCTTATGTTGAAGGTGATCTTTCCTTATCGTTTGTCCGTGGTGTCTTGGCATTATTTTACTGTCAATATAAAATAAAAGATTTTCACCATTCATATCTCCATGGTCTATATGGAGGTATGTTGGCTACCTGGTCGGGGGTTAAGGGAACGGTTTGGTAAAGGTCTTACCATTGTTCAGCGTTTAGAGGTCCTGCAATGGACCTGGGTCAAATTTAGTAGGACCTCCTTCAATACTTAACGGTATTGGATGGCGGGGGTCCAAACTCTTTGATCCCCTCATAAGTTAACTACTATTAATACTATAACCCGGCTATTTAGGACTGTATCCCTGCTGACTCAGACTACTTAGTCGAGGGTAACGTCACCTCCAAAAGAGGGGCTTACCATAATTTGCGTTAATAACTTAATTAATTATCTTCCAATAATCCACCCTTTTAGGATTGTATCCTTGCTGACTCAAACTACTGGGGTGAGGGTAATGTCACCTTCAAAAGAGGGGCCTACTACAATAACTAAGATAATCTCTTAAAAAGTGCAAAGGTGTGGAAATAATCAAAGGTTACACTAGATACGAGTCGGAACCAAGTGATTCATCTTGTCTATATGTTTTTCTTTTTATTTTTATTTTCAGCATTTTAGTTAATTTTTATTTTTCTTAGTTTAAAACATTTTTCTAAACTTTTTGATTTGATTAGACGTTGAGGATAAACCAGTACTAAAAGCTCTTGTGTCCTTGGACGACCTCGGTATCTTGCCAACACTATACTACGCTCACGATGGGTGCACTTGCTCATATGTGTGTTTAGTGTTAGTAAAATATCGTGTTTTATAAATTTAAAACTTGGGTAAAAATAAGTGTTAAAGGGGCTTAAAATATACACCTAATATATATAACACTTCACACGCATCAAGTTTTTGGCGCCGTTGCCGGGGACACAAGGATTTTAAAAAAGTTAGGAATGAACGGCCTAATCGTTTTTCTTATTTTTCGTTTTTTTAGGATTTTTCTTAATTTTTCAGCTTCTGCAGAACTCAGCACGGGCCGTGCCCGCTGAACACGCCCCGTGCCCAATCATTGGAACTGGCAATCCTGTTTTAAGTCAGACAGTAAGCTGAACACGGGGCCGTGCCCACTCAACACGCCCCCGTGCCCAAGTTTCAGTTACTGAAAACAGAACCGTAAGATCCCGACGGTTGGTAATTTCTGACACAAACATGAGTGATACTGATACTTTTTACTTTCGGCACTCTTATGGTACTATGTGGTGTCAATTATGTGGTAGTAACCATAAAGAATTAGAATGTTATTTTCTAAATTATAAACCCCACTATATAGACTCATCATTTCCTAGTATCCTTAAGAGGGGCGAAAGTAAAAATAATCCCTATCTCTCCCTCGAATGCGCCCAACCGGATATTCTAGGAGAAATGCTTCTCGATGAATTATTTCAACTAGGAGATCTAATTATTAATTGGTTAAAAGAACTTAGGAAAGATTTCAATAATCTTTTCCAAGACGATAACCAAGAAGAAGGGTTGGAAACGCATTCAAACAACTTCGTTGTTTCCGACGATACTCCTAACTCTAGTGAGGACTTGAGCGATAGTTGTCCCTATGTCGATTGTTCCGTGAAGGACTCCCCATCGACTTCGTTCGATGCATACATAGACCTGAGCGATTCGACATACACCTTCTTTAACGAGAGCCCGGAAAAGGGTTGGACTTGTCCACCTACATATAGCATAGGAATCACCCTCACCGACAACCTCTTGCGTTCTCGTCTTAATCTAGATCAATTAAGGTATCTTAGGCACTTTGGGGTTGTTCCATCCAGTAAGGAACTGCCCGATCCGGAAAAGTTCCTTGAAAACAGACGAACTTCATAAAACAGCCTTCCGACACGGGGCCGTGCCCAGGTCAACACGCCCCCGTGTCCACCAAAAGATTCCTTTCTGACTTTTGTCAGAATACGGACAAAATGTGTCAGGATCTTGCCTGCACACGGGGCCGTGTCCAGCCGACACGGGGCCGTGTCCAGCACGCTGTCGTTTTCTATAAATGCAGCTAAGAACCCTGCACATTTGGACCATCCAGGGACAGAGATTTGAAAGGATTTTCTGACTTACCATCCTAGGTATGTTCTAAAAGAAGGTTCTTACAAGCATCTTGTCCTTTCCTCTTTTATCTATTGCCTTCTTCTTCATCTTTCTTGCACCAACAACTCCATTAAAGCTTGATTTCAAGCTTTGTTGTGATGTTTATTGAATTTTTGTTCAAGTAATCTTGTTAAAAATAAGTTACACAACATTGTTTTAAGTTATTTTTGTTCAAAAACACTTCATAAGTTGAGAAAATAATTTAAAACTCCAAGATTCCTTGTTCTAAAAATATGCAGAAAGTTGAACACGGGGCCGTGCTCACTGAGCACGGGGTCGTGTCCGTGGTACTGTTTCATTAAAACAAACTATTTTTGGTATGTTTTTCGTAGAATGTCTAGCCAAAACAGTGGAACCTCTTCTGCACACTCAAGGAACAGTCGACGAGAAAGGAGGCCATCGATTGAAGCAACTCTCGTAAGATACGTAATGGCGCTACGTGAAGCCCTTGACGAGATGACTTCGGTAGAGGAGGTCCTCATTGACCGTATAAACTATCTCTCGGTGGGGTTGGAAAACAGTTTCCAAGAAATAAACCTCTTGCACCAGAGGTTAAACATTCTGGTAACACCTCCCATGGAACCAATCCTCCCTCAAGAGGATTGGAACCTAGCACTTGGGATCCAAAATCCTACCGGTTGGGACGACATTCCGGCGGAACCTCCTCTTGAAGAACTTCAAGAAATCCCGGTGGAAGTTGCACCTCCTCAACCCAATGCTCATGAGCCCGCTTTTCTTCTCCCTATGGAGATCGAAGAGTGGCTCGCCGACGTATGAGGAACCCATACCCGGAGGAAGAAGTTGTCAAGCCGCTTTTAACCGAAAGATCTATCTTTTTCAGAAATTTTGCTAGTAGAATAAATAGTAAGCTAGAACTTCTTTGATTTAGATTTCTTGTGTTTTGTTGACCTAACTATCTAATATTTTAATTTTAGGACTATTATGTAATTCTCTCTATGATTAATGAATGATAGTTTTAGTTAAGTTGGTGTTTGGGTGGTGTTGAATTGAATAAAACACACTTGAGATAGCAAAGGATACAAGGGAAACTTGAACCAGCACCCCATGCAGAAAAACAGGACCGTCCGACAAAATTCTTCGTTTACAGTAAGCTCGGCACGGGCCGTGTCCGCCCAACACGGCCCCGTGCTGCACAGTCTGCAGAAAAAGACCCAGTTCAGGTAACTGGACATGGGCCGTGTTCACCCAACATGCCCCCGTGTCCAGACTTATGTTTCTCTTGATTTAATTTTGTTACTGGCACTTGAACACGGGGCCGTGCCCGGACAACACGGGGCCGTGTTCAGCGCCTAGTAACACAAAATTTTTGCTTTTTACACCTTTTTACACATTCAATCAACCTAAAAACTTATTTTTGGGACACATTGAGGACAATGTGTAATTTAAGTGTGGGGGGGATGCTAAAACCTTGAATCTTGCAAGTCCTAAATACAAGCCTTACACAAAACTCTATTGGAACCGCTAATCACCCCAAATTTTTTCAAAAAATTTCATTTTTTTTACTTGTCTAGGTTTAACTCGGGAATTTCAAGTTCTAAAAAGGTTATATTTTTACGAATTTACAACCGACAGCGTCGTGATAAAAAGAACCAACATAAGAAAATTATGAAAAGGCATGGCAAACTTAGTTAAAATTTGGTTATATATACTTGATCACATAAAAACCCATCCCACAAAAGTGAGTTTTGAGCCTTTATTGAGCATACAATTACATATCATTAGACTAAATGCTCATTTTTCGTTTCTTGTGTGAATAGCCGCTTGGTTATTACGACTCTAGAACTTGCCATGACGATACATTCCCGGTCCTTACCAACTTAAACCCGAGTAAGTAAATGATGGAGGCATTAGGACTAACCCTTTTTTATTCCTACACCATTATTTTTCTTTTTTTTACCACCTACCCAAAATCCCCCTAGTTAGCCCCTTTGAGCCTAAACCTTTTCATTTCATAACCCAAACCAAACACCCTTTTACCCACCAAAACCTTTTTATTTTTAACCCTTTGTTTTAGTAACAAGTTCGGTTTTTCGTATGACTTTTCAAAAAAAAAAAGTGTTGATGATGAAGCAAAAGAAAATAAACAAACAAGTTCATCAAAAATAACTTTGTTTGAATAATAGCTTCATCAAAATAAAAGTTACAAAAATAGAAAGTCTTACGAAAACCGATACTTGTTACGCTTTTCGCCTTTTTTCTACTAACCACTAACCACTAACCCAACCACCTACCTTTAACCCAAGCCTAACCCTTCACCCACAAAGTCCTCTTGATATTTATAAAGGTATATAAGTTAAAAAGGAGGAGGATTGATTGCTTGTCAAGCCTATGGTAGGAGTAAGTTCCATGCCGCTCTCGAGTGATCCACAAAAATACATTTTCGGCCGAGTGTTGAGTGATCCCCGTGAGGTATGTGAACTTGTATATAAATAGAATTATAAAGAGGCATGTTATGCCCTAATAAGTAATTTATCTTATGAAAAGTTTTAAATAAATCATGACGAATAGGATTGTAAATAAATAAAAATAAAACGAAATAAAGAATCTTGGAAATCCCGACACTCTATGACAAAGCCCAAAAACCTTCTTATCTACCCATTCCATTTGGGAGTGTAATAGCCACATATTAAAGAGTTTTGCTTGAGGACAAGCAAAGATTCAAGTGTGGGGGTATTTGATGTGTGCAAAATGCAACATATAAATTACATCAATTGTGGCATAAAACTAACCCTTTTTAGTACTAATGTTGGAAAAAGTGTGCTTTTGTCTTCCTTTTGTATTTTCAGGATTAAATGAGCTCAAATTAACAAAAGAAGCAAAAAGACATCAAAATCTAACATAAATACAAGAAAAGGAACAAGACGTGACATGCCCGACCCCACGACAGCATCTTCCCAAGCAAAACAAGATAACAGAGGACTGAACACGCCCCGTGCTCAGCCAGCACGGGGGCGTGCCCAAGTGTCAGCAGAAAAGACAAAGTGGTAGAAGCTTCTATTGCCCACCACGGGGCCGTGCTCAGCGGACACGGGGCCGTGGTCAACTATAAGATTCGCACAATCCAGGAAAATCTTCATAGTACAAAGATTCTTCTGCACACGGGGTCGTGCTCAGCGGACACGGGGGCGTGGTCAACTAATAAGACAAAGCTGCATTAAATGAAGAAAGAGAAGGATGTGGACACGGGGCCGTGCCCGAGCTTCTGTTCAGCCTATAAATAGGAGTGCTTGGCTCAAGCTCAAACCATCCCTTGGCACACCACCTCTCTCACACTTCACCCACCACCCACCACCACCATAACACCATCATCCACCACCATCATCCATTGTCCATCGTAGAGTGTGTGAGTCGTCTCGGGATCCAAGATTGATCGTAAGAGTTCTTGACAATCAAGGCCATGTTTGCCTAAGTCTCTTACATCACTTGGTGAAGACAAAGTGTCTAGTGTAATACTTTTTATTTCTAATCTTTTCGCACTTTTTACTTGGTTTTGTATTAATGACTTTAATAACTAGTTGCTTATGTTGAAGGTGATCTTTCCTTATCGTTTTTCCGTTGTGTCTTGGCATTATTTTACTGTCAATATAAAATAAAAGATTTTCACCATTCATATCTCCATGGTCTATATGGAGGTATGTTGGCTACCTAGTCGGGGGTTAAGGGAACGGTTTGGTAAAGGTCTTGCCATTGTTCAGCGTTTAGAGGTCCTGCAATGGACCTGGGTCAAATTTAGTAGGCCCTCCTTCAATACTTAACGGTATTGGATGGCGGGGGTCCAAACTCTTTGATCCCCTCATAAGTTAACTACTATTAATACTATAACCCGGCTATTTAGGACTGTATCCCTGCTGACTCAGACTACTTAGTCGAGGGTAACGTCACCTCCAAAAGAGGGGCTTACCATAATTTGCGTTAATAACTTAATTAATTATCTTCCAATAATCCACCCTTTTAGGATTGTATCCTTGCTGACTCAAACTACTGGGGTGAGGGTAACGTCACCTTCAAAAGAGGGGCCTACTACAATAACTAAGATAATATCTTAAAAAGTGCAAAGGTGCGGAAATAATCAAAGGTTACACTAGATACGAGTCGGAACCAAGTGATTCATCTTGTCTATCTGTTTTTCTTTTTATTTTTATTTTCAGCATTTTAGTTAATTTTTATTTTTCTTAGTTTAAAACATTTTTCTAAACTTTTTGATTTGATTAGACGTTGAGGATAAACCGGTACTAAAAGCTCTTGTGTCCTTGGACGACCTCGGTATCTTGCCAACACTATACTACGCTCACGGTGGGTGCACTTGCCCATATGTGTGTTTAGTGTTAGTAAAATATCGTGTTTTATAAATTTAAAACTTGGCTAAAAATAAGTGTTAAAGGGGCTTAAAATATACACCTAATATATATAACACTTCACACGTATCACTTACTACCATAAAGATAATGTCTCCAAATCTTAAGGGCAAAAATTATAGCTCCTAACTCCAGATCATGGGTTGAATAATTCTCTTCATGATTCTTAAGTTGTCTAGAGGCGTAAGCTATCACCTTTTGACGTTGCATTAATACACATCCATAACCTAACTTATAAGTGTCACAATAGACTACAAAGTCTTCAGTTCCTTCTGGTAACGCTAGTATGGGTGTAATCTTTGCTTAAGAATTCTAAATGCTTCTTCTTGTTTTGGTCCCAATTCAAACTTAATGGATTTACAGGTTAACTTAGTTAAAGGAATGGCTATTCTAGAAAAATCTCAAATAAATCTTCTATAATAACCGGCCAATCCTAAGAAACTTCTAACCTCGGTTGGTGACTCAGGGGTTTTCCATTTAGTAATCGCCTCGATTTTTGTTGGATCCACATGAATTCCTTCATGATTCACTAAATGTCCAAGAAACTGTACTTGTTCTAACCAAAATTCGCACTTTGAAAATTTAGCATAAAGCTTTTTCTTTCTTAATAGACTTAAAAGTGTGTGCAAATGCTTTGCATGTTCCTCTTTACTCTTAGAGTAAATTATAATATCATCTATGAAAACAATTATGAATTTATCCAAATATGGCTTACATATTCGGTTCATCATGTCCATAATTGCAGCTGGGGCATTGGTTAAACCAAATGGCATGACAGTAAATTCATAATGACCATACCTTGTTCTGAAGGCTGTCTTAGGAATGTCCTCTTCCTGTACCTTTAATTGATGATATCCTGATCTTAAATCGATTTTAGAGAAAAATCGAGCTCCTTGCAATTGATCGAACAGATCATCGATCCTCGGTAATGGGTACCGATTCTTAATCGTGACTTTGTTCGATTCACGGTAATCAATGCACATACGCATTGATCCGTCCTTCTTTTTAACGAACAGTATCGGCGCTCCCCATGGCGATGAGCTTGGCTATATGAATCCTTTTTCCAGCAATTCATCTAATTGTTTCTTCAATTCCTGCATTTCGGCGGGTGCCAAACGATAAGGTGCTTTGGCAATTGGTGCTGTTCCAGGCAGTAGGTGGATTCTGAATTCAACTTCTCTGTCTGGTGGTAGTCCTGGTAATTCTTCCGGAAATACCTCTGAAAACTGAGACACTACTAGAATGTCTTTTAGTTCTTTTCCTTTAGTGTTAGTGATTATGGAAATCAAATACACTAGAGAACCTTTTCTTATATAACTTGCAGTTTTCATTATAGAGATGAATTTTGTGGATCTAGATGGTTTATCTCCTTTAATTGTGATCGTTTTACCTTTTGGCGAATTTACTTGAATTGACTTTTGATCACATAAAATACTGGCTTTATTGGCTATTAACCAATCCATTCCTAATACAACATCAAATCCTGCCAGATTCATAGGATAAAGGTTTGCTATAAACTATTGATTTAAAATTTCTATTCTTGCTCCTTGCAAGATTTTAGAAATCCTAACAGTTTCTCCATTAGCTGTCTCTACTAGATATTCTTGTGGTAGTTTAGTTAATGACTGATTTAGAAGTTTGCAAAACAAAGTATTAATAAAACTTTGGTTTGCACCAGAGTCAAATAATACTTTAGCAAAAACATCATTAACTAAAAACGTACCAGCTATCACGTCTGGAATCATCTTGGCTTCATATGCAGTCAGAACGAATGCTCTAGCATTTTTAGTGTTCCTGTTGTTCACAGCTGGAGCCAATTTCGGACAATTCGTCTTGATGTGACCTTTTTCTCCATAGTTGTAGCATAATCCATTACTGGATTTTTTTCCCGCAATCTTCTTCCTTGTGTCCTGGCATCTTGCAGAAATTGCAAAGAGTGGAGCATTTTCCTGAATGCTTTTTCTTGCAGATCTTGCAGAAGGGTGCAGAGGTAGAACCCATATTCCTCCGATTGTAATTCCCAGAACGGAATTCTTGAGTAAGCCTTTGGGTTAGGTTTTTCCTCTGGTCTTCTTCCCTAGTACGGATCAATTCATCTGTCAATGTGTTTGTTAATTCTACAGCTTCTTCTATAGTTTGAGGTCTAGCTGCCTTGACTAATGTCTAATCTCTCCAATTAATCCCCAGATGTAACGGGAGATTAATACCGGTTCTGGTGATGCAAGGTTTGGTACTATTCTAGCATATTCAAAGAATAACTTTGTGTACCCCTTACTATCAACTCCATTCATCCTAAGATTTAGGAATTTGTTTGCTATTTGCTCTTTTTCATTAGGAGGGCAGAATTTCCTTTCTACCATATTCCTAAATTCTTTCCATTCCATATTATAAACCCTATCACTTCCTCTAGACTGAAGGATAGTGTTCCACCATTCTAAGGCTGAATTCTTGAATAGATTGGAAGCAAACATTATATTGTCCTCTTCCGCACATTTACTTATTTTTAGAACAGCCTCAGTATTTTCTATCCAGAGTAGGGCTGCAATAGGTTCTTCATTGCCCGAGAATTCTATTGGTTTACAGGACCATAATTCTTTGTAAGAACAACCGTAAGACATGGTTGTTCTTCTTTTGGGAATGGGCACTTGAAGTACAGGGCCATTGTTCACGCTGTGTTCTGGTTCAATTGGTCGCTTACTACTATGTTTACTTTTATTATTCGCTTCCTGAACTGTTTGAATAATAAATGGCATTGCATCTATAATTCCTTGTGCCACTATGTGTTGAACGGCACTATTATCCACTTGGTTTCCATTGTTATTGACGCTTGGATTCTCATTAACCAGGTTAATGTTACTATGGTTATCGTTATTCAGATTGTCTTGATTTCCTTCATCGGCCATCTGAATTTTAAACATTTACCCCGTATTAATATCACAAAATAATATTTTAATATAGTCAATCACATGACACGCATTTTTGCCAAAAACGTCGTTCATTGCGACTATACTCTATTCATATACTATTATGCATCTATTACACACCAGTACTGCAATAAAAATTACAATACCAGCTGAAATAAAATTACACTAATAATAGTAGGCAATCGTACACACATATTTTATTTTTATTTTATTATATTATTATATTATTATTATTACCGTCTCCTCCTTCACATTCATGGATATGGATTCATCCAGAAATCCATATTGCGCTCGTCATACTTCCAGATGAGTCGCTCTCCTACCTGTCTCATTCATTCACTACTTTCTAAAATTTCCTCACCAAATGTCCTAAGTTCTTGTACGTTTTCAGCACTCATTGGGTGTGTAGGTTCTAGGACTGGGTTCGGAATCTGGGGTGCGGGTTCGTGATATGGGGGTGTAGGTGCCTGAAATCGGTAAGGATCTTCTAAAATCTCCCTAATGTATTCATCATGGTAATAGGGATCTAAAGGGTCCATACCTGGATAGGCTCCTATGTTCTGCATGGGTGTGTCTTCATGGATCAGGTAACGTTGCACATAGTCCCTATTGTCGTCCCACCAGGGGTCGTAATTTGGGTCTAGGGGGTTAGGTGCTGGTACCCTAGGGATCTCTTCCGGATTGAAGTCATGCATCTATACTTGGTTTCCAGGGTTTTCTATCTCCATGGGTTGGTCAGTGATTGGCAGTTGTGGTTGGGGTGCTATTATTTGCTCCGGGTTAGGGTCAGTTGCAGTGGTTGCTAGTATGTGGATATTGGCTATACCCCTATTTATCATATCTTGGGCATAGGCATCTGTCTCTCTTTTGGCTGCTGCTAATGTTGATGCATACGTCTGTCGACTTCGTCTTCGTTCGAGTCTTAAAATAGAAAGCGCTGAAGACCAGACTGAAGACTTCGGCAATATCCAAGGGGGAGTTTGTTGGTGCATAATGTCCATAGCCTACGTCTTAAGTCTAGGTCATGTTTGTATAGTGTTTACAGGGGCCTAAATGTAAATTTATGTTAGTTTGATGTAATTCCGCTTGAAATGACACATGGTCATTTCAAACGGAATCACATGCCTATAAATAGGCAAGTTATGCTTCTCATTTCATACGGAATTAGCTAGTGTGTCACGAAGTGCCGCTGAAATTCCACCGTGTAATCAAGTCTATTTTGAATGAGAAGCTTGTTTTAAGGTGAAATACTCTGTTTCTACTCAATTCTACACTGATTCTAGGTTGTGTATTGCCTCTGATTGACTCATTTGGTCGACAAAACGATCCTACAAATGGTTTGGGAGAATTTGTTGAAGATGTGAAATAATTTTTGAAAAGTTTAAATGGTTCATTAATTTGAATCAAAATTTGAATGTTACTAATTCAAGAGGTTAAGTAGAGCTTATTAGCATCAAATATGTTTATCTTAAAAGTGGTTGAGATTTGTGCAGGTTTAAGATCAGGTTTCTGATCCTGATACTACAGAAAGCCAGGATACAATCCAGAACCTGTGAAGAGCTGAACAGAGTTTGAGCCAGGATTCGGTCTCAAGGCAATAGCTAATTTTAGACAGCGATCCCAGTTTGATGAAAGGGGGAGTCTGACGAGGTTAGAGTCAGAGATAGATCCTGAATCATCATTCAAAGGGAGAAGAGAATACATAGTTTGAAAGATTCTTACAATGGAGAACATTTTGGAAAGTTTGAAAAGACCGATCAAGACCGAAGACGTGATATGCCAAAGACTCGATACTTCAGACTCGTCAACATCCGAGGGGGAGTCTGTTGATGCATACGTCTGTCGACTTCATCTTCATTTGAGTCTTAAAATAGAAAGCGCTGAAGACCAGACTGAAGACTCCGACAATATCCAAGGGGGAGTTTGTTGGTGCATAATGTCTATAGCCTACGTCTTAAGTCTAGGTCATGTTTGTATAGTGTTTACAGGGGTCTAAATGTAAATTTATGTTAGTTTGATGTAATTCCGCTTGAAATGACACATGGTCATTTCAAACGGAATTAGAAATGTTAATTCCGCTTGAAATGACACATGGTCATTTCAAACGGAATCACATGCCTATAAATAGGCAAGTTGTGCTTCTCATTTCATACGAAATTAGCTAGTGTGTCATGAAGTGCTGCTGAAATTCCACCATGTAATCAAGTCTATTTTGAATGAGAAGCTTGTTTTAAAGTGAAATACTCTGTTTCTACTCAATTCTTCACTGATTCTAGACTGTTTGTTTGTTTCCGCCTCTCAAACAGTTGTGTATTGCCTCTGATTGACTCATTTGGTCAGTAAAACGATCCTACAGCTAATACCCTTTGTTCCTGTAACTTTTTCATACGTTTTCTACTCTCGTGTGCCCCTCGACTGAACCATCCCCTCTTTTTCTGAGGAAATGGCTCTTCTGACTGAGCCTTAAACACAAATATTCCTTCTTTCGTATCAACAGAGTACCCTGAGAGGGCAGGCTGAGAAGAGGAGGTGCCTTCGCTTCTAGGCGAACCAGACAATTGACGGTACGCGTTAGATGGTCCTTGGTCGCTCATACTGTAAACTAACAAATAGTCAAATAACACATAACAATAAATACAGTTATGCACGTATTTCCGTAATTTATTTCCTAACACTTTAATTTTTGATGTCAGCAGAACACCTCTGTGGCTGAATCAGTGGCTTAGCTCTGATACCACCTTCTGACGCAACCCCTGATCCCTGATCCCCGGGAACGGGCGGCCGCGAGCCAGTTTCGGTGGTATCTCGTATTGTCTAATTTGGCAGCAGAAATTTTCATCAGGACCGTAGTTAGGAAATATTTAATCAGAGTAAAATACCACATTTTCATAACATTAAACAAATGGGTTAAAACCCAAATTCGTAGTACACACGTTTTCATAGGAATAAATCCTATTTTATTTAATAAAAAAATCTATTTTATTTTAGGTAACTTTATTGCCACTTTTCCAAGCCTTCAGTGCTGTCCAGCTGGCTTCTATTTGGCTTTCACATTTTGTTACCTGAAACGCGTTTTAAAAACATTTGTCAGTGGGAAATACTGGTGAGTGAATCCCAGTTTAATCAAGTTTAAATAAAAAATCCCATTGTACAGTATTGAGGGCGATCCCGCAATTATATTTGTTTCCAAGACATCACAATTAACATACATGGTACTGTCAAACCCGACTTGTGGAAATGTTACTCCTTTGACCAGGTGGTAACAAATTTTGTATACAAAACCCCAACATACTCATGATAATTGTATTCTTACAAATACTCAATAACTGTTATTCGTATGGCAAAGTATTTAAGGTTTTGTAAAAACAGTTAACAAAAAGCGGATCAACTCACATTGCTGTCTTAGATTTTCCGTAAGGGTTTCCTGGTGATAATCTAAAATTTACACAAATGCACACGCGTTAGTAAAATAACCCATTTTAACATTAGTAATACCCTCCCCGAGACGGCATTCCAACGACTACGTCGGGCAGAACCACGACAGCCGTTACGGAACCCTAGATCAATCGGGCAGCGTATCTAATACGTATCCAGGGGTAATAATACTTACAACGGAGCAGAACTTCGCTATTTAGGGGGGTATAATACCCTTGTATTATCTCTACTATTCAGAAATTAAGTAAGAAAGAAAGTTTTGAGCTATCGGAACTGAAAGCCGATGCCATTCTTATATAGTGCCTGATCTTGACTTTGTTGCGGCCCGCGTAAAACAAAGACAGGGGCTACGCGGCCCGCGTCAACCCCGTTCAAACGTGTAGCTGATCCGGGTCACTACCTAGCCTCGCCACGATGATGACACGTGTCATCACCGGGCTGCGCCACCTTTATGATCTCACGCGGCCCGCCTAAACTTAAAAATCAAAGAAATCAGATATTAACCTTTAAACCGCCCGCGTAAGGGTTGGGGTGGGGTCTACGCGGCCCCCCTCAGCCCAAAATTTCAATTTAAATTATTTTTAATACTTTTTAGGGTATTCGGGGCCCGTTTTCTCGTATGGGGTGTATTTTTGGACATATTGGGATGTTTTAAAACATATTAGGGTGTCGGAAAATAATCGAGGGTGTCGGTTTATTTAGGATTGTTACAATATGAAAGTAAAAGTACTATATGTTGTTGTATACCTTTAATAAATCTTGCGAGATTTATAAGTAGATGCGTCTACCACTTGATTATTGTTAGATCTATATGGAGATTTTACCTTCATTTGGGAGAGCATCCTAAATATACATATCTACTAATGAATAACAATAGATGTGTGCAAATCACTTATGACAAAATTATGAATGCCATGTTGTTGAGTGTCAATCTAGTTGACTCTATCTCACACATAATAGTGATTGTAGACGAGAAACATTCATCTTGTTGGTGATGAATGTGTTCACCAAGTGACTTGGATTAAGGCTTATGTTTAAGTACTTATGAGTCAATGGTAGATTGTTGGAAATCAAAGGTAAACAAGTTATGTCCCTCAAATGAATGATGAAATTTAGCTATGAGCTATATACAATAATTTGTGAGACCTTCCTAAATATTGATGTTTTAGGATTATGAATAAGTCTCATTATTTTATCTTAGCAAGGGATAAATGTTACAAAGTGATATTATGATATCCTTAGGGCTGTGAAGAATCAGAATGATGCATCTTCTATTCACATGCTAAAGTATTGTAGTCTAAAGCATGCTAGACTAGTCCTTGGTTAATTATGGGTCTTGACAGAGACTAATTAACTCTAAACATTCAAATGTATATGAACACAAAAAGAACTTGTGTATAGACAAAGTTGAGGGAGAATTTTCATTCATTATAAGGAAAAGGCATGTAACTTTTTAAGAGTTAGTTCGAAAAGCTAATGAGGAGAACTCATTGTCTAAGCTTATTCTAGATGTTAAATTAGAATTATTCTAAGTTGGTGACAAACTTATGACAATGGCATGTGTTGCTTTGGTCAGCTTGGAAGCTTATGTAAGCTAATGCAATGAGTTGAATTCACCGATATAATGAGGTTGATCTTGTTCAATCATATGTGTATAAATGTCGCCATAAGTGGTGTTACGGAAATGTTGATCAAATGGCAAGAAATATGGGGGATGATCCATTTAGAAACAACCCTATAAGGGTATGTAGAAATGGTTTTCATTACCCCATCTGGATGATATCCTATAACACTTAAATGTGGGGGTGTCTTGCATTTGTATCATAAAAGTTTGGCAATAAGGATTTTGTAATCCAATCTAACATTACAAACAGACGACTATGTGGAGGACACAAAGGTCGTAGTGCATAATGGAGATGTGTTTGCCTTAAATAATAAGCGTATCTTACAAAGACATATATTATAACTAGATTCAGATGGCCACTGAGGTTATAGTCTTAGAAGTTGACAATAGGCAAAATTAACTTACGAGTTAAGAACACATCATCACAACTGATCTCAAATACGCAAAGTTATTTGTTAATGTTATGGATCCAACAACCTGAGGGTTTATTAGAGATCAAGTTATGGGATGAGACTGAAGCCCATGGAAAAAGGGCATGTGAAGGACACCTAAATTAGTTGACTGGAGATCCCAAGATCTAAGTTCAATAGGACAACTAACTCATATGCCTAAAGGTGGTCACTGTGGGGGCATAAATGATATGTATATATATGGTTACACATACCCCCAAAGTATAAAAGAGTGTTTAAATACGTCCAAGTCTATTCCTATGATATTCAGTGACAAAGAGTGAGGCTAAGCATAATATGTGGTAAATGATTTGGATAAATCACGATAACCACAATGCTTTTAATGATCTAAGGAGAATCACCTATGTTAGAGAGAAGTGGGGTCGCTTTGAATGGAATTGAGGGCACAATTCCTAGAGCTCTCGCAGAATCTGGAAAGTGTTCCACGACCATTATTGGACACGACTATGAGGAGATGACCCCGTTAGGGAGAGTCTTGTGTGAAGTGTATTGTCGTCTACACAAACGGCAGACGAGTTCAAAGACATCGAGATCTACTCAGAGCTCGTGGGCTAAGTGCATTTCTTGAGCGAAGATTCAAAGGGTAACACCTACCTATCGTATGCAAAACTCAACTGTCGAGGTTCCATTGGAAATTTTATGTGTTTAGAACGATCTCCATTCATGTGGGGGATTGTTGGAAATTTAGATGATGTGAATGGATATTAATTTAGTGAAATTATAATTTAGTAAAATTATAATTATTTACTAGACTCTTCATATGGGTGATAAACTCTTAAGTAGAGTTTTATGTCAATTTATTAGTTTTTATTAGAGTTTATTTCTCTAATAAAATCTCTAATAAAGTGAGACTCTTCTCTACCCCATATCTCTTGTAATCAAAGTAGGTTATATGCCTAACTTGATGAAGCTAATTACAAGTAGATAATTGAAAGTGGAATTTTAGAGAAAAAAATTAGAAGAGTTCTTAGAGATACTTGAAGACCCATGTGTTGGGTACTTAGAGAGATATGTTGTCTCTATTCAATTTCATCATCTTCATATCATTATTTTCCACAAGTTCTAACACTATAATTTTATCCGGTGTAACCTGGGGCGCGTGGCCATCTCCGGCAGTATATACTGTTTCGGCTGTTGTACCCTGGTAGACAGACGCGTCGTCTTTAGTAGATGCGCGAAATCTGTTTTAAGGGAAGCGTGTTGAACACGTGCCTCAACCAAAATCGTCAACGTTTTAGTGTGCTCTTTATTGCAGTCAAGGAGTATTTTTCAAGACTCAAGATGATGAATACTCGAGTCTAGGATGCTATCAAATGCGCGTGAAGGACCCAACAGAGATGCGACTTGAATCAAGATTGGTATATAAAATTATATTTTATATTCTTTTTATTTAGTTATTGCAACGGGTATTGTACTATGATATTTTCTACGAAGAACGAGAGTCTCGTTAATATATATTTTGTAATTATATTTTATAAAAAGTGAACGTAGTTCCTACAGTTTGAACCCCAAATCCAAGCTTTCTCTCTCTAGAAGGTGTGAAAAATGCAAGGTGGGAAATTTGGCCGATGGGGGCTACTGCTCCTTTCTCTATTAGGGTTAGTATGGGATAACGAAATGGATAAGGGAATGAAATGGAATGAATTGAATGAGGTAATAGAAAGGACAAGGTAATGGAATGAATCATTATCATTCCATGTCTTGTTTGGTTACCATGTAGGAATGAAATAAATCATTACTTTGTGTTGTTTGGTAGAGCAGGAAAGACGATGGCTGGGTGGTGTCTACGATAGTAGGTTGTGGTGTTGTCAATTAAAGATGAAAGAGAGAATGAAATGATTTTAAATGATTGAAATGTCTTGTATAATGGGTGATTCTATTACATAAACAATTAAATACCCTTTTCTTTATTCCGTCTCAATGCAACTTATTTATCGTCACACATTCTTTCGTTACACTTGGCACGAGCTCACTTCTTCTACCATCGAGTCCATGCGATTCCCCTACCACAACACATGGAATGAGCGTATCAATGCTGATTATGCGATTCACCATGGTCAATCCATACGGAAGGAAGAAAAATGACATATTATCATCTTGGATTCACCACTTATGATAAAGTTATGTCTTTTACGGTATGGGTTAGGTATCCTACTAGTGGGTATACAATATATTTGACAACTTTTTAGCTGGAGAATAAATCGGATTTTCTCATAAAGGCATAATCCTAATGATATCCGTTGAGCAATCCAAAATGAGAACGTTCATGTTACTAATTTATGTGGTGATAATAAATTTTACTTATTAAAATGCTTTACAAGATTCCCAAATCAGACTTGTGTTGAATTTTTCTTTTGGTTCGGTATTAAAAAGAAAAGATTGGTAAAGTTGTTTTCCTTAGGGCTAGGGGCGCTCATCACTCATCACTCACTCATAACTTACAATCAAGTTTCGTCATGTCATCAAGCATAATTTTATCACTAGTGATGGATTTTAGTGCAAATGTCCATCACTTGTGATGAAATTCTATCACTCACAACCTTTTTTTTTGTTTTTAAATTATAAATTAACAATAAAACAATAAAATTATAAATTTCATTTAAATTAAAACAATATTTCTAAAAATATTTTAGACTACAATAAAAACAAAAACATACATAAAGAAAATCTACTCCTCGTCCGAATCAGGAAATTCCAAACCTCAAGAACCTACAAGTTCAATTAAATCGTATCTCAACCGAAAGTGAATTTCTTCATCACGCAAGTCTTGTTGGATATTTTCGGGAACGAGAACTTGTGTAGGAGGATTCGGCACCCAATCTGGAGATATTGCACGTCCGTCTTCTTTGATTAGCATATTGTGCAATATGATACGTGCATATACTATGCTATGTATTGTTTTCTTATTCATCGCACGAACTGGTCGTTTTAGCATGCCTCCTCTACCCTTTAAAACACCAAAGGCCCTCTCAACATCTTTTCTTGCCGATTCTTGCAACCTTTTGAACGCCTTTTCTTTAGCCTCAACAGGAAATGAAGGAGCTTTCACAAAAACAGACCGTGATGGGTAGATACCATCCACAAGAAGAAAGCCTCGTCTGTAATATCTTCCGTTAACATAGAATGGACGTAAGGGTGTGATACCATCCGTTACGGTTTGAAACAACGACGACGTGTGCAAAACATTAATGTCGTTGTTTGAACCTGGAACACCAAAATATGAATGCCAAACCATAAATCATTCGACGTCACCGCTTCAAGTATGATGGTTCGTCTTTTGACGTCACCCCTAATATACGCCCCTCGCAACTCTCTTGGACAATTTCTCCATTCGATATGTGTACAATCGATGCTACCGAGCATCCCTGAAAAATGCCATCTAGCCTCATGTGCGGCGTAAATACGTGAGATGTCGTGTCTCGTCGGTTTACGTAAAAACTCTTTACTATACAATTTAATGATCGCGTTACAAAAAATTGCAGACATTCACGTGAAGTTCTGTCCAACATAGCTAATTATTCATCAAATTGACCGGGAGGGTTACCTGTCGCTAGTTGGCGAATGACGGATATGCATTTTTATAATGGTTTAAAGAATATGCTCTAAACCTTTTTATTGAGATACTAAGCTTCATCTTAAAGCTAGTGACGGGTTAAAAAACTAAATACATACCATAAAAAAACAATTTACTTTCAGTTTTCCCTCATAAAAGTTCTTCCATGTTTTTTACATAAAAAAAAAACCAACATTTTTTCTTGTTTATCTTGTAAAAGTCATTTCACATTTTTTAACATAAAAGCCAATATTTTTTTTTTTTTTGTCTCATAAAATTCTTTTAACAACTTTGTATACATCAAAACTGTTTTGGTCAAAAATCTGATTAAGGATAATGTAACCAAATTTGTAAAATGAGGTAGAGTGCTTAGGTGATTAACAATGATAAAACGAATGCTAGATAAACAATGTAAAAGAACACGAAGATTTATACGAGGAAAAACCCTTAATCACTAGTAAATCGCCGGCATAAAAACCTCGGATAGTGAAAACTATCACTATCAACTATATTGCACAATAATAATGATTACAACTTCGGATGTTGATCAAGTGTGGTACAATTGAATGCTAAGTGTGTTGTGAGAGCTCTAGTTTGCAATGTATGCGAGCGAGAGAGAGAGTGTGTGTGTATGTGTAATCGTAATTGTATAAACTAACACTTGATCAACCCCTTTTGAATAAGCCTAACAGCTAGCTCCGAAATTCTTGGAAGACCACGTTCAAGGCCCCATGACTGTTTGTAGAAGTAGCACGTGAAGCATCTTGAACGAATTATGCCCGAGATTCCAGCTGAGACTCAGTCCACTCCGATTTAACCTAACATGATCATTAGAAAACATCGAGAACAATTTTTAGAAATCATAAGTAATGATAAGGATCCTTGAGCTGATTCCCTGCATAATTTGTTAAGGATAACTGATCAAGGCAACACTTCAAGATATATGATCCACAGTTATTAAAACCTATGTGCTAACAATTGCCCCCAATATGGCAGTTGTGATAAGGATTCACAGTTGTCATATTGCCATTGAATTCAGACTAGCCGTTACAGCATGTAACTAGTCATTATGATGTCGGACGTAAGCGATTGGACTGGCTACAACCATCATTGCGATTTATAGGCTTAGAGATAACTCCCAAATCACTTTAAAGATCAGAAGATCCTATCATATATCTCCATTCTAGAGTTTATTCAAGTATTACTCTTTCTCTCTGTATTTTTTTCTCAAATTCTTCATCCCTCTTTCTCTGAGAATGACGAAGATGACCACTCGATCCTCACCCGATAATAGCCCGGAGAAGGATAACATGCCCCAAAGTCAGAATCTCTTTATGAATCCTTCATCAGAGATTTGCAAGTTCATTGACTTGGAGATCAAAAGTTTTTTCCCTTGTTTTCCACCGGAAACCGTTTTCAGGCCGTTTGATCCTTTAGTTCGAAGCAATGCAATTCCACCCATTTGGATTTGTTTTCCAGCCTTTCCATTTCTTCTTGGTTATTCTTACCCTTTTCCTGACCTTACCTGGTGTCGCAACCCCCATCCCCTATCTGTCCCGAGAACGGGCGGCCGCGAGACCAGTTTTGGTGGTATCGGTATTTATTATTTTGGCAGCGGAAATTACATCAGGACCGTAGTTCGGAAATATTTTATCAGAGTAAATACCACACTTTATATATAAATATATTGGGATAAAACCCAAGTTTCATTACAAACTGTTTTATAGGGATAAACCCCATTTTATTGAAATAAATCATCTTCTTTTATTTAGGTAACTTTTATAGCCACTTTTTCCAAGCCTTCAGTGCTGTCCAGCTGGCTTCTAGTTGGCTTTCACATTTTGTTACCTGAAACACGTTTAAAAACATTTTGTCAGTGGGAAATACTGGTGAGTGAATCCCAGTTTAATCAAGAAGAGTTATATCTTTTAACAGTATTGAGAGCTATTACAATGTTTATTTCTACACAATTACTCATTCAGTATTGTCAATCCTGACTGGTGGGTCATATTACACATTGGCTAACTCTTTGTCCAATGGTAACGTATTCCACATTTTGTATACAAAACCCCAACATACCGGCAGTAATTGAAGAACTACAAAGACTCAATCACTGCTTAATCGCATTGTAAAATATTTAAGGTTTTGTAAAAACAGTTTACAAAAAGGAGATTACTCACATTGCTGTCTTAGATTTCCTTTAAGGGTTTCCTGGTGGTTATCTATTAATTACACAAATGTACATGTGTTAGTATAATAACCCAATATTTACATTAGCAATACCCTCCCAAGACAGCATTCCAATGACTACGCCGGGCAGAACCACGACAGCCATTACAGAACCCTGGATCAATATGGTAGCGTATCTAATACGTAACCGGGGTTATAATACTTACAACGGGGCAGAAATTCGTTAATTAGAGGGTATTATACCCGTGAATAGATTTATATATGTGGAAATTCGAGAGAGAAAAGAAATTTGAACGGTTTGAATGAACTGCCGAACGCACCTATTTATAGTTGTGATTTCGGACTTCCTCGCGGCCCGCAACGTAGGGTTGTAGGGTCTAGCTACGCTGATTTGTCGAGTGTAGGTTTAACACGCGTTTAACACGTGGCGGCACCGGGTGAGGCCTGGTCACCCATCTGTCGTGCCCCGCGTAGGAGGTAGCCAAGGGCTACGCGCCCCGCGAGAGACCCATTTTTCTTGTTTTTATTTAACTTTAATAATAGTAAAGGTGTTCGGGGTCCGTTTTCACATACGGGGTATAATTTAAGACATATAGGATATTATAATTATTTTTAGGGGTGTCTGAAAAATTCAGGAGGGTTGTTATATCCTCCCCAACTTGTTTTAGAGCTTGTCCTCGAGATCTACTGGAACAAGTGTGGATATTTTCTTTGCATTTCTGATTCAAGTTTCCATGTGTACTCTGGTCCTCTTTTGGAGTCCCATTTCACTTTGACTAGAACTAATCTCTTGTGCTTGAGGTTCTTGACTTTCCTGTCTTTGATCTGTAGAGGCTTCTCTACAAATTTCAACTGTTCATTTACCTCTATATCCTTAAGAGGTACTACCTGTGATTCATCAGCTAAACATTTCTTGAGATTGCATACATGAAATACATCATGTATTCCTGCCATTTCCTCTGGCAGTTGTAGCTGATAGGCTACAGGTCCTATTCTTCTAATAATCTTAAAAGGTCCAACGTACCTGGGACTTAGCTTTCCCCTTTTTATGAATCTTACCACTCCTTTCCAAGGAGAGACTTTCAATAATACCTTATCTCATACCTGAAATTCCAATGGTTTTCGTCTGTTATCAGCATAACTCTTTTGTCGATCACGTGCTGCTTTCAGTCGTTCCTTGACTTGAATGATTTTGTCTGTTGTTTCTTGTACTATCTCAGGTCCAGATAGTTGTTTTTCTCCAATTTCTGCCCAACAGACTGGCGTTCGGCACTTTCGTCCATAAAGTGCTTCGAATGATGCAGCATTGATACTTGTGTGATAACTGTTATTATAAGAAAATTCTATCAATGGTAAGTGATCGTCCCAATTACCTCCAAAATCAATTACACAAGCTCTAAGCATGTCCTCCATTGTCTGAATTGTCCTTTCGCTTTGTCCGTCCGTTTGAGGATGATAAGCGGTGCTTAGATTTAACTTGGTTCCCATGGCTTTTTGGAAACTTGTCCAAAAATGAGAGGTAAAACGACTATCTCTGTCAGAAACAATTGATAGAGGAATTCCATGTAATGAAACTATTTCATTTACATATAATTTAGCTAATTGTTCCATACTGAAAGTTTCTTTCATTGGTAGGAAATGAGCTGGCTTAGTTAGCCTGTCTACAATCACCCAGATTGTATCATTACCTTTTCTTGTTTTGGGTAATTTGGTAACATAATCCATTGTTATTAATTCTCATTTCCATACTGGCATTTCTAACTGTTGCAACAAACCTGAGGGTTTCTGATGTTCATCTTTAACTTGTGAACAGGTTAAACATTTTGCAACATATGCTGCTATATCCTTTTTCATTCCTATCCACCAAAAATTCTTTCTTAAATCCTGATACATCTTATCACTTCCAGGATGCATCGTATACTTAGATTTATGGGCTTCTTCTAATATACGATGGCGTAGGTTTCCTAATTTAGGTATCCACATTCTTTTCCTATGGAATCTCCAAATTCCATCAGTTCTTTGTTCTAATTCCTTAATCATTCCTTTCAACTTTTCAGTATCATCCTTGATTACTGATTCTTGTGCCTTTCTAATCTGTTCATTTAAATTTATTTGCAGATTTAACTTAAGAGAACGTACTCTTTTTGGTTTTTCGTGATACTTTTGACTTAAAGCATCAGCTACTACATTTGCCTTTCCTGCATGGTACTAGATATTACAATCATAATCACTAAGTATCTCCATCCAGCATCTTTGTCTCATATTCAACTCTTTTTGCCCGAAAACATATCTTAAACTCTTATGGTCGGAGAAAATGGTAAACTTACTACCGTAAAGGTAATGTCTCCAAATTTTATGGGCAAAAATTATAGATCCTAATTCTAGATCATGGGTTGAATAATTCTCTTCATGATTCTTAAGTTGTCTAGAGGCGTAGGCTATAACCTTTTGACGTTGCATTAACACACATCCATAACTTAACTTAGAAGTGTCACAATAGACTACAAAGTCTTCAATTCCTTCTGGTAACGCTAGTATGGGTGCGTTGGTTAATCTTTGCTTAAGAATTCTAAAGGCTTCTTCTTGTTTTGGTCCCCATTCAAACTTAACAGATTTTCAGGTTAGCTTAGTTAAGGGAATGACTATTCTAGAAAAATCTCGAATAAATCTTCTATAATAACCGGCCAACCCTAAGAAACTTCTAACCTCGGTTGGTGACTCAGGGGTTTTCCATTTGGTAATCTTCTCAATTTTTGTGGGATCTACATGAATTCCTTCATGATTGACTAAATGTCCAAGAAATTGTACATGTTCTAACCAAAACTCACACTTCAAAAACTTAGCATAAAGTTTTTCTTTTCTCAATAAACTTAGAAGTGCGTGCAGATGCGCTGCATGTTCCTCTTTGCTTTTGGAATAAATAAGAATATCATCTATAAAGACAATTATGAATTTATCCAAATATGGCTTACATATTCGGTTCATCATGTCCATAAATGCAGCTGGGGCATTGGTTAAACCAAATGGCATGACAGTAAATTCATAATGGTTGTACCTTGTTCTGAAAGCGGTCTTAGGAATGTCCTCTTCCTGTAACTTTAATTGATGATATCCTGACCGTAAATCGATTTTAGAGAAAAATCGTGCTCCTTGTAATTCATCGATTCTCGGTAACGGATACCGATTCTTAATTGTGACCTTGTTCAATTCACGGTAGTCAATGCACATACACATTGATCTGTCCTTCTTTTTGTAGGATCGTTTTCACGACCGAAACGAGTCGATCAGAAGAGTTCTTTTCAATACGAGTGGCGGAAACAAACGTATCGAATGCGTTTCAGCTGAATTGCACAACAAATCACTTTAAACTGTCTCTGTATTGATATCAAGTCGTTTTACAATGCTGGAGACACTTCAGCAGAGCTTCTCTACCGGAATCGAATCGTTACAAATGAAATCACAAAGCACCTATTTATAGGCTGGCCTATTTCGCACGAAACAGGTTCACACGAAATGACCTTGTCATTTAGTACGAAATAGCAAATGTTATTTCGTGCGAAATACCCAAGTGTCATTTCGTACGAAATGAACTAGTTTCATGTCGTGCGAAATGTCCACCTTTCACACTTTCTCGAATATCGTGCCCTGATCTTTCTACACTATTACAAGACTCGATACAAGACGAAGTCGACAGACATATGCACCAACAGACTCCCCCTTGGATGTTGACGAAGTCTTCGGCGTCGAGTCTTCGGTTGTCGAACCTTCAGTCTTTATCAATCTTCATACTTTCTCCAAAGATTCTCCATTGTACGCATCTTCAATCAGTTTCTATCTTCTTTCTCTAATCTTCTCCTTGGATGTTGATTTGGTTCTTGAGCTTTCTAAATCTCTTGATCAGATCTCTTGATTCTACTTCCTAGAATCTTAATCCTAGCTCTTATCCTCTTTCTTGACATTCTTCAGACTCCCCCTTTCAATAAGCTGGGATCATAGTCTGGAATGCTTGTTCTAGGATCGTGACCTGGCTCACTCTCTGCACAGGCTTTCTCAGGAATCAGAATCTAGCTCTTTCCAATCTTCATTCCTACATAAACTCTACCTCAAAATAAATTTCACAAATTTAACAATTTGACAAATTTATATACCACTTGTAGAATTAGTCCAAAATGATTTAACATTCATAATCTCTGAAGAACCATTTGAATGAATGAATCCAAATTTGACATTTTCATCTCAAAATCTTTTCTCATTTCAAACAAAAACTCCCAAACCTTTTTGTTCATCATGTTTAGCACTCGGAATTTTGACAATCAGCTTTTCAACATCAGTTGCCGAAAATAAGATGAACTAAAATCTTTTTGGATTATGATTAAAATGAAATACAGTAAAGAAATATTTACAGACACTATTTTTTGTGAGTTTGTGTAAGAGGATCATATCAGTTTCTGAGACAAATCACTAGCACCGTTAAGCTTTAAACATTTTAAGTTTTAAACAATTCACCTAGATTGTCAGTATACTGATCCACTTAAATTTTCACACAAAGTTCAACTGTTTCGAGATATGAGATTAATGTTTTAAGGACTTAAACTTATTCGCGTGTCCCACCTCAGAATATTCTCCCGTATCCAGATCCCAATATTCAGTCTTACAGGTGAGTATACCTAGATGATATCTGTAAGGGGTTAAATGCGAGACCAGGAGAGCTCAGGCTATTGCTTCCGCAAAATCAGAGAGATGATGGTTCGACTTTTGGTGTGTTCCCTTTTGAGAATCTTTTCTTCAACATCACATGATTAGCATTTTTCAATGTTTCATCATTTTTTATGCTGAGGGTGGTGCTATATTTCAAGCAAGCGAAAAGTATTATACGGGGACTAGGCCATTGCTTCCGCAAAATCAGAAGTCCGGGGATAATACCCCAGATATCACTAAGCATAAAGACCTAGTATCTCAGAAAGAGGGGTCTTTCAAACAAGATTTCGGGGGTTACCCATATATCCGAGAGATGTTCCCCACGAGATAAGTAAGTTTGATATTTAGGTTTATATCTCGACACAATATACTAAATGTGCAAAAACCTACTGGCATATCATCAGTGAGACCGTTTATCACATTTTAACTTTCCAATTCTTTAGCATGCTGTGATCATCTACTGATGTACTATCATTTCCTCTTTTCACAACAAAACTCATTTTGAATTTTATCATGTTTTTGCCTTTATCAAAATTTTCAAATGTTTTTGGATTTTCTAAAAATTTCTTATTACACCCCCTAAAATTCAAAACCATTTTAAAAAAAAATTGAAAACAAACTGCACACATAAAATGACATCTGTTGTGAATTGCTTCAAATCGCCATCCACTTGGCATAAACAATCAGAACTCCCCCTGACAACAAACTATTTTCCCATTATGATTTCAAAACACTTAAGCTTGTTTTAATCAAATGGTTTTTCCGGAAAATTAGTTTTGTTGATTTTACAAACCACTTGTAGTTTAGGGGTTTCATCACATTGTTTTTTTAACCACTTGAATGAGAGTTAAATCAAGTTCAACTTAATGACCTTGATTAACCACTTGTAGGTGAAAACCTTCTTCATCCACCTGTAGGTTCTCATCACCAATCATACCACTTGTAAAAATATAACAATTTTCAAGAATGAAAATACCACATGTAAGTCGAAATATCACATTTGTGAATTTCTCAAGAAAGATGTCGATTCCTGCTCCTCGATTACCAACTTGGGAGCTCCGGCAAGTCCTGGTTTTCAATCATAATAAGTTCTATCCCAGTCACAAACCTGGGATGATTCATCTTTACCTGGTTTCTTCGTTTTCTTCTCATAAAATTCCTTTATCCCTTTGACCTCCCCGTCAACCATTTTTCCAAAAATATTTTGAACTGTGGGGTTAAAGGCTTTTTCAATATCAAATTCTTTCTTTTTAGAGAAAAATTGATTTGAAATCTCAACTTTGCCAACTTTTTGTTTAAATTTTTCAACCCGCAATGGTGGGAAATTTGCATCATCCATTGGCGGAACCGAATTTTCACCCTTTTTCTCAACCTGTGGCTCCTCTGACTTTATGGAATCAGATTCATCGCTAGAACTATCATCAGATTTCTTAACAACCCACTTGTGGTTGTCAAGATTCACTTCTCTTCTGTAAAAACTTTTTGAGCACTCACCAACCTCAAATTTCGAATTTTTGAAAACTTTGAATTGTTTGGTTGGTGGTTCATTCTCAACTATCTTTTCTTTCAGTTTAAGAAAAACTCCCTGTTTTGTTTGGATTGCCTTTGGACAATTCTTGGCCATATGACCAACTGTTTTGCATTGAAAACAGGTTCTAGTCTCTATCTTCTTCTGAGCAACATCTTTCTTCATTTCTTCTTGCTTCTTTGCAAAGAATTCTTTGTTTGTTTGCTTTCTGATCAATTGCTCCTTTTCTTCTGAGGATGATGTTCCTGAAACAAATACAGTTTTTGATTTATAATTTTTCTCATTTTTATGATTTTTCGGTGGAATAAATCCAAGACCTTTCCTTTTGAAATTACCGTTATTGATGTGTGCAAAATGCAACATATAAATTACATCAATTGTGGCATAAAACTAACCCTTTTTTAGTACTAATGTTGGAAAAAGTGTGCTTTTGTCTTCCTTTTGTATTTTCAGGATTAAATGAGCTCAAATTAACAAAAGAAGCAAAAAGACATCAAAATCTGACATAAATACAAGAAAAGGAACAAGACGTGACATGCCCGACCCCACTACAGCATCTTCCCAAGCAAAACAAGATAACAGAAGACTGAACACGCCCCGTGCTCAGCCAGCACGGGGGCGTGCCCAAGTGTCAGCAGAAAAGACAAAGTGGTAGAAGCTTCTATTGCCCACCACGGGGCCGTGCTCAGCGGACACGGGGCCGTGGTCAACTATAAGATTCGCACAATCCAGGCAAATCTTCATAGTACAAAGATTCTTCTGCACACGGGGTCGTGCTCAGCGGACACGGGGGCGTGGTCAACTAATAAGACAAGCTGCAATAAATGAAGAAAGAGAAGGATGTGGACACGGGTCCGTGCCCACTGGACACGGGACCGTGCCCGAGCTTCTGTTCAGCCTATAAATAGGAGTGCTTGGCTCAAGCTCAAACCATCCCTTGGCACACCACCTCTCTCACACTTCACCCTCCACCCACCACCACCATAACACCATCATCCACCACCATCATCCATTGTCCATCATAGAGTGTGTGAGTCGTCTCGGGATCCAAGATTGATCGTAAGAGTTCTTGACAATCAAGGCCATGTTTGCCTAAGTCTCTTACATCACTTGGTGAAGACAAGTGTCTAGTGTAATACTTTTTATTTCTAATCTTTTCGCACTTTTTACTTGGTTTTGTATTAATGACTTTAATAACTAGTTTCTTATGTTGAAGGTGATCTTTCCTTATCGTTTGTCCGTGGTGTCTTGGCATTATTTTACTGTCTATATAAAATAAAAGATTTTCACCATTCATATCTCCACGGTCTATATGGAGGTTGTTGGCTACCTGGTTGGGGGTTAAGGGAACGGTTTGGTAAAGGTCATGCCATTGTTCAGCGTTTAGAGGTCCTGCAATGGACCTGGGTCAAATTTAGTAGGACCTCCTTCAATACTTAACGGTATTGGATGGCGGGGGTCCAAACTCTTTGACCCCCTCATAAGTTAACTACTATTAATACTATAACCCGGCTATTTAGGACTGTATCCCTGCTGACTCAGACTACTTAGTCGAGGGTAACGTCACCTCCAAAAGAGGGGCCTACCATAATTTGCATTAATAACTTAATTAATTATCTTTCAATAATCCGACCCTTTAGGATTGTATCCTTGCTGACTCAAACTACTGGGTTGAGGGTAACGTCACCTTCAAAAGAGGGGCCTACTACAATAACTAAGATAATCTCTTAAATAAGTGCAAAAGTGCGGAAATAATCAAAGGTTACACTAGATACGAGTCGAAACCAAGTGATTCATCTTGTCTATCTGTTTTTCTTTTTATTTTATTTTCAGCATTTTTAGTTAGTTTTTATTTTTCTTAGTTTAAAACATTTTTCTAAACCTTTTGATTTGATTAGACGTTGAGGATCAACCGGTATTAAAAGCTCTTGTGTCCTTGGACGACCTCGGTATCTTACCAACACTATACTACGCTCACGATGGGTGCACTTGCCCATATGTGTGTCTAGTGTTAGTAAATATCGTGTTTTATAAATTTAAAACTTGACTAAAAAAAGTGTTAAAGGGGCTTAAAATATACACCTAATATATATAACACTCGATACCCATCAAGTTTTTGGCGCCGTTGCCGGGGAGACAAGGATTTTAAGAAAGTTAGAAATCAACGGCCTAATCGTTTTTCTTATTTTTCATTTTTTAGGATTTTTTTTAGTTTTTCTGTTTCTGCAGAGCTCAGCACGGGCCGTGCCTGGTCGGACACGGGCCGTGCCCAGCATCCTCACTGGCAGTTTTTATTTTCTGAGTTACAGAGAACTGAGCACGGGGCCGTGTCAGTGCAACACGGGGCCGTGTCCAACTCCCAGTAACAGGGATCCGGAAAACAATAACTGTACCTCTGACCACGGGCCGTGTTCACTGAGCACGGGGCCGTGGTGAACATTCTGACCAACGTTCTCTTCTGTTTTTATTGCAGGACTTGGAACCCAGGCGCCACATTTGAACCTCCTACGTAGTGCATGAGCTCCAATTCTAGTAGAGACATAAAAGAACCTCTAGAAGAACCTGAACGCTTTCTCAGAAAAAGACTTAAAGCTAAAAATCAAGAGAAAGTTTCGGGGGACCCACTTCCAATGGTGGACCAACGTACCCTCATGGATTACCTACGGCCCACCGTAGGTAATCTCGGCGCCGCTATCAATGCACCGAATGTCGAAGCCAACAACTTCGAACTTCGGCCGCATTTGATACAAATGCTTCAAAACTCCGCAACCTTCCATGGGCTTGCGGACGAGGATCCCCATCTACATATTACTAATTTCTTAGAAATATGTGATACCTTTCGGATCAATGGAGCATCAAATGATGACATCCGCCTTCGAATGTTTCCATTTTCACTAAAAGACCGAGCTAAGGCTTGGCTTAACACCCTCCCAGTTGGCTCGGTAAACACCTGGGATGAACTATTCCAAAAGTTTCTATATAAGTATTTCCCTCCTGCTAAAACGGCTAAATTAATGACTGAAATTAATACATATTCACAAGAGGATGGGGAATCCTTATATGAAACTTGGAAAGGTTCAAGGAGCTACTAAGAAAGTGTCCCCATCACGGTCTTGCGGTATGGCAACAAGTATCCACTTTCTACAATGGGTTGTTGCCACATACAAGACAAACACTTGATTCTAGCTCCGGGGGACTTTTAGGTAATCCTCGCCCAAATGAAATATATAATCAAATTGAGGAAATTGCTCAAACCAATTTTCAATGGCACACTCCCCGAGGTAATAAATCTATTGCCCCGGGCGCCCATAAGGTTGATGAAAGCACTTCTTTACAAGCCCAAATCGATGCCCTCTCTTCAAAAATCAAAAAGCTAGAAATGACAAAAACGGCCTCGGTTATGGCTTGTGAAGGGTGTGGTGGACTACATGAAAATTGGAGTTGTATGAAAGAATTAGATGAACAAACAGAAACGGTAAACTACATTGATAATAGACCTAGGCCGTCGGGTCCACCAACGGGTACCTACAACCAAGGATGGCGTAACCACCCTAATCTTGGTTGGAGAGATCCCGGCAATAGTAGCAACCAACAAAACCAACGAACTAACTTTCAACCACCACAAAATTTCTCTCAACAACAAGGTGGAAGAGAAAGGCTTGAAGATACTGTATCTCGCCTCATCTCCGACACCGAAAAGAAAAACTCGGATCGATTTCAACAATTGGAATCGAATTTTAGAAATCAACAAGCTAGCATTCAAAACATTGAAAAACAATTAAGTCAAATAGCTCAAAATTTCTCCGAGAGACCACAAGGCGCATTACCTAGCAATACCGAAACCAACCCGAAAGCACAAGTACATCTCATCACATTGAGAAATCGAACCGTGGGTCCCGAGGAAGCTCCATCACCGCCAGGTGAAAGAATCCAGTCTAGCCAAAGCACGACTCCACCCGCATCAGAAAAGGCTTCTTTACCAAATCAAGAGCCCACCAAGACTCCTCCAATTCCGTACCCCGGTAGGTTAAATCGTCAAAAGACCGATGAGCAATTCGCAAAGTTCGAAAATTTATTAAAACAATTGCATGTTAATATTCCTTTCATTGAGGTCCTAACCCAAATGCCTAAATATGCAAAATTCATGAGGGATTTCCTCACTCACAAAAGGAAAATTGAATCATTGCAATTACTTAACTTAGGCGAAGAATGCTCCGCCCTAGTACTCAACAAACTCCCACAAAAGAAAATTGATCCCGGAAGTTTCGCGATTCCTTGCTCGATCGGGGAATCCCCCGTTCGTAATGCATTAGCCGATCTTGGGGCTAGCATTAACCTCATGCCCACATCAATGTTCAAACAACTCGGCCTAGGAACAACAAGCCCTACAAAGATGAGCATACAACTCGCCGACAGCTCCGTCAAATTTCCACAAGGTGTCGCTGAAAATCTATTGGTCAAAGTTGACAACTTCGCTTTCCCAACCGACTTTGTCATCCTAGACATGGAAGAAGACACCGATGTCCCTCTCATCCTCGGGAGGCCATTTCTAGCCACTGCCCAAGCAGTGGTGGATATGAATGACGGAACATTAACATTGAAGTTTGGGGACAAGGAAGTGAAGTTTGAATGTGGAAAAAGAGTAGAGGACGAAGACCCGGTCAACTACATGAAGGTCATAGACTCAAGCTTGGATGACGCTCTCCGACGGTGTAACATGGGATGCAATACATCCCACTTGGGTAACATATGACCAGGCTTTGGGTCTAGCCAAGGACCCTTATAAACGTGGCGCACCACGGAGGCATTCCGCGGAACTATCCTTAGTTTAGTTTAGATTTATTTTCATGTTTTCTAGTTAGTTTTAATTTTCAGGAATAAAACACACTTGAGATGGCAAAGGATACAAGAGAAACTTGAACCAGCACCCCATGCAGGAAAACAGGACCATCCGACGATTTTCTTCGTTTACAGTAAGCTCGGCACGGGCCGTGTCCGCCCAACACGGCCCCGTGCTGCACAGTCTGCAGAAAAAGACCCAGTTCAGGTAACTGGACACGGGCCATGTTCACCCAACACGCCCCGGTGTCCAGGCTTCTGTTTCTCTTGATTTAATTTTGTTACTGGCACTTGAACACGGGGCCGTGTTCAGCGCCCAGCAACACAAAATTTTTGCTTTTTACACCTTTTTACACATTCAATCAACCTAAAAACTTATTTTTGGGACACATTGAGGACAATGTGTAATTTAAGTGTGGGGGGGATGCTAAAACCTTGAATCTTGCAAGTCCTAAATACAAGCCTTACACAAAACTCTATTGGAACCGCTAATCACCCCAAATTTTTTTAAAAAATTTTCAATTTTTTTTTACTTGTCTAGGTTTAACTCGGGAAATTCAAGTTCTCAAAAAGGTTATATTTTTACGAATTTACAACCGATAGCGTCGTGATAAAAAGAGCCAACATAAGAAAATTATGAAAAGGCATGACAAGCTAGTTAAAATTTGATTATATATACTTGATCACATAAAAACCCATACCCACAAAAGTGAGTTTTGAGCCTTTATTGAGCATACAATTACATATCATTAGACTAAATGCTCATTTTTCGTTTCTTGTGTGAATAGCCGCTTGGTTCTTACGACTCTAGAACTTGCCATGACGATACATTCCCGGTCCTTACCAACTTAAACCCGAGTAAGTAAATGATGGAGTCATTAGGACTAACCCTTTTTTATTTCTACACCATTATTTTTTCTTTTTTTTTTACCACCTACCCAAAATCCCCCTAGTTAGCCCCTTTGAGCCTAAACCTTTTCATTTCATAACCCAAACCAAACACCCTTTTACCCACCAAAACCTTTTTCATTTTTAACCCTTTGTTTTAGTAACAAATTCGATTTTTCGTATGACTCTTCAAAAAAAAAATAATAATAATATATGTGTGTTGATGATGAAGCAAAAGAAAATAAACAAACAAGTTCATCAAAAATAACTTTGTTTGAATAATAGCTTCATCAAAATAAAAGTTACAAAAATAGAAAGTCTTACGAAAACCGACACTTGTTACGCTTTTCGCCCTTTTTTCTACTAACCACTAACCACTAACCCAACCACCTACCTTTAACCCAAGCCTAACCCTTCACCCACAAAGTCCTCTTGATATTTACAAAGGTATATAAGTTAAAAAGGAGGAGGATTGATTGCTTGGCAAGCCTATGGTAGGAGTAAGTTCCATGCCGCTCTCGAGTGATCCACAAAAATACATTTTCAGCCGAGTGTTGAGTGATCCCCGTGAGGTATGTGAACTTGTATATAAATAAAATTTTATAAAGGCATGTTATGCCCTAATAAGTAATTTATCTTATGGAAAGTTTTAAATAAATCATGACGAATAGGATTGTAAATAAATAAAAATAAAACTAAATAAAGAATCTTGGAAATCCCGACACTCTATGACAAGCCCAAAACCTTCTTTTCTACCCATTCCATTTGGGAGTGTAATAGCCACATATTAAAGAGTTTTTCTTGAGGACAAGCAAAGATTCAAGTGTGGGGGTATTTGATGTGTGCAAAATGCAACATATAAATTACATCAATTGTGGCATAAAACTAACCCTTTTTTAGTACTAATGTTGGAAAAAGTGTGCTTTTGTCTTCCTTTTGTATTTTCAGGATTAAATGAGCTCAAATTAACAAAAGAAGCAAAAAGACATCAAAATCTGACATAAATACAAGAAAAGGAACAAGATGTGACTTGCCCGACCCCACGACAGCATCTTCCCAAGCAAAACAAGATAACAGAAGACTGAACACGCCCCGTGCTCAGCCAGCACGGGGGCGTGCCCAAGTGTCAGCAGAAAAGGCAAAGTGGTAGAAGCTTCTATTGCCCACCACGGGGCCGTGCTCAGCGGACACGGGGCCGTGGTCAACTATAAGATTCGCACAATCCAGGCAAATCTTCATAGTACAAAGATTCTTCTGCACACGGGGTCGTGCTCAGCGGACACGGGGGCATGGTCAACTAATAAGACAAGCTGCAATAAATGAAGAAAGAGAAGGATGTGGACATGGGTCCGTGCCCACTGGACACGGGGCCGTGCCCGAGCTTCTGTTCAGCCTATAAATAGGAGTGCTTGGCTCAAGCTCAAACCATCCCTTGGCACACCACCTCTCTCACACTTCACCCACCACCCACCACCACCATAACACCATCATCCACCACCATCATCCATTGTCCATCATAGAGTGTGTGAGTCGTCTCGGGATCCAAGATTGATCGTAAGAGTTCTTGACAATCAAGGCCATGTTTGCCTAAGTCTCTTACATCACTTGGTGAAGACAAGTGTCTAGTGTAATACTTTTTATTTCTAATCTTTTCGCACTTTTTACTTGGTTTTGTATTAATGACTTTAATAACTAGTTTCTTATGTTGAAGGTGATCTTTCCTTATCGTTTGTCCGTGGTGTCTTGGCATTATTTTACTGTCTATATAAAATAAAAGATTTTCACCATTCATATCTCCACGGTCTATATGGAGGTATGTTGGCTACCTGGTCGGGGGTTAAGGGAACGGTTTGGTAAAGGTCTTGCCATTGTTCAGCGTTTAGAGGTCCTGCAATGGACCTGGGTCAAATTTAGTAGGACCTCCTTCAATACTTAACGGTATTGGATGGCGGGGGTCCAAACTCTTTGACCCCCTCATAAGTTAACTACTATTAATACTATAACCCGGCTATTTAGGACTGTATCCCTGCTGACTCAGACTACTTAGTCGAGGGTAACGTCACCTCCAAAAGAGGGGCCTACCATAATTTGCATTAATAACTTAATTAATTATCTTTCAATAATCCGACCCTTTAGGATTGTATCCTTGCTGACTCAAACTACTGGGTTGAGGGTAACGTCACCTTCAAAAGAGGGGCCTACTACAATAACTAAGATAATCTCTTAAATAAGTGCAAAAGTGCGGAAATAATCAAAGGTTACACTAGATACGAGTCGGAACCAAGTGATTCATCTTGTCTAGCTGTTTTTCTTTTTATTTTATTTTCAACATTTTTAGTTAGTTTTTATTTTTCTTAGTTTAAAACATTTTTCTAAACTTTTTGATTTGATTAGACGTTGAGGATAAACCGGTATTAAAAGCTCTTGTGTCCTTGGACGACCTCGGTATCTTACCAACACTATACTACGGTCACGATGGGTGCACTTGCCCATATGTGTGTCTAGTGTTAGTAAATATCGTGTTTTATAAATTTAAAACTTGACTAAAAAAGTGTTAAGGGGGCTTAAAATATACACCTAATATATATAACACTCGACACCCATCAGTTATGGTTTGGTTTCTTTTGAAAACTCGAACCAAAATTGTAACCTTTTTTCTTGTTTAACCTCTGTTGATCTCTTGAGGTATATTTTTTAGGTTTTTCAGAAAGATTTATATCTTTTATTTCAGAAATATTAATTTCTGTTAGTTTGAAAACCTTTTTTATCATTTCAGTTTTAACACCTCTTATTGGAAATTCTTCATCAGAATATAATTTGTCAGAATCATTCAAAGTATAAGCAACTCTGAATGTTTCGTCATTCAAATTAGATTTTGATAACAAGAATTCTTTATTGTAAACCCGTTTGCCCTTTTTGACTGTTGGAATTGACGTTTCAGACTTTGACTCTGAATTTGACTCCGACTTAGACTCCTCGGTTTCATCTTTATCCAACACCTGATTGACCACTTGCTTTATTAACTCTGACTCATGATCAGTATCAGATGAAGTGAAAGTGACATCAATATTATCTGGCAAATTATCTAAAGACTCAGATTCCCACTGTAAATTGGTTGTCTTTTTTACTCTCTCCGAATTAGAATTTTGTGGAGAATATCCATTTTCAAGCGGAGGCGGACACTTGGTATAACTGGCACTAGATTTCTTACCAGAATGCTTTACTTCAGTATTCTCTTCTTCAAACGCCTTCATGCCTTCAACTGTCGGATAAATCCTGTCAATAACATAAGAAGTACATGAATAACTTTTTAACAACCTGTTTACCCTTTTTGTTTCAATCCTCTGAGTTTCCAGTTTTTGTTCCAGAACAGCACACTTCTCAATGTAATGTTGACGATTTTCTGCTTTGTCATGAAAGCTCCTTGAAGTGTTTTCATAGCTGTTGCTTGTTCACTGCTTAATTGATGATATTGATTCATAGCTTTGTTTAAAACATCATAATATTCTTTCAATCTATTCATGTTATGAATCAAAGTACTGTTTTGCTTCTTCACTGTTTCACAAGTTTCACATTTCACAGGAATCTTTCTTGCATCAGCTTCTGCTTTAACTGTGAAAGCTGGAACTTCTTTTACCTTTTTCTTTATCACAGGAACTTCTTCTACCTTTTTCTTTATCACAGGAACTTCTTCATCATCACTGCTAACTTGTTTTTTAACTTTCTTCTTTTTCTTTCGAACTTTTCCATCATCACTGTCACTCTCCTCTAACATTCTTAAATGCTCTTTCATTCTGTTTGCATAATAATCATTATCATTATCACTGTCTTCAACAACTCGAGCAACAAAAGCTTTAGCCAAGAATTCTTTATCTGGACAGTAATTGTCCTAGCTAAAACCTTCTGGTAATCTTTCATCATCTTGATCGATCAATTTGCTCATCAAATATGCTTTAATTGATTCTTCAATCTCCTTCTTAGCATGAGCAGTTTGTGATTGTTGTTGATGTGGTTGTTGAGCAACTTGATGATAGATCGCTTTCCGATAATAATCATTGTTGTTGAACGGATTTTGAGCTCCACTTGTTTCGCGGTTTGTGCATTCACGCTTGAAATGCCCTTTTTCCCTGCAACGAAAACAAGTAACTTTAGATTTATCAAAACCTAAAGTAGAAACATTTGCATCACGAAAATCATATCTTCCTGTGATCTGTTTGAATTTCTCAGCTCTTCACAACACACTTGCCATACACCACTTTATATCCATTAATTCCATTTCTTCAGCATCAATCTGATCATAATCCTCTTTTGTCAACATTGGATTTCCGATCCTTCCTGCTACTAAACTCCCATACGACTCTAACACAGTCACTAACAAAGACATGTGACTTTTTGCAACTTCTTCCGAGTAGTTTTGGTCATTCTCAAGATTTAGTGCAATGTTGCATTGTAGAACTTTGCCATTCTTTGTCGTTGAAAAATTTGGATCAAATGATGGATATGAAGAAAATCCCGTTTTGATGTTTGATCCTTGAGAAGAGCCTCCAGAAGAACTTTTAACATTGAATGCAGTTTCGATCTTTGGTGACATGTTGGTCTTATCATTGATACTTCCTTTGTAATAAATCCCAATATCTTGTTCACCATCAAAATCCTTCATTCTTGAGATCTTCCTTTGTTCCATCTCTTGAGCTTCAAGTTTTTCAATGAACTTTCCCAGTGTTAGATTGCTAAAATCCTTTTTATTCCTCAACATCATGAGATATGTGCCCCAAACCTCATGTGGCAATGCATCAGCCAACTTCTCAATCAATTCTTCATTATCTTTTGTGATACTCAACCTCTTCATGTTCACTATCAGATTACAATATCTTTCTATGATCTGCTTTGTAGTTTCTGTTCTTAAACCACAAAATAAATCAAACTCTTTTTTCAAAAGCGATTTTTTGTTTTTAATCATCCCTTTACTTCCAACAAACTTTGATTTTAATGCTTTCCAGATTGAATATGCTGTTCCATCGTGTTGCAATAAAACCAAGATATCTTCTTTAACTGCTTGATGCAATAGACTTGTCATCATCTTTTCATCTTTGTATTTCTTTTTCTCTTCAGCACTTAGATTTTTAATTGCAATGACCTCTTCATCATCATTCACCGGTCTAACATATTTTGTTTCAACACATTCCCAAGCATCCAAGTAATTTGCTTGCACCCAATTCTCGAATCGCTCCTCCCATCCTTTATATTCCTCAATATTCATGAGCTTTGGAGGTTTTTGCATGGTGCCCGTTTCATTTTCTAACATAGTGTTCTGAGCTATAGTAATCGAAGTAGAAAACGCGTTGTAAAACTCTTCTTCCATGATTTGATTTCAAAAATTTCACAAACTATCACTTACAAACGAAATGATCTTGTTATAGCACTTTCAAACGAAATACAACTTTTACACGGAATAACCTTTCACACGGAATACCCTGCTGAACTGTTTCGTACGAAATGAAATACTTTTCACACGAAATGAGTGATTTCATACGGAATGACAATCTGATGAACTGTTTTCAAGCGAAATAGCCGTTTCGTGCGAAATCAAAAGCTGATTTCGTACGAACGCGCGAAATGAAAACTGATTTCGTGCGAAATGCAAGCAATGCTGAAACGAAATGATATCAATCTTTCATGCGAAATTAAAGTTTCGGACAATTTTTGAACAAATTGACCAAGTTTTTCTTCGAATTAAGATCTGATTCTTTCTAGGGTTTGTTAAAACACTGTTTCGGACATTATATTTGAAATTCAAGTCATTTTAACCGTGAAAACTTGTTAATTTTAAAAAAGAAGGTGTAGAAATCAGAATTTGCAGCTGAAATGGTAAGAACTCTTCCTCCTGAGCTCTGATACCACTTGTAGGATCGTTTTCACGACCGAAACGAGTTGATCAGAAGAGTTCTTTTCAATACGAGTGGCAGAAACAAACGTATCGAATTCGTTTCAGCTGAATTGCACAGAAAATCACTTTAAACTGTCTCTGTATTGATATCAAGTCGTTTTACAATGCTGGAGACACTTTGGCAGAGCTTCGCTACCGAAATCGAATCGTTACAAATGAAATCACAAAGCACCTATTTATAGGCTGGCCTATTTCGCACGAAACAGGTTCACACGAAATGACCTTGTCATTTCGTACGAAATAGCAAATGTTATTTCATGCGAAATACCCAAGTGTCATTTCGTACGAAATGAACTAGTTTCATTTCGTGCGAAATATCCACCTTTCACACTTTCTCGAATATCGTTCCCTGATCTTTCTACACTATTACAAGACTCGATACAAGACGAAGTCGACAGACATATGCACCAACACTTTTTAACGAATAAGATCGGTGCTCCCCATGGCGATGAGCTTGGCTGTATGAATCCCTTCTCCAATAATTCATCTAATTGTTTCTTCAGTTCCTGCATTTCTGCGGGTGCCAAACGGTAGGGTGCTTTGGTAATTGGTGCGGTTCCTGGTATCAAGTGGATTCTGAATTCAACTTTTCTGTCTGGAGGTTGTCCTGGTAATTCTTCTGGAAATACATCTGAAAACTGGGATACTACTGGAATATCCTTTAATTCTTTTCCTTTAGTGTTAGTGATTATGGAAATCAAATACACTAATGACCCTTTTCTTAATAACTTGCTATTTTCATCACAGAGATGAATTTTGTGGATCTAGAGGGTTTATCGCCTTTAATTGTGATCTTTTCACCCTTTGGTGAATTTACTTGGATTGAGTTTTGATCACATAAAATACTGGCTTTATTGGCTATTAACCAATCCATTCCTAACACAACATCAAACCTGCCAGATTCATTGGGTAAAGATTTGCAATAAATTTCTGATTTAAAATTTCTATTCTTGCTCCCTGCAAGATTTCAGAAATCTTAATGGTTTCCCCATTTGCTGTCTCTACTAGACATTCTTGTGGAAGTTTAGCTAATGATTGATTGAGAAGTTTGCAAATTGAAGTATTAATAAAACTTTGGTTCGCACCAGAGTCAAATAATACTTTAGCAAAAACATCATTAACTAAAAACATACCGTCGATCACATCTGGGATCATCTTTGCTTCTTCTGCAGTCAGAACAAATGCTCTAGCATTTTTAGTATTCTTGGTATTCGTGGCTGGAGCTAGTTTTGGACAGTTCGGCTTGATATGACCTTGTTCTCCGCAGTTGTAGCATATCCTGTTGTTAGGCTTCTTCCTGCAATCTTCCTATTTGTGTCCAGATATTTTGCAGAAGTTACAGTATATGGAGCATCTTCCAGAATGCTTCATTTTGAAATACTTGCAGTAGGGTGCAGAGGTAGAACCTACATTTTTCCCGCGGTTAAAATTTCCAGAATGGAATTCTTGGGTAAGCTTCTGGGTTAGGTTCTTTCTCTGATCCTCTTCTCGTGTACGGACTAATTCATCAGTCAAGGTATTTGCTAGTTCTACCGCTTCTTCTATGGTTTGAGGTCTAGCTGCCTTGACTACATGTCTAATTTCACTGATTAATCCCCAAATGTAACGGGAAATTAATACTGGTTCAGGTGATGCAAGGGTTGGCACTATTCAGGCATATTCAAAGAATAATGTAGTATAACCCTTACTAATGACTCCAGTCATCCTAAGGTTTAGGAACTTATTTGCTATCTGTTCCTTTTCATTAGGAGGGCAGAATTTTCATTCTACCATGTTTTTAAATGTAACACCCCGAAAACGGGTTTGGTAATCAAACCCCGTTAATACTAAAAGACGGGTAAAATACCTTTAGCAGTAAAAGTAACCCGGTAAATATTAGGATTTAGATAAATAATCCTAATATTAAATAAAAAGTAAATAAAAGATTTTAGGAAAATAAAGTGGATAAAAGGCCCGAGTTAACGGAACTTAAAACAAACTGAGTCATAATTTCCCTGAACCCACTATGATAACTAGGAATATTTAACCTAGTTAATAAGTGGGAATATTGTTAGAAATAATTAGGTTGTGGCCTATTTAATAACTAACCAAACATGAGGGACCAAAGTTGGATAACTTGAAAAAGGTTTTATAAATAAAAAAATATATATAACACAACACACACTTTAAGTGTGTGTGTGCGTGCGTGGGGATGGTCAGGAGACAAGCTCCATGGGAGCTCACCCTAAACTCAACAAAACCTTCAAATTGGAGGATCAATCGAAGGCCAAATTCGGAATTGAGTACATAGAAACGATCACCAAGTCAAGGGGATCGTAAGTTTGACTCTTGACAAGCTAGATGGAGGCTTGGGAAAGGAGCGGGTCAAACGGATCATGTACGCGGAAAAGAGCATAACTGAATGCAAGGTAAGCGAAGCTTACCCCCTTTTTGTAGAGTATGCATTTATTTTGTAAACTACAAATGCGGCTAGTGTAATATCCGAAATAAGGGTTCCGACGCGATTAACACGAGTCGGAACAAATAATAATGATAAAAACCATGGGTCATGGTAAAAAGGGGCGAAACGGTAATTTAGTCATGTAATGACTAATAATTAATGAGTTTTCGATAAGATTACCTTGTAGGATAATCTAATATTGAGAGAAAGGGTAAAAATGGAAATTTGGTCAAGTGTCGACTAATATAAACCGAAGCTAAAAAGGATACCCATGGCGTAAGCCAAAATGGGTTAAATAAGTAAGGAAAGGGATCTAATGAAAGAAAAATCCGAAATGGGTTGGATGGGCAAATTGGTAATTTAAAAACCATGTTTTGATACATAAGTAAATGTTTGGTCATATAGGCCAAACGGGTCAAATGGGGTGATAACGCCATTTGACAATATCGACTAATGTGGTTGTCAAGTCTTATATTAACAGGAGCGATTAACAATTTGGATAATTGCGTCTCTATAGAATATGTGGTTATTAAAGCGAGGTATAAATCGGGTCTATTTGTTGACCCGGGCCAGGTACGCATATATAGCCTTATAGTTAAAAGTGCAATGAGGGTCAAATATTTAGTGAAGACCTTCATCGCAAAAATGAAGGATTTAAAATTTGACCAAAAAGCCCTTGATGGGTAAACCGGGTAAACAACCCTTAGAGGTTGTTTAGAAACTTATATTATGATTTTGTAACCCTTAGATGCGTATAGAAGTTGTAAACATAAATTTTCAAGGGTTAAATGCCTTAAATGCGTCTTGTCGTAAAATGACATGTCCGAGGGATAAAACTCGGAATAAATAGTTTATTGCATTAAATCCACCACAATCATAGTTGTGGTGGAAGACTAATCAATATGAATGGGTGGAATTATTAGGCATATAAGAAATGAGCGTAATTTATGCTTAAAAGTGCATAAATACCCTTAACGGGTCAAAATAAGATTATAAGCAAAAACGGGTCAATAATGCGTAGAAACCCGTGACTGGAACCTAACATGATAGAAAATATCGAAATTAAAAGGTTCATGAGAAATGAGGGGTCAAACAAACTTGTCCGTTTGATAAATACACGAACGGGTCAAAAAGTGTCATAGTTGAATTTCAAGCCGAGAGCTTGAAATCTAAATTTTTGTGAATTCGGATGTCAGGTTTCCACTCCATGTGATGGAGAATTAAATTATGATCACGTAGGAAAAAGAATCGCGCAAAACGGACATCTAGATCAAAAGTTATGAAGCTTTGAAGTTAGAATTTCGATCGAAAATGGAGCTGGGCAAATGCAGCAGCAATTAAGCAACTTGCTGTCAAAAAGGGGGCTAGGTGTAGCGTCTAGCCCCTCCTGATTCCGAAAATTGTTTAATTTTGTTTGTTTGACCCATATAACTTGTTTAAACTTGTTATTTAACTATCAAAGCTAACTTTTAAGTTGGTTTTGATTATATGTGATAGCCAAGAGTGCCCGGATGAAGATCAAGCTCGAAGAAGAACCGAACACACGTTAAATGAAGCTTCCGCGTCAAATCTTGATTTGTTTAGTTATAAATGAATTATGTAAACACTTATAAATATGTTTTTGAAATGTTGTAAACATGAAGGAATGTTAGTATGACAAGTTTTTTTGTAAAGACACATTTTAGCATCAAAATGTGTGTTTCATTATCAAAATCTTGATTAATTGAGTCGGGCATTACATTAAATTCCTCTCATTCCATATTGTAAACCCTATCACTTCCCCTAGACTGGAGGATAGTGTTCCACCATTCTAGTGCTGAATTTTTAAATAGATTGGAAGCAAACATTATCTTATCCTCTTCCGCGCATTTGCTTATTCTTAAGACTGCCTCAGTCTTTTCTATCTAGTGTAAAGATGAAACGGCCCCTTCATTGCCCGAGAATTCCATTGATTTACAAGACCAGAATTTTTTATAAGAACAACCATAAGACATGGTTCTTCTTCTTTTGGGAATGGGCATTTGAAGTATGGATCCATTGTTTACGCTGTGTTCAGGTTCAGAGGGTCGTTTACTATCATGTTTGCTTTTATTTTCTGCTTCCTTAACCGTTTTGATATATATGGCATCACATCTATTATCCCTTGTGCCACTATGTGTTGCATGGCACTGTTATCCACTTGGTTTTCATTATTGTTGTTGTTCGGGTTTTCGTTATTCGGGTTATTGTTACTCTGGTTATCATTATTCTGGTTTCCCTGGTTCACTTCGTTGTCTATCTGAATTTTAGACATTTGCCAATTATTAATATCACAAATTAATATTTAAGGCAAACAATCATTCAACACACATATTGTTCAAAAACGTCGAGCATTGCGACTTACTCTTTCATACACACATATTATATTATTATATTATTATTATTATTATCTCCACCATCACCTTCACTGATATGGGTTCATCCAGAACTCCATATTACGTTCGTCGTACTTCCAGACGAGTCGTTCTCCAACCTGTCTCATCCTCTCGCTACTTTCTAAAATCTCTTCTCTGAAAGTTCGGAGCTCTTGCACATTTTCTGCACTCATTGGGGGTGCAGGTGCTGGCCCTGGTTCTGGGTACTGGGGCATGGGTTCTTCCTGGGGGTACGGATTCTCTAAGATCTCCCTAATGTATTCATCGTTATCATAGTAGGGATCTAGAGGGTCCAGACCTGGGTAGGCTGCTAGGTTCGGCAAGGGTTCGTCGGTTAGATGGTAGCGTTGCACATAATCCCTATGATCATCAAACCACGGGTCATAGTCTGGGTCTAAGGGATTGGGGGTTGGTATCCTAGGTATCTCTTCTGGGTTGAAATCATGCATTTGATCCTGGGTTGTTTTCTATCTCCATCGGCTGCGTGGGAAACAAGGGTAATGGTTGTGGGGCTATGTGTTGCTCCAGGTTTGGGTCGGCAGCTGTGGTTGCAAGGATATGAAAATTGGCTAAGCTCCTATTAAGCATATCCTGTGTGTGGGCATATGTCTCTCTCTTAGCGGCTGCTAGGACGTGCTGCTGTTGTAACTTTCTCATTCTTTTCCTGCGCTCATGTGCTCCCCTACTGAACCATCCACTCTTTTCTGAGGGAATGGCTCTTCAGACTGAGCCTTAAACACGAATATCCCTTCTTCATTATCAGCTGAATACCCTGAGAGGGCAGGCTGTGAAGAGGTGCCTTCGCTCCTAGGTGAGCCGGACAAATGACGATAAGCGTCGGAGGGTCCTTGATCACTCATACTGTAAACTAAGAAATAGTCAAATAACACACAACAATAAAATACAGATATGCACGTATTTTCGTAATTTATTTCCTAACAATTTGAATAATATCTTGGTGTCAGCAGAACACTTTTGTGGCTGAATCAGTGGCTTAGCTCTGATACCACCTTCTGTCGCAATCCCCGTCCCCTATCTGTCCCGTGAACGAGCGGCCGCGAGACCAGTTTTGGTGGTATCGGTATTTATTATTTTGGAAGCGGAAATTACATCAGGACCGTAGTTAGGAAATATTTTATCAGAGTAAATACCACACTTTATATATAAATATATTGGGATAAAACCCAAGTTTCATTACAAACTGTTTTATAGGGATAAACCCCATTTTATTGAAATAAAACATCTTCTTTTATTTAGGTAACTTTTATAGCCACTTTTTCCAAGCCTTCAGTGCTGTCCAGCTGGCTTCTAGTTGGCTTTCACATTTTGTTACCTGAAACGCGTTTAAAAACAGTTTGTTAGTGGGAAATACTGGTGAGTGAATCCCAGTTTAATCAAGAAGAGTTTTATCTTTTAACAGTATTGAGAGCTATTAGAATGTTTATTTCTACACAATTACTCATTCAGTATTGTCAATCCTGACTGGTGGGTCATATTACACATTGGCTAACTCTTTGTCCAATGGTAACGTGTTCCACATTTTGTATACAAAACCCCAACATACCGGCAGTAATTGAAGAACTACAAAGACTCAATCACTGCTTAATCGCATTGTAAAATATTTAAGGTTTTGTAAAAACAGTTTACAAAAAGGAGATTACTCACATTGCTGTCTTAGATTTCCTTTAAGGGTTTCCTAGTGGTTACCTATTAATTACACAAATGTACATGTGTTAGTATAATAACCCAATATTTACATTAGCAATACCCTCCCCGAGACGGCATTCCAATGACTATGTCGGGCAGACCCACGACAGCCATTATGGAACCCTTGATCAAATCGGGCAGCGTATCTAATACATAATCGGGGTTATAATACTTACAACGGGGCAGAACTTCGTTAATTAGGGGGTATTATACCCGAGAATAGATTTAGCTATGTGGAAATTCGAGAGAGAAGAAATTTGAATGGTTTGAATGAACTGCCGAACGCACCTATTTATAGTTGTGATTTCGGACTTCCTCGCGGCCCGCGTAAGCCGAAGGATAGTCCTTCGCGGCCCGCGACGTAGGGTTGTAGGGTCTAGCTATGCTGATTTGTCGAGTGTAGGTTTAACACGCGTTTGACACGTGGCGGCACCGGGTGAGGCCTGTTCAAGGCTAAACCTCACCAACCTCTCCCAATACTCAAGACCACTCAAAACGACTCCACATGGAAGAATCGGTTCTTTTTTGAGAGAAGGGGCTCTATTCCCCACGAGGATAGTTTACCCAAAAAGTGGATCTTGAAGGGTAGGATATAGGATCCTTAGGTAACCAGTGTAGAGATTATTGTTGTTATTGACTTATCATTTTCTTTTGTTTGCATGTAGTAACCAACTTCGCATGTCTCGCCAATTTTCCTGGAACTGAAGAGAGGATTGCAGCTTTTTGGGCACTTGACTCTACTGTGAGGACATTCAAGCTAAGTGTAAGACCCAAACTTAACTAACAACTATTTTATAAAAGATTTGCATTTATATATTCACAATGCAAATACATAATCATACGCATTTGTAAGTTTAATAAAAACTTCATAAGAAATTTAATCCGTTTTCTCCTTGATTTTTGATTGAAATGTGAAGTTAGGGTTCAAGAGAAGGAACCCCTTTTCTTGCTCTGTGTAATTGTCGACCAGAACACACACCTTGTGTGTGTTTTGAGTCAATTTTTCATTTTGCTAAATCCACTTTCAGTTTTGTCCATTATGGCCCCTCTATTTTCCAAAGTTTATAAAAGAAATGTTAACTAGTAAAGTTCCTTTACTGTCTACAACATTTAATTAACTAGGTGAATTATTCCTAGTTACATTACCGTTGGTTATGACCAACTTACGTTTTTATATATTTATATTTATAATTTAATATTTTTGGGGTGTTACATTAACACTAATCATACCATGAGGAAAAGCTTCAATAACGTCAGTAACAAACAAACCCAACAAACCAAAAGTCACAAAAACGGAAACCCAAAATCGAAGACGATGAAACCACATACGTCAACACAGGAAGCAAACGCTCAGCCGCGTTGGCTGGGAAATATACATAAGTAACACACAAGGCTAGAAAAAGAAACTCTTCAAATACTAAGATCCAATAAGCAAGATGACCAAACAATATACATAAACAAACGAAGAAAACACTTACCAAAAATTGCCCGAACGTCGCTGAAGAAAATCGACTAAAGTAGCCCGTGTGTAGAGAAAGAGAGTCGCGTCAAGAGAGAGAGAGAGAGAGAGAGAGAGAGAGAGAGAGAGAGAGAGAGAGAGAGAGCGTGCGTAAAGGAGAAGAAGCGATGAGGGGTCAACCTTTTAAACCCCCCACCGACCCAGAATGTACAAACCAAAAAACAAATCAAACAACCTAAATCAAGTAAAAGCAATGAACCACAATGTACAATCAACAATATATAGAATTCTTGCAAATTAACATTATATATATAGTGTAAAGATAATTAGTTTTGCGTTTGACTTTTCGTATGGATTTAAATAAAAAAAGGTTATCATCAACCTTTTTAATCTATTTATCGTAAAATTCAAAATTTTGATTTGATTCTTGATTTTAAAGACCAGAGCAAATCCATAAAGAGAGAGAAGGAACAATATAATCGAAAAAATAGTTGTCAAAGAAATATCTATGTTACCTACGGAGCTTTAGGGGAAAGAAGACTCCAAACACCAAAGTATGAGAAGATATTAAAGACTCAACGTTTCTTTTATTTAAACATAAGGCAAAAATGTTGAATGTATCGTATGATGTATGGCTAGAATTTGATAGCATTCTGTTTGGGGGTTGATTGTATTTGGAAACACTAGTGTAACTTTCCTTTGTATAGCAACTTCTTTGCTTGGGTTGAGGTCTGTTTTTTTTTTTTTTTTTTTTGAATGAATGAATAAAATGGCTTGCTTGGTTTAAAAAAAAAAAAAAAATCTACTGAGTTGATTTTAAATAAAGAAACACCTGACTTATATTGTTGTCAAACATGGGCGAAGTTTAATTGGTGCCCGGGGGTGCATCCGCCCACCCCAATGTTTCGGTTAAAAGTGTATAGGTTTCCATTTTTCGTTCGGAATTTTTAAAAATTATATAGGATCGCCTCCCCCAATTATTTTTCCTAAATATTTATACAATATATAAATTAAAGTAAAGTTTGTTACCACTTTGTATATAAATGATGGATAGTTTTGTAAATATATTTTAATTCTTATTTGTTTAACCCTAGATTTCCCACCACACAATAAACTTAATTGCAAGTTTTTATGTGTAAGAACGGGTCCTTTGAATGAACGAATTTTTTTAGTTTTATATGGAACTATTATTATTTGACCTGGCCCGAACCGATAGCCGACCCGACCCGACCCGAAACATAACCATAGGAAAAAAAATTGGATTCCATCATTTTACGCCCCCTCGAAACTTTTGGTCAAGCTCCGCCAAATACCCATTATTTGGTGCTTCAATTATTACATGTGCTATATATGTGTGTGTGGGGTCTCAACCGAAAAAATATCTATCGCTCAAACTGTCGACTTGTCCATTTTAGCACATGAAATTGTTAACTTTTTTGTCATTTGTTTTTTTTTTAAATAAAATTTGTTTTCATCTTTTTTTTTTTTAATAACAGAATAATTGGTTAGACACTTTTGTTAGTAAACTCCCAAACCCAAGTTCGAATCCGTCAAGAATCGAATTGGGTCCTAGGAAGGACCCACCATGTTGATTAAATATTAAATGTTACATAATCTTTGCATATATGTAAGAATTTAAACTTACAATCAACTTTTTGAGGGGCAAAAGACCCAAACAAATAGAATGATGCTTTGGGAATTGTTTTTTCTTTTTTCTTTTTAATTGGTAAATTTGGATCACTGACGAACTACTGGAGTATTATCGTGTTATTACTGGAACCACCCGATCATATCCATCTCCATTAGGCTATAGTTCATATACGTCAATTCAGGAGAAAACCCAATAAATCTGGGAGACACCCCCTTATGAGAATCGAACTTAGGACCTCATGGTCTCTAAGCCTTATCTCACCCCAAGATGCCGTTAGGCTTTGGGAATTGTAATTGATTGTATTTCAAATTAGCTTGTACATGAGTAACCAATGGATTTGGTGACAGATTGACAAAGACAAAACCTATAGAAACACCTAGGCTTTGAGGTTTTGGGTTCAAGTTTAAAAGACAGAAGAAATTTCTTATTCTAAGAAAAAAAGAGTAAAGTGCAGTTTCAGTCCATGAGGTTAACACCCTCTCGCAAATTCGGTGCATATTTCAAAAAAATCAACACTGCAGTCCCTGACGTATTCAATTACTATTACTATATTATATATTATATATTAATAAACGAATTATATATTATATATTAATAAACGGTTATATATTAATAAACGAATGTAAATTAATAGTGATTTTAATATTATAATAATATATAGATTTTTTAGTACTTTTATTATTATTATTACTATATATTTTACTATATATTAATAAACGAATTACTATGAATAGTGATTTTAATATTATAATAATATATAGTTTTTAGGGAAAATTACAAGTTTTGTCCTTTATCTTTATACCACTTTTCAGGCGGTCTCCTTTTTAACGAATGTTGACGGGCGGTGTCCTTTACTATGTATTTTGTTGCAAGTTTAGTCCTTTACACCCAACCCAGTTAAAAAATGGTGTTAATTGTTGACATGCGGTGTCCTTTACTAGGTATTTTGTTACAAGTTTAGTCCTTTACCTAGGTATTTTCTTGCAAGTTTAGTCCTTTACACCCAACAATTAACAGGGTTTTTTAACTGGGTTAGGTGTAAAGGACTAAACTTGCAACAAAATACCTAGTAAAGGACACTGAAGAAACACTAGATAATTGACCGGAATCGAATTATCTAGGGGGTTTGAATCTGCATAAAATGGGGTTGTTCTCTCTCGCTTGATTCGATGCAACTACTCTTCTTCTCCGGTAAACTCTGCAAAACAAAGCACCGTTAGCCTCGCCAAGGGGAGAAGAAGGGTTCTCTCCTTGACCCGACTCCAGCGTGAGAATAAGTATGTGTTTATGAAGAAGAAGAGGTATTGACGAAGTGTGTGTAACTTGAATTTCATACCTGAATTGTTCTCATATTTATAACCGAGAGTTTTGGGCGGGAAAACTCGTTGGTGAAATGTTGACGGAAGATGCTAACCCCGTAAGCGGTTACATTTCCTTCCGTTAAGTTTCTCGATCCGACGTGAGTGCACACGGATCGCTATTTAGATCCATGGCTTGGGGTTTGCCACGTGGAAAGTGATCAAGTGGAGGTTTCTCTCCAATTACATGCCATCATCGTGTTTTCGGGGAGGCCAGAGGTGATGACATGTGTCCAGACGGTTGTAACTGTTTAGTGGTGCACGATTGGGTCCTTCTAGAAGGTTATTGCCATAATCATGTGTGACTCTTTATCGTGTGGCACCAATTGGGTAAATAATATCCAAGTCTGGATATTATTAGGCGAAAGAGTTTAACTAAGGATTTTCATCCTTTGTTTATGGAGGAAAGCGCAAGGATTTATGATTTCCTTTTGGCGCGCAAATGTTGTCTGCTATCTATTTCTTAAGCCTCCTTTGTAGGACCAGTGTGCGACCGCGCAAGGTTAAAAAGAGGCTGAAAGACAAGGTTATGGTATGGTCCCAAGTACTTATTATGAGGTTTTTGGGACCTTACCCCTTCAAGTCCCCCCAGTCTAGTGTTGCTCTTATGCAAGTAAGTGGAGCACTAGACTTATGCGAGGGAAATGTTTTTTTGGCGCGAAAGTGGGGAATCTTCAATGAGAAGATTTACTTTGCTTATTATAAAGATTTTGAAAATCTTTGACTTTAAATGGAGCTGGTACAGTAAGGACTGAGTGACAGGCTGTCAGTGTCAGTTGTCCCTTATTGTCCGTGCTTTGCACGCGCGCGTGAACTCGCGTTTGTGTTGATTCTCACTTGCTCCTGTCGCTTGGGTAACTGTGATATCCAGAAAAGGTGTTATGGCAGTTACCGATGCTATTTATTGCGGTGAGTATATAAGTTTGTTTGAGTTGCCCCTTTCTGTTAATCATTGCTTTGTTGAAAACTTTTCCCCTTTCTTTCTTCATTATCCGAGAAAATTGTCATTTCTTCCTCTTATGTCAACCGGAGAACACCAAGAAGACTTATCCGAAGAAATGTCTGCTGAACTTCCACCGTTAAAGTGGCCCAGAGCAACTTTCGATGGTTTGATTCGAAACCTTAGATTCCCGGAGAACTGGGGTGCCTTGTACCTTGAGGTGGGTCAGACGGCGGCAAATGCTCCGGTTGGGTATATCACTCTATTTTGGGATTTTTTCTGTGAAGGCAACTTTCGCTTGCCTGTAACAAAATTTTTCCTTGAAATTCTTGAGTATTATAAGTTTCATATCTCCCAATTGCACCCTATTGGCATGGTTAGGGTTCGTCATTTTGAGTTTGTGTGCCGGACGATGCATATTGAGCCGACAGTCTTTCGATTTAGGGTTTTTCACCAAATGCACTGTACCCAAGGGTTTTACTCGTTTGTCCAAAGATCGTCTGTAAAGAAGATTTTGCAGCATCCTCCAAAATCTTTCCATGACTGGAAGCAAAAATTCTTCTTTATCAAGGCAGGGGTGATTCCGATGAAGATGGTTTTAAGGGGAAAAGAAGACATCCCTATTGAAACGATTCAGACCCCTGTTGACGAGAATTGGTATCAAGATCTGAAGGACGTTCCTAACATTGCCTTGCCGGAGAAGGCCCTTGTTGGTACTAGTATGAGTTTGAATTGGAAGATGGACCGGGAAGACAAACCGGTATACACGGAGGGTGGTAAAGGTAAGATGGGGATTTCGCCCCTTCTTCCCCTCTTTTTTTTTTTTTGAACTTGCTCTTTCTCCCCTGCAGTTGTTTCGTTGTATGTTGTTGCATATAAGAGAGAAGGCGGAAAGATGGGTACCATTCAGAAGAAACCTGATGAGGAGCGTTGGTATCATCAGATTGTGAGGAATTTTGTACTTCCTTAAGAGGCTGACTTATCTGCCCAACCTGCTGCTGGTGTTGGTGAGCTTGCGTATTTTGTTTGTTGTTTGTTTTCTGTTATGCGCCTGAACAAACTTTATTCTACGCTTTCATAGGTGAATTGTCAAACTTGGGCATAGGCCCTGAGAAGAAGAAACGCACGACAACCGGTAACATTGCGCCTAAAAAGAGTGATGCAGAGAACACTCATTCCTCCAAAGTCAAAAATGTTGGAGGAGAGAAGAAAGGTATGCGTCGTTCCTCTGACTCCTGGTGTGATTATGTGGTGGTTTCTGACTCTTTGGAGGGTCTTGCGCCTGCAGTTACTGTTAGGAGGCCGAAGCCTGAACCGAGAGATACTGCCGATATCCCTCCATCCAACCCAAATGATCCCATTGACTTGGAGTCCAGTCCTGAACACTTGGTGCGAAAGAAGGCGGGTAAAAGGAAACAGACTGATGCTGAAGCTGAGGGTCAGCCCTCAAAGAAGATCCAGAGGAGGAAAATTACCCGGAAAGGCAACATGGATGCTTTTATTTCTGAGTCTGTTCCTGGTAAGTGTTACCTTTGCTTCTTTTTCCTCATGCGCATTGGATATTTATAGACTTTGTTGTTTTTTCAGAAATCCCTGTTTCTCCTGTTCCTACAGAACCGAAACCTGTGGTTAATGAAGAACTCCCACCTTCTCCTCCTCGTGCTTCCGTTGCTGATCAGTTAAAGACTACGGAGGTTCCTGATGGTGGCGCGGAGAAGACTGTTGAGGCTGACAAGCCTGTTGAAGTTGTTGCGGAAGTTGAAAAGGTTGTGAGCCCAGTGGTGATGGATGATGCTGGTAACCCCTCAACTCCTGAACCTGCTACCCGTGATAAGGAGAAAATTGCGGAAGAAATTCCTGTTATAGCTTCTCCTTCCAAGGCTTCTGGTTCTATGCCTGAGAAAGTTTCTGCTGAAGATCAGGGTTCATTTTCAGATGCAGGAAAAAATTCTCCAATCCGCCCAGAGGAAACCCTGGGGGATTATTATTACAGAACTTATCCGGAGAAAGATTCTTCCGAGCTTCATGTCCCTGTTTGGAATTTGAAGAAAGGTGATACTTTCTCGGATTGGCGCGTGTGCCGAGATTGGTTGCAGGGGATATTTACGCCTGGGGAGATCAAGTTTCAAGAAAGCCGGTTCCACGAGCAAACTTATCATGCTTACCTTGAGGAAGCTGCTTCTCATGCATCGACCACTCATCGTATAGTGCGCGAATGCCACAACATGCACAAGGAGTGGGAAGCTTTTCAGGTGTCGAAGAAGAAATTTACTGTGGATGAAAACCGGATTGCCTAGTTGAAAGCTAAATTGGAAGCTGATCAAGCCAAGTTTGAGGCTGATCGTAAAACTGAGGAGTGGTCTGTTGCAGGTTGGAAGAGGAAAGCGGAAGCCGAAGTTGCCCTCCTTTCCGAAGAACGCAAAAACTGGAAGAGAATTTGCGAAAAAGATAATGCTGAGAAGTTAAATCTCCGCAATGTCATCAATAATCTCAAGGCTGAGATCGAAAAACTGAAGAAACAGGATGCGGAGGCAGAAAAGTTGAAAAAGGAGAAGGCTGATGCAGAAGCTGCGCTGGAAGAAGCGCGTTCTCATAGGGAGCGCAGTGAGCAACGAGAGGTACAAGCTTGCGCCACTCTTGCTCTTAGAGATAGAGAGTTAGAAGAACTTACTGCTTTGCTTTCTGACTAGGAACAACTTAAAAAGGATCTGGAACTTGCGCATTCCGAAAAGGCTGAAACCTCTCGCCGTTTGACTGAAACCGAGGAAAAATTGGAAAATTCAGAAACGGCGCGGGCCGCCGCGGAAAGTGAGATTGAACCTTTAAAGAGTGATATGGCGTGGCTGAAAGATCGTGGAATTGCCTGTGTAAGTTGCTTCTTATTTTTCGTTGCGGGAATGTTTTTGTGCCTTCTTGTTATTTATCCTTTTTTTTTCATAGGTTGCTGAATCAGTGTTGAATTCTGAGGAGTTGGATAAAACCGTTGCGCGTTTAGTTGTTGTTGCGCGAAAGGACGGGTATGCCCAAGGATACGCTGAGTGTTCTCATCATGTGAATAGCGCTTTGAAGGTTGATTGGGATATCAGCAAATCCACGACTTATGGCGTTAACACTGGTGCTGCGCTTACTGCGTTGAAGGCAGAATTTAACAACTTGCAGCTTCCGTTATGGATCTTATAAATGTTGCGTTGCAATCTGATGATCACGTGGCACAACTGAAGGAAATCTTTCCGGATGAAGGTGAAGATTTAATGTAGTTTTTTTTTTTTTTTTGAAATTGTATTGAACAATTTTCTGTAATATTTGGGATGTATATCCCTTTATTTGTTGGTGCGCTGTTGCGCAAGTAACTAAAACACTGCCGTGTTTGATAGTTTTTAAGGCGTATTTGTACGCCGAGAATAGTATGTCGTGTGTTTTTAGTTTACAATATTTTGCATGAATACAATTACTTTGTTTGAGTAAGGCGAATGAAGTTGGTATAAAGCTCATGTGTGAACTTATGGTCGTTCGTGACGTAACCACTGACCGTTCATGAGGCTTTGTTTTGTAATTACCATAATGTTTTTGCGCTTACTAAAAGAAATTGCATGCACTTTGTAAGGAAAACACAAGAATAATAGAAACTTTGCTTGTTTATTTCTGGGTAGGGCACAGAGGCTATTACAAAGTTTGTTAATAAATATACGAGACTTAACTTACTCTATTCTCCTGCTTTGTCTTAATAAATCGTGTCTTTCTGCGCGGAGATCATAGAGTTTTCTTCTTAGTTTTTCGCCCTTTTGCTCGGGCCTTCATCGCCTCGAGTTATCTGCTTTATTTCCTTGCGCACGTTTTGTAGCAGATGTGTGAGTTCGCCGCTTTTAAGGGTTTTCTCAATCTCGGTGTGCAAGGAAATGCAATTGTTAGTGGTATGGCCACTGTCCTTGTGATATTCGCAATACTGGGCTGGGTCTTGTCCGCGCTTGTTTTTCATGGGGATCGGTGGCTTGAACTGATAATCTTCAGTGCTCAGAACTTCCGCGGGGGTTTTAGTTAAGGGAGTCCATTGCCTTTCCCTGTTCTCCTGTTTGATTTCCCTCTGCACGGCAAGTTTATTGATCGTTGCCCGAGCATCTTCAGATGAATGGTTTCCCTAGCCAGAATCGCGCCATCCCTTCTTGAATTTCCTCCCGCCATTTGAGCCTAAGTCGGAAGGTCAGTTATGTGGTGGTGGCGGCCTATTAGTGGTAAGGTTTTTTTCTGTTTGTGCGTAAACCTTAGCTGCTGGCATCACCTTCTCCCAGCTCTTTGGGAGGCCTTCTGTCCCAGACAGGACCTTGATCTTATCATCGCATCTGACCGCATATTTGAACTGTGCGCGAATCAGTTGCTCGTGGACTCCCCCGATCTCTAGTACTTCTTTGTTATATCGGGTGATAAAGTCCTCCAGGTTTTCGTCATCATGACGCCAAATGTTCATCACATCTGATGTGACTCGGATGGATCGTCGTTGTTGACTGAAATGAGTCAGAAATTTCTTGCACAGATCTTTCCATGATGTGATGTTCCCGATGGGTAAATTATCGAACCAGATTCTTGCAGCGCCAGTAAGGGTCTGTACGAAAAGATGGCACCATAATGGTAGAGTCCAGCCACCTACTAGCCCTGCGCTTGTAAAAACCCTCAAGTGGTCATCAGGGTCTGTCAACCCATTAAATTTACCCACGTTGGACGGTAGTTTAGCTTTTTCAAGTGGAGCCAAAGCTATTTCCATGATGAACTTTGAATTTTCCGCTGCTTCCGTAGGGCGGTAAATCAAATCATAGTTGTGTTCAGCCTCAGGGTTGTTGTAACACCCGTTCTTATAATTTAAGGTTTAATGAATCTTTTACAAAAACAATCATGTAATTACGATTACATATACATCGGAAATACGGGTTTACTAAAAGTTTTACAAATCATAAGTATTTCTACATAACGTGATCGAATTCGTTGTTTAAAATTTACAACGTGGCAAAGTGCGGAAGCGTGTATCTTTATCGTGTTCGGTTCTTCGCTGAGCTTGATCGTCTTCCGGCATCCAAAAGTACCTATATTTCATAAACATGAAATACTTTAGTCATACGGGGTTTAAAACGTGTCTAAACGAATCCGGGAATTTAAACTAAATAAAATATATTTTGTTACTGGGTCCACCGGAACTTACGGTGACACCGTAAGTTACGGTAGCCCCTGAAAGTCTATCCTTCCACCGTAACTCAGTATGTAACCATCGTAATCTTATCAGCTCCACCGTAACTTACGGTGGAACCGTAAGTTACGGTGGTCCCAGCATTCCATCTTTCTATTTTACCGTTTAACGACACGAAAACTTTCGTATCTTTCAAACCGCTTGTCCGTTTGACCTACCGTTTCTTCCTACGTGATTGTAATTTGATTCTCCACCTTATGGAGTTAAAATCCAACCTCCGGTTTTACAAAATTTTAGACTCTTAAGTCTTCGGCTATTCCCTTTTTACCAAATTTTGACCCGTTCTATTTTTATTAAACAAACGAGTTTGTTTGACCTTTATTTCCCATAAACCTATCAAGTTCAAAAATGTTTAACATAATAGGTTTCAAATTACAGATTTATATACCTTCTTAAACCCATTTTCACCCATATGCTCATTTTGACCCGTTAAGGGTATTTATGCATATTTTAAGCACCAATCTATTTCATTCGTTTCTAAATACATATGCCCACATTTCTTATCAAATGACCTCCCACCACAACTATATTTGTGGTGGATTCAATGTGGTGATTTATATATTCCAAATTACACACTTCAAATCATTATTTTACGGCAAAGACTCTTTATAGAGACTTTTGACCAATATTTTACGTCTTTTGCTTTTCATACTTATTCAAAGTATTTATTTCATCCTATCGCTTATTTCCAAACAACCTTTATGGTTCGTTTGCTCAATTTCACTTACAAGGGCGTTTTAGTCAATTTTAGTCCTTCATTTACGACGAATGACTTTTAGTTACTTGTTTAATCCAAACTCCGATCTTTTAACTATGATTTTATTTGAAAGGGCACTAGGCCTTTCAAATATAATGACCATCGTCCGTAACATTTGGTTTACCTATTAAGGTAACCAAAAACTTATTTTAGACTTCGTTTAACTCTCATTAGCCTTACATTTAAATGAGAGTTATCTTATTATGCGTACCTGGCTCGGATCATTACATTGACCCATTTAAGTACCTTGCCTCAATATCTACTAAGTAATAGCGATGTAAATATCCACTCGATATTTATTTCTGAAATCAAACAACTCATCAAACCATTAGTCGATATTGTCAAAAAGTGATATTTTCACCTTTTGACCCGTTGGTCTAAATGACCGATAATATTGGCGAGATAAAGCTTATTGTCATCTCGTCTACACGACTCGTTCCGATTTACACCGCACGGTCATTTTAACTATAATTCACCTCTTAACGCTTTTTGGCCTAATAAGGCTTACGAAATATGTATCTTTCAAAACCAATAATTATTGTCAACAAGTGTCCAAATTTCAATTTTACCCTTATTGGTTATCTTGTTCCGTACGACTACACGCCGGAAACACCAAATCTCAACTTTCTATTTGTCTTGTTCGAAATCAAAACAACAAAAGGACATTCTAAACTATATGACTAGTGTAAGCTATACTTACCTCGCATCCGAACTACGCTTTTCCTTTCCTTCTTGATTTGTTTGATCCGCTCCCTCATCAAGCTTCCACCTAGCTTGTTACGCGTCAAACTATCATCATTCGTTTCCAAGGTGGTTAGTTTAATCATAATTTAATACGATTATTCCACCTTACAAATTTCATATAAAAAATTACCATTTATCGGATTATAGGTCAGTTTGACTTTTTAAAAGTCAAATGCCCATTAGTATACTAATTGCATATTCGAGTTCATCAACTAGTTTTAGCATTCTTTAATTACCCGGTAGGCGTTATCTTTAGACCACCGTTTTAACCAAAGTTCTAACAACGTTCATCATATTTAGAACTCTTTTTAATCACATTTTGTATAATAGCCAAAACATCACAATTAAGTGTTTTAACTACAAAAATTCTAGTTTCGAGCCTTCTTTGAGGCATTTCATCAAACACTTTAAGGCCAGAATTTTACATGTTTATTTATCAAGTCTCTAGCTTATCTCTTAGCCATAATTTCACATAAATCAACCATCTTACAAAGTTGTTAACTTCTATAATTTCTGAAATCACTTCAAATTGTCAAATTATACTAGATCAACACTCTATTTCCTAGTGTTCATCAAATTTCACATAAACCATTAATCACCTACAATGGTGTTCATAGGTTTCACTACAATTTCACATGATTTCAACTTGTATTTGTCTAGGGTTTGTCCCTAGACACTATAGTTGTTCCTAGATCATCATAAGACATACATGCAACTATAATTTCAGATTTTCCCAATTACATGAGAATATCAAGTTGAGAGTTTTTATGAAATTTTACATACCTTGTGATCCTCTTGTGATGAGGATCAGTAATCTATGCTTGATTTTCGATTTTGACTTGGTTTGAGCCCTCAATTTGTGAGTTTTGTGATGAACTAGGTTTTGATAAAGCTTGGGGTCGCACCCCCTGTTCTCTGGTCGATCTCCCAGAGACTCCAATATGGAGTGTTTATGTTTTAATTAAAACATTTTCTAGTTTGCCCATTTTTAGTCCCTCATATTTAGATGTTTTATAAAGAGGGTTAAAATCTTGTTTTCTATTCATTCACTTGATCACACATAATTAACTAGGTTAATTATTCCTAGTTAACTTAGTTGGTTCTGGGGTTATAACCTGTTTCATTCTAAGTCCCGTAAACTCGGGCCTGTCATAACTTTATTTCCTTAAAAACATCTATTCACGTTTTATTGAATATTAGGTTTATTTATTTTAAATCCTAATATTTACCGGGTTACCGTTACTGCTAACGGTGTATTAATAATAACGGGGTTTGATTACCAAACCCGATTTCGGGGTGTTACAAGTCTACCCCCCTTAAAGAGGTTTCGTCCTCGAAACCTTTCTTACATAGTTCATGGAGTTTTAAACTCAATGTATTTGACCTGAGAAATCTCTTAAGCATTACTCATACTTTACCCAATTGTTAGTATTACCAGAAAATATATGGTAATATCTTTTTGGTTACATAACATCTACGTACCTCATATGACATAATGCAACTTGAAATAACGTAATCTCGTTATTTCCACTAGTTTAATTAACTTAGCGGTATACATCGCTTTCATATACTATCGAATTCTTTATGAATCCGTTACTTTGACCCGTTTAAAGGTCTCTAGTGTAATCTTTCACTTTTAGCAACAAATCCTTTTATTTTCAAATTTATTTATTCGGTTCAGTCATACCGAACCTACCGCTTACAAGCGAACCAAATTTATTTAAATGACCTTGACGGGTCTCACTACTTAGACTTATTAGTCTAGTTACTTTTTACCGCTTGCTTGGTTATAATGTGATTCTACTTCACATTACATTTCTTGACCGTGATTGTGTTACATCATGTTTAATTTATATCAAAATTTCATTTTCGAAAATATCACTTTTCGAATATATCGTCTTGCGCCTATCAGTGTCAAGACTTGTATCTTTCATGCTTACTATTTAAATTCCTATCAGAATTTATGTTTGTAAAAACATCATTTCTTACTAAAACCGAAGTTTTAGTTTTAGGATCTTCTCTTTAACTTTTGTCAATTATCCATACCAGGATATTGACAGTCCATCATTTATTCTTATTTGGTTATATCCCATTACCGGGCTCATTATTCTCTTGCATTTAACGCTACCTTTATCTGGCTAGCGCTCATTTGTGCCATTCGGCGTTATATTGTATTCAACATGTTTGACCTATTAATGTGAAATCCATCACTTATAAACAATCAACTTTATTCTTTATTCAACCCATTCGACTTCGAATAGTTGAACATATTTACTCACAATTTCTATATACGAGATTTTATAGTTATAACTCGTAATCCAAGTCCTTTGATTTTTTTTATTTTTATTTATTATTATTTTTTTTAACCCGCGTTCATGTCTCTTGGTTTACGCATGTGTTTAATTCTTACCCATCAACCTGGTGTTTTACCGAAGTCGTTATTATTGCAACCCTTACGGTATGCATTATGACTTCATTTCGCTTTTATATTCCTACTTTGTTCTCAAATTTGGCGTTTTACTAAATCGGCCCGTTAAGAGTCATATTTGCATTTTCCGGGTTCGAGTGTAAGTACACTCCCTCCCAATGCTTGTCTAAATCATTTTACATGTATGCGTTTTCTGGGTTCGAGTGTAAGTACACTCCCTCCCAATACTTGTCTAAATCATTTTTCATGCTTGCGTTTTCTGGGTTCGAGTGTAAGTACACTCCCTCCCAATACTTGTCTAATTCATTTTTCATGCTTGCGTTTTCTGGGTTCGAGTGTAAGTACACTCCCTCCCAATACTTGTCTAAATCATTTTACATGCTTCTTTGTCCCTTCACTCGGGCTCATTATCCTGATGTAATACGCTTCCGTCACTCGGTTGTGCGTTTACATTGTTATCAAATATTTTGCTTATCTGATTCATTTGGGTACTTTTTAGTTAGTCCCATTCACTCCGCCCTTAATACATCGGATGTAAATGTGTCCGCTATAAGAAACTCGTGGTATCATATGCCACTACTTACTTGGCCAGAGTAAGCGATTTAACACATGACATACACGACCTTTTTATAGTTTTCACATCACGCCCTATGTAAGTAACGCCTCTATTCAGTTTTCTTGGGAATTATATCCTGGATATGTATTTCTGTTCAGGTTTTTTCAAGTTTCTAATTTACCTATGCAACGATCATTCTCTACATGTTTGTTGCATATTGCTAATTGTGCGATTATATTTAAAAACACGCACCTGGTAATGCTTGCCCCGACGGGCGTTTCTTGCCATTAACCTTGTTCGCGGTCGTTACGCGATTTAGTCCTTAGTGAGCATGCTCCTATCGTCATACTTCGGACCGTTCCTCTATCATAACCTTAATTTGTTCAACTCTTGTCATCTTTAAATGCAAGTGTCCTTCAATCAAGATATTCACAAAAGTTAGTAATATCAACTTCAATAATCGCCTGTATTATAATACAAGGCTTTTTCTACTATACGCGTCAACGCGCGTATTTTTGTCCACTATATCAATCATTTAATTGGGGTAACGTGTATTACACGGTAACCCTATGTGTTGTCTACAACACTTTAATACGCTAGACCATTAGCATACATGCACTTACCGGATTTGCGATCAAGCCTCGAACCGAACACTATTCTTTGTCAAGAGCATAAGGTTTAAGTCCAAGCATGGTTCCTCCCCACCATACTCGAATCTCTTAAACCAAGGCTCTGATACCAACTTGTAACACCCGTTCTTATAATTTAAGGTTTAATGAATCTTTTACAAAAACAATCATGTAATTACGATTACATATACATCGGAAATACGGGTTTACTAAAAGTTTTACAAATCATAAGTTATTCTACATAACGTGATCGAATTCGTTGTTTAAAATTTACAACGTGGCAAAGTGCGGAAGCGTGTATCTTTATCGTGTTCGGTTCTTCGCTGAGCTTGATCGTCTTCCGGCATCCAAAAGTACCTATATTTCATAAACATGAAATACTTTAGTCATACGGGGTTTAAAACGTGTCTAAACGAATCCGGGAATTTAAACTAAATAAAATATATTTTGTTACTGGGTCCACCGTAACTTACGGTGACACCGTAAGTTACGGTAGCCCCTGAAAGTCTATCCTTCCACCGTAACTCAGTATGTAACCATCGTAATCTTATCAGCTCCACCGTAACTTACGGTGGAACCGTAAGTTACGGTGGTCCCTGCATTCCATCTTTCTATTTTGCCGTTTAACGACACGAAAACTTTCGTATCTTTCAAACCGCTTGTCCGTTTGACCTACCGTTTCTTCCTACGTGATTGTAATTTGATTCTCCACCTTATGGAGTTAAAATCCAACCTCCGTTTTACAAAATTTTAGACTCTTAAGTCTTCGGCTATTTCCCTTTTTACCAAATTTTGACCCGTTCTATTTTTATTAAACAAACGAGTTTGTTTGACCTTTATTTCCCATAAACCTATCAAGTTCAAAAATGTTTAACATAATAGGTTTCAAATTACAGATTTATATACCTTCTTAAACCCATTTTCACCCATATGCTCATTTTGACCCGTTAAGGGTATTTATGCATATTTTAAGCACCAATCTCTTTCATTCGTTTCTAAATACATATGCCCACATTTCTTATCAAATGACCTCCCACCACAACTATATTTGTGGTGGATTCAATGTGGTGATTTATATATTCCAAATTACACACTTCAAATCATTATTTTACGGCAAAGACTCTTTATAGAGACTTTTGACCAATATTTTACGTCTTTTGCTTTTCATACTTATTCAAAGTATTTATTTCATCCTATCGCTTATTTCCAAACAACCTTTATGGTTCGTTTGCTCAATTTCACTTACAAGGGCGTTTTAGTCAATTTTAGTCCATCATTTACGACGAATGACTTTTAGTTACTTGTTTAATCCAAACTCCGATCTTTTAACTATGATTTTATTTGAAAGGGCACTAGGCCTTTCAAATATAATGACCATCGTCCGTAACATTTGGTTTACCTATTAAGGTAACCAAAAACTTATTTTAGACTTCGTTTAACTCTCATTAGCCTTACATTTAAATGAGAGTTATCTTATTATGCGTACATGGCTCGGGATCATTACATTGACCCATTTAAGTACCTTGCCTCAATATCTACTAAGTAATAGCGATGTAAATATCCACTCGATATTTATTTCTGAAATCAAACAACTCATCAAACCATTAGTCGATATTGTCAAAAAGTGATATTTTCACCTTTTGACCCGTTGGTCTAAATGACCGATAATATTGGCGAGATAAAGCTTATTGCCATCTTGTCTACACGACTCGTTCCGATTTACACCGCACGGTCGTTTTAACTATAATTCACCTCTTAACGCTTTTTGGCCTAATAAGGCTTACGAAATATGTATCTTTCAAAACCAATAATTATTGTCAACAAGTGTCCAAATTTCAATTTTACCCTTATTGGTTATCTTGTTCCGTACGACTACACGCCGGAAACACCATATCTCAACTTTCCATTTGTCTTGTTCGAAATCAAAACAACAAAAGGACATTATAAACTATATGACTAGTGTAAGCTATACTTACCTCGCATCCGAACTACGCTTTTCCTTTCCTTCTTGATTTGTTTGATCCGCTCCCTCATCAAGCTTCCACCTAGCTTGTTACGCGTCAAACTATCATCATTCGTTTCCAAGGTGGTTAGTTTAATCATAATTTAATACGATTATTCCACCTTACAAATTTCATATAAAAAATTACCATTTATCGGATTATAGGTCAGTTTGACTTTTTAAAAGTCAAATGCCCATTAGTATACAAATTGCATATTCGAGTTCATCAACTAGTTTTAGCATTCTTTAATTACCCGGTAGGCGTTATCTTTAGACCACCGTTTTAACCAAAGTTCTAACCACGTTCATCATATTTAGAACTCTTTTTAATCACATTTTGTATAATAGCCAAAACATCACAATTAAGTGTTTTAACTACAAAAATTCTAGTTTCGAGCCTTCTTTGAGGCATTTCATCAAACACTTTAAGGGCAGAATTTTACATGTTTATTTATCAAGTCTCTAGCTTATCTCTTAGCCATAATTTCACATAAATCAACCATCTTACAAAGTTGTTAACTTCTATAATTTCTGAAATCACTTCAAATTGTCAAATTATACTAGATCAACACTCTATTTCTAGTGTTCATCAAATTTCACATAAACCATTAATCACCTACAATGGTGTTCATAGGTTTCACTACAACTTCACAAGATTTCAACTTGTATTTGTCTAGGGTTTGTCCCTAGACACTATAGTTGTTCCTAGATCATCATAAGACATACATGCAACTATAATTTCAGATTTTCCCAATTACATGAGAATTTCAAGTTGAGAGTTTTTATGAAATTTTACATACCTTGTGATCCTCTTGTGATGAGGATCAGTAATCTATGCTTGATTTTCGATTTTGACTTGGTTTGAGTCCTCAATTTGTGAGTTTTGTGATGAACTAGGTTTTGATAAAGCTTGGGGTCGCACCCCCTGTTCTCTGGTCGATCTCCCAGAGACTCCAATATGGAGTGTTTATGTTTTAATTAAAACATTTTCTAGTTTGCCCATTTTTAGTCCCTCATATTTAGATGTTTTATAAAGAGGGTTAAAATCTTGTTTTCTATTCATTCACTTGATCACACATAATTAACTAGGTTAATTATTCCTAGTTAACTTAGTTGGTTCTGGGGTTATAACCTGTTTCATTCTAAGTCCCGTAAACTCGGGCCTCTCATAACTTTATTTCCTTAAAAACATCTATTCACGTTTTATTGAATATTATGTTTATTTATTTTAAATCCTAATATTTACCCGGTTACCGTTACTGCTAACGGTATTTTACCCGTGTATTAATAATAACGGGGTTTGATTACCAAACCCAATTTCGGGGTGTTACAGTTGTAAACCGCACGGGGTTTACACTTGTTATAGTTCAACCGGCTAAACACACTGACGTTGTCACCTATGCGGTAGGTTGGATCTTCTTCACTGGTGTAGGTATTTCGTTGAGAACCTAACCTAGTGTGAACTGATGCTCTTCGGTGGGAATGTGACTCGTCTCGATACTCTCGTTGACGACTCCCAAATTGGGTATACTCATATCTCGACGGAGATTTGGAGTATACCTCTGTGTTTTTGATGTGAGACGGGCCCTCACGTTGAGAAGAATGAGCACGAGATCCTGGCCTTTGTGGCTGAATTTGGGGTGCAATTTGTGCACACAGCTGTGTGTATACTGCATTTAGAGCCCCTTGAGACCTGACGTACCAGGAGATTGGAGTTTCTCTTGGAGGTAGAATTGAATGTACAGGGTTCTCTGGTAGCACCCCTAGAGTGACAGGTTCGTTTACTCGATTGGATTGCACCTCGTTGTCATCCGAGGCCTCCTCTGGAATTCCTTCAACCCGAAGGTTGTTACCGACATTTGGCCGAGGGCCAGTTTGCCGATGAGATGAAGTTTCTTCCATGTGCAAATGGAATCAACAGAGAGGATAAAAAAACAAGAGAAAATTGGATAAAACAGAGAAATTGGTGGGCGCCAATGAAGAAACACTAGATAATTGACCGGAATCGAATTATCTAGGGGGTTGAATCTGCATAAAATGGGGTTGTTCTCTCTCGCTTGATTCGATGCAACTACTCTTCTTCTCCGGTAAACTCTGCAAAACAAAGCACCGTTAGCCTCGCCAAGGGGAGAAGAAGGGTTCTCTCCTTGACCCGACTCCGGCGTGAGAATAAGTATGTGTTTATGAAGAAGAAGAGGTATTGACGAAGTGTGTGTAACTTGAATTTCATACCTGAATTGTTCTCATATTTATAGCCGAGAGTTTTGGGCGGGAAAACTCGTTGGTGAAATGTTGACGGAAGATGCTAACCCCGTAAGCGGTTACATTTCCTTCCGTTAAGTTTCTCGATCCGACGTGAGTGCACACAGATCGCTATTTAGATCCATGGCTGGGGGTTTGCCACGTGGAAAGTGATCAAGTGGAGGTCTCTCTCCAATTACATGCCATCATCGTGTTTTCGGGGAGGCCAGAGGTGATGACACGTGTCCAGACGGTTGTAACCGTTTAGTGGTGCACGATTGGGTCCTTCTAGAAGGTTATTGCCATAATCCTGTGTGACTCTTTATCGTGTGGCACCAATTGGGTAAATAATATCCAAGTCTGGATATTATTAGGCGAAAGAGTTTAACTTTGGATTTTCATCATTTGTTTATGGAGGAAAACGCAAGGATTTATGATTTCCTTTTGGCGCGCAAATGTTGTCTGCTATCTATTTCTTAAGCCTCCTTTGTAGGACCAGTGCGCGGCCGCGCAAGGTTAAAAAGAGGCTGAAAGACAAAGTTATGGTATGGTCCCAAGTACTTATTATGAGGTTTTTGGGACCTTACCCCTTCAGACACCGCCTGTGAACATTCGTTAAAAAGGACACTGCCTGAAAAATAGTATAAAGATAAAGCACAAAACTTGTAATTTTTTCTAGTTTTTAATGTACTTTTAATAAACGAATTACTATGAATAGTAATTTTAATATTATAAGAATATATAGTTTTTTAAATATTTTTATTATTTTAATATTATAATAATAGTTATTTTCTTTAATTTTTAACTTTAATACTTTTTTTAATATCAGGGGTTGGGATAAGCTTGGTGTCAACCGGTATCGAACCAGTACTGGTATCGAAAATACCGGTACGGTCCTGTTCGGTATCAGTACATGAAGGTAAAAACCGCCACTAATACAGAAAACGCCAAAAGTTGGTGCTGAATTGATATTGAAAATCTTTTGGTTCGGGAAATTCAGTGCTGCTACCCGGTACCATTTGCTCATCCCTGATCACGGCTACCGTACAAACAACGGTATCGTACAACTTTTTTTGTTGATTTTCTTCAACTTTAAAATTTTTTTTAGTTTCTGGGGTAGGGATGAGCTCGGTGCCAACCGATACAAAATCGGTACTGATACCGAAAATACCGGTTACGGTACCGGTATATGAAGGTAAAAAACGGTAGTGAACCGATAACAGGAACGCCAAAAGTCGGTACCGAATTGGTACTTAAGATCTTTCGGTTCGGAAAATTTGGTACCGGTACCCAGAACAATTTGCTCATCTCTGACCACAGGTTTCATACGATTAACATCGTTACCATACAACTTTTTTGGTTGATTTTCTTTCGGTTATCTTTTAGTTTTTTTTCTATATTTTCTTTTTGTTCTTGTCAGCAGTTCCATTCGCAACACGCTCACAGTGATTTCAAAACTCATGTAAAAACTGACTAAATAACAAAAGAAATTCGCCGCAACGCGACGAACTTCTTTTGCGGCGAATTTCTTTAAACCTAGTTTGATTCAATTAAAAGCCTCCTCCATCAAACTTCTCCACACAACCACCACCAGCCTCCGCCCCTCTCCACACAACCACCACCAGCCAATGAGTGCCACGAAAAGAAGTCTATCTTGTCGGAACCATTGCGCGAAATCTTTGTGAGGAACTTCAGTGTCGTCTTCAGCAAGAGTGGGTTTGGGTGCACAGTGGGAGCCATTGATGAACTTGAACAAGTCAAGGCCATAAAGTAGTGCTTCAACTTGTGTTTTTCAGGCTAAGTAATTTAAAGAGTTGAGTTTAAGGGGAGCCGACAGTGTGATGACAGTGAGATCCTTCATGGAGGGATTAATTAGAAGGGATGTGGGGGTTTCCGTCATGACTGCCGGTAGTGTACTAGGTTGTGATTGAGAAAGAGATGATGAGCGAACTGTGTTTATGGAGGAGTGATTCGAACCTTGCTCTGATACCATATAAAGGTTCACAAAGACTAGTGATGAAAAGAAAACTCGATGATTTTCATTGATTTTACAGATGCATAAATATTGATGTACATGAGATATAAAAGGAGATATACATGCTAAACATAACAACCTATTTTGACTAAGATGTACATATTTAAGTTTGATATATGCTAAGGCTGGACGGTATCGTACCGTCTTCCAGCCCGTCCTTGTTCGGCGACGCGCGGCCTACCACGCCGGCCCCCCTCCGTCCCGTCCTCAACGTCCGAATGTTGACGGTTGCGACGGACCAAAAACGTGGGCCCCCATCTCAAAAGTATCCGTTATTTAAAAAAAAAGAGGGAGGCGGTGGAGGGTTTTGAATCGCCGGAAAAGTGAAGGAGTGTTCTGGAATCGCCGGAAAAGTGAGGCGGTGGAGGGTTTTGAAGAAGACAACACTTGTGACAACTTTTTCAAAAAAGAAGTCTCGGGAATACAAGAAGAGAGATGAAAGTCATTAGGTGAGTTTATGTATTTTTTTTTAAATTTATGTAATGTTTTTTAATATTAATGAAATTATTTTGTTAGTTTATTTGTTAAATGTTAAAAAAAAAGTGAAAGATTAAAAAAATAAAAAACAAAAAAGTGGTGGGGAGGACTATGACTAGGACCATCCTCCATACCCTCTAGTTTTGTGGGATGAACCAACCTTGGGAGGACTATGACGTGGCGCCTACGTGACGGATCATCCTCCCTTGGAGGACCATCTCCATACCCTCTAGCCTAAATAATGTGGTGGCATGTATGGTTTCATTCCTTAACAGGAGCAATACAAGAAAAGGGTTATTATGGCTGGTTTGCTCGATAGAACACGACATCCTCTTCGGTAGCTTTTTCAGGGAAAATGTGTACGCATCTGTGAAGAGTTATTATGGCTGTCACAGTTGTTAAATTCATCAAAATGATATTGAAATTTGTGAGCCTTCAAGTTATTATGGCTGGTTTGGAGTTTTTTTATTCGGGTCGGTCCTTTATATTGGTTAGCCGAAAAAAATCCACTGGTTGCCGGAAATGAAGATGGAGAAGATGGGAGGAGGACTGAATTGTTTAGCTTGAGGCTTTCAGAGGGATGGTATGTGCTATGTTGGGTTAGAAAATACGAAATGACCATATTGCCCTTCATTATGGAAGTAAAAAGACTATAATGCCCTGGTCAACTAACGGTTGACTGACGCCTGTTTGCTGGAGTCCTTTAATTGAACAAATTGAATAAGTCAGGGGCTGGAGTTTTGATTTTTTTAAAATAGGGACTAAACCTGTAAGCGGGTGTTAACCTCAGGAACTGAAACCGTACTTTACTTAAGAAAAAAAAAAGTTGTACATGAGTATATATATACAAATGAATATTTACACAAGTCACCCTTAACGATGACTAGTTGCAATATATGTACTATTCCCCCTAAGTTAAGGTCAAGGAACGACCAATAGCTTGAAACATAAAAACGTGAATTTGTATGTTGGCAGCGGTTTTATAAAAATGTATGTGATTTGATTTCATGTGCATATAAATTATGCAAGCAATCTTCATCAAGAAACTGTTTCTCTGATATAGTGACTTTTCTACATGCTTAGTCCGAGCATGAACCATAAAATTAGAATGTTTTGAGAATCGTAATTAATTGTATTCCAAATTAGATTTTAGTGTAAACTGCCATTTTGGTCCCTGTGGTTTGGCCAGTTTTGCCACTTTAGTCCAAATCTCAAACTTTTTACATCTGGGTCCCTGTGGTTTCACTTTTGTTGCCATTTTAGCCCAAAATTCAAATTACCCCTTATTTGACTGTTTAAGGCTGCCTATTTTGTCTTCTTGTTCAGGGGCAAATTGGTCATTTTATGAGTTAATATAACAAATAAAAAAAACAACCTCAAAACACATCTCTCTCTCTAAACTCTCTGCGCACTCTCCCTCTCTCTCTAAACACACCTCTGACTCTCTCTCTTCTCTCTCTCTATAACACCACCCGATCTTGCTGCATCTTGTTTCTTGAAACAAACCCAGATCAAAACAAACCTAGATCAATGCAAAAACCCAGATCAAAGCAAGAACCCAGATACAAGCAAAACCCAGATCAAAAGCAAAACCCGGATCAAAACAAGCAAAACCCAGATCAAAACAATCAAAACCCGAATCAAACCCAGATCAAAACACACCTCTGACTCTCTCTCTCTTCTCTTTCTCTACTGCATCTTGCCACACCCTTCTCGCACCCCCACCCCCACCACCACCTGCCACCACCCTCTCGCACCAGCACCACCACCCGCCGTCGTCATTTATATCCTGAACAAATACAGACCTCTCAACCAGTCCGCCACCCTCATCTCCACTAAATGCAGATGACCACCACCACCACCCCTCTCGCACCACCACCCCCACAACATCGTATCCGCCGACCACCGCACCACCCCCATCTCCACTATCGCCGACCTAACCACCACTATATATCCCCCCCCCCCTTTTCATGATAAACCCTAAAACCCCCATCTGTCTCTACCTTTCTTTCAGATCGGTGGTGGTAGGTTTAGGGTTTACGAGTGGCGACGGTGGTGGCATTTAATAGGTACAGTGACGGTTGTGGTTGTTGACGGTGACGGTGGTGGGGTGACTGACGGGGGTGATGATGGTGGTTGTTGATGATGTTGCGGTGATTATAGAGGAGATTGATGGTGGTTTGTGGGTTGACTGACTTAGGTTAGAGATATGAGAGAGATGGATGGTTTGGTTTGAGTTTTGCATATCTGCATATTTGGGAGAGAGAGAGAGACATGGATGGTTTGAGCTTTGCATATCTGTATTTATTTATAAAATATAAATGACCATTTGGCCCATAAGGATAAAGACAAAATAGGCAGCCTTAAACAGTCAAATAAGGGGTAATTTGAATTTTGGACTAAAATGGCAACAAAAGTGAAACCACAGGGACCCAGATGTAAAAAGTTTGAGATTTGGATTAAAGTGGCAAAACTGGCCAAAACACAGGGACCAAAATGGCAGTTTACTCTAGATTTTATAATGAGTATATACACAAACGGATATTCCTTATATTTAGAGTTAATTGCCATTTTCGCCCCTGAGGTTTGGGCACATTTGCCATTTTCGTCCAAAATGAAGGTTTTATACCATTTTGCCCCCAACGTTTGTAACGTTTTGCTATTTTCACCCAAATACCTAACCAAGTTACTTTATATCTTATTATGGGTTATTTTTATCTTTCGAGGGGCTATTAAGTAAATAACTTATATAAAGGGGCTAATTATATATAAAAAAACAAAGTATAAATAAAAAACCTGCTCCCTCTCTCTCTCCACTCTCTCTATGTCACAGGGTCTCCTCTCTCTCTCTCTCTAAAAAAACTCAGCTCTCTCTCTCTAAAATACCTCACCTTTACAACCACCGCCATAAGCATCCATCTACAACCACCACTATCGTTCATAAACAAAACCCCCAAATCACCAACCACCACGGCACGAATCTGAGATCGGAGATGGCGACACAGGTCTGTGATCGGAGCTGGTGCAGCTGTCGCTGAGCAACGTGGCGGCGTTGTCGTTCATTTCGTTATCGCATTTTGTGAGGATTTATGGGTTGAGGTTCTTGTTCTTTGATAAGCTTTGTGATGAGAGTGAGATTGTGAGGAAGGGGTATATAGATCAGCTTAATGTATGAGGTTTGTTTGTTATGATTGATTGAATTTTGTGTGTTTTGTTGTGAATTGATGAGATATTTTCAATGAAGTTATGCTTTTAGAATTGATGATAAAGAAGATAACTGGTTCTGTTAGGTTTTATGTTGTTTGGACTTTTTGGTACAGTTGCTTGAGGTTTGAATCTCTGGTTAGGAGTTGAATTGAAATTTTAAATGTCGTTTTGGTTTAGGTAGAATTTATGAAACGAAAATAACTGTTTTTGTTAGGTTTTATGTTGTTTTGCATAATTGAAATTTGGGGGTTTTGTTTATGAACGGTGGTGGTGGTTGTAGATGGATGCTTATGGTGACGGTGATGTGTTAACGGTGGTGGAGAGTAGTGACAGGTTATGTTAGAGAGAGAGAAGAGAGAGAGGGACTTTCAGTAGTTGGGAGAGATAGAGAGAGAAATAATTATATTTCTTTATTTTTTTCAATTTATTACAAACTAGTCCCTAAATATAAGTTTTTTACACAATAGTCCCTGAAGAGATAAAATGACAACAATGCCCTCATGTGCATGACCAGATTTAACAAAAAATTCTAACTAGGTTAGGTATTTGGATGAAAATAGCAAAAAGTTACAAACGTTGGGGGCAAAATGGTACAAAACCTTCATTTTGGACGAAAATGGCAAATGTACCCAAACCTCAGGGGCGAAAATGACAATTAACTCTTATATTTATTTGTGAAGAAAAAGCAGAGTATGGCCGGCCGACATCATTCTCATAATAAGGTGGTCCACTTGATTGCGTGGAGGGTTAAAGTTCTGTGTATTGACGATGAGCTCAGGTGTCAAGTTAAAACCATTTAATTTAAATATGTACAATATAAAATTATAAAATGGTATTATGTGTTCATGTGATCAAAAAGTTGTGTGATATGTTCATATTGAGGATAATGTGAGAGAAGGATATTTAAATATTAAACGTGTTTAAGCTTAATTATATATTAAATAATCTAATTTTATTTATATTGTTTTAAGTATAAAGTTTTCAAATGTTCGTACTTTTAAACGTGTTTAAGCTTAATTATATATATTAAATAGTCTGATTTTATTTATATTGTTTGAAGTATAAAGTTTTCAAATGTTCGTACTTTTAAACGTGTTTAAGCTTAATTATATATTAACTAATTTGATTTTATTTATATTAATATATATTAAATAATCTGATTTTATTTATATTGTTTCAAGTATATAGTTTTCAAATGTTCGTACTTTTAACAGATTATCTCCTTTTAAAAACATTTTATTAGTATGCTTTTAAATGAAACTAATATGCATAAAAAGAAGTTTGAATCACTATAACATATAAAATTATAATAAAAAATGGATATTTCAACGTACTTTATCCAAATGTCGGTTCCATAGATGTCATCCAAATGTCGGTTCCATAGATCTATGATTGATTACACGCACGAAAGGTCCAAAACGCTATTTAGTCCGTTGAAAAAGTGTTTTTTTTTTGTTTTTAAACAAGTATGACAGTCTTAACAGGGACACGTAATTATTAGTTAAATCTAATTTTTTTAGAACGGCATGTGGTCATGACCCTCATTACCATCATGATCTTTCACATAGACGTCATGTCACTCATCTTTAATCCATCATTCAAAACCATTACCTTAAGGCTGAGGGTGTGGTATAAAGCCCCTAGGGGATTTATCACGCCACATCAGTGTCATGTCACATAGAAGGCTTTAAAATTACTCCCATTAACGTGGATGCAATGGTTCAAAGCCCCTTTAAAGCCTCATATTAAAAAAATACAAAAAAAATAAAGAGAAAAATATTTAATTGGTTGAAAAGAATGGCCCCACCTACGCCCCTTTAGCGCGCTCGTTAGCACCGTGGCAGAGAAGCCCTTTAACATGCAAGGAGTGGGTGATGGCGCCATGGGTGCCATTATTGATGATGTGGCAGGGTGGCGCTAACTTAAGCCACACCCTGTGGTCTAAGGGTGTGATCATGACCTAAATCACTATCCCCTTTATCTTTTTAATTTATTTTTGTCTCAAAATTATCAAATGGGAGGGTCATGGTAAACGTGGTTTAATCCATGGGAACCACCATCAATTAAGGAGAAGGATGGTGTACCATTTAATTAATGATCCTATGTGAAAATAATGTTCCAACCCATGCCCTCATACACCATAGCGTTAGTTAAATATAAATACTAGTATTTTTATCACAATTATATCATGTAGATATGAAATACTAAACTAAAAACTTACACAAATAACATATGTCAAGTGCATTGGGAGTTAATATGCGGAGTTAATATGCTCCAAATCTTGTGTTCAACTTAAAACATGAAGTTTTTTTTTTTCAAACTTCAAATTTCTTTTATTTTTGTGGTATGTGGGACTTGAACCCAAAATTTCCCCCCTCTTAAGGTGTTAAAAGTTTTGCATTTGCCAATAAACCACAACCCCATTGGTCTTGTAACATGAAGTTGAATCACAAAACTTTCAAGAGCCTATGGCCGATAGACCTGGATTGATATGTCCGAATTTAAACCAAATTTCGGTAGCTGATGGAGAGATGTTGGCAGCCCCTTTTACGCTATTGGAAATCAAAGAAGCCGTTAGAGATTGTGGAGGAGAAAAGGCGCCTGGTCCGGATGGCATTAATTTCACATTCATTAAGCGGTGTTGGGCTTCACTAAAATCTGATTTCATTCGGGTGTTTGAGGAATTTTCGGGGAATTCAACTCTCTCTGCGGGTTGTAGTTCGTCTTTCATTGCTCTTATACCTAAGTGCAATGACCCAGACGGTATGGGGGCCTATAGACCTATTAGCCTTATAGGTTGTATTAATAAGGTTATTTCCAAAGTGTTGGCGAATAGAATGAAGTTAGTGATTAACAGGCTAATTTCAGAAGAACAAACGGCATTCTTAGCTAATAGGAGCATATTGGATGAGCCCTTGATTCTAAATGAGTTAATACCGTGGATGAGGTCAAAGAAGAAGGAGGGATTTATTTTTAAAGCGGATATTGAGAAGGCATATGATTCTTTGAATTGGGGGTTCTTGGAAACCATTATGGAGCAAATGAGATTCCCTCTGGTGTACAAGAAATGGGTTATGGCCACAGTTAAAAATGCAAGAGCATCAGTACTAGTAAACGGGTCACCCACCCAGGAGTTCGAGTGTGGTAGGGGATTGAGACAAGGAGACCCTTTGTCTCCGTTTCTGTTCATCATTGCCATGGAAGCGTTGACAGGTGTGATGAAGAAGGCTTGTAACCTAGGGCTTTACGATGGAGTTCGGTTTGATAGCCAAGGTTCGAGTATTTCTCATTTTTTATATGCAGATGATGTCATTTTTGTTGGTAGATGGTTGGATCATAGTGTGCACAATTTGAGGAGAATTCTACGTTGCTTTTACCTTGCATCCAGACTTCGGGTGAATCTTGCTATGTGACAATTGTCAAAAATCCAGGTATCCGTACAATTAATTAACCATGATTAGTGCCTAATGACTGTGCTAAATTACAATTAACTACTTCTTGATTACTGCATCATACTTACATGTGCATCACATATTGCATAATGTCACATCATTATTTCATGCAAACCATATTGACATAAATGATGCACAAAGCACAGTTAGCACAGTTAGCAGATAACTCAGAAAAATGCTGACAGAACTCAGCACATAGACAGACAGTGCAATGAGACACAGAATAAGTCAGAAACCAAGTATTACACTAGTATAGTGTGTAGGAAAGTGAGGATCACAAAACTGCCATTCTAAGTAATAGTTTAAGTGCCGGAAAGTGCCTAAAACTCACATAAAGTGCAGAATTCTGCAAAATACAGCAAAAATCAGCATTTTAACAAGCTAGTATCATGCAAAAATATGACTAAATGGTCCTGAATGCTTTCCTAAGTGTCGGGAATTAAAAGTGTCAAAAAAGGGTACATAAAGAACACTAAACTGTATAGTTTAGCACTTTAACGAACCAGTATCTAACCAAACAACCGGACACTACCCCGAAACATCAAAATTACACTAGAAGCATTGTTTTAACATTACCAAGCTAGTTATGATCCCCGAACATCATGACACCTACTAAAAATATCTAGTAACTAACACATGTAACCAACACTTGAAATTAAACTAAATGGTAACTAATTTGGTTTAACCTAAGCTAATACCCCCCCCCCCCCCACCTATGTAATCGGCCAAGCATGGCCCCACCAAGATGATTTGTTGAATCTTTCATTAGATCTTGTTGCAAGATATGGAACACTTTATCCAATAGTTAAAAGAGTAGGAGGGTTATAAGTAAGATCTTAGGGATCATAATCTCATTCTCACACCCACTAAACACACACACTCTTCTCTCCCTCTCTTGCTCACTCACGGCCGAGAACAAGGCCACACACCACCACCATCTTCATCCAACTTTCATCCATTCCATACTCATACAAGGGTGCTAGAAGCTAAGTTAGGAAGCTTGGAGGGTTTGGAGATTGAAGGACCTCTTTCACTTGCTTTTATCCACCACATTCATCATCTTCATCTTCTTGAGTTTCATCCCTAGCCTTGTGCTAGTAGTAAGGCTCTTATAATCTCTTTTCACTTCTTATTTAGTTGGTTAAAAGATGATGTATGTTGTTAATCTTGAATAACATCAAAGAATAAGAAGATAATTCTTAACAATAAAGCTCCAAACCATAAGAATACATATTGTAAAGTGTTATTTTGCTTCTTGATGGTTGATTATTTGTGTTTATGATGTAAGACATCATATGAAACTTACTAGATTGTGATTAAACACATGATCTAGCAAGTTGAGGTGATGATCTTGTGAAAGACCAAGATGATCATACTTTATGTTTACATGAACTTGAATAATAAAATTGTTTTCATATGTGATGATGATTTAAACACAACACAAGTCTTGTAAATGGATGACTTCAAAAATAGTTTTCTCAAGAAACTAAGTTAGATAACAAGATTTACATAAACTTGGTTCTTAAGGAAGTTAACCACATTTTTAATGGTTAATCAAGAGTAGGATCATGTATCTAACAAGAGAAACCCAAGAAGAAATATTTTTAGAAAAGTGATTTACAAGTTGTGAAGATCTAATTCCTTCAAGAATGAAGTTATTAAATAAATAACCACACTATAAAGAGTAACTAAGCTTACTAAACACACTAGTAAGTTACTACAAATTTTTATAAAAGTTCAAGTTCATGTTGTTGTGTAAATTGCATGATTTTGGCACTTGGTAAGTGTTGATTGAATTCTTAATTGTTTGGGATGATTTTAAAAGAAAATGATATGCTTGAATGCATGGAAACCTCCATTTTTAGGGGAAACTATGGCAAAATTTTCTAAAAATATAAACACTTAGAAAATATTTATAAAAACACACTTACAAGTGTATTTTCCACAATAGATGGTTTCATAAAATTTGCCATAATTCTTGGTTACAAAAATACAAATGTTGGAGGTTGGTTTTTGTAAATAAAAATGACTAAATATGTATTTAAAAGATATATATATATATTTAGAAGACGCATGTGTGTGATTAATTGTATACTTTGTGTATTAGTTATATTATTTTAGGACTTGAAATAATATAACTTAACAAAATACCAAGAAATTACAATCCAAAATGTTACCAAAAATCTCAAGGAATAAATACACACGTTACACACATAATATTGTGAAACCGAACGAAAGAATGTAACTTACAAAGTATTCCGGAAATACATTTATAGATATATTTTTGGTAAATAATATTTTGGACACAAGAAATGAAAATATGATTTTTACGATTGTCACAAAGTTATATCATAGTTTGACAAAAAGGAAATATATAATTTTTGGTGAATAAAAGTATATATATATATATGTTTCCTTGGAATTATTAGAAAATATATTATTTTTGGGAAAAATATATATTTTCTTGAATAAACTTGAAATACATTATTTATGGATAAAAATAAGTTAATATATATTTTCTAAAGTTAGACTTGAAAATACATTATTTTGGAACTACAAATATTTTTGCCAAAAGGAAAAATTATAAATAATTTTTCTAAGTAATAATTCTTAAATATATATATTAGTGGACTTTTATTAGAAATAATATTCCGGAAAGTTTAACACAAAATTAAGTATAAGAATACTTAACAATTACAAGAAAATATGTATTCTCGTACGTATAAATCCACACCGGAATACGACACCGATACATGGTAAAAATATACAAATACAAATATACCCACCATTGGGAAGGAAGTACAAGTATAAATACTTGGGAAGTATTAAAATAAGATATACTGTTTTAACGATTATTCCAAAAATTAATTCGAGTTAAAATATTAATTATTTTAACAAATAGTTGCATAACTTGGGATGATACCGAAAACATAAAAGAAACGTAACTCAGAAACATTAATACTAAGACAAGGCACGACCCGTTCATCTAATAGGCATTAGTACATTGTAGGTAGTCGTGTTTGCTGAAGGAACGTGAGTTACGATCATCAAAGACGCAAGACTGTGAGTTCATGTCCCCCTTTTCTTTAAACTGTTTTGTTTATTAACTTCGGGGGTGAAATACATGTTGCAAAATGATTACATACAAATACAATTGGTATGGTTAGCTAAGGAAAGTACAGTAGATCATGTGAATGGGTAGGCGCACACTTAAGACCATTAATCCTCGTGTTAGGACCGAGGGGCATGAGTGATAGATCTATTTGGGTGTAGCGAGCCCACACCCATGAGGACCAGGGTGGCCCATGAGGTGACTATGTCTTACAACCGGAGGCCCGGTACAAATTTGCTAGGTTTGAGCCTTCCTACGCCGTTGCACGCATGTTAATGGCCTTGCAAACCATTAATCGATCTGTTTCCTTGTTTGCTTTCATACCGGGGTTTACAAACATACATACATACATACACTGATCACAGAGGTTTTATACATTCATATACACAAACACATGAACTCGCTCAACATTTGTTGATGTTTTCAAACTACATGTATTTCAGGGAATTAAGTGGATCTGGCGGGTGTTTGGATGTTCCAAGCTGCGTTATGAATAAAAAGATGTCATCCGAAGTCATTAGGGTTTAAGAGATGTATCTTAATCCTGGACGAGATACATGGTTCTAAACTCGGTTTTATTTATGGTCTTTTGTCGAGTCTTTGTGAACTCTTTAAAACATGTTGTGGTTTGTAATTTAAATTTGGAGTCTACGTTTCAGACAATCATGTTGTGATATTTTCGAACTTAATTTATTGATGAACATCTAATGGTTTAATCATATAGTGTTGTTATGATTGAATGCAATGGTATTAAGATAGTCACACCATAATCACGCTTCCGCAAAAGTCAGGGTGTGACATGCTAAAAGTAACGTGTTCGGGGTGAATGTTAGTGAAGATTGTATACTAACCATGGTGAACAACTTGAGGTGTAGAGTAGGATCCTTCCCTTTTAAACTGTTGGTGCATATGTCTGTCGACTTCGTCTTGTATCGAGTCTTGTGTCTAGATTGGATAGAATGGAGCTCGGTAGGCTAGATAATAGGGTTTTAGTGTGGTTGGACCATTCCGCACGAAATGGCAAGAGCCATTTCGCACGAAATGGATCTTGTCCATTCCATGCGAAATGCCACCCCTATAAATAACTGAGCTGTCATTTCGTTTATAACAGTTGCTGATTCCAGAGCCGAAGTGCTGCTGACGTGTCATTTGATCTGTAATCGTGTCAAATCAATATACAAGACAATTAAAGTGATTCTGTGTATAAATCAAGCTGATTCAAAGTCGATACGTTTGTTTCCGCCTCTCGTATTGATTAGAACTCTTCTGAACGACTCGTTTTGGTCGTGCAAACGATCCTACAAGTGGTATCAGAGCTTTAAACATTGAAACGATCCCAATATTTAGTCGTTTGTTTCCTAAAATAAAAAATATGTTTCAAATTACTAGGACCGTTAAGCTTTAAACATTTTAAGTTCTAAACGATTCACTTAGATTGTCAGTATACTGATCCACTTAAATTTTCACACAAAGTTCAATTGTTTCGAGATACGAGATTAGTGTTTTAATGAACTTGAACTTATTCGCGTGTCCCACCTCAGAATATACTCCCGTATCCAGATCCCAATATTCAGTCTTACAGGTGAGTATACCTAGATGATATCTGTAAGGGGTTAAATGCGAGACCATGAAAGCTCAGGCTATTGCTTCCGCAAAATCAGAGAGATGATGGTTCGACTTTAGGTGTGTCCCCCTTGGGGATCTTCTTTTCAACAGCACATGATTAGCATTGTTTAATGTTTCATCATTTTTTTATGCTGAGGGGGCTGCTTTTATTTCAAGCAAGCGAAAAGTATTATACGGGGACTAGGCCATTGCTTCCGCAAAATCAAAAGTCCCGGGATAATACCCCAGATATCACTAAGCATAAAGACCTAGTATCTCAGAAAGAGGGGTCTTTCAAACAAGATTTCGGGGGTTACCCATATATCCGAGAGATGTTCCCCACGAGATAAGTAAGTTTGATATTTAGGTTTATATCTCGAACACAATCTACTAAGCGTGCGAAAACCTACTGGCATATCATCAGTGAGACCGTTTATCACATTTTAACTTTCCAATTCTTTAGCGTACTGTGATTGTCTACTGATGTACTATCATTTCCTCTTTTTTCACAACAAAACTCATTTTTGATTTTTCCGATGTTTTTGAATTTTTAGATTTTATCATGTTTTTGGATTTTTCATCATCATCATCATCATCATCATCATCATCATCATACTCAGTATATCCCACCAATAGCAAAGCTAAGGTAGGGTCTGAGGAGGGTGAGATGTAGACAGCCTTACCTTTACCCCATAGGAATAGAGAGGCTGCTTCCAATGAGACCCCCGGCTCGATTGTAGTTTTGCATCAAGCCTTGGACATAAGGCACATAACACTCGGCAATTGAGACAAACACCGATTAGTGCATGTACCCCCTTGTCTTTTGGCTATCAACGCCACCACATGATGCATGATTAACCATCCCCCTCTTTTAACGTTATTTTCACGAAATTAGTAAAATAACGTTAAAATTAGTGCCTTTTCACTTTTGCCCCCCGAGCGCCCACACATATATACATTATATGAGCATACCACAAGCGGGGCGTAAAATAAAAATATGTTTCAATTTGGATTTTAAGTAAAATTTGGATTTTTCAAATTTTCAAAATTTCTAAATTTTTTACTCCCCCTAAAATAAAAATATGTTTCAATTTTTGATTTTACGGGAAAATTTGAAAACAAAAACAGTAAACTGTACAAAGAAAAGTGACAAACTGATGTGAATTGCTTCAATTCGCCATCCACTTGGCATAAACAATCAGAACTCCCCCTGTCAACAAACTATTTTCCCATTGTGATTTCAAAACACTTAAGTTTGTCTTAATCAAATGGTTTTTCCGGAAAATTAGTTTTGTTGGGGTTTCATCGTCTTTCAATCACTTGTAAAAATTTAACACTTGTAAGTTTTTCACAAAAACACTTTTCAAGAATGATGCCGATTCATGCTCCTCGATTACCAACTTGGGAACTCTGGCAAGTCAGGATTTTAAGTAGAGAATGATGTCACCCAAGCCTGACCAGTCTTGGGTGATTGTGAGTCATCTTCACTCCACCATCTTTTTGATTTATAAAACTCTTTTGCTCCTTTCACCTTTCCGTCAACCATCTTCCCAAAAATATGTTTTACTTTTCCATTAAACGCCTTTTCAGCATCAAATTCTTCCTTACCAGAGAAGAATTGATCTAAAATCTCAATCTTTCCAACTTTGGATTTCAGGTTTTCTCTTGTTAATGACGGAAAGTTTTCTTCGTTCATTTCTGGAACGGAATTCTCATCATTTTTCTCAACAAATGACTCCTCTGACTTTGACGAGTCAGATTCATTGTCATAATTACTCTCTGATTTAACAACCCTTTTCTGTTTGTTCAAATTGACTTTTCTTTTGTAAAAACGTTTCGAACTTTCACCAATTTCGAAAGTCGAATTTTTGAACTTTTTAAAACTTTCTGTTGGTTGTTTCTTTTCATCAACGCATTTCTTTTTCAACTTTGAGTTAGAAGTAACTCCCTGTTTTGTATAAGTGGACTTGGGACAATTCCAAGCAATGTGTCCAACTTCTTGGCATTTGAAACAGGTTCTTCGTTCAAATCTCTTCTCAGATTCCTTTACCATATTCTTTTTTCTTTCAGCAAGAAACTCTTTGTTTGACTGTTTCCAAAATGGTTTCTTCTCTTCTTCTTCTGAACTTGTTCCTGAAACAAATTTAGTTTTTGGTTTATAAGTTTTCTCATTTTTATAATTTTCTGGAGGAATAAAGCCTAAACCTTTCTTTTTGAAATTACTGTTATGGTTTGGTTTCTTTTGAAAACCAGAACCAGAACTGTAACCTTTTTTCTTGTTCAATCTTTGTTGAACCCTTGAAGTGTATTTTTTAGGTTTTTCAGTAAGATTTACATCCTTTATTTCAGAAATATTAATTTCTGTTAATTTGAAAACCTGTTTGATCTGTTCAGTTTTAACACTTCTTATTGGAAATTCCTCGTCATAATATAATTTGTCCGAATCATTCAAAGTATATGCCACTTTGATTGGTTCATCATTCAAATTATTTTTTGATAACAGAAATTCTTTATTGTAAACCCTTTTGACCAGTGAACTCGGACTCTTTTCTGATGAACTCGAACTTTCAGATTTAGACTCCGACTTTGACTCTTCATCCATATCTAACACCTGATCGACCACTTTCTTTAACAACTCTGACTCATGATCAGTGTCAGACGCTATGAATGTGACGTCAATGTTGTCTGGTAACTCATCAATGGTTTCAGACTGTAACTTTATGTTGACTGCCCTTTTTAATTGTTCCTCATTTGGCTTTCTGGGAGAATAACTTTCCCAGATCGGAGGCGGGCACTTGTTATATTTGACACTTTGTTTCTTACCAGTATCCTTATCTTCCGACTTTTTATCTTGAAAAGCTTCAAGACCTGCAACAGTAGGATAAACTCTGTCAATCAAATAATCACAAGTTGTATAACTCAGCAGTAATCGTTTGATTCTTTCATTTTCAATCTTTTTGAGTTCCAAATACTGCTTCAGCTTTGCACAATCTTCAATATACTCATTGATGACCTTCTTCTTAGTCATTAACGTTGAACTCATCATCGTTGAAGTAGCTCCCATTTCTAGGTTTGTCTTGTTCAAATTATCAACCGTTCTGTTCAGCACATCATATGATTCTTTTACATACTTCATATCAAACAACAATTTTTCTTTCAACTCTTCTAGCTCACTATACTTCTTGTCTTTTTCTTCACAATGTTTACATGGTTCCAAACATTTCAGACAAGGTTTTGTGACCTCAACAATTTTTCAACTTCGACAATCTTTTCAACTTCAACAATTCTTTCAACTTCGACGATTTTTTCAACTTCAACAATTTTTTCAACTATTTTCTCCACCACCTTCTCAATCATTGGTTCTTCATCAAATTCTACTTTTACCTCACACTCTTCATCTTCGACCTTTTCTGTCGAATTTTCTTCAACTTTTGCCATTTCAGCTTCCATTTTTTCCTTTTCTTCAGCAATTCTTCTTGCTTCCAACTCTCTCTTCATTCTAGCAGCCTTCTTCTCATTCAACATCTCGATCTTATCTGCAAAAAACAAATTAAAACTGAATGAGTCAAAACTTTTTCTAGCATTATTAATGTACTCTTCCTCATCATCAGTGTCTTCATCACTTTCAGATGATCTGAATATCTTTGTTCTTTTTGGCTTAGATTTGACTGCTTCTTCTTCCAAGATTTGAGCAACAAATGCTGAATCAGCCGGAACGTATTTGTCCCAGCTAAAACCCTCTGGCAATCTTTCATCATCTTGATTTACAAGATAAGCTTTCTTCTTTCCATCTTCAATAGCACGGGATGATGACGGTTGTTGAGCAATCTGATGATAAATTGATTTTCGATGATAATCGCTGTTTCCAAACGGATCTTGTCTTCCGGTTGCTTCTTTATTTGTACACTCTCGTTTAAAATGTCCCTTTTCTCTGCAACGAAAGCAAGTAAACTTTTATTTGTCAAACCCTAACGGAGATGTAGCAACATCACGAAAATCATCTCTTCCGGTGATTTGTTTGAATTTTTCTGCTCTTCTTACAGCACTGGCTAAACACCACTTGATGTCCATCAACTCAAGTTCCTCAGAATCAATCTGGTCATAATCTTCTTTAGTAAGCATTGGATTTCCGATTCTTCCAGCAACTAAGCTTTCATATGACTCTAACATAGTAACAAGTGATGCCATGTGTTGCTTAGCTATTTCAGGAGAGAGATTTTGACCATTTTGAATATTCAATGTCACATTGCATTGCAGATTTGTTGAATTCTGTCGTTGAGAAATTTGGATCAAAACTTGAATAAGATGACGAATATCCACCACTCTAAGTTGTAGTGCTAACATTTGTTCCAGAAGAACCTTCAGCACTGAAAGCAGTCTTAATCTTCGGACTCGGAGTAGTCTCAAATTTGCTTCCTCTGTAGTATAGACTAACATCTTGTTGAGCATTTGGAATATTCATGATAGCAGTTTTCTGAACATCCAATTCATGTTCTTCAATCTTCTGAATGAACTTACTCAAATTCATACTTTCGGATTTTCTCATATGTTTCAGAATCAACAAATATGTTCCCCATTTATTCTGTGGTAGTGCATCAGCAAGCTTATCAACCCATTCATCGTCTTCTTTCTTGATCTCCAATCTTCTCATTTCCTGAACAAGATGACAATATCTATCGATAGTCTTCTTGGTCGTCTCATCTTCAAAAGCTACAAACATATCAAATGTTTTCTTTAGTAATGCACGTTTATTTTTTTATCATATTAGCACTTCCCTTAAACTTGTTAATCAACACTAACCAAATTGATCTAGTAGTATCCTCATGTTGAAGCAAAACAAAAATATCTTCTTTTACTGCTTGTTGGAGAATACTAATCATCATTTTTTCACTGGTGTATTTCAATTTCTCCTCTGCTGAATAATCACTTAAAGATTTTTCATTTCCACGTTCATCTTTCGGTTTAACATAATCTTTGTCCAATGAAACCCATGCATCAAACTTATAAGCTTGCACCCATGTTTCAAAACGGTTTTGCCATCCTTTAAAATCCTCGATGTACATAAGCTTTGGAGGCTTTTGATACGTTCCTGTTTCATTTTCGATTTCAACAGTTTCAGCAACTGTAATTGGAGCAACTGGGGTAGCAAACGCATTGTAAAACTCTTCTTCCATGTTTCGATGTTGAAAGTTCACAAAATCACAATGTTCAAGCGAATTGGAGGTTCAAACGAAATGGATTTGATGTGAAATGGCCTTGGTGCGAAATGGACCGGGTACGAATTGGATTTTGATGCGAAATGGCTCTTTTCAAACGAAATGAGTCCAATCTAACCAATCCGTGTGAAATGGGATTCAAGCTAGTCAATCCGTGCGAAATGAAGTTCAAACTAACCAATCCATGCGAAATGAAGGTCTCAAAGTGCAATTCGTGCGAAATGGAGTTTATAATATCCAATCTGTGCGAAATGGAAACCACACTGTCCAAACCGTGCGAAATGGGGTCAAATTCAAACGAACTGAGCCAAATCTGTCCAATTCGTGCGAAATGGAAATCTGTTTCGTACGAAATGCTGCTGATGTCACCCAATCGGACGGATTTTGACAAAATTGATCAACTTTTAGTTCGAATTTTGGTCTAATTCTTTCAAGGATTGTTTAAAACAATGTTTCGCTTGTTATATGTGAAATTCAATCCATTTTAACCATGAAAACTCCGTTAATTTTGAAAAATGTGAAGAAGAATAAGTAGAAATCAGAATTTTCGGTGCAATCGAGCTGAATCGGTAAAAACTCTTCCTCCTGAGCTCTGATACCACTTGTAGGATCGTTTGCACGACCAAATCGAGTCGTTCAGAAGAGTTCTAATCAATACGAGAGGCGGAAACAAACGTATCGACTTTGAATCAGCTTGATTTATACACAGAATCACTTTAATTGTCTTGTAGATTGATTTGACACGATTACAGATCAAATGACACGTCAGCAGCACTTCGGCTCTGGAATCAGCAACTGTTATAAACGTCTGGAATCAGCAACTGTTATAAACGAAATGACAGATCAAATGACACGTCAGCAGCACTTCGGCTCTTGAGGTGTTTAAGAAAAGGTTAGCTATACGGAAGGCAAAAATATTATCATTTGGGGGTAGGTTGACATTAATCAAATCGGTGCTTAATGCACTCCCCACGTATTATTTTTCATTGTATCGAGCGCCCGAATAAGTAATTGATTAACTTGAAAGATTGCGTCGGGAATTTCTTTGGGGCATAACGCTGGATAGAGGTAAAATGAGTTTGGTTGCGTGGGAAAATGTCATGACGCCAAAAGATTTAGGAGGAGTGGGTGTAGGGTCCCTAAAAGACGCGAATTTAGAAATGCTTGCCAAATGGTGGTGGAGGTTCAAAACGGACCCCGAAAGCTTGTGGCGGAAGGTAATTTGGAGCATACACAATAATGAAAGATCATGGAATCCGATACCCGGAAAGATGACGATAGCAGGGCCGTGGAAACAAATCTTTAAAGTGGCAAAGGATATTGAAAAATACGGTTTAATCCTGTCGGACTGTTTTCGGGCCATTCCCAATGTGGGTGATTCGGTTTCGTTCTGGAAAGACAAGTGGATTAGAGGTGAAACGCTGCTTAATCGTTACCCCAGGCTGTTTGAGATGGAAAGAGTAAAAAGTGTAACGGTTGCGGAACGGGTAAAGATCCTGAACGGAGCGATAGTCTTGAACTTCTCTTGGGTGAGACAGCTGATGTGGATGACAGAAGAGGAAGACGCACATAGTCTGTCAGAAGAGCTGCTGGCGGCTGTTAGGGGGCACGGTACTGATCGGTGGAGATGGGAACTTGATGGTTCGGGTACGTTTTCGGTAAAAAGTCTAAAAGATACTCTTCAAAATGCAAGGTTTTCAGATCTGGGTAATAACTTTGTATGGAATAATTGGGTCCCAATAAAGATTAATTTTTTGGCTTGGAGAATATCTTTGGATAGGTTGCCAACGCTTGTTGCGTTGGCACATAGAAATGTTCATTTCGGCCAGATAGGATGCAGAATATGTGAGCAAAATGAGGAGGATACGATCATTTGTTTGTTAGTTGTGAGGTAGCACAGTATGTTTGGAATTTTATATTGCATTGGTGTAAAATCTCAAGCATTTTTGCCTTCAGAGCGAAGGACCTGTTGGATTGGCATAAACATGTTCGAGGTAATGCAAAGTGGAGGAAGCTAGTATATGGTATTATGCAAGTGGCACTTTGGGTTATTTGGCGTAGTAGACATGAGCTGACTTTTAATGGAAAACAAATAAACCGGGAGCAAATGGCAAACGATGTCAAACATTTAAGCTTCTCATGGGTCGGTAACCGTTCGACATTAAAGGAAATATCATGGGAGGAGTGGCGTAATTTTGATGTTTCGAGTAAATGTGTGTAGTTTGTTTCGAGTAAATGTATGGCGTAATTTTGGTGTATGTAATTGGTGTGGGCTAACTAATTGTTGGCCCTTTGATAAATGAATAAATTTTTGTTGGTCGTTCAAAAAAAAAAAAAAAACATGAAGTTGAATCAACTATCCACATTTGCTTTAATATCTTATAGCACTAAGGATGAGGATGAGGATGAGGATGTTGATTTTGATTTTCTTGCTCGTTATAAAAACTACCATGAAGATAGGAAAAATATTTCGACCAAGTAACTAGAAGATACAAGAAATTTGTACCAATTACAAATTTGGGACCAAAGTCCCCACACGTAGAGCATAGAGACGAGATATTTGTAATCCCTCTTCTTGACAAAGCCTCCAACGTAATTCAATTTATATTTTCCCTCAACCAGAAACAATCTATCTATCTATACTTTCTATAAAAGGAGAAATCCAAGTGACATAAGAAAAGCTGATGTGTCAGCTAGAGAGCATGTCCAACAACGCTTTTCTTATGTCATTATTACATCATAAAGCCTAATATATAAAGATTTTAAAATTCAAAGGTGGCCACATTCAAACCACTGCCTATCTCCAAAGCACTGACGATTCAATATTATGGCTCCAAAATCAAACCACTGATGATTCAAAGGTAACCCAAAAATCAAACCACTGATGATTCAAAATTCAAACTTCAAAACCTCTGACGATTCAATATTATGGCTCCAAATTCAAAATTCAAAATTATTGCTCCAGATATATAACATATCATCTTCTTTAATCAATTACTCTCTCTAATCAATTTCTCTCTCAACTCTCTCTCTCTAAAACTCACTTTCAAAATTTAATCCATCTCCCTCTTCAATCTTCAGACGATTCACCAATTTCAACATTAAAGCACAAAATTCTCGAAATCAAACATCAAAACCACTCATTCAATCACTGTATTCATGTTTTAAATGATCAAGCCATAGAACCAGAGAAAAAATGAGGGTTAGAGATAGAGAACCAAATCGACATCTAGGGTTTCAAGCCATGGCTTTGAGGGAAGAGTAACCGCAGCAAGCAATGGCCTCCGGCCGTCTGGTCTAGGGTTTCAAGCCAGGTAAACGTATCTCTTATCTCCTTCGTATGTTTTGAATTTCAAACCCATTTAGTAGCGATTTGTTAAATATGTTTTTGTTGCTTTGATTTAGTTTTCTTAATGAATGTTAAGATTGTAATTGTTGTTGAATCGAGATAAGGAACTGCACTTTCTAATCGCTTGAATCAGATCGTGGGATTCTTAGAAGCTCGATTCATATCCTCTTGGAACTTCTGAAGAACGGTACGATTGTTGAATCTAAGTTTAAGAGTATTCAGATTAATATGCTGATTTGGTTATGTGATTTTTAGTTGTTTTTAATTTTTGTAGTTTTATGTTATGATCGAGTGTTGTTGTACCCGAGATTTAAGAGTATTCAGATTAATATGCTGATTTGGTTATGTGATTTTTAGGATTATCTAACTAGAAAGAAACACAGGCGTGCTCTGCTGTATGCTATGCTGACACCAAAGAGAAGTAGCAGTACTACTTGTTTCTAAGACAAAATATTACCTGAATGAATATTTAATAAGCGATATCCTGCATGATTCTGATCACTAAATTATGCCAGCTGAACTACAAGTGTTTATCTTTGGATTCAAGGTGTTTTTTATATGCAAGTTGTAATTGTGATTACCTGTTGACGAGCATAACCTGTTGTATCCATGATCATTTTGATCACCGTTTTCAATATATATCCCCTCACTTCATTCACTAAATTAATTAATTAATTAATTGTAAATTGTGCAGATTTTTAAGAGAAGAAATGGTGGACGCAACAAGCATGGTCGTGGCTGCAATAAACTCTGACATTGTTGCTGAATGTGTGGATGCACTGAGGTGACCACTTATTCTCATTGCTACTTCTAAATATGCATTATATTTTTTGGTATATATGTAATAGTAAACACCATTTGGTTTTATATAAAGATTTGGGTTCTGTTTCAACAGCGGCGGCAGAAATCGATGATGCTATTTATTGAATGACTTACAGCAGTGGAGAGTCAACAATTGTTATTAAATTTGTATTTCTTGGTGTGCCGTGTCTAACAGTCGCTTACGCAGCAATGGTGGTGGTTTTGAAGCTAAACACTAAAAAGTCCTATGTATACCTGCTGTTTGTTGCTAGGGCTTGATCTTCTAATGCCGTCACTGACCTTGATGATGAACGAGGTGACATAGGGTTGACCAGGTCTACGAAATATGAGGTAATGATCATCGTTTTTGGTTTAAGAAAAACAGAACCTCAATCAAGTGTAAACGGGTCAAAATTACCACCTCTATAAAATCTAATATTTAATCAAATATGATAAATTTCGACCAATTCGATTCTAGGTCACTTTGGGTTATAAAGTTTTAACTTTGCTATGACTAAAACGAGTTGAAAGTCACCCAAATGTAATCCATTACAAGTCTGTAAATCATTTTAGTCAAAATAAATTATTTACCTCAATTTGGGCTTTCGGTTCTGGTCTGTTTGTTTAGACTTTCTTTTACTTCCTACCCACTGCTGCCTACTTTGATTCCAAAGAAGAAGACCTACATAAAACTCATTGCATCCATTATATAACTTAAAAACAAAGAAAGAAAAAGCTTAAAACAATAGACTATATAGAGGCGTCAATTTCGACCCGTTTTGTAACATATGGGCCTAAGCAAGTTATGTTTCTATCTGTAATAAAAAGAGCTTTAAAGAAAACAGGCTTAATGGGTCAAAAGACACCTAAAGTATGTTTCTAAAAGTTGCTGATTTTGGAGTGGCGAGGGTGCAGACTGCTGTACTCAGTTTCGCGATAGTGCTATGGGAGCTTCTAACGGGCTAAGTTTGTGTCTTTATAAATACCCCAGCACAGATACATATGAGAAGGTAAACGAGTGTTGCTTCAATTTGTATTTACTCATATCACTCATGATTAGTTTAGTAAAGTTTTCAACGATGTAACTATCTTTTTCATTCCATATTTACCCTTCTTATAAATTTCTTTAGTGATTCAAATCGAAGTGGAAATGAACTCTGGTGTTCTTGCTGCTAAATCAGTTGGTCAGTTAACAATTTAATAACATCTCTCCTACAGTTTAGGTGTTCTTTTGAGAAGGGAGTGTTTAAATGGAAAATATTAGATGTTAGCTATAATTGAAATATTTTTTTTATCTTTGTTTCTCTGCTTGTGTAGGAGACTATTGCTGAACATATAGAACAGATAATGGAATTAAAATCTTGAAAGGTATCCTATCAAAGCTAAACCATTTTTTCTTGCAATGGTGCAATCATAAAAACTTGATAAATACAAAAGTTTTCTGAAACAACAATACGATATGTTATAGTATGTTATAGTTAATACAAGTATAATACCTGAGAGTACAACTTCATTTTAGAATAATTTTGCAAGTATTATATGAGATGTTTGTACATTATTATCACTCATCGACTAATAAAATTTGGTATGCATGGTTTTCTAAAAACCACCCGTGTTTGAAAATACCAATGGTCACTTGGGGAGGATCAGAAGCACAAGGAAGCTTTTGCGAGGTTGCAGGTAGGTTTATCATTTCGTTTATTTTTATTTTTAGAAGGTAGGCTACCGTAACTTTTGAGTTTCATTTTTTCTAAAATACAATTTTATAATTAATTATTGTTCATCTTGTAGAAATTCTTTAGCTCATTCAGGCATGCGACTCATTGTGCCACAAAACGGGCAAAAGCGTAAATTACTTTTTAGTCCTTATGTTTTAGTTGTTTTAACCATTTAAGTCCAAAATCAAATATATACCATAAGATATGGACACATACCATAAGTTATGGACACATACCATATTCTCAATAGGGAACTTACGATAGTCAAAGATAAGCAGGCTTCTGGCTAGATCACCTTCCATGAAAGACGAGCAGGCTTCTGGCAATTTTGACTTGTTTGTGGCCTTGTGGGTAAATAGATCGATACTGGTTGTGCGCTTTGTCTTTAATCATGAAATGTGTATTTTTTTTGTGAAGGTTGATCAAATCTAGGTTGATTCAATATATTTTTTTATTCAAAATAATGATAAATTAGTAAAATTCTTTTACTCATATCCATTCATGACATCTTCTGCAGGTGGAGGATTAGGATTAGCAGGAAGAAGAGGATGGGACGCGTAGGAAACCGATGAGAGTCTGAGTCTGCGATTCGACATGCCAGGTTTGGATATGAGAAATCAACTTTAAAAACACTTATTCTGTGAATTTTCGCTTATCTTTTACCATTTCATTAAACAAACAACATTGAAATATAATTTATATTTTCTGCCTATCTATCATCTTCATAAATATTAATGATCTGTTGTTAACTGTTTGAACTGGCTGCTGAGATGGAGAATGGTGGTGGACACTAACAGTCTTCTAGACCACAAGTCTTTGAAGTACTTGAAACTTCTAGAAGACATCAAAGGGACTCAGTTGTTCTTAACCAGAACTGGTACTAAGTCTTACTTTCTATTAATTCAGCTAAAATTTAATGATCTTTAAGCTGTTGTTATATCTGACTACTTTCTTTTTCTTTTTATTAATATTATCTCATTAGTTGTAAGAGAGCTAATGGACATAGAGAGCCAAGATAATTTCTTCAATAGAAGCTCAAAAAAGGCTTCTCTAGCATTGGAATGGATTGACGAATGTATGATGAATACAAGTCAGTGGATTCACATGGATGATGATGAAACTGTTCGCCGTTCATCAACAGTTCTTGAAATTGCCCTCCGTTTACGTGAAGAAGATTCAGATCAAAAGATCATTATTCTTAGTGATAATCTCACACTGAAAATCAAAGCCATGGCAGAAGTACATCCCACCACTATTTTAGTTGCTTTATTATTTGAACTATTTTTTTAAATAAATTTGTGACATCTGTGTTCTCATTTTTACAGGGGATTATGTGTGAAGCAGCAGAAGAATTTCACAAGAGTCTGGTGAATCCTTTTTCAGAGAGGTTTATGTGGGTTGGAAGCTTGGCTAGAGGACTAACTTGGTCCTGTGTAGATGATGATGATATTGTGCGACAAAAGTACCAAGGGTTTGGTTTAAACAGTTCAAACGCACACAATTGGATGGCATGGTTTGTAGTTTCCCAGATCTGTTGTTAACTGTTTGAATGATTAACCAATGGGGAAAATTATGTGATAATGGAATAAAGCTTTCAATTTATTGTTGTTTTATATTTTGTTATTTTATGCTTATTTCTTGACATGTATTCTAAGACCTGTCAAGCATCTATCACAACTTAGCCATCTAAATTATTTCCAGCCACCCAACCCCACTGATAACTTGAACTATTTTTTCATAAATAATGCTCATCAACTTAAAACCATTGTTGTTGATACAGTGGTTGATACATCTGTTGACTTTGGTCAACAGATGGATGAAAACAGATGTCTGAAACCACTGTTGGGTTAAACAGTGTTTTGTGGAGAAAATAGTGGTTTGACTTCGGTCAAATAGACTTTTGAAACACTAAGAATCATAGTTTTGCAACAGTGGTTTGACTTTGGTCAACCAGATTTTTTTTTAAAACAGTTGTTTCACTTTGGCGAAACAGAGTCTTGAGAAACAGTGATTTGGCGAAACAGAGATTACCCTTTATCAACAGTAGTTGACTTTAGTCAAACAGAGTTTTAGATACCTCAAACAAATGATACACTCTTTTGAAACCTAAAATCTGTTTATTAATCAGAGGTTTGGTTTTTAAAACAGAGGTTAGGATTTCAAACAGTGGTATGAGAAACATATGTTTGAAACCTCTGTTTGGTTACAAACAGAGTCTTGAGAAAGTGCTTTGGTGAAACAAAGATTACCCTTTACGAACAGTGGTTGACTTTAGTCAAATAGAGTTTTAATTAGATATCTCAAACAAATGATACACTCTTTTGAAACCTAAAATCTGTTTATTAATCAGAGGTTTGGTTTTTAAAACAAAGATTACAAACAGAGGTTAGGATTTCAAACAGTGGTATGAGAAACATATGTTTGAAACCTCTGTTTGGTTACAAACAGAGTCTTGAGAAACAGTGATTTGGCGAAACAAAGATTACCCTTTACCAACAGTGGTTGACTTTAGTCAAACAGAGTTTACATACCTCAAACAAATGATACACTCTTTTGAAACCTAAAATCTGTTTATTAATATGAGGTTTGGTTTTTAAAAACAAAGTTTAAATGTCTGTTTACTTTTGATCAATCAGATGTTTAGGGTCTAGAGTGTGATCAAGGTCATATGAAAATGCAAAAGGTTACATATATTTAACCTTTTGGAAAACAAAAACTAAATATTTTATAAGTAAAATGTGTTATGCATGGTTTTCTAAGAAACGACCCGTGTTTGCACACGGGTCTTACCGCTAGTACTTTCTATAAAAGGAGAAATCCAAGTGACATAAGAAAAGCTGACGTGTCAGCAAGAGAGCATGTCCAACAAGGCTTTTCTTATGTCATTATTACATCATAATGCCTAATATTAAAAGACTTTAAAATTCAAAGTTGGCCCACATTCATATTCCAAAGGTCTTCCTTAAACCTCTGATGATTCAAAATCCTGGCTCCATATTCAATTCAAAATTTTATAATCAAACATCTATTCCCGGTTCAACCTTCTGGCTCCACACTTTTATCTCTCCCTCAAATCCAGTTCCAAATTCAAAATTCTGGCTCCACATTCAAAATTCAAAATTCAAATCATATATTCTAATTTCTAATCCTATAAATAAGACATAATTATCTGGCTCCACATTCAAATCTCTCTCGCTGATATCTGCGAGCGTGTCTCTCTCCCTCTCTCTCAAATGCATCTATCTCATGATTCAGCCGCTATTCTCCGATTACATTCCTTTGTTCGAATGTTTGATGATTCTTTTTACATGTTATCATTCCAGTATCATTGTTCCAACATCGTCGTTTCAAAGAAGTTTCCCATCACACATCAACATTTCAATATCGAAGTTGTAGTATAATTGTTGCAACATCGTGAAAGGTTGCATGTGCTGCCTTCTTTAATGAAATATTTATAAAGTATTACACGCTAGGGTTAACACTTGCTAAGATTTCGTAGACTCTGGCCTTTCTCCATGTGATTTCATGCTCTCTTTTGAATTTCAGGTCAGTTAGCATGTTGTAGATTTTCTGATCCTGTTCTAGAAGTTGTGTCAGAAATTCTTTATAAATTCTTCTGGAACTCTGATGGAGGAGAGTGGAGGACTTCATCGAGCAATGCTATGCTGTTCCAGGTTTTGTTGTAATTAGTGTCATTGATTATGTCGACTTTCCTGTTTAGTTCTTCGTCTGTTCTTTGTTCTTTGAGTGACTACATCGAGAATTGTGTTTTAACATCGCTGGTTTCTGACCAGTGGTAGAAGCTGAAGAGGTTAATTGTAATTGTGACAATCTGCTTTTGTTCTTTGAATTTCGATATTTTGTCCCTTGGGTTTCTTGGTATTTAATTTTACATTTTTTCCATAAAACTTGGGGTTTGAAAAGGTTTTTGCATTAAAAGACTGCTGTTTTGAAATATACATTAATATGTTTATATTATATTAATTGTACACGTTTTCACAATTACAAATTTCTGTATATAAACTCAAAGTCACTTCACATGTTTTTCAGAAAATCTTCCTGTGAAGATATCATACTTTCAGGAAAGTCGAGTAATGTAGTTTATTCAAATGGCGTCATTCGCAAATGCAAAATCAGATGATTAAAAACAGTGTTTTGTCAGGCAAATCGAGGAACAGGTGTATAAAGATAGGGCTACTCTTCAAGAGCTGAAAAGATGTTTTGATGGATTGCAAGTTGGCCTGTTCACTAGAGAGTAGGTTTCTAGAGATCTTATGCGGATGCCTTCAACTTCCGTTCGTGATCTTTGTGTTGTCAGTAATATAGATTTCGGTGATAGAGACGTGGAGTTCATGGCGATGCTGAATGACATACATCGAGAGGTTCAGCAATCGATGGAGTTGAAGCTAAAGTTTCTTAATTCTTGCTGTTATTGTTAGATTTGAACTTTAATGTTGTTCAGTATGTGATGTAATTATTGGAATTTTAATGTCATGAATAAATTTTAATCTTATGAATCTATGTTGCATTTTAGTTTTACTTATTTAGTGTTTGAGTTTGATTTAAATTATGTTGATGTTTAATTGTGTCTGAACATCTGTTTGGTAAGTCAACAGAGGTCAATATTTGGAGTTTTCAAAGGTCTGTTGTAGTTAAAGTTTGGTAAAAGAGAACATCTGCTGATGATGAAACAACTATGTATGCTATCGACTGTTTGATTTACCACTGTTGACTAAATGAATAAATTTTAATAGTATTAATCTTTGTTGTTGCATCTTCATTTTAATTATTTCAGTCATTCCTAAGTATTATTTTGTAATTTTTTTTATCAGTAATTCCTAAGTTTTAATAGTATTAATCTCCGTTTTAGTTTTACTTATTTAGAGTTTGAGTTTGATTTAGATTATGTTGATGTTTAATTGTGTCTCAACATCTGTCTGGTAAGTCAACAGAAGTCAATATTTGGAGTTTTCAAAGGTCTGTTGTAATTAAAGTTTGGTAAAAGAGAACATCTACTGATGATGAAACAACTGTGTATGCTATCGACTGTTTGATTTACCATTGTTGACTAAATGAATAAATTTTAATAGTATTAATCTTTGTTGTTGCATCTTCATTTTAATTATTTCAGTCATCCCTAAATATTATTTTATAATTCTTTTATCAGTCATTCCTAAGTTTTAATAGTATTAATCTCCGTTTTAGTTTTACTTATTTAGTGTTTGAGTTTGATTTAGATTATGTTGATGTTTAATTGTGTCTCAACATCTGTTGGGTAAATCAACATAGGTCAATATTTGGAGTTTTCAAAGGTCTGTTGTAGTTAAAGTTTGGTAAAAGAGAACTTCTGCTGATGATGAAACAACTGTGTATGCTATCGACTGTTTGATTTACCACTGTTGACTAAATGAATAAATTTTAATAGTATTAATCTTTGTTGTCGCATCTTCATTTTTATTATTTCAGTTATCCCTAAGTATTATTTTATAATTTTTTTATCAGTCATTCCTAAGTTTTAATAGTATTAATCTCCGTTTTAGTTTTACTTATTTAGTGTTTGAGTTTGATTTAGATTATGTTGATGTTTAATTGTGTCTCAACATCTATTTGGTAAGTCAACAGAGGTCAATATTTGGAGTTTTCAAAGGTCTGTTGTAGTTAAAGTTTCGTAAAAAAGAACATCTGCTGATGATTAAACAACTGTGTATGCTATCGACTGTTTGATTTACCACTGTTGACTAAATGAATAAATTTTAATAGTATTAATCTTTGTTGTTGCATCTTCATTTTAATTATTTCAGTCATTCCTATTGGTCAATAAATGTTAACGAACAACATATGATATTCAATCTTAAAATGCTTAGCAGAAGAGTTGATACTAACAGTGGTTGGACTAATGATGAATAAGTATTATTATATAAGGTCTGCTATAAGTATTATTATATAATTTTGTATGTCTATAACAGTTTTTGGAAGAATTTACGGTATATTTTGCTGTTATAAAAGGTGTGTTGTAGCTAAAGTCTGACAAAAGAGAGCATCTGCTGTTATAAAAGGTCTGTTTTCAATCTTAAAATGTTTAACAGAGGATTTGATACTAACAGTGGTTGGGCTAATAGCAGATGTTAGACGTACGACTGTTGAGTTACACAGATTGAAAACAACTATTTTTGAAACTTATCCTTGCCTAAAAATACATCCACTGCTAAATGGTACCGTCTGTTGTCATAATTTCTGTTTATCCTAATAACTGTTGATTTACTATACTGCTGACTGTCATCCATTATGACAACAGAGGTTCTGACGTGGACAGATGTTAGCTAAAAATAAAATAACTGCTGAAAGTTATCATCTGTTCTTATAACTTCTGTTTATCTAATGACTGTTTGACTCATATTGTTACCAACGACCAACAGAGGTTTCCAATGTAAATGTAAATAACAAATTCAATAAGGGGTGTATGTATAAATATTTTTGATATGTTTGAAAATATGGGAAAACGAAAACACAACCGTCATTATTTCTTTAGCATCATTACACATCAAACATCTATCATCTGACTTCTTTCAAAAATCTCTTCTTCCCAGTCATTTTCTAGGGTTTCAACTTTCTTATTCTCCGTCTTCTACACTTCAATTACTGGAGGTTTTATTGTTTTTTCTTCAGCAACTGGTATGTACATTCATATTGTAATGAACTATATATTGTTTAACCGATTTTAATTTAAATCCTATCTTGTTACAAATACGATTTTAAACGTTTATTGCTGTACATTCAAGAAGGGTTTAGTTAGGTGTTTGAATCATTTGTTGAGAACATATTAAAATAGTAAAATTTTTAACTCATACTCTCTTTCTATGATTAATTTCAGTAGATACTCTGTTAATACAAAAAGTTAATGCTCATCTTCGAAGCCAACTTTTTAATTTCAATCTTTTAACATCTTTACTGATTCAGGTTTTATCATGTATACTACATTTGTCAAGTTTCTTGATAACCCAGAAACTTTGAAACTGGTATGACATGTTTTTATATACATAATTTATTTTTATTGAGATATATATTTAACAGTTGTTATGGTTTATATTTTCTTACACTACTTAAAAATTATATACAGGATGTACCTATAGCCTTTGCTAATCAAAAGTGGGGAGATTGTTGGCAAAAAAATCAGTTGCGAATCTATCATGAGTCTGGTAAAAAATGGGTTGTGAGGGTCAGAACAGAAAATTCAACATCAATAATAACTGAAGGTTGGGACAATGTTGTTAAAGATCTCAATCAGCCGAGGGATACTTAGTTGGTTTTCAAAGCGTTAGGTGATTTTGGGGTTGAACTTTCATGTTTTGTTGATGGCATGTGTGGTGAATCTTATTTAACGTTTAATCATTATGCAAGATTTGGTTTTACGGTATGACTATTGATCTTAACTTCAATCCTTTTGCATCTTAAACGTGTCAACACTTATTCTCATAAGTTACATACTTCACGTATAGTATTCATTATTTTTAATTTTATGCAGGTAATCGAAGACTGCTTCATTAAACAATTTTACGTAAACAGCCCACCAAGTGGCAAATTTCAAATCTGTTTTAAGGGTTCCTATTGGAATGTTGAGGTGTATAAGGTTGATACAAACTTTGTATTTGCTAGAGGATGGCCTGAAATGTGCAAAGATGTTGGGATACTTGAGAATGATTGATGGATCGTCGTGTGACCCTAACGAGTCAATAAGAAGAGTTTATAATCCATATCAAAGGTGGAATCAATGATATAGACGTGAAACATCTTAATTCCTCTTAATTATCCTTTTATTAATGATTTCAAAGCAATCCTGATAGTTTGACAAACTGGCAGCACCTCGGCTCTGAAATCAAGACCGTTACAAATGAATCAGCAGGTTGGATATATATAGGCATGCTATTTCGTGTGAAATAGGCAATGCTGATTTCATGCGAAATAACCAAATGTTATTTCGTGTGAAATAGCATCTTGCTATTTCATGCGAAATCACCTATACACATTCAAAACCTGTTTTCTAACCTGCTGAACACTGGTTTATCCTATCTAGACACAAGACTCTATAAAGACGATGTTAACTGACATCTATGCACAAACAGACTCCCCCTTGGATGTTGACGAAGTCTTTAGCATCAAATCTTCAGTCTTTATTCTTTGTCTATCTTCTCACTCTGTCCAATTTGTCTGACATTGTAAGCATCCTTCAATCTCTATCTTCAAACTCCCCTTTGAATGTTAATCCAGAATGTAGACTCCCCCTTTCAATATGTTGGAGCTCAAATTCTGGTTCAATCTTCACACAAACTTTGCCATGAGAATCTTGATTCCTACTTCTCAAGAATATAACATTACAATGTATTCTCCTTTTTGATTACACTTAATGTTTTATCAGTTTTCAGAAATCCACTTAAGTATCTAGGTCCAAGTTAATGACCCTAGTCACTTAATTTATCTACCAAGTCCAATTTAATGACCTTGGTTGATCTAAACGAAACAAAACTGACTTTTGTTCAACATTTTTCAAAACATTTTTCTGACAATTACAAGTTTCAACTTAATGAACTTGTTTTGACTTTTCATATTTTAGTTTTAACAAGATAAGCTCACAACTCATCTTCCAGCTCAGAAACTTCTAGCATCTGCTTCAAACTACGAATCTGAAGATCAGCTTTCCACTTTGGTTTGTCGGAAAATAAAGCAGAAATGTAAAATCTTTTTGAATTTTTGAATAAAGTTTCTAAACTAGAAAGCTAAACAGAAATGAAATGCAGTAAATGTAAACTATTTACAAACATATTTTTGGTGAGCGTGTTAGGGAATCATATCAGCTGTCGACAAATCACAAGTACCGTTAAGCTTTGATTTCATACTAAGAATTAAACAATTCGCTTAGATTGTCGATATACTGATCCACTTAAATTCTCACACAAATTTCAATTTGTCCAGGATACGAATTAGGTGTATTAAGAACTTAAACTCATTCATGTGTCCCACCTCTTGAATATACTCCCGTATCCAGATCCCAATAATCAGTCTTACAGGTGAGTATACCACAGATGATATCTGTAAGGGGTTAAATTGCGAGGGCCGTGAGAGCTCAGGCTATTGCTTCGGCAAAATCAGAGAGATGACGACTTCGACTTAAAGTAGGTCCCCTTTAGAGGATCTTTTTTACAACAGCACATGATTAGCATTTTTCAATGTTTCATCATTTTTTATGCTGAGGGCGGTGCTATATTTCAAGCAAGCGTAAAGTATTATACGGGGACTAGGCCATTGCTTCCGCAAAATCAGAAGTCCCGGGATAATACCCCAGATATCACTGAGTATAAAGACCTAGTATCTCAGAAAGAGGGATCTTTCAAACGAAATTTCAGGGGTTACCTATATATCCAAGTAGTGTTCCCCACAAAATAAGCAAGTAAAGATTTAGGTTTATATCCCGAACAAACCTACTAAATGTGCAAAAACCTATTGGCACATCATCAACGAGACTGTTTAAGACTTTTAAACTTTACATATTTTTAGCATACTGTAACTGTCAAGCCAATGTACTATCATTTTCCCTTTTTACACAAGCTCTTTTTCCGTTTTCTATTGTTTTTGGATTTTTATTGTTTTTGTATTTTCTAAAATATTACCCTATACTCCCCCTAAATACCAAAACAAGTAAAAAATCGACAAACCATTGCAGATTGCTTCTCAACATCATCTACAGTGGTACCTTCATCTACGCCAAGAATCTCCTCCAACACCGATAAAAGCTTCATACCGTTCAATTTTAAAAGATATTGAAAACGAGTTTTATCAAACGCTTTGGTATGTAAATCAGCTTTATGCTTGTCAGTGTGGATTTTCTCAATTCGTATCAACTTCTTCTCGAAACAATCTCGGATGAAGTGATGACGAATTTCAATGTGTTTCGTTTTAGCGTGATGAACAAGATTTTTAGTAATGTTTATCGCTGACTCATTATCAACAAAGATAGGGGTGTTAAGAAATTGCAAACCATAGTCGCACATCTGTTGCTGGATCCACAAGATCTGAGAGCAACAACTACTAGCAGATACATACTCAGCTTCACATGTGGACAAAGCTACAGAGGTCTGCTTCTTGCATTGCCAGGTGACCAATCGTGATCCGAAAAACTGGCACCCCGCTGTTGTTGATTTAGCGTTAATTTTGCAGCATCCGAAATCAGAATCAGAATACCCTTCGAGCGTGAAATCGCCTTCTCTTGGATACCACAACCCCAATGATGGAGTTCCTTTCAGGTAGCGTAATATCCGTTTCACAATCACCATATGCGAAGCTCTGGGGTTTGACTGAAACCGCGCTGCGAGGCAGGTTGGATACATAATATCGGGTCTTGAAGCTGTCAAGTACATCAGCGATCCGATCATAGAATGATACATCGTTTCATCTACCTTCTCTCCTGTGATATCAGGTATTTATCCCATGGTTCGTCGCTAATGGGGTGGAAGCTGGAGTAGTCCCGGACATCCCAAATTTCTCTAAGATATCATGAACGTACTTCGTTTGATGTATGAATATTCCCTCGGGTAGTTGATCAACCTGAAGTCCCAAGAAGAATTTCATCTCACCCATCGATGACATTTCAAATTTTTGCTTCATAACTCTTTCAAAATCTTTGCACAGATTTTCATTTGTTGACCCAAATATGATGTCGTCCACGTATATTTGAACTATCAGAAGATGTCCGTCGACCTCTTTGGTGAAGAGAGTGGTATCCACTTTTCCACGGATGAAGCTGTTGGCAAGCAGGTGTTGAGACAATGTCTCGTACCAAGCTCTCGGGGCCTGGTGTAAACCATACAGCGCTTTATCCAGCAAATAGACCTTGTCTTTGTGGATTGGGTCGGTGAAGCCCGGTGGCTGTCCGACATATACCTCCTCTTTTACCTTCCCATAGAGAAACGTCGATTTAACATCTAGCTGATAAACTTTAAAACCTTTCTAAGATGCAAATGCTAGGAAGATTCTGATCGCTTCGAGTCTAGCAACCGGAGCATATACTTCAGTGAAATCTATACCCTCCTGCTGACTAAAGCCCTGGACTACGAGTCGAGCGTTGTTACGAATAATAACCCCTCGATCGTCTCTCTTGCACTTGAACACCCACTTGGTGTTTATCTTCCTGTGACCATCAGGCAAGTCTACCAATTTCCACACTCCTAACTTCTCAAACTGACTCAGCTCCTCTTGCATCTCATTGACCCAAGAATCTTCAGTTAGTGCTTCCTTATATGTTCACGGTTCCATCTGCGAAATAAAACAACTAAGTGAAAACTGTGACAACCCTCACCAAACCAGGTATCCGTACGAATTAATTAATATTTGATTAATGCTTAATTACTGTGCTTGCTTAAAACTGTGGCTAAACTGCTTCTTGATTTCTGATACATACATACTCATGCATCATACTTTATTACTGTCACTCTATTATTTACACGCAAACATCAGTGACAACCTTGATGCACAAAAGCACAGTGAGCACACTATACGGATAACCCAATAAACATGCTGACATTGCCAGCACTAGACAGATATTGTCTCTGAGGCCAGTATGAGCCGGGAATAAATTACTACACTAGTAGTGAGTGTAGGGAAGTGAGGACCACGAAACTGCGTCACTAGGTGATAGTTATAGTGCTGGGAAGTGCCAAAAACCCACTTTAAATATAGAATTCTGCATTCTTTTATAAAATTCAGCATTTTAAATTACTAGCAAAGTGCAAAAATATGGCAGAATGGTCCTGCATACTTTCCTAAGTTTCGGGAATAATTTGCGTTACAAAAATATACATAAAAGGCCCTTTTTAGACTAATTAAACACTTTAATGGGACGGTACCTAACCAGATAACCGGACATTACCCGGGACACTAAATTTTTGTCAATGATATTGTTCTACTATTTTTGACTAGTCTTGATCCCCGTTTGCCATAACACCCATTTAAAATTAACTCACTACTCATAAAGGTCCATATTAACAATCTAACTATCCATTTACCACTTTAGTTACATTTTTACCTCAAGACCCCCCCCCCCCCCCCCCCCCGAATTTTCGGTCCTAGATGGACCCCCACATCTACACTCCATACTTCCTTGATCTTATTGTAATATTATATTGGATATGTTGCTTGTGGGACTTGATAAAATATGTGAGATGATTATAAGTAGCATGGCTCTTTAGATTTAACATCATTCCTCAAAGATTACCCTATCACCTCACTCTCTCTCTCATTTTCGGTTCCCCTAAACCGAACCCACCACCACCTTCCAACATTCTTCATCTTCTTCATTTCAAGTGCCATTCAAAGCTTGAAGTTCATCCATGGAAGGTGCATCTTGAAGGACTTTCAAAGGAGCATTGTTTCTAGCTTTTTCACCATCTTTATCTCAACATTTCTTCACTAGATTCATCCCTAGCTATAAGCTAGTAGTAAGTCCCTTGTTACACTCTTGTTAATCTTGTTTCATCTCGTTTCTAAGATCAAAGGGTGTAGTATGTTTAGTATGTTTAAATCATTAAGGTGACAAGGACAAGTAGATGAACATAAAAGTTTATATGAAATTTACATATAAAAGTTTACTTATGATTGAGACATAAAGATGAAAACTTGTTGGTTTAGGGTTGGTTAATACATATATGATGTTGATCATCGAACTTTTGATAAACCCGTTGTTCGGACACTTGTTAATACGATTTAGTAACATTTAAACCACAAAATAACATGCTGATGTACTTATTCAGCCGACTTCAACAGGCTGTAAACAGACTTTAATAAATCGAAAAACGGAATTTCTGAAGACTAAATTGTGTATTTTCGAAAAACGAAGAAAATGGCGCTGGAATCGTATTTTTTTGAGGTCGTTTACTATTTTGAAAGTCTGTTTTCATGACAGCAATTAAGGCTGAGTTTTACTGCAGTAAAATGGGCTATACGTTTTCAGTCACAACTTGAAACCTGAATAGAACCAGCCCCTGAAATTTATACCGTAGATGATCGCTGATGTATTTGTGACCCTCCAACTGGAATTTCATCAAACGGACTTACGAGGAATTTTAAACGAATTATTCCGTAGACTGCAATCAGAATGTAACAAATCTGATTGCAGTCCGGTAAACGATTGTCTATAAATTACTGATAATGAACTGGACCCTGATATTTTTACACAATGCTATTTTGTTCGTTTAAGACATTCTGTAAAAATTTGGGAATTTTTGGAATAAGTTAACCATTTTATTTAATTGTCCGAAAACAGTCCAGTTTTTCATATATTGAAACTGAAACGACAAAGGTAGTATTTTGCGTGTCAGAACGTAAGGGTTGATTGTTGATGATCATGATTTGAATTCAAAAGAAAAAGATGTGCGTATTAGCACGGGCACCCCCGTTTTTAGGGGAAACTCTGGCGAATTTTTCTAAAAATCCCAAGACTTAGAAAATTATTTTTCTAACACGTATGTTTAACTTTATTTCTCGGAAGTAAACTTCGCCATGAGTATTGTTACAAAGTTTCAAAGTATCGGAGATGGGTTTTCATAAATAAAAGCGGACGAATATATTTTGGGATAAATATATTATTTTGACAAGGATGTTAAATATATTTTACAAGTGGGACTTAAAAATATATTATCCGAACTACCAAAATACATGTATGAATACCCCATCCTTGGGAAGTAAATACGCACATAGAAATACTTGAAAGGCATGAATACGGAATAGTTGTCTAGCTATTATTCCAAAACCCTAAATAAAACGTAAGTTAAAATAATTGTTATTATTTTAACAATAAAGATTAAACTTGGAATAATAACAAGTAACGTAACTCAAAACCCTAAATACATAAGCAAGGCACGGCCCGATCGTCTAATAGATATTAGCACGTTGTAGGTTGTCGTGTTGCAGACCGAGTTTGATTTGCTGTTATCGAGGACGCACTACAGTGAGTTCATGTCCCCCTTTTTCTCTTAACTGTTTTCAGTTTTATACTTCGGGGGTGAAATACATGTTACTATGATTACGAATACTTTTTACATGGTATGGTTAGCATAAGGAGGGTTTACTACTTAGATCATGTGAGTGGGTAGGCGGGAACTGGAGGCCATTAATCCTCATTGTAGGACCGAGGGTCATTAGCGGTAGATCTATCTGGGTGTAGCGAGCCCAACTCCAGGCCCAACAGAACGGACCTTGGGGTGACTTTGAGACCGACGCAAAAATCTGCTAGGTTTGAGTCTTCCTACTGCACTTCACACATATCAATGGCCTTGCAAACCATTGGTGATCTCTTTATTTCCTTATTTGCTACATACCAGGGAGTTTATACTTACAAAGGTTTTACATACTCACTTTCACATGAACTCGCTCAACATTTTTGTTGATTTTTCAACTTACATGTATTTCAGGGAATTAGGGATCTGGCGAAGTATGCTATGTTTTCAAGCTGCGTAAGAAGGGTGATGTCATCCAAGTTTAGGGGTTGTGACTTTTGCCTGGACAAGTCACAAGTCTTAAGCTGTGTTTATTTCATGTTTGTGGTTGTGTCTTTTAAACAAGATCTTATTTCGTGGTGTTGTATTTTCGCTGCATGTGTCAACGTTTGAAAACAATGTTGTGGTATTTTACTTTTAAAACTTGAAACCAATGGATGATTATCACGGTTTTATTTTCATATAGCTTTGTTGTGATTAAGCTATGGTATTAAGAAGTCACACCAAACAAACCCACGCTTCCGCAAAGCCAGGGTGTGACAGCTTGGTATCAGAGCCTTGATCATAGCGAACTAGGATTCCTTCTCGAGTCTAGACTATGATCACTAGGGCTCTCACGAAAACATTTTCACATTGCATACACTACGTCCAGATCCAGAGTACAAAACATTTTTACAAACAAAAGTTGAGCATACTTTTTTTTTTAATTTTTGATTGGTCGGGAGACCAGGGATTCAGCCGGGTAGCTGAGGAGATTCAGCCGGGTGGCTGGGGAGATTCAGCCGGGTGGCTGGGGAGGTTCTGGTCGGGGGACCAGGGAGTCAGTCTGAGAGGCTGGGAAGGTAGTCTGAGAGACTAGGAGGTTCAGTCTGAGAGGCTGGGAGGATAGTCTAGTGGGATTAGGAGGTTCAGTCTGAGAGGCTGGGAGGATAGTCTAGTGGGACTAGGAGGTTCAGTCTGAGAGGCTGGGAGGTTAGACTAGTGGGACTAGGAGAATTACTTGATTGCTTATTGGTGACTAACATGTTTATTTGATTATATGATTGTTTATTTGTGCATGTGTGTGTTTGTGTTACAGACGTCATGCCTTCATCAGGTACTGGAGAGTCGGACACTACAGATCCCATGGCCATAGTATCAGACGACCTAGTTTCATCGGAGCACGAGGTGTACACTTCCGATACTACCAGCACAGATGATGATGACTTTCAGCCCTTTGCGCTGCCTGATGTCGTAGCAGAGCCCGTTGATGGCCATCTCGCTGGGGATTTACCACTCGTGGTGATCCCTTCTCCTGTACCCCTTGCTGCTTATCCCGTTGTTGATATGCCCCTCGACGTTGTCGCTGACGACGATGTCGATCTATTAGAGGAGGACCCACTTGAGGGCGAGACCCATATTGCTGCCGGTGATATCCTACTTCTTGCTGATGCTCCTGCAGAGGAGGCTCCCGTTCATTCACCTATTCCAGACTCCTTTGAGTCTGTGGCATCCGTACCTTCGCACACACAGGGAGTGCAGCACCACTCACACGACGCCGACCCGGACATGGCGTCATCCGCTGCACCTACTCCAGCGCACAGCTTTGAGTTCGATCATGATGTTGATGATGATTCAGATCCTATTTTTCCACCTGGCTTTGATCCAGACCAGGACATTGAGTTCGTACACTTAGACCAACACTTGGAGGATCCTGTAGCCCCTGTCGACCCTATGTTTGCTGATCTATCTGATTTTGAGATGGAGTTTGTTGATCCGGAGCCGGTCGTAGCCCCTGAGCCAGGCGTTGCTCCTGACCCCGCATTGGAGCATGACCCTGTTCATGCCGATGCACCTGCTGTTGCCCCTTTGGTTGATGATATACCTGTTGATGATCATCCTGTTGTTATTCCATAGTTGGTGGATGATCATGCTGTTGATATTCATATTGATGCTCCACTGTTGCTAGAGGATCCTATTGTCTCCCCACTTCCAGACCCTATGCCGGTGATGTTCGGGTGACCCATATTGATCCACGATACGCTCACACCCACAATGGGTGAATAGACGATGATGACGATTACCCACCTTTCGTGATACCAGTTACACCACCTGTAGCCCCCGTTTCAGCCCCTGTTTCAGCTCCCATTGATGTTCCCTTGATTCCTCCACACACCACAGATACTCACCGCACAGATCTCCCGATCACTTATCTCTAGGACATTCCTCCACCACGTCCTGGGGAGGGTTCGTCACGTCATCCGTTTGGTCATACACCTTTCTTGGCAGGAGGCAGCCAGTTCATGCCTCAGAGTTCTCATCCTACTGTTATTCCCACTGTTGCACCATTTACTGTGCCATCTTTCGCTCCATCTAGTGAGCCGTTCCTTTGGACTACGCCCCCCATTATGCCACCGACGGATCCGTATCACCCATACCACATGGGATATTCTACTGAGGATGTTCTCACATCTTTCATGATATAGCAGGAGGCGCTGACCCGTCGCGTACAGGAGCTGGAGAGAGCTCAGCGACCACCGTGCCAGTGCCAGACTCACCCCGCAGTATCACACCCTCCTCGACCGCTTTCACCTGATTATGCCGCTCGTTTTTGGACTCCCGAGCAGCAGATAGCATACCTATTGCGCTTTCATCGCGCTATGGATGAGGACTGGCTTCATATGCGACGTTTACTCTTTTCTCGTTTTCCCCCTCCTCCACCGCCATCAGCTTAGGCCTTTTTGTACGACGCAGGTAGACTTTTGATGAGAGGGCCGCGATTGTGCAGACTACACAGCTTTTGGAGACCGCACTTTTGATGATTATGACTTTTGATGATTTGTATATTTGTTGTTGTTATCACTGACTAGATAGTTTGGACTAGGGCGATGTGGCCCTTAGTCACTGATGATGTATGATACAGTTATGAACTTGTAAACCTTACATTGTGGTCTTGATTTATGACAGCGCAATCGCAGTATTCTCATTATATGTGATGTTGGGTTGATTATTGATTGTTTATAACATGAGATGTTATGTGGTTGATGTATTTATAACATGAGATGTTATGTGGTTGATGTACTTATAACATGAGATGTTATGTGTTAATATTGTTGAATACATATGTACACTTTACTTACTATGATCTGACCTACGTGAAACATCTTTTAGAAGATGCCACCAAGACGCGAGATGCGTATGCCTACCAGCGAGGCAGAACTTCAAGGAATCATTGCTGCCGCCATAGCGCAGTATGCAACCTCAAACGGAGGAACCAGCGGGAGCAATTCGAACAATAACGGAAATAACAATCCACCACATGGTAATGTTAAGTCGTTTGAGACGTATTATAATACATTTGGATATTTATAGCACGTCCGCTAATACCATTTGTATATTCTAACGTATGTGCAGGGTGCACTTACAAGCAGTTCCTAGACTGCAAGCCCGTAAACTTTGACGGCATCGGAGGTGCGGTTGCTTTTGTAAGATGGGCCGAGAAAACAGACTCTGTTCTTCGAATGAGCAAATGTGCTCCAGATCAACAAGTGACGTACATCTCAGGGCTATTCCTGGACGGAGCCCTATCCTGGTGGAACTTGCAAGTGCAAACTCTTGGTGAAGCTGCTGCTTACTCGTTGACCTGGGCTGAGTTAAAAGAGTTAATGCGAAAGAAGTATTGCTCTCGTGCTGAGATACAAAGGTTGGAGACTGAGTTCTGGCATTTAAGGATGGATGGTCCCAAGATTGCTGAGTACGTTCAGAGATTCCACGACCTGTCTCATGTGGTACCTTATATGGTTACACCGGAATTCAAGCGAATCGAGCGCTTTATCTGGGGTTTAGCTCCATAGATCATGAGTATGGTCACTACTTCCAAGCCTGCAACAATCACAGAGGCCATCGATCTGAGCGTAGCTCTTACTGAGGAAGCCATCCACCCGAACAAGTTTTCGAATGTTGAGCCAAAGAAGAAAGAGACTCACGTAGAGTCGTCTGGTGAGAATAAGAGGAAATTCTCGAACTTCAAGCAGGGAACTAGCAATGTTGGCAAGAAAGGAGAATCAAGCTCACCGGTCCAAGCTGCAACCGGTGTTGGAAAGAAAGGGAAAGGATATATGGGTACTCATCCCCAGTGTAACACATGCCAGCGTCATCATTCTAGCCGGTGTGGGCCAAAAGTATGTGAAGCTTGTGGAAAAGTTGGCCACCTGAAGGATTCTTGCTGGGCCAGTGCTGGCCGGGGAGGACAAGGAGGTTTTGGTAATAGAAACAATAATCGTGGTGGTAATGGGAACCGCCCACAAGGAAATAACGGAAGAAATGGGAACCGTGGAAACAATGCAAATCAAGCTGGGGACGCGAATCGAAATCAAAACAACAATCAAGCGCGGAACGGAGGAGGTAATTGTCAAAAATTGGGTTGTTTTAACTGCGGTGACATTGGGCACTTTAAGAGGGACTGCCCAGGATTGAATCAAGCCCGCGGAAGAGTGTTTAACATTGAGGCGAGGGAAGCGCGTCAGGATCCCAATGTTGTTACTGGTACGTTCCCTATAAATCAACGCTTTGCATCCGTTTTGTTTGATACTGGTGCGGATTATAGCTTCGTGTCATTAGAATTTAAGAATATACTTGGGTTGATGCCTAGTAAGTTAGACGTTCCGTACTCCATCGAATTAGCAAATGGAAAACTAGTTGAGACCAGTAGAGTTGTCCGAGGATGTGTGATTGAACTAGGAGGGCACGAGTTTACGATAGACTTACTACCTGTCGAGTTGGGAAGCTTTGATGTGGTAGTGGGAATGGATTGGCTATCGAGTAACAAAGCCGAGATAGTTTGCCATGAGAAGACCATCCGCATCCCACTGACGGATGAAGAAACGACTGTAGTTCATGGAGAAAAGCGCGATACACCTCTAAGAATTATTAGCTGCCTGAAAGCTAGAAAGTGCTTGAAGAAAGGATGTGTTGCATTCTTAGCACACATCGTGGATAAGAAAGCTGCTGAGCCAAAGATCGAAGACATTCCAGTCGTGAAAGAATATCCGGAAGTCTTTCCAGAAGACTTGCCAGGATTACCGCCTCAAAGGCAAGTTGAGTTCCACATTGATTTGGTTCCAGGCGCCGAGCCTGTAGCCAAGGCACCCTATAGACTTGCGCCATCAGAGATGCAGGAGTTGTCGACACAACTCCAGGAGCTATTGGATAAAGGATTCATCAGGCCAAGCTTCTCACCTTGGGGAGCTCCAGTACTGTTCGTTAAGAAGAAGGACGGTAGTTTCCGTATGTGTATAGACTGTCGTGAGCTTAATAAGTTGACCATCAAGAATAGATACCCTTTGCCAAGAATCGACGATCTTTTTGACCAGTTGCAAGGCTCAAGCTTTTATTCAAAGATCGACCTTCGATCCGGATACCATCAACTAAGGATACAAGAGGAAAGTATCCCGAAGACGGCCTTTAGGACTCTTTATGGACATTACGAGTTCCTAGTTATGCCGTTTGGGCTAACAAACGCACCTGCAGTTTTCATGGACCTAATGAACCGAGTCTGCAAGCCGCACTTGGATAAGTTTGTGATCGTATTTATTGACGACATTCTGATTTACTCGAAGACAAAGGACGAGCATGAACAACACTTAAGAGCTATTCTAGAGCTACTTAAGAAGGAGAAATTATACGCCAAGTTCTCAAAGTGTGAGTTCTGGCTACGCGAAGTCCAGTTCCTCGAACATGTGGTAAATGGAAATGGAATTCATGTTGATCCTACAAAGATCGAGGCGATCAAGAATTGGGAGACCCCAAAGACGCCAACCGAGATTCGACAATTCTTAGGTTTGGCTGGCTACTATCGAAGATTTATTGAGGATTTTTCAAAGATCGCTCAACCATTGACCTTCCTCACACAGAAGGATAAGAAGTTTGATTGGGGAATCAAACAGGAAGAAGCATTCCAGTTACTGAAAGACAAGCTTTGCAATGCGCCGATCTTAGCGCTACCAGAAGGAACTGATGATTTCGTGGTATACTGTGACGCCTCGCGTCAAGGATTGGGTTGCGTGTTGATGCAACGCCAGAAATTTATAGCTTACGCTTCACGCCAATTGAAAGTTCATGAAAAGAACTATACCACGCATGATTTGGAACTAGGCGCAGTGGTATTTGCGCTGAAAATTTGGAGACATTATTTGTATGGTACGAAATGTACAATCTTTACGGATCATAAAAGTCTGCAGCACATATTCGACCAGAAAGAGCTGAATATGAGACAGAGACGTTGGGTCGAATTGTTGAACGACTACGACTGTAAGATCAAGTATCATCCAGGGAAGGCGAATGTGGTCGCCGATGCCCTAAGTCGAAAGGAAAGAATCAAGCCCATAAGGGTTAGGGCTTTGGAAATGATCATCCAGACGGATCTCGCTTTGCGCATTCGTGCCGCGCAGAGAGAAGCTTTGAAAGAGAGGAATATTGAAGAGGAATATCTCCGTGGGATGGAGAAGCAATTGGTGCCAAACGAGGAAGGAACTTTATGCTTCATGAAACGGATTTGGATTCCTCTGTTTGGTGGTTTGAGAAAAGTTATTTTTGATGAAGCCCACAAATCACGGTACTCTATTCATCCCGGTGCGGATAAGATGTACCAAGATCTTAAGGATTATTATTGGTGGCCTAGGATGAAAGGCGATGTTGCTATTTATGTTAGCAAGTGTTTAACGTGCGCCAAGGTGAAAGCTGAATACCAGAAGCCTTCAGGACTTCTGCAACAACCTGAGATTCCCAAGTGGAAATGGGAACAAATTTCAATGGACTTCATAACTAAGTTGCCAAAGACGCCCAGAGGTCATGACACTATTTGGGTAATAGTTGACCGTCTGACCAAGTCCATACACTTCTTGCCAATCAAAGAGAAAGACAACACAAGTAAACTTGCGGAAATATACATGCGAGAGATTGTTGCACGTCATGGAGTGCCTCTCTCGATTATCTCTGATAGAGATGGGAGATTTGTATCAAGGATTTGGCAGTCCTTCCAAGAAGCTTTTGGCTCACAATTGAATCTAAGTACTGCGTTTCATCCGCAAACTGATAGCCAAAGTGAAAGAACTATTCAGACATTGGAAGATATGCTGAGAGCATGTGTAATGGATCTAGGTGGTAGCTGGGATAATCATTTACCATTGGTCGAATTTTCTTACAACAACAGCTACCACACCAGTATTGGAGCCGCGCCATTTGAAGCGCTTTATGGACTCAAATGTCGATCACCTTTATGCTGGGCTGATGCAGGTGATAGACAACTCGTTGGTCCTAAAATAGTCCAAGAGACAACCGACAAGATTGCACAAATTCGAAAGCGCATCGAGGCGGCTCGCGACAGACAGAAAGCATATGTAGATCCAAAGAGGAAACCTTTGGAATTTCAAGTTGGGGATATGGTTTTATTGAAGGTTTCACCCTGGAAGGGTGTGGCACGCTTCGGAAAGCGTGGGAAGTTGAATCCGCGTTACATTGGCCCGTTCAAGATACTGCAAAGGATTGGGCTTGTAGCCTACAAGTTGGACCTACCTGCAGAACTCAATGGTGTTCACGATACATTCCATGTATCAAATTTGAGAAAGAGTCCAACACAAGAAACAGTGATCATTCCCGCTGACGAAGTTCATATCGACGACACGCTCCACTTTACCGAAGAACCCGTCGAGGTTACGGATTGGAAAGTTAACAAAACTCGCAGGAGCAGTGTCAAACTCGTCAAAGTACGATGGAATGCAAGACATGGGCCTGAATTCACGTGGGAACGTGAGGATCGTATGAAAGAGAAATACCCCCATTTGTTTCCTAAGACCCTTGCAACTAGAAGCAGAGCATAAAATTTCGGGACGAAATTTATTTAATGGGGGGAGAATGTGACAACCCTCACCAAACCAGGTATCCGTACGAATTAATTAATATTTGATTAATGCTTAATTACTGTGCTTGCTTACAACTGTGGCTAAACTGCTTCTTCATTTCTGATACATACATACTCATGCATCATACTTTATTACTGTCACTCTATTATTTACACGCAAACATCAGTGGCAACCTTGATGCACAAAAGCACAGTGAGCACACTATACGGATAACCCAATAAACATGCTGACATTGCCAGCACTAGACAGATATTGTCTCTGTGGCCAGTATGAGCCGGGAATAAATTACTACACTAGTAGTGAGTGTAGGGAAGTGAGGACCACGAAACTGCATCACTAGGTGATAGTTATAGTGCTGGGAAGTGCCAACAACCCACTTTAAATATAGAATTCTGCATTCTTTTATAAAATTCAGCATTTTAAATTACTAGCAAAGTGCAAAAATATGGCAGAATGGTCCTGCATACTTTCCTAAGTGCCGGGAATAATTTGCGTTACAAAAATATACATAAAAGGCCCTTTTTAGACTAATTAAACACTTTAACGGGACGGTACCTAACCGGATAACCGGACATTACCCGGGACACTAAATTTTTGTCAATGACATTGTTCTACTATTTTTGACTAGTCTTGATCCCCGTTTGCCATAACACCCATTTAAAATTAACTCACTGCTCATAAAGGTCCATATTTACAATCTAACTATCCATTTACCACTTTAGTTACATTTTTACCTCAAGACCCCCTCCCCCCCCCCACCGAATTTTCGGTCCTAGATGGACCCCCACATCTACACTCCATACTTCCTTGATCTTATTGTAATATTATATTGGATATGTTGCTTGTGGGACTTGATAAAATATGTGAGATGATAATAAGTAGCATGGCTCTTTAGATTTAACATCATTCCTCAAAGATTACCCTATCACCTCACTCTCTCTCTCATTTTCGGTTCCCCTAAACCGAACCCACCACCACCTTCCAACATTCTTCATCTTCTTCATTTCAAGTGCCATTCAAAGCTTGAAGTTCATCCATGGAAGGTGCATCTTGAAGGACTTTCAAAGGAGCATTGTTTCTAGCTTTTTCACCATCTTTTTCTCAACATTTCTTCACTAGATTCATCCCTAGCTATAAGCTAGTAGTAAGTCCCTTGTTACACTCTTGTTAATCTTGTTTCATCTCGTTTCTATGATAAAAGGGTGTAGTATGTTTAGTATGTTTAAATCACTAAGGTGACAAGGACAAGTAGATGAACATAAAAGTTTATATGAAATTTACATATAAAAGTTTACTTATGATTGAGACATAAAGATGAAAACTTGTTGGTTTAGGGTTGGTTAATACATATATGATGTTGATCATCGAACTTTTGATAAACCCGTTGTTCGGACACTTGTTAATACGATTTAGTAACATTTAAACCACAAAATAACATGCTGATGTACTTATTCAGCCGATTTCAACAGGCTGTAAACAGACTTTAATAAATCAAAAAACGGAATTTCTGAAGCCTAAATTGTGTATTTTCGAAAAACGAAGAAAATGGCGCTGGAATCGTATTTTTTTGAGGTCGTTTACTATTTTAAAAGTCTGTTTTCATGACAGCAGCTAAGGCTGAGTTTTACTGCAGTAAAATGGGCTATACGTTTTCAGTCACAACTTGAAACCTGAATAGAACCAGCCCCTGAAATTTATACCGTAGATGACCGCTGATGTATTTGTGACCCTCCAACTGGAATTTCGTCAAACAGACTTACGAGGAATTTTAAACGAATTATTCCGTAGACTGCAATCAGAATGTAACAAATCTGATTGCAGTCCGGTAAACGATTGTCTATAAATTACTGATAATGAACTGGACCCCGATATTTTTACACAATAATATTTGGTTAGTTTAAGACATTCTGTAAAAATTTGGGAATTTTTGGAATAAGTTAACCATTTTATTTAATCGTCCGAAAACAGTCCAGTTTTTCATATATTGAAACTGAAACGACAAAGGTAGTATTTTGCGTGTCAGAACGTAAGGGTTGATTGTTGATGATCATAATTTGATTTCAAAAGAAAAAGATGTGCGTATTAGCACGGGCACCCCCGTTTTTAGGGGAAACTCTAGGGAATTTTTCTAAAAATCCCAAGACTTAGAAAAATTATTTTTCTAACACGTATGTTTAACTTTATTTCTCGGAAGTAAACTTCGCCATGAGTATTGTTACAAAGTTTCAAAGTATCGGAGATGGGTTTTCATTAATAAAAGCGGACGAATATATTTTGGGATAAATATATTTTTTTGACAAGGATGTTAAATATATTTTACAAGTGGGACTTAAAAATATATTATCCGAACTACCAAAATACATGTATGAATACCCCATCCTTGGGAAGTAAATACGCACATAGAAATACTTGAAAGGCATGAATACGGAATAGTTGTCTAGCTATTATTCCAAAACCCTAAATAAAACGTAAGTTTAAATAATTGTTATTATTTTAACAATAAAGATTAAACTTGGAATAATAACAAGTAATGTAACTCAAAACCCTAAATACATAAGCAAGGCACGGCCCGATCGTCTAATAGATATTAGCACGTTGTAGGTTGTCGTGTTGCAGACCGAGTTTGATTTGCTGTTATCGAGGACGCACTACAGTGAGTTCATGTCCCCCTTTTTCTCTTAACTGTTTTCAGTTTTATACTTCGGGGGTGAAATACATGGTACTATGATTACGAATACTTTTTACATGGTATGGTTAGCATAAGGAGGGTTTACTACTTAGATCATGTGAGTGGGTAGGCAGGAACTAGAGGCCATTAATCCTCATTGTAGGACCGAGGGTCATTAGCGGTAGATCTATCTGGGTGTAGCGAGCCCAACTCCAGGCCCAACAGAACGGACCTCGGGGTGACTTTGAGCCCGACGCAAAAATCTGCTAGGTTTGAGTCTTCCTACTGCACTTCACACATATCAATGGCCTTGCAAACCATTGGTGATCTCTTTATATCCTTATTTGCTACATACCAGGGAGTTTATACTTACAAAGGTTTTACATACTCACTTTCACATGAACTCGCTCAACATTTTTGTTGATTTTTCAACTTACATGTATTTCAGGGAATTAGGGATCTGGCGAAGAATGCTATATTTTCAAGCTGCGTAAGAAGGGTGATGTCATCCAAGTTTAGGGGTTGTGACTTTTTCCTGGACAAGTCACAAGTCTTAAGCTGTGTTTATTTCATGTTTGTGGTTGTGTCTTTTAAACAAGATCTTATTTCGTGGTGTTGTATTTTCGTTGCATGTGTCAACGTTTGAAAACAATGTTGTGGTATTTTACTTTTAAAACTTGATACCAATGGATGATTATCACGGTTTTATTTTCATATAGCTTTGTTGTGATTAAGCTATGGTATTAAGAAGTCACACCAAATAAACCTACGCTTCCGCAAAGCCAGGGTGTGACAAAAACTCAGTTTGTAACGAAGCAATCGTTGAATAAAAACAAGTAAGGCCTTGGTCAATTTGACGTCTAGTGCGAACGCCTGATTGTAATTCTCCAATAATCAGCTCTTCTGGATGGTACGAAAGAGTTCTCGGCATCACCTCGCCTGGAACATCTACCTCGCCTTCCAAATTTGTGACATTCTGATTTGCACCTTGTTCACTGACTGGAATTATTTGACTTGATATCTGGATCTGCTCCCCCACAGAATCTGAATCACCATGATCGAATACAGGTCTATCATCAGATTCTAGATTATCGTTGACTGCCGTCTGATTATCAGGAGCATTTTCTGAGGATTGTTGAATATCATCATGTTCTCCAGCATTACTTGGACCGGCTTTATCATCATTTGAAGTTTGCCGTTGACGTCTAGAATACTCAGCTGGAAACCTTTCTTGTGATTCTTCATATTCTCTTAGAATATCCAACTCGTCAAAGAAATCTGGTTCTTCTTCTATGTCAAATGATTTCCACAAAGTATCGTAGTTAAAACGCCATTAGTCGCCGGGATTCTGAGCGCATGGTATAACCTTGACACTCAACATTATGTGCTTCGATGATCCGCTTCAAGCTTGGAACAAAGACTCGTTTCAATGGACTTGCATAACCCACGAAAATTCCTTCAATGCGCTTTGCACCAAATTTGCCAAAAGGTTCTAGAACTGTACAGGGAGACCCAAACGGTTCAAGATACTTCAGGTTTGGTTTGCGGTTGTTGATCAGCTCGAAACATGTCTTGTTGAATTTCTTCACTGTAAGAACCCGGTTGAGTTTATAGCAAGCGGCTGACACTGCTTCTGCCCAAAAGTTTACTGGTAGCTTTGAATCAGTAAGCATCGTCCTAGCCGTTTCAATTAGCGTCCTGTTCTTTCTTTCAGCTACTCCATTTTGTTGCAGAGTATAAGGAGCACTAAATTCATGCAATATACCTCTCTCATCACAATACTCTTTCATCTTGTTGTTCTTAAACTCAGTACCGTTGTCACTCCTGATTCTTCTGATTCGAGTTTGGTACAAGTTTTCAATTTTTCTGAACAACGCCATCAAACTTTCAAATGTCTCATCCTTTGTCTTCAGAAATGATACCCATGAAAATCTCGAGTAGTCATCTGTTACTACTAGACAGTAGAGATCCCCAGTTATACTTTTGACGTTTACTGGACCAAAAAGATCCATATGGAGTCTCTCTAACGGTCTTGAGACTGAGTTGACTTTCTTTTGAGGATGTGATTTCTTCTTTTGCTTGCCTTTGATGCAGCTAATGCACTCCCCCTCAAGATGAAAGCCTTTCTCATGAACACCAGTTACTAAGTCATTATGCACCAGGTGATTCATTTTTCGCAAGTGAATATGGCCCATCTTTCGATGCCATAACTGTGACTCTCTTTCCGTTGCTCTTGACATAAAACAGTGAGCCTGACCCGTGGGAGTAGTAGCTACGCTCATGTCCAACACGTACAGATCATTCACTCTAGGTGCTCTCATGATAACCCACTCTTCGGGAACAACAAATCCTGGTTTCAAGATCAAACATTCTTTGTCTGTAAAGTGCGTTGTATACATACGATCACAGATCTGAGAAATGCTCAGAAGATTGTTTTCAAGCTCGGCGATGTAGTTTACTCTTTCAAACGTGACAATACCATTTGATAAAGTTCCTTCACCAACTATTCGACCACCTTGATTTCCTGCAAATCCCACGTATCCTCCATTAAACCCTCGAACATCGTACAGTAGGGTCTTCTTCCCCGTCATGTGCCGAGAAGCTCCACTATCCATAATCCAACGTGAAACGGATCTTGGAAGCTCCTGCACATATCACAATCACTTAGTTAGATTTTGATGCCACCCAAGCCTCTTTTGACTCGGGTAACTTGACATTGAGATAAGTTTTTGCAGTGTAAAGTGGCGGAAATTTTTTGTCATTCATCTTTAAGCTCTCTTCAGACCCAATCTCAACCTTTTTATATAAAAAGAAATCATTTTTTAAAGGTTGACCAGATGATTGGTCTTCCTTTGGAACATCCTTCTTTTCTGAAGTAGTAGACATTTGTTTTTCAAGTTTCTCATAGTAATCCAAAGGTACATACATCTTCTCAGTTGAAGATGATGATTTTGCAGTCTCAGACACCTTTGGTTTTGGAGAACTTGGTTTCTTTTCAACTAATTTTGGCTTCCATTCTTGTTGAGGTGACGCAACCCGTTTGTAAAATTTGTCAATTTTAGTTACCACATTATTTACAAGTTCAGTTTTGACTTTGATGTTTTCATTTTTCAAAACTTTCTTCTCAACAACCATTGGAGCTTTGCCTTTTGTATCAGCTTTCCTTTTCTGACTCTCAGCAACTTCAGACTTAGGGTTTAAGTTGGTGCACTTTCGTGCAATGTGTCAAACTTTGTTGCACTTGAAGCATGTACGAGTATCAACTACTCGACTTGTGCCTGCGGTCTGAGGCTGTGAGGCCTTTTCTTCAAAAAATTCTTCATTTGATTTTGAAAAAAATTCAGACTCTTGCTCGGAATGAGAACTCGAGCTTTTCACAAACACCCTTTTCTCAGCAAACCTTTTTGTTTTGAAAATTCCTTCTTTGATAATTCTTACCACCCTGATATCCACCCGACCATTTGTTTTGATTGTTGTTATTAGAAAAACGCGGTGGAACAGCAGGTTTTTTGTAATAAGATTTATCTTTTTCAAAGTTCAATTGCCTCGTGGAACGTTTCAAACCTACGATTTCAGACACATCAATTTCAACCAACTTGAACACATTTTTCAATTTGTCCACATTCACATTTTCCAACGGAAAACCAAGATCCGAATACAACTTATCAGATCCCGCCATCTTGTACATCCCAAGATTAGGTTCTTCATTTAAGTTGTTTTTGGATTTTGATTTTGGAATATATTTGTCCAAAAAGCATTCATCATCCTCAGTAGTGTCACTTTCAGACTTTAAAACATTTTCAACCATGCTTTTCACAACTTCAGATTGGACACTATCTTCATCAGATGATGAAGTGAATGTGACATCGATTGTGTCTGGAAGCTTAACTTTACTTTCTTTTTCATCATTAACCAAACCTGATTTTTTCTTTGAAAAATTATTTAAAACTGGCGGTGGAACCTGATGAAACCCAACCCCGGTTCCATCATAGTATACATCTTCGCCTGCTTTGTTCTTCCCAATTGGTTTAGGCACGATATGTTGAAGAACAAAACTTGCGGAGTTGTAACTGTTTAGTTTCAACTGGATGCGTTCATTTTCAATTTTAGCTTCTTGAAACTGAAGCTTCAACTAAGCAATCTCATCCAGTTGTTGGTTGATTTGCTCTTCTTTTACTCTAAGAACTCCTGACAGTTGAAGATTTTCTTTGGTTGTTTTACCATTTCTTTCATCAGAATCTTTTACCGTTCGTTTTAGCTTCTCAAAATTTTCTGAAAGTTGACGATTTTAATGAATTAGTTTTTCGTTTTCTTTCCTAATTCTTTCTCCGTCATTTTTATCGTTTTCGATTTTCTCAGTTAATTCTTTTGATCGTTCATTTGAAGCTTTTAACATTTTGTCACGGTTTAAGATCTGATCTTCAACGTCACTGACTCTTTTTGTCAGTTCTTCGGTCTTTTTACCGCTGAGGTAAGCAAGTGTACTACAAACCTTTCAATCTTTCATGCAATTTTTGCAGTCGCTCTCAGTTTTCGCTTTCTTACCTGACTCATTGATTGCATCATTCTGACTGACCTTGCTTTTAGACTCAGTTCCAGAACCAGAAACTACCTCTAGCTCTTTTGCAGCAAGTACTTTGTCAGCCATCTTCTTCAAATTTTCAGTAGTAAACTCTTGTGACGTGTCAATAATTCCGTCATCAACTTTCTTTGGCTGCGACTCTTTCTCTTTTTCTTTTTCCTTTTCTTTTTCTTCTGCTTTTCCTCCTCCCCACCACTCTCTCTGTCTGGCTTCTTTTTCTTCAGCAATTTGTTTGGTGAGAGCATCAACACTAATAGAATTTGGATCAACAACAATGTTTCCTTTGGGATCAAGGTAACATTCTCTATCAGCATCCCATCTATTCTCCTTTTTTGCTTCTTTGTATGTATGATCGATTCTAATCTTCATGTTTTGGGCTTTCATTTTCCTGTTGATGTATTTAACTTCTTCTGTTCAGCTATCTTTAAAAGGAACAATTTTTGTCACAAACGCATAGCCCACTGCATCCTCTTCTGGTAGCAGTTCACTCCAATCGAAACCTTCGTCATCATGAATAATAACAAGAGCTCTTGATTTTTCTTTGGGGGGTATCTTCAAGCTGCTTCATTCTGGGAGGTTCAGATTTGTTCTGATGATATATTGCTCTTTTGTAATAATCCTCTCTGAATGGATTTGCAGTATCATCAGCAGGTGCGTTTCGACATTCACGTTTAAAATGTCCCTTTTGTTTACATCTGAAGCACGTGACTTTTGATTTATCAAAACCAAGTTTTGTGGACGGTCCTCCAATTGAATGTCTGCCTGTAATCTCCATGAACCTTTGTGCTCGTCTGACCGCACTAGCCATACACCACCTGATATCTATCAACTCCATTTCTTCTGGGTCGATCTGATCATAGTCCTCCTTGGTGAGGTTAGTGTTTCCAATCTTGCCCGCAACAAGGCTCTCGTATGATTCTAGGACAGATGCTAAAAACACCATTTGCTGCTTTGCGGATTCTTCACTGAAATTTTGTGCATTCTTCAGATCCACAGCAAAATTACATTGGAACAGATTCTTTGGAACTGATTGACTTGAAGTAGTTGATGATGAACCACTATGATAACCACTGCTTGAACTTTCTTGATTTGACGTGTTAGAACTTTCATCTGAGAAAGCTGTCTTAGGAGACACATTCTTCGGGATCATACTTCCTCGATAATATAGCTCAACATTCTGCTGATATGAGGAATGATTGACTTTGTTTGATTTCTTGATCTCCAGTTCATGACTCTCCAATCTTTCAATTAACAGATCAACCGTCAGATCTTCTGACTTTATTGTGTTCTTCAGCATCAAAGCAAAGTATTGCCAGTCTTTATCATCCGGCAGCGAGTCACACAGTTTGTCAACCAATTCTTCTTGAGTGTACACGATTCCATGTCTTGCAAGTTCCAGCTTCAAATGCCCAAATCTTTCAATCATCTTAGATACAGATTCGTTTTTCAAACATCCAAACAAATCAAATTCTTTTCTTAACAACTTCTTTTTGTTTTTAACTATCTCAGCACTACCCACACATTTCACTCTCAATTTCTCCCATAGATCTTTTGCATTTGTGTACTCAATCAACGATATTATGTCTTCTCTCACAGACTAATGAAGCAAAGCAATGCACTTTTGTTCTGCAACAAAACTTTCTACATCATCAGTTTCTGTTATATTTTCATAATCCGATCTTCCCATATTGAAACCATTCTTCAAGCTCTTCCAACTTGGATATGCGAACGCTTTTAGCCACTCTTCAAACCTTTTAGCCCATCTATTGTATTCTTCAATCGCCATCAGTTTGGGAGGTTTGTTGTATGTGCCATATGCACTCTCCACACTCAAAGCATCAGACAGGGTTTTCTTTGCACTCGGATTAGAAACATTTTCATTTGTGTTGTTTGATGTATCATCTCCGGTGTTTCCCGTGAAAGCAAAGGCATCACTAAACAGATTCAGAAAATCATCCATCTTCAAGTACTGAAACAATCAACAAACACTTAGAAAAATTTTGATTTTAACAAAAACAGTTTCAAACGAAATCAGTTCACGCGAAATTAGAACTCAAACGAAATGAACAGCCTTCAAACGAAATATCAACTCAAACGAAAACAGAGTTTTCACACGAAATAATGTTTTCAAACGAAATCACCAAGAGAAATATAATTTCGTGTGAAATTAGCTTAGATTCAAACGAAATCAAGCCAATTTGGTGTGAAATAGTGATTTCGTATGAAATCCTCAAACGAAATCTGATTTCGTGTGAAATCAACAGTAATTTCAAGCGAAATTAGTCACAAAACGTAATTTCATGCTAAATAACATTTGACAATTTCGAGCGAAATTATGATGACATCATCATTTCGGCCACCTTTTTGTCAAATTGATCCGGATTTTGTTCGAATTTTGGTCCAATTCTTTCAAGGATTCATTAAAACAGTGTTTTACATGATATATTTGAAATTCAATCCATTTTGTCCGTTAAATCTCGTTTAATTTTGAAAAGAAAGAGTATAAGTGATGAAAACAAGCTGAATTGGTATAAACTCTTCTTCCTGAGCTCTGATACCACTGGTTGGATCGTCGTGTGACCCTAACGAGTCAATCAGAAGAGTTTATGATCCATATCAAAGGCAGAATCAATGATATAGACGTGAAACAGCTTAATTCCTCTTAATTATCCTTTTATTAATGATTTCAAAGCAATCCTGATCGTTTGACAAACTGGCAGCACCTCGGCTCTGAAATCAAGACCGTTACAAATGAATCAGCAGGTTGGATATATATAGGCATGCTATTTCATGTGAAATAGGCAATGCTGATTTCGTGCGAAATAACCAAATGTTATTTCGTGCGAAATAGCATCTTGCTATTTCATGCGAAATCACCTATACACATTCAAAACCTGTTTTCTAACCTGCTGAACACTGGTTTATCCTATCTAGACACAAGACTCTATAAAGACGAAGTTAACAGACATCTATGCACCAACAATGATTTACTTGTATTTAGCAGAATTGATGATGTTGTTTTTGAGGTAGTAGTTTATAGAGATGACACTGAGATTTGCTATTCGAAGAAACCTGAATCTAACGATGATAGTGTACTTGAGATATCGAAGGCTGATTATGTTGAGAATTTATTGAAGGTACGTATGTATTTAGCATTAGCAGTAAAAGTTTTAATTATTTTAGCAGTATATTAATTATTTCATTAATGTTGTCCAGGACATCTATAAAGATGAAGAAGTTGTGTCTGTAGGTGAAGGAATAACCATTACTCAGGTACTTACTAAATTATTAAAATTATTTATATTTATTTTTAATTTAACACATATAAGAATTTAATGTTTTTACAACTATTAGTAATGCTGTTTACTGATGTTACATTTATCCAATAATGTATTATTTAGAAGAAGTTACCAACCAATGCCGAATGCACGTCGAAGACATGCATGTCTTCACGATTGAATAAAACACAAGATGTAAGTTTACTATCTTAAAGATTGTTATATTACTATGGTTATTAAAGTTACTCTATGACAACATGTTAAGAAGAAAGGTAAAGTTACTTCTGAGAGGAAGGAGAGGGTCAAGAATAGGACTAAGGGAAATGCTGACAAAGCTGCCGACACAAGTGATCATATTGGATGTTCTTCATCTGCTCACAAAGTTAAGGTATCTATACTCGCCACTTAATTAGTATATCTTATATAAACTGTTTTTTTGGTGCATATATTCAACATTCCTTTAATTCACATGTATATGTTTACTTTTTCATCAAGGGGAAGAGAGCCGCCAACGTTCAGAAGAAGCTTAACTGTAGAAATAAGATTACGAAGACTGCAAAAAAACATTCTGGACATCTTCTCGACCCTGAGTTCTTTCATTTTGATCACAAAGGAGACTATAGGCTGGTATACCATTTTTTTGTAACAAACTAATGATTTATGTTTATTTGTCTGACTATTATTTTTTTCTACACAATACATGTAGCGTCTTCCTGTTGAAGTTGTCAGACGAGCAGGTCTTTCTGTTGATCTTCATCCTTTGAAAGTTCAAAACATGGTTAGAGTTGTGGAGGTTTATGATGTTAAGTCGGAGTTAAATGAATTGAAGCCACGTTATGCGTTGGACGGTTAGCGAAAGTTTATGACTGAGAATAACTTGAGGTTTGGTGATATGTTGCACTTCACATATGTGTCTTCGCAACAGAAGATTGTATTAAATCAAGTTACCTCACTTTAACAACGACATTTAAGTATGTTATGATATCAGATATTATAACTATGAATTTTTTGATGGTGATGTTGTATGTTTTTTTTTTAAATTATTAACTTGATGTTTTGTTGCTATGTATAGCTAACATGATAACACACTGTTATTAGCTCTTTATGTTTTATATATAGATGATATCATGCTTCTTTTTGCTAATAGTAACTGCAATTAGTAGAAACTTGGTTTATTAATCGCAAATGTGACATTCTTCTGCATTTATGGGTTTATGAATTCAGAATAATGGATGGATATATATGACCGTATTTGGCATGATGATGTTGTGTTTCATGTTGTAAAAAAACCAGGGAATTGTTAGATTATGTGTTAAATTATAGTTCTTTAAGTCATTGTTTCGTTTTCTTGAATTTTATGTAATTTTGTAAAGAAGTACAATAACAAACAGTGGTTTGAACCCATATTTGCCTTTTGGTCAATAGTTAATGGAAACCCATGTTAGGTTCAACAATGTTTTGAAGAGGAAAACAGTGTGAGAAGACAGTAGATCTGATTAAGTTAAACATTTGTTCAAACTTAAACATATGTTTGGCCTTAAACAGATGTTTGGCCTTTTATATCAGAGGTTTGGACTTAAACAGTTGTTTGACCTTAAACAAATTTTTGGCTATAAACAGATGTTTCAGCTTAAACACATGTTTTGCCTTAAACATATGTTTAGCCTTCTATTTGTCACACCCCTTTCTAAGGCGGAAGCACGAGGTGTGATCTTGAAAGGTTTTCATTGCATACACAAGGTAAACATACTACTTGCTCGTAAAATAACTCCAAATGCCATTACATAATTAAAACATAACGTAGCTTAAGTGTTTACATCACAAGACAGCATATTGTCTGAAAAGTTTACAACTTTATTTAAAAGACGAACATGAAGGTTTTGGTCCTTATATCACCACACGGAGTGAGACATAACAACCAAACCAAACAAAACAGGCATAGGAGTCTTGACACATCATAGTTAACCACATAAACAACATCCAAGAGCAAGAGTAAGACCGCGCGCACATCCACTTTAGTTACCTGAAATACATGTGAGTTTTTGGAAAATCGTCAACATAATGTTGGTGTGAATTCATGCAGTTTTTGTATTGAACGTTTGTATACTTGTATGAAAACATGGTATGTAATTTGTATGATACAAGTATTTCTGTAAATATAAGGAAATCGAGATCACTAATGGTTTGCAAGGCCATTAACATGTGACACGACATAGGAAGCATCCAAACCATAGGCATTTTTAGCTGTCAAACCCACGACTATCGATTCACGACTAGAGACACAAAAGCACTGCTTGGTACTAGTATGACCAAGAGTGTGGCTACCTGAAACCCATTAGATCTAACCTTTTGTTCCGCGGTCTTGGTATGTAACTGATTAATGGTGCTTATGACACCCTATTCATGACATGATCTAAAGTATCATTCCTTAGTTTTTGTATTCAACATACCATAACACATGTATTTTCCCCAAGTTTAAAAAAAAGCATATAAAATTTTAAAAGTGGGGACATGAACTCACAACTTTACGTATCCTGCGCCGTAAACTTCACCGGTTGGTTTTATAGCGTCGTGACCTATACGTGTTTTATTAACGTTAGTCACTAGACTTGTATCGCACAAGTACAAGTCACCATCTTTTATGTATGTGTTCTTTGTTGTTAAAAATAATTTATATTTTTAACTATGTATCTTACTTATATTATTTTTCCAATAAATATAAGTATCTTGTATTTTTCACCCGAGTTATGTATTTTTGTCCAAAATACATTTTAAGTTCATAACTTGTCCAAGTTACATAATCTATTAAGAAATATATTTTCATAATTATATTTTCTTGTATTTGTCTATGCATGTTGTATGTGATATTTTGTATTTTTACACCTTAGGAGTATTTAGTGTATTTTCAAGTCCTAATACACTATCACATATAATACATATTACATACACTTAGCACAAAATTTGGTGACCAATAAATATATATATTTCCTCAAAAATATACATACTCAATATCAATTTTTATTTTGAAGAAATCATCATTTCTTGACTTGAACTTTACACAAAGATTAGGGAAACCTTGGTAAATATTTTTAGGTAAATTTTTAGGGAATAAGTCTCACCAAAACTTATATTTTTCTAAGTGTCAAAATTTTATAGAAATTTTGACATATTTTCCCCTAAAAATGGAGGTTTCCCATGTTTTCAAAACATGTGTTTATTTTCTTTTAAAATCATCACAAACAATCAACAATCAACCCTAAGCAACTTACACTTTCCAAGTGCCAAAACAATGCTATTTACATAACAATCATGAACTTGAACTTTCATAAAAACTTGTAGTAACTTGGTAGTGTGTTTAGTAGGTTTAGTTACCCTTTAAAAAGTGGTTATTTGTTTGTAAATCTCGTTCTTGTAAAGTTTAGTCTTTTACAACTTACTAGATGATTTTTCCAAAAATCATTCTTTTGAATTTTTCTTGTTACAAACATGTTTCTAGTCTTGTTTAAACACTAAAAATATGATTAGTTTACTTAGAAACCATGACTTTGTAAATCTTGAGAATAAACTTGGTTTCTTGAGAAAATTATTTTTGTAATCATTTATTTACAAGACTTTTGTCATGTACCAACCATCATCATACTCTAAAACATTCTTATTTTCAAGTTCATGTGAGACATAAAGGATGATCTTTATGCTTTCTTCAAGATCCACCCTTATACTTGCTAGACCATGTGTTTAATCGTCATCTAGCAAGGTTTCTTATGATGTGTAACATCACTAACATAAATAATCAACCATCAAGAAGCAAATCAACACAATCAACATGTATTCTTATGTTATTTAAGCTTATGTTAAAGATTCATGATCATGTTCTTTAGTGTTCTTCAAGATTAACAATGTATATAATCTTTTAACCAACAATATATGAAGTAGGATCAAGTGATATGAAGCTTACTACTAGCACAAGGGCTAGGGAAGAACACTAGAAGATGTAGATGGCGAATGTGTTGGATAAAAGCTATTGGGAGAGGTCCTTCAAGATCCACAAGCTCCACATTTCCTTAAACACCTTCTTGCATCATGAAATGAACTTGGAATGTATGGAAGTGAGTTGAATGATGATGATGTTGTTGTTGTTGCTCACGGCCGAGAGCCAAGGGAGAGGGAGGAGGTGAGTTATGGTGTGAAGTGTGGTGATTATGAATGAGCTCTAGGTCCACTTATAACCATCTAACTCTTTTAACCAATGGGTCTTGTGTTCCATAAGTACAAGACACAATCTCTAGTCAATCTTAGGAAGATTCAATCCTATCTAGCAAGATCAAGAAGGATCTTGGTGGGGTCACCTTGTGACCGTCCACTTACATGGGGGGGGGGGGGGTATTGGTTGTGATTAAATGGTAAGTTAAGTTATCTAGTTAGAAGTTAAGTGTATTGATTAGTGTTTATCTGTATTAAATGTTATATAGTGTGTTAGGGTGTTCGGGGATCATAACTAGCTCAGAAACATTAAAACAGTGCTTTTAGTATAATTTTGATGTTTCGGGTAGTGTCCGGTTGTTCGGTTAGATACCGGTTCGTTAAAGTGTCAAACTATTCCGTTTAGTGATCTTTAAGTACCCTTTTGTGACACTTTCAAATCCCGACACTTTGGAAAGCATTCAGGACCATTTAGTCATATTTTTTCATGTTTCTAACTTGTTGCAATGCTGAAATATGCTGAAATATGTAAAATTCAGCATTTAAAGTGTGTTTCGGGTGCTTTTTAGTCATATTCTAGTTTTCGGAAAGTCTATATGTTAACCCTTGTATCCATACTTGGGTTTTAATATATTTCAGACGTTGGACCTACTCCTTGGCCCTAATTCCATTATCTGGCTGCTTTCTGCAGAGTTGCTGACACAGTGTGTCTTACTGGTGAGTTTACTAGTCTTTCTGACGCAACGCTAACAGTAATGCATAAAGCAATATTTGAAGTATAAAACGTGCATGAATTCACAAGTATAGCATGAAATCAGACAATGTTGACATTTAAGCACATAATTGCAGATATTAAATAATTATAAAACTGTAGAGAAATTACCGGTTTTTTGCCAGTTGTCACACTATATCAGATATTTGGACTTAAACAGATGTTTTACCTTAAACAGATGTTTGGCCATAAACAGATGTTTGGCCTTAAATTAAATATCTGTTTAAGGTCAACATCTGTTTGACTATTGGTCAACATCTGATTGACTTTTGGTCAACATCTGTTTGAATTTTGGTCAACATCTCATTTAGTATTCAACAGAACTTTGAATAACTCAACATCTGTTTAATTTGTTGTTTCGTTTTCTTGAATTCTATGTAATTTTGCAACGTAGTACAAAAACAAACATTTTTACAAAATCCCAAATCACCCTATTATTTAAGTTCATTGAAGTAAAAGTGGAAATGATGTTATTCATGTGGTCATGTTGTGTTTTTGTTTGACCTCTAATATGGGTTCATGATCTAATCCGGTGATTTGAAGACATTGTTGTTGAATCGAATGAGATGCTTGATGTAATGTGGTCCTATTAATAACAAATAGTAATTAATATAATAAGTTTCCCGAGCCCGGGAAACAATCTCGGGTAATAACCTAGCTAAATAATATTTTATAAGGAGCATTGAATAAACCTATTGATCATTAATTTATATCAATTTTGTAAGTCTGCACTAATATTTTTTTTACTCTCTGTCAATATGTGTTATGCATGGTTTTCTAAGAAAAGACCCGTGTTTACACACGGGTCTTACCGCTAGTCTACTATAATAAAAGAAACCAATATTTGGACACGTGTCATTCATTGAAGGTATTCTCAAATCTATACTTCTCACATATTAACTAAATAAATAATAAATTAATATTAAATATTATCATACTTTAATAAAATATTATCCTCAAATCTAAATTGTTAATTTAATATATTTTTAAAATAAATACCCCTCTTTCCTACTTATCTTATATTAGATATATAAATAATAAATTAATATTAAATGTTATCCTAATTTATTAAAAATATAATTTTTTTATTATTTGGTATACAAAATTATATTTATTTAACTCATGTAAAACGCGGGGTTTTCAAAAATATTTTTTTTTATTATTACTATTCAAAGTTACATTTATATAACCCGTGTAGTACACGAAGTTTTTAAAGATATAACTTTTTATCATTTGCTATATAAAATTAGATTTATTTAACACGTATAGTACACGAGGTTTTTTAAGGATATAATTTTTTATTATTATTTAGTAGACTTTTCAACCCGACTATACACGGGTTTTTTAAAGATACTACGTTTTTAGTATTTAATATACAAAACTACATTTATTTAATCTGTGTAATACACATGAGTTTTAAAGATATAACTCCTTTTTTAGATCTATTCACTACGTGTAATATACGGAGTTTTTAAGGATGTAATTTTTTAATTATTTGGTAGATTTATTCAACCCGATTATACACAGGTTTTTTAAAGATACGACATTTTTAGTATTTAGTATAAAAAGTTACATTTATTTAATCTGTGTAATACACATGGTTTTTAAAGATACAACTTTTTTATTATTTGATATATAAAATTACTTTTATTTAACCCGTACAATATACAAGGTTCATAAAGATATAACTTTTTATTATTTAATACATAAAATTACATTTATTCAACCCGTGTAATACACGGGGTTCTAACCTAGTTACTTATAAAACAATTAACTTTTAACGAGCCCCAATTGATTCAATCATCATATATATAATTCTCTTGCTTAAAGATACTTTCTTCAATCATCAAGAGAGTGTACCAAAAAATCTCCTTAGATGTCACCCAACCATGACCAACTATCCATCTGTTTTATCATCTCTAACTGATTTTTTAGTTAATTGTAGTGTCAAAATTCCAACAATTTATTGTTATTACATAACCCACATTTACTTCCCATTTAAATATTGATTACAGTGCAATTTGTGTCCCAGAGGAAACATTTGGAAACAAGAGCCCCTATGGTTTACGGGCAGTATCACCCTGCGTCCCTGGTGATAACTCTATTAGTTAAAGTAACTGAAATGATCATATTATCCTTATTTCGCCATCAGCCAGTGTCCTTATGGTTTAAAGCCTTTTATTGTTTGAGTCCCTGAGCTTACCAGGCTTTTACCTGCCAAATTCAAATACAATACTTTCAATTTGCGTCCTTATGGTATTTGATATGTTTCAAAATATATCCCTATAGTTTTATAAAGTATCTAAATATTATTTAAAGTGTGTAGTTTACAAATATGAAATATATATTAACATTTCTAAATTAAGATTACATTAACATTTCATAACATTAACGCTAATCAACAAAAACACTTACCAAAAGTCATAACATAAAATATATATTAACATTCCTAAAGTTACATTAATATTAACACCTACCAAAAGTTATAACATTAACATCAATCAAAAGTTATATTATCTAGTGGTCTTAGTTGGACATGGGGATGGGATTGTACTCGTACGTCCAATCCAAGGTAAAGTTTTTCCAAAACCTGAGCACCACCCGAACTTGCACAAGCAGGTGAGTCAAGGGAACTCGTCACCCTAATCCCGGCTATAATCAACCAAATAAGTAAAGTTATCATATCCAAAATAATTACACTACTCATCAAACATAACACTAATCAACGGGTATTTACCAAGATAACAGTTTTTAAGTTCACTGCCTGCCAGATGGTTGTTATCCATGGTTACATGAGCTTGGAATGGCATAGTTGCGACGAGTTGTGGTGTTGTTGTGGCTACTCGATGATGGAGGCGGTCCTGTGGTGGGTGCTCGATGGTAGAGGTACGGTGGTGGTGGTGTACAGCGGTTTAAGTGGATTGGGTGGTTGTTGTTGTACGATGGTGGAGGTGGATCAGATGGTGGGTTTGTAGGGCGGTGGAGGTGGATCGGGTAGTGGGTTTGTACGGCGGTGGAAGTGGATTGGGTTTGGGTTTGGGTTTGTATGGTGGTGGTGGTATTATACGGTGGAGGTGATCGAAGACGTGGTGGTGGTCATGGTTGCAAAAGTCACTAGGCGCTCCCTAGTCGGTCGACCGGGGAGTTGAGAGTACTCGGTCTTGGCGGAGAGTACACGGGGAGTACTCGAACATGTTAAATTATAAAGAAATTACTTTTTGGAGATTAAATATATGTCAAATAACACAAATTAACTAATATTTATAACAAAATACGTGAAAATTATATTCATTATTTAATATGATAGGCATAGAAATTATGTTATATTATTATTTAAGTCAAACTTGGCCCGACTTGACCTACTAGATCCAATTATGGCTGAGGTTGACCGCGTTTGACCGACTCCGAGTAATTAGGCGGAGTCAAAGAAAGTCGCCTCGGCAACCTGCCTTGTAGCGACTACTCGGGGAGTACTCGGCCTTGGAAACCTTGTTTTACAACCATGGTGGTGGTGATCAGAGATAGAAGAGGTAGTGATGGTAATCAAACCCGAACCTGACTAGTAAATCTGAAACCCGACACATTTGGGATGGGTTAGGGTCAGGTAATCGGGTATGGGATTATTCTTTTTTTTTTTGCGGGTTTGGGATTTGGTGATATACCCGTTTACCCTACCTGATTACTAGATAAAGTGTACTCATTTACCCGATATAATTCCTTTATTTTTTAAGTATATGTATATATGATATATCAATTATTGGCATAGACTACTTTTGTCATCTATGAATTTTCGTATATTTTTATATTCATTTTGATATTTTATTTATATACATTGTAGTTATTTGTAATATCTATATAGTGATAATGTTAACTTCATCGGATTAATAAAAAACTCCCTTAATTTAACTTCATCAATTTTACCTTTAAGGTTTAGGATCAAATACAAAGTCTTCTAAAAATAATAAGTCGTAAAAAAGGTATCAAACAGCACTGGAACCATTTCATCGGAACTCTGTAATATGAGATTTTAGGTTTTCTCTTTTGGTTGTCTAGCTTGTAGATTTTAGAACTTTTGTTTAAATCATTGTGTCTTTTTATTTATAATTGTATCTTTTCTATATTTACAGCATTGTGTATTTTTTGTGACTTATCATGTTTTCTTTTGCAGAATTGTATTATATATTGCTCGGCATTATGTTATATTTTGCGATTCATTGTGAATTTGTACAAGTCTTATTTTTAAAAGGCTTTATAGAATAACTTCATCTTACCTTTAATCATTGATGACGAGGTAGCTCAAACCTTAATAAACTGATTAGAGACACAACAGCTTAAAAGGTTTGGAAATGGACAACTGTCGTGAACAGTAAAAAGGACAAGTCAAAGCCTTGTCACATCACCCTTTGCATGTGAATCCTCCTGCCCAGCTGCAACCAGAGCATGTGGGAGAGCACACCCTTTTACCCGTAGGTCCAAACCCTTCAACCCCCAAAATGGGTGTCGCAACCCCCGTCCCCTATCTGTCCCGGGAACGGGCGGCTGCGAGACCAGTTTTGGTGGTATCGGTGTTTATCATTTTGGCAGCGGAAATTTCATCAGGACCGTAGTTAGGAAATATTTTATCAGAGTAAACACCACATTTTGATATAAATATATTGGGATAAAACCCAAGTTTCATTACAAACTATTTTATAGGGATAAACCCCATTTTATTGAAATAAAACATCTTCTTTTATTTAGGTAACTTTTATAGCCACTTTTTCCAAGCCTTCAGTGCTGTCCAGCTGGCTTCTAGTTGGCTTTCACATTTTGTTACCTGAAACGCGTTTAAAACATTTTGTCAGTGGGAAATACTGGTGAGTGAATCCCAGTTTAATCAAGAAGAGTTTCATCTTTTAACAGTATTGAGAGCTATTACAATGTTTATTTCTACACAATTCAGTATTGTCAATCCTGACTGGTGGGTCATATTACACATTGGCTAACTCTTTGTCCAATGGTAACGTGTTCCACATTTTGTATACAAAACCCCAACATACCGGCAGTAATTGAAGAAATACAAAGACTCAATCACTGCTTAATCGCACTGTAAAATATTTAAGGTTTTGTAAAAACAGTTTACAAAAAGGAGATTACTCACATTGCTGTCTTAGATTTCCTTTAAGGGTTGGTGATTATCTATTATTAACACAAATACATACGCGTTAGTATAATAACCCAATATTTACGTTAGGAAAACCCTCCCCGAGACGGCATTCCAAATACTAGGTCCGGCAGAACCACGACAGCCGTTACGGAACCCTGGATCAATCGGGCAGCGTATCTAATACGTAACCAGGGTTATAATACTTACAACGGGGCAGAACTTCGTTAATTAGAGGGGGTATTGTCACGGCCCCCGGCCCGGTGTGACCCGGTCCAGGAGTCGCGGGACAGAAACCCGTGGTAATTATTATGTTGGCAGCGGAATTTTAACAGGATCTTTTTAAAACTTGAAAATGCCCAATTTATTTTATTTCACATATTTGGGACAAACCCCATAATTTACAATAAAGGTAATTTCTCAAGGAAATCTCCTGTTTTACAAAAACATGTTTATTTATTTTATTGAGCCACTTCTTCAAGCTTGTAGTGCTACGCGGCACTTTTTCCTTGATCACAGCAGATCACCTGAAACATGTTTTAAAAAGGTTTTATCAGCAGGGAAATACTGGCGAGTCATTCAAATTGCACAAAACGACACATTGTTATAATATACAGTATTAAGGGTGATTATATTGTTTCTATCTACCAATTACCCCAAATCGGTATTTGTCACTCGACTGTATCTGTGACTATGGTCAGATCACCCATTGGCTAACCCGTTGTCCAATGGTACCGGGTATCAAGTAATGTATACAAAACCCCACATACCGGTAGTAATTGAAGATTACAAAGACTTAATCCCTGTAATTATAACTTTGAAAACAAGTAGAGTTTTGGGAAAACAATTTGATAAAAAGAGAATGACTCACATTGCAAGTTTAGACAGGCAGAGTTTAGCCTACTGATTTAGCCTTGTAACCTAATTAAATAACAATGCACATGAAGCTAGGTCAGTAACTTAATACAACTTTTACGACAACTCACGAGATCAAAACCCTCACGACGAATGACAAAGTATAGCCCAATTACGGGCAGCACTTAAACATCCATCGGATTGATTTTCATCGATCGGACATTGAATCGTAGCAGTGATCGAGTTATTACCCTGTTATCACGGCAGAATTTCGTGCTTGTGTGTGTTTTTGGACTAAACAGATGATATCTCAGCGTACAAATTGAATTTTAACGTCGAACCAACACCACAATGCAAGTGCCAACCCCCAGAATATATATTGAAAAACCGGCCCTGTCGCGTGGCGCGATAGCCTGTCGCGCGGCGCGACGGGTGCACTTCTAGGGTAGGGTAGCCTTGTGTATTCCTAGCCTAGGTGAGTCAGCCATTCGACGAAATTCGTATTCGACAACAAACTGTGAGGATAATACCAATTAGGCAATTACCCCCCCCCCCCTGAGTTTTAGGGGCCCTGATCTTAGTTCCGATTGTTATGAAAATTTTAGGGGTCATGCAATATTACTTGGGGGTCTCAATTAGGGTTTCCTATTGGACATAATAAAATAAGAAATAGTAATTTTAATGAGAGTTGTTACATCCTCCCCACCTTATTAAAATCTCGTCCTCGAGATTTACTGGAACAAGTAGGGATATTTTCGCGTCATCTCTGATTCTAGTTCCCAAGTGTACTCAGGTCCTCTTTTTGAATCCCACTTGACTTTGACCAGTACTAGTCTTTTGTGCTTGAGAAACTTGAGCTTACTGTCTTCTATTTGGAGTGGCTTTTCTACAAATTTTAACTTCTCATTTACCTCGATATCTTGAAGAGGTACTACCAGTGATTCGTCGGACAAACATTTCTTGAGGTTAGATACATGAAACACGTCATGTACTCCAGCCAGTTCTTCTGGTAGTTGTAAGCGATAGGCGACTGGTCCTATTCACTGAATTACTGGGAATGGTCCTACATACCTTGGACTTAGCTTCCCTTTCTTACCAAACCGAACTACTCCTTTCCAAGGAGAAACTTTCAAGAGTACCTTATCTCCAACTTGAAATTCTAGTGGCTTGCGTCGATTGTCTGCATAACTCTTCTGGCGATCTCAAGCCGTTTTCAGTCTTCCCTTGATTTGAGTGATCTTGTCGGTGGTTTCTTGTACGATTTCGGGACCTGATAATTGACTTTCTCCTATTTCTGCCCAACAAACTGGAGTTCTACACTTTCGTCCATACAGTGCTTTGAATGGGGCAGTTTCAATGCTTGAATGGTAACTATTGTTATAGGATAATTCAATTAAGGGTAGGTAGTCGTCCCAGTTTCCACCAAAATCTATTACACATGCCCTGAGCATGTCTTCCAGGGTTTGGATCGTCCTTTCACTTTGTCCATCTGTTTGGGGATGGTATGCTGTACTTAAATTTAATCGCGTCCCCATGGCTTCTTGGAAACTTGTCCAGAAACGTGAAATGAAGCGACTATCTCTATCCGATACAATGGAGAGTGGAACTCCATGTAAGGATACTACTTTGTCTACGTATAATTTTGCTAACCTTGCCATGCTAACGGTTTTTTTCATGGGTAGAAAATGAGCTGATTTGGTTAATCGATCCACAATTACCCTAATTGCGTCGTTACCTTTTCTGGTTTTGGGCAACTTAGTAACAAAATCCATGGTTATTAGTTCCCACTTCCAAACAGGCATTTCCAATTGTTGGAGTAATCCTGAAGGTTTCTGGTGTTCTGCCTTAACTTGTGAACAGGTTAGACATTTAGATACATATCTAGCTATGTCCTTTTTCATACCTATCCACCAGAAATTATTTCTTAAATCTTGGTACATCTTATTATTTCCAGGGTGCATGGTATACCTAGATTTATGGGCTTCCTCTAAAATCTTATTTCTTAATTCTCCTTGCTTAGGTACCCAAATTCTTCTTTTGTGGAATCTCCAAATTCCATCAGCTCCTTGCTCTAATTCCTTTATTCTTCCTTTCATTCCTTCAGCATCATCCTTAATTGTTGTGGCTTGAACATTCTTCAGTTGCTCCATTAAGTCTAATTGTAAACTTAATCTAAGAGCACGAACTCACTTTTGTTTTTCATGATACTTACGACTTAGTGCATCTGCGACTACATTTGCTTTTCCTTTGTGATATTGAATATCACAGTCGTAATCACTTAGAATTTCCATCCATCTTCTTTGTCTCATGTTTAATTCTTTTTGCCCAAATATGTACCTCAAACTCTTGTGATCTGTATAAATGGTAAACGTACTTCCATACAGATAGTGCCTCCAAATCTTAAGGGCAAAAATTATTGCTCCTAATTCTAAGTCATGTGTCGTATAGTTTTCCTCGTGCTTTTTCAATTGCCTTGAGGCATACGCAATTACCTTTTTGCGTTGCATTAGCACACATCCTAATCCTAGCTTTGAAGCATCACAGTATACTTCAAAATCTTTTGTCCCTTCTGGTAAGGCAAGGATTGGGGTGTTTTTTAACCTTTGTTTTAAAATCCTAAAAGCCTCTTCTTGCTTAGGTCCCCATTCAAACTTAACTGTTTTACAGGTTAGCTTAGTTAATGGCACAATTATCTTAGAAAAATCCTTAATGAAGCGCCTATAGTATCCAGCTAATCCTAGAAAACTTCTAACTTCCGTAGCTGATTGCGGGACCTTCCATTTGGTGATTGCTTCTATCTTGGAGGGATCGACGTGAATACCTTCGTGATTCACCATGTGACTTAAAAATTGTACCCCCTGAAGCCAGAATTCACACTTCGAGAATTTGGCGTAAAGCTTTTCTTTTCTTAATAGAGTTAAGAGTGCATGTAAATGCTTACAATGCTCGTCCTGACTTTTGGAATAAATAAGTATATCATCGATGATGACAATCACAAATTTATCCAAATACGGTTTACAGATTCTATTCATCATGTCCATGAATGCTGCAGGAGCATTTGTTAGTCCAAAGGGCATGACTGTAAACTCATAGTGACCATTCCTCGTTCTGAAAGCAGTTTTAGGTATGTCTTCTTCTTGTACCTTCAACTGATGATATCCTGAGCGCAAGTCGATCTTAGAAAAATATCTAGCTCCATGGAGTTGATCAAAGAGATCATCAATTCTAGGTAATGGGTATCGATTCTTAATTGTAACCTTATTCAGTTCCCTATAATCGATACACATTCGCATCGAACCATCCTTTTTCTTTACGAACAACACTGGTGCTCCCCACGGGGACGAACTAGGTTGTATGAATCCTTTACTGAGCAATTCATCTAATTGCTTTTTCAGTTCTAACATTTCAGTGGGTGCTAACCGATAGGGTGCTTTAGCTACGGGTGTAGTTCCAGGAATCAAATGAATTCTAAATTCCACCTCCCTATCTGGTGGTAATCCTGGTAACTCTTCTGGGAATATATCCGAGTATTCTGAGACTACAAGAATTTCCTTAAGTTCCTTACCCTTAGTGCTAATGATTACCGAAATCATATACACTATTCCTTGCTTTCGTTCATAACCAGCAATTTTCATTACTGAAATGAACTTCATGGGTTTATGCGGCTTATCCCCTGTAATCATAATTACTTCTCCTGTGGGTGCACGGATTTCTATGGAGTTCTTATCACAAAGGATTCGAGCATGGTTGGCTACTAACCAATCCATTCCTAACACGACATCGAATCCAGCTAAATTCATGGGTAATAGGTTTGCAGAAAATTTATGACCTGAAAGTTCTATATTTTCTTTTTGTAAAACCGTATCTATGTTAACAGAATTCCCGTCTGCCGTTTCTACCGTAAAAACTTGCCTAAGTTTCGTTAAGGGTAGCTTAAGAGCTTGGCAGAATGGAGTATTTATAAAACTTTGGTTTGCACAAGAGTCAAATAATACTTTCGCATAAACGTTGTGAACTAAGAACGTACCAGCTATTACGTCGGGAATCAGTTCGGCTTCCTGCGTGGTCAATTGAAAGGCTCTTGCGTTCTTCTTGTTTGTTCCTTCAGCAGGTTTGGCCTTGTTATCTGCTGGTTTAACCAATTTAGGGCATTCTGGTCTGAAATGCCCAGCTTCACCACAGTTGTAGCAGATCTTTGTTTCCTTTCTGCACTCTTCTTCACGATGTCCTATAGCTTTGCAGAAGTTGCAGGTTTCATTACATTTTCTAAAATTTTTCTTTTTACAGTTCCTGCAGAACTGCGGAGTGGAAGATGATCCAGTTCCCTTTCTCTTGAAATTGTTACTATTACCCACACGGAATCCTTGGGTAATCTTCTGAGCCAATTCCTTCGTCCTGTTTTCTTCTCGCGTACGTACTAGTCCGTCTGTCAGAGTGTTAGCCAATTCTACTGCATCATCAATCGTGCGGGGTCTCGCAGCTTTGACAATATCACGGATCTCGCTAATTAAACCCCAAATATAGCGAGAGATAAGTACCGGTTCTGGCGAAGCCAGAGTAGGCACAATTCGAGCATATTCGAAAAACTTCGAAGTATACCCTCGACAATCAACATCCACCATTCGGTGGCTCAGGAATTTATTCGCCATTTGCTCTTTTTCATATTCAGGGCAGGATTTCCTTTCCACCAGGCACTTAAATTCTTCCCAACTCATGGCATAAGCCATGTCGCTTCCCTTGGCTTGCAACACCGTATTCTACCATTCTAATGCTTCTTCCTTGAAAAGGTGAGAAGCGTACAAAACCTTATCCTCCTCGGCACATTTACTTATTTTAATTACTGCCTCGGTTTTCTCCAACCAACGCAGTGCAGCCGTTGCCCCTTCATTGCCTGCAAATTCGACAGGTTTACAGGCAAGGAATTCTTTGTAAGTGCAACCAGGTGTTGCAACCTTCATTTTCTTAAGTATTGGGGCCTGAATCAAGTTGTCATTATTGCTGCCTCTGTTAACACTATTACTGAAATTATCGTCACGCGTGCGTTTACTGGGGTGAGCTTGTGAAGGCTCAACAGGACTTTTAACAACAGCGACGATTGCTGGAATAGCATTGGCTATTCCTTGAGCAACGATGTTTTCTATGTCTTGTCTATTAAGAAAGTGATCTTCATTGTTTTGTACTTAGCATAAAATGAATAACAACTAAATGCAATAAAACAATCGCACAAAATCACGTCAACACGTATAGCCAAAATTGTCGATTTTTCGACTTCCATATTTTATATATTTTAATATGCGTCCGTACACACCAGTTATCTTACAAAAGTTTTATTTTAAGTTATTTTACATTATTATATTTTTATTACTATTATTATTATTTTATTATTATACAACCACAACCACACAGTCACACCACCACTGTCAGCTGGCATCTCAGAAGCGACGTTCCTTCTCGTCGTACTTCCAGGAGATCTGTTCTCCCACTTCCCGGATTCGATTCCCTGCGCCCACCAGCTCCTCGCCAAAATGGCGGAGTTCAGCCAAGTTCTCATTGCTCATAGGTGGGTTTGGTGCAGGCTCAGGGTCAAACTGAGGGAAAAAGGTATTAGGGTTATTTAAGAGATTCTGAAATGGGTAAATTACACTTTTCGTCCTTTATGTTTGTACTATATTACAACGGATGACTTTTAACTTCAATAATTACAGTCACAGTCCTTTATTTGAAAAATTCATTGCACCTTTCGTCCTTTAGCCCTAACCAGGTTAAAAATTTCAATTAAGTTTATTTACTTAAGGGCAATTTAGTCTTATTACTTATAAATATATGAATAAAAGAAAATAACATATAAAATCTTATAAAAACAAATATAAATACTCATTTTTCTTCTCTCTCTATTAACACCCAAAGACATTTCATCTTCCTCCTTAAACAAACTAGCAGTCACCACCACCCAACCCATCACCAGATCTGAAGCTTGTCCCCATTTTTTCCGATTATAATATAATGTTTCCATACCTATTTTACTGTCATTCTATAGAAATCACATATCTTATATCATTGCATTTATCAGAAAACATTCAGATTTAGCGTTCGATAATGACATTGGCAAGACTATCAAGAAACTTGAAGCAATCATCCGGAACATATGCCGTTAACCGTTGCATTACAGACAAAGATGTTCCTCTCAATGCCGAAACATTTGACAAGATGTACGTATTTGGGGTTGGGAGAATGAAAAAAAAAACATATATACACTCTGCAGATCTGATGGTTCTTGGCCGGAAAAAAAAACGATGATGGTTGTGGGTTCGTTGGATAAGGCGGCAGGTGGTGGGGGTGAACTACTACGGCAACTGGTGGTGGTGATGGTTGGATACGGCAATCGAAGCCTTAAATCGACAGATCTTCGTTCAAATTCATGACTGGATTAGATGGTGGTGATGGTTGGGCTTGGTGGACATATTTGGTTGTGATGGTGGTAGGTGGGATGGTGGTGGTGATTGGATAGAAAGAGAAAGAGAGATGGAGACAGATGGATGAAAAGGGATTTATATATAAATATTTTTTTTATTTTGTAACAAATGACCAATCTATCCTCATGTGCAAGGCACATGTCTGAGTTAACTAAAAATTTTAACCAGGTTAGAACTAAAGGACGTAAGGTGTAATGAGTTTTACAAAAAAAAGACTATGACTGTAATTATTGAAGTTAAAGGTCATCCGTTGCAATTTGGTACAAACATAAAGGACAAAAGGTGTAATTTACCCTTCTGAAATTGCCAGTCATTGGTCCACCATTCTTCCAGCTCTCCTAGAGGTCGAGGATTAACAATGGGATCTGGGATAGCTGGTTCCAAATTAACTGGGAGTTGGGATTCAACGGGGTAATTGAAGAGGTTTTCATTAGCAGGTCTCACGAGGTCACAATTTGCCAGTTTGCGATCCAGCTACTCCCACAATGGCATTTCCTGGGCTCGCTTGGAACTTTCCCAGATCTCTATTCCTTTCCCTTTATCCATCGGATCCTCAGTCTTTTTAACTTTCTGTGCCGTTGTTTTCTTCCTACGCACACGCCTCCAGCCCATGAATCTTCTTCTCTTTTTCGGCTTTGGTTTCTCCGGAGGTTGGGTTTGGAATTACATCGGTTCATCAGTGTCGGCCCAATAACCGGAAAAGTCCCGGGAAACTTCCATGTCAGCAGAATGGATAGTGATATTCTGAAGAGCTTCAGACAACTCATTCATGCAGTTAGCATATATGAAGAAACATACAAAATTCTAAGTTAAATTTTTGTAAATCAATTTTCACATAATCACAGAATGGCAATCAAAAAAATTAAGTATTTCTAAATACTTAATTGGCTTAAATCAGTGGCTCTGATACCACATTTTTCTGTCACGGCCCCCGGCCCGGTGTGACCCGGTCCAGGAGCCACGGGACAGAAACCCGTGGTAATTATTATGTTGGCAGCGGAATTTTAACAGGATCTTTTTAAAACTTGAAAATGCCCAATTTATTTTATTTCACATATTTGGGACAAACCCCATAATTTACAATAAAGGTTATTTCTCAAGGAAATCCCCTGTTTTACAAAAACATGTTTATTTATTTTATTGAGCCACTTCTTCAAGCTTGTAGTGCTACGCGGCACTTTTTCCTTGATCATAGCAAATCACCTGAAACATGTTTTAAAAAGGATTTATCAGCAGGGAAATACTGGCAAGTCATTCAAATTGCACAAAATGACACTTTGTTATAATATACAGTATTAAGGGTGATTATATTGTTTCTATCTACCAATTAACCCAAATCGGTATTTGTCACTCGACTGTATCTGTGACTATGGTCAGATCACCCATTGGCTAACCCGTTGTCCAATGGTGACGGGTATCAAGTAATGTATACAAAACCCCACATACCGACAGTAATTGAAGATTACAAAGACTTAATCCCTGTAATTATAACTTTGAAAACAAGTAGAGTTTTGGGAAAACAATTTGATAAAAAGAGAATGACTCACATTGCAAGTTTAGACGGGCAGTGTTTAGCCTACTGATTTAGCCTTGTAACCTAATTAAATAACAATGCACACGAAACTAGGTCAGTAACTTAATACAACTTTTACGATAACTCACGAGATCAAAACTCTCACGACGAATGACAAAGTATAGCCCAATTACGGGCATAACTTAAACATCCATCGGATTGGTTTTTATCGATCGGACATTGAATCGTAGCAGTGATCGAGTTATTACCCTGTTATCGCGGCATAATTTCGTGCTTGTGTGTGTTTTTGGACTAAACAGATGATATCTCAGCGTACAAATTGAATTTTTAACGTCGAACCAACACCACAATGCAAGTGCCAACCCCCGGAATATATACTGAAAAACCAGCCCTGTCGCGTGGCGCGACAGCCTGTCGCGTGGCGCGACGGGTGCACTTATAGGGTAGGGTAGCCTTGTGTATTCCTAGCCTAGGTGAGTCAGCCATTCGACGAAATTCGTATTCGACAACAAAATGTGAGGATAATACCAATTAGGGAATACCAATGGCTTTCGTCTGTTATCAGCATAACTCTTTTGTCGATCACGTGCTGCTTTCAGTCGTTCCTTGACTTGAATGATCTTGTATGTTGTTTCTTGCACTATCTCAGGTCCAGATAGTTGCTTTTCTCCAATTTCTGCCCAACAGACTGGTGTTCGGCACTTTCGTCCACAAAGTGCTTCGAATGGTGCAGCATTGATACTTGTGTGATAACTGTTATTATAAGAAAATTCTATCAATGGTAAGTGATCGTCCCAATTACCTCCGAAATCAATCACACAAGCTCTAAGCATGTCCTCCAGTGTCTGAATTGCCCTTTCGCTTTGTTCGTCCGTTTGAGGATGATAAGTGGTGCTTAGATTCAACTTGGTTCCCATGGCTTTTTGGAAACTTGTCCAAAAATGAGAGGTAAAACGACTATCTCTGTCAGAAGCAATTGATAGAGGAATTCCATGTAATGAGGCTATTTCATTTACATATAATTTAGCTAATTGTTCCATACTGAAAGTTTCCTTCATTGGTAGAAAATGAGTTGACTTAGTTAGCCTGTCTACAATCACCCAGATTGTATCATTACCTTTTCTTGTTTTGGGTAATTTGGTAACAAAATCCATTGTTATCAATTCCCATTTCCATACAGGCATTTCTAACTGTTGCAATAAACCTGAGGGTTTTTGATGTTCTGCTTTGACTTGTGAACAGGTTAAACACTTTGCAACATATGCTGCTATATCCTTTTTCATTCCTATCCACCAAAAATTCTTTCTTATATCCTGATACATCTTATCACTTCCAGGATGCATCGTATACTTACACTTATGGGCTTCTTCTAATATTCGGTGGCGTAGGTTTCCTAATTTAGGTATCCACATTCTTTTCTTAGGGAATCTCCAAATTCCATCTGTTCCTTGTTCTAATTCCTTAATCATTCCTTTTAACTTTTCTGTATCATCCTTGATTACTGATTCTTGTGCTTTTCTAATCTTTCATTTAAATCTACTTGCAGATTTAATTTAAGTGAACGTACTCTTTTTGGCTTTTCATGATATTTTTTACTTAAAGCATCAGCTACTACGTTTGCATTTCCTGCATGGTACAGGATATTACAATCATAATCACTAAGTATCTCCATCCATCGTCTTTGTCTCATATTCAATTCCTTTTTCCCGAAAACATACCCTAAACTCTTATGGTCGGTGAAAATGATAAACTTACTACCGTAAAGGTAATGTCTCCAAATTTTAAGGGAAAAAATTATGGCTCCTAATTCTAGATCATGAGTTGAATAATTTTCTTCATGATTCTTAAGTTGTCTAGAGGCATAAGCTATAACCTTTTGACGTTGCATTAACACACATCCATAACCTAATTTAGAAGCATCACAATAGACTACAAAGTCTTTAGTTCCTTCTGGTAACGCTAGTATGGGTGCGTTGGTTAGTCTTTGCTTAAGAATTCTAAAGGCTTTTTCTTGTTTTGGTCCACATTCAAACTTAACAGATTTACAGGTTAGCTTAGTTAAGAGAATGGCTATTTTAGAAAAATCTCGAATAAACCTACTATAATAACCGGCCAATCCTAAGAAACTTCTAACCTCGGTTGGTGATTCAGGGGTTTTCCATTTGGTAATTGCCTCGATCTTAGTGGGATCTACATGAATTCCTTCATGATTGACTAGATGTCCAAGAAATTGTACCTGTTCTAACCAAAATTCACACTTCAAAAACTTAGCATAAAGTTTTTCTTTTCTCAATAAACTTAGAAGTGTGTGCAGATGTGCTGCATGTTCCTCTTTGCTTTTAGAATAAATAAGAATATCATCTATAAAGACAATTATGAATTTATCCAAATATGGCTTACATATTCGCTTCATCATGTCCATAAATGTAGCTGGGGCATTGGTTAGACCAAATGGCATGACAGTAAATTCATAATGGCCATACCTTGTTCTAAAAGTGGTCTTAGGAATGTCCTCTTCCTGTACCTTTTATTGATGATATCCTGATCTTAAATCGATTTTAGAGAAAAATCGTGCTCCTTGTAATTGATCGAACAGATCATCGATTCTCGGTAACGGATACCTATTTTTAATCGTGAATTTGTTCAATTCACGGTAGTCAATGCACATACGCATTGATCCGTTCTTCTTTTTAACGAATAAAATCGGTGCTCCCCATGGTGATGAGCTTCGTTGTATGAATCCTTTTTTTCAATAATTCATCTAATTGTTTCTTCAGTTCCTGCATTTCTGCGGGTGCCAAACGGTTGGGTGCTTTGGCAATTGGTGCGGTTCCTGGTATCAAATGGATTCTGAATTCAACTTCTCTGTCTGGAGGTTGCCCTGGTAATTCTTCTGGAAATATATCTGAAAACTGGGATACTACTAGAATATCCTTTAATTCTGTTCCTTTAGTGTTAGTGATTATGGAAATCAAATACACTAATGACTCTTTTCTTATATAACTTGCTGTTTTCATCACAGAGATGAATTTTGTGGATCTAGAGGGTTTATTTCCTTTAATTGTGATCTTTTCACCCTTTGGTGAATTTACTTGAATTGACTTTTGATCACATAAAATACTGGCTTTATGGGCTATTAACCAATCCATTCCTAACACAACATCAAATCCTGCCAGATTCATTGGGTTATGGTTTTGCAATAAATTTCTGATTTAGAATTTCTATTCTTGCTCCCTGCAAGATTTCAGAAATCTTAATGGTTTCCCCATTTGTTGTCTCTACTAGAGATTCTTGTGAAAGTTTAGTTAATGGTTGATTGAGAAGTTCGCAAAATGAAGTATTAATAAAACTTTGGTTCGCACCAGAGTCAAATAATACTTTAGCAAAATCATCATTAACTAAAAACGTACCGGCGATCACATCCGGGATCATTTTTGCTTCTTCTGCAATCAGAACAAATGCTCTATCATTTTTAGTATTCTTGGTGTTCGTGGCTGGAGCTAGTTTTGGACAATTTGGCTTGATATGACCTTGTTCTCCACAGTTGTAGCATGTCCCGTTGTTAGGCTTCTTCCTGCAATCTTCCTCCTTATGTCCAGATATTTTGCAGAGGTTACAGTATATGGAGCATCTTCCAGAATGCTTCCTTTTGCAATACTTGCAATAGGGTGCAGAGGTAGAACCTATATTTTTCCCACGGTTGGAATTTCCAGAACGGAATTCCTGGGTAAGCCTCTGAGCTAGGTTCCTTTTCTGATCCTCTTCTCGTGTAAGGACTAGTTCATCTGTCAAGGTGTTTGCTAGTTCTACTGCTTCTTCTATGGTTTGGGGTCTAGCTGCCTTGACTACATGCCTAATTTCGCTGATTAATCCCCAAATGTAACGAGAGATTAATACTGGTTCAGGTGATGCAAGGGTTGGTACTATTCGAGCATATTCAAAGAATAAAGTAGTATAACCCTTACTATCTACTCCAGTTATCCTAAGGTTTAGGAATTTATTGGCTATCTGTTCCTTTTCATTGGGAGGCAGAATTTTCTTTCTACCATGTTTTTAAATTCCTCCCATTCCATATTGTAAGTTCTATCACTTCCCTTAGACTGGAGGATAGTGTTCCACCATTCTAAGGCTGAGTTCTTAAACAGATTGGAAGCAAACATTATCTTATCATCTTTCGCTCATTTGCTTATTCTTAAGACTGCCTTAGTCTTTTCTATCCAGCGTAGAGATGCAACGGCCCCTTCATTGCCCGAGAATTCCATTGGTTTACAAGACCAGAATTCTTTATAAGAACAACCATAAGACATGGTTCTTCTTCTTTTGGGAATGGGCACTTGAAGTATGGGTCCATTGTTTTCGCTGTGTTCAGGTTCAGAGGGTCGTTTGCTATCACGTTTACTTTTATTTTCTGCTTCCTTAACCATTTTGATAATATATGGCATCACATCTATTATCCCTTGTGCCACTATATGTTGCATGGCACTGTTATCCACTTGGTTTCCATTATTGTTGTTGTTCGGGTTTTTGTTATCCGGGTTATTATTACTCTGGTTATCGTTTTCCTGGTTCACTTCGTTGTCCATTTGAATTTTAAACATTTGCCCATTATTAATATCACAAAATAATATTTAAGGCAAACAATCACTAAACACACATATTTGTCAAAAACGTCGAGCATTGCGACTTACTCTTTCTTATATATTATACATCTAATATAAACTAAAACTGGAATTTAAAACTACAATACTACTATGCATCACTGACCACGAGGTGGTCTATACTACAACATATTATATATATATATATATATTATCACCGTCACTGATATGGGTTCATCCAGAACTCCATATTACGCTCGTCGTACTTCCATACGAGTCGTTCTCCAACCTGCCTCATCCTCTTGCTACTTTCTAAAATCTCTTCTCCGAAAGTTCGGAGCTCTTGCACATTTTCTGCACTCATTGGGGGTGCAGGTGCTGGTACTGGTTCTGGGTACTGGGGCATGGGTTCTTCCTGAGGGTACGGATTTTCTAAGATCTCCCTAATCTATTCATCGTTATCGTAGTAGGGATCTAGAGGGTCTAGACCTGGGTAGGCTGCTAAGTTTGGCATGGGTTCGTCAGTTAGGTGGTAGCGTTGCACATAATCCCTATGATCATCAAACCACGGGTCGTAGTCTGGGTCTAAGGGATTGGGGGCTGGTATCCTAGGTATCTCTTCTGGGTTGAAATAATGCATTTGGATTTGGTTTTCTGGGTTGTTTTCTATCTCCATTGGCTGCGTAGGAAACAAAGGTAATGGTTGAGGGGCTATGTGTTGCTCCAGGTTTGGATCGGCAGCTGTGGATGCTAAAATATGGAAGTTTGCTAAACTCCTATTAAGCATATCCTGTGTGTGGGCATCTATCTCTCTTTTAGCGGCTGCTAGGACTCGCTGCTGTCGCAACCCCCGATCCCTTATTCCCGGGAACGGGCGGACGCGATCTCAGATTTTTGGTGGTATCAGTGTTATTTAATCTTGCAGCGAAATTTACATCAGGACCGTAGTTAGGAAATGTTTATCAGAGTAAAACCACCATATTTGATATTAACAATCATACGGGCAAAACCCAAGTTTCTTATTACAATACTTTTATAGGGACAAACCCTATTTTATTGAATTTAAAACATCGTTTATTAGGTAACTTTTATAGCCACATTTTTTCCCAAGCCTTCAGTGCTCTCCAGCTGGCTTTCATTAATTGGCTGTTCACATTGTGTTAACTGTAACGCGTTTTAAAAACATTTGTCAGTCGGAAATACTGGTGAGTGAATCCCAGTTTAATCAAGAAATATTTTATTAATTAAAACAGTATTGAGAGCGATCACATTGTTTATTTCTACACAATTACTCATTCAGTATTTGCCGCTCGACCGGATCTATGGCTATGGTCAAATTACCCATTGGCTAACTCGTCATCCAATGGTAATGTACTGTCGTTCCCGACTTACTGATGTGTGCAAAATGCAACATATAAATTACATCAATTGTGGCATAAAACTAACCTTTTTTTAGTACTAATGTTGGAAAAAGTGTGCTTTTGTCTTCCTTTTGTATTTTCAGGATTAAATGAGCTCAAATTAACAAAAGAAGCAAAAAGACATCAAAATCTAACATAAATACAAGAAAAGGAACAAGATGTGACATGCCCGACCCCACGACAACATCTTCCCAAGCAAAACAAGAGGACAGAAGACTGAACACGCCCCGTGCTCAGCCAGCACGGGGGCGTGCCCAAGTGTCAGCAGAAAAGACAAAGTGGTAGAAGCTTCTATTGCCCACCACGGGGCCGTGCTCAGCAGACACGGGGCCGTGGTCAACTATAAGATTCGCACAATCCAGGCAAATCTTCATAGTACAAAGATTCTTCTGCACACGGGGTCGTGCTCAGCGGACACGGGGGCGTGGTCAACTAATAAGACAAGCTGCATTAAATGAAGAAAGAGAAGGATGTGGACACGGGGCCGTGCCCGAGCTTCTGTTCAGCCTATAAATAGGAGTGCTTGGCTCAAGCTCAAACCATCCCTTGGCACACCACCTCTCTCACACTTCACCCACCACCCACCACCACCATAACACCATCATCCACCACCATCATCCATTGTCCATCATAGGGTGTGTGAGTCGTCTCGGGATCCAAGATTGATCGTAAGAGTTCTTGACAATCAAGGCCATGTTTGCCTAAGTCTCTTACATCACTTGGTGAAGACAAGTGTCTAGTGTAATACTTTTTATTTCTAATCTTTTTGCACTTTTTACTTGGTTTTGTATTAATGACTTTAATAACTAGTTTCTTATGTTGAAGGTGATTCTTCCTTATCGTTTGTCCGTGGTGTCTTGGCATTATTTTACTGTCTATATAAAATAAAAGATTTTCACCATTCATATCTCCACGGTCTATATGGAGGTATGTTGGCTACCTGGTCGGGGGTTAAGGGAACGGTTTGGTAAGAGTCTTGCCATTGTTCAGCGTTTAGAGGTCCTGCAATGGACCTGGGTCAAATTTAGTAGGACCTCCTTCAATACTTAACGGTATTGGATGGCGGGGGTCCAAACTCTTTGATCCCCTCATAAGTTAACTACTATTAATACTATAACACGACTATTTAGGACTGTATCCCTGCTGACTTAGACTACTTAGTCGAGGGTAACGTCACCTCCAAAAGAGGGGCCTACCATAATTTTCATTAATAACTTAATTAATTATCTTTCAATAATCCGACCCTTTAGGATTGTATCCTTGCTGACTCAAACTACTGGGTTGAGGGTAACGTCACCTTCAAAAGAGGGGCCTACTACAATAACTAAGATAATCTCTTAAATAAGTGCAAAAGTGCGGAAATAATCAAAGGTTACATTATACACGAGTCGGAACCAAGTGATTCATCTTGTCTATCTGTTTTTCTTTTTATTTTTATTTTCAGCATTTTTAGTTAGTTTTTATTTTTCTTAGCTTAAAACATTTTTCTAAACTTTTTGATTTGATTAGACGTTGAGGATAAACCGGTACTAAAAGCTCTTGTGTCCTTGGACGACCTCGGTATCTTACCAACACTATACTACGCTCACGATGGGTGTACTTGCCCATATGTGTGTTTAGTGTTAGTAAATATCGTGTTTTATAAATTAAAAACTTGACTAAAAAAAGTGTTAAAGGGGCTTAAAATATACACCTAATATATATAACACTTCACACGCATCAAGTTTTTGGCGCCGTTGCCGGGGACACAAGGATTTTAAGAAAGCTTAAAATCGACGGCCTAATCAGTTTTTCAAAACCTTTTTAAAACGCGCGCACATTTTTCTGCATTTTAGTTTAGTTTTGCATTTACAGTAACCTGTACACGGGGCCGTGTTCACTGAACACGGGGCCGTGCTGCACATTTTCATAAAAACACCCAGTAACAGTAGCTTGAACACGGGCCGTGCTCACTGAAAACGCCCCGTGCTCAACGAAATCAGTGAATTTAATTAAAACGCCCAGATACAGATTCTGTACACGGGGCCGTGTCCACTGAACACGGGGCCGTGTCCAGCCTCTGTTTCCGTTTTTATTTTTGTTTTCTGATCTCGAGACTTGGTTGTGGTCTGCTGAGTGATTCTTATGGATCAATACTCAGGAGGTTACAACTACACCTATGACGAGGATGATTATAGGAGTAATTATTGCACTAATTGTCGTAACCCACACTCGGTTCAATATTGTCACTCATATCAACCATCCAATTCATACACCTACTATGAGGAACCCAGGTACGAGCCATCAACTTCATACACATCATATGAAGACCAGAGGTATGAACCTCCTCCCTCATACTCATACTTTGATGAACCAAGGTATGAGCCTCCATACTCGTACTTTGAGGAACCAAGATATGAGCCACCACCTTCGTATGCTTATTATGAGGAACCATGGCATGAACAACGCACCTCGTATGAGTATTATGAAGAACAAAATTACAACCCTTATCCATCATATGCTTACAATGAAGAACAATGGTGTGAACCATCTACTTCACATGGGTATTATGAGGAACAAAGGATCGAACAACTGGATTCAAGCTTTGAAAATCCCGATCCTTTTTCTATAACCGAAGTGACCGATAGGATATTAGAACACCTTAGAGTTATCGATCGCTATATAAAAGAATCTCGCGCAAGGGAAGAGGAGTCCCGCGCAAGAGAACAATTAAATAAAGAAGAGATAACCGAAAGTGTAAAAATGGAAGAACAAATAAGTGAAAAACCGACACATGAGTTAAACAACGAAAAAGGTGAGTCCGACAACGTTAAAATTCAAGAAGAGTCTAATTTTGAAGAAATTAATCTCTTGTCACCTTCTTTTGAAAATCATTGTTTAGTTCCCACTCATGCTAAGTTTTTAAAAGAGTTAAACACTAACACTAAAATTGACGAAACGGTAAGTGTTAAGTTAACTATTGATCGAACCTCACTAATAAAAGAAGACCCATTTGAAATTAACATTACACCGGTTCCATGTTTCTTTCAAAATTCGTTTATTAGTAATATCACAGTTGATAAAGATCTTTGTGTTAACATAATGCCTAACTTCATTTTCGAAAAATTAAATATTAGTGATTTTTCTCCACTTCAAATACCCATTTTTCTATCCAATCGGAAAGTAATAAAATCAATCGGTATAGTTGAGGATGTCTTGGTTCAAACAAACCAAATGGTAGTTCCCACCGACTTTGTCATCCTCGATGACGCTCCTCTAATGTTGGGACGACCATTTGTAAAAACTCACGAAGCTTTGAAAAACCGGAAGTTCAACAATCTACCTCTTCAATTAGGGGCATTTAAAAAGAGTGTCGATCTTGAGCGTTCAATGAAATATCCGTTCGGCAATAATGACCCCCTAATTGAAGATGAGCCAGAACCACCCGATAAGGTGGGTCTAGCCAAGGACCCTTATAAACGTGGCGCACCACGGAGGCATTCCGCGGAACTATCCTTAGTTTAATTTAGATTAACTTTTATATTTTCTAGTTTATTTTTAATTTTCAGGAATAAAACACACTCGGGATGGTGAAGGATACTAAGGGAAGCTTGAACCAACAACCCATGCACAAAAACAGAGCCTCCCGACAATTTTTCTTCATTACAGCAAGTTCAGCACGGGGTCGTGCTCACCCCAACACGCCCCGTGCCCGAGGTTCTGTAGAAAATGCCTAGTTCAGGTACCTGGACACGGGGCCGTGCTCACTGGATACGCCCCCGTGCCCAGCCTTCTGTTTACTTTTGGTACTGGCAGTCTGGACACTGGGCCGTGCTCAGCCAACACCACCCCGTGTTCAGCTACCCAGTAACATAAAATCTTGTTTTTAACCCACTTTTACACATTTTAATCAACCAAAAAACTTATTTTTGGAACACATTGAGGACAATGTGTAGTTTAAGTGTGGGAGGGGGGGGGGGGGGATGCTAAAACCTTGAATCTTGCAAGTCCTAAATACAAGCCTTACACAAAACTCTATTGGAACCGCTAATCACCCCAAATTTTTTATTATTTTTTTTTCAAAATTTTCATTTTTTTTACTTGTCTAGGTTTAACTTGGGAATTTCAAATTCTAAAAAGGTTATATTTTTACAAATTTACAACCGATAGCGTCGTGATAAAAAGAACCAACATAAGAAAATTATGAAAAGGCATGGCAAGCTTAGTTAAAATTTGATTATATATACTTGATCACATAAAAACCCATTTCCACAAAAGTGAGTTTTGAGCCTTTATTGAGCATACAAATACATATCATTAAACTAAATGCTCATTTTTCGTTTCTTGTGTGAATAGCTGCTTGGTTCTTACAACTCTAGAACTTGCCACGACGATACATTCCCGGTCCTTACCAACTTAAACCCGAGTAAGTAAATGATGGAGGCATTAGGACTAACCCTTTTTATTTCTACACCATTTTTTTTACCACCTACCCAAAATCACCCTTGTTAACCCCTTTAAGCCTAAACCTTTTCATTTCAAAAACCCAAAAACAAACACCCTTTCACCCACCAAAACCTTTTTTTATTTTTTTAACCCTTTTTTTTAGTAACAAGCTCGGTTTTTCTTATGACTTTCAAAAAAAAAAAATTTGATGATGATGAAGCGAAAGAAAAATAAACAAACAAGTTTATCAAAAATAACTTTGTTTGAATGGCTTCATCAAAATAAAAACTTAAAAAAAAAAGTCTTACGAAAACCGACGCTTTTTACGCCTTTCGCCCTTTTACTAACCACTAACCCAACCACCTACCTTTAACCCAAGCCAAACCCTTCACCCCAAAAGTCCTCTTGATATTTACAAAGGTGTATAGTCAAAAAGGAGGAGGATTGATTGCTTGGCAAGCTTATGGTAGGAGTAAGTTCCATGCCGCTCTCGAGTGATCCACAAAAATACATTTTCGGCCGAGTGTTGAGTGATCCCCGTGAGGTATGTGAACTTGTATATAAATGGAATTTTAAAAAGACATGTTATGCCCTAATAAGTAATTTATCTTATGAAATGTTTTAAATAAATCATGACGAATAGGATTGTAAATAAATAAAAATAAAACTTAATAAAGAATCTTGGAAGTCCCGACACTCTACGACAAGCCCAAAAACCTTCTCTTCTACCCATTCCATTTGGGCGTGTAAGCCATATTATAAAGAGTTTTGCTTGAGGACAAGCAAAGATTCAAGTGTGGGGGTATTTGATGTGTGCAAAATGCAACATATAAATTACATCAATTGTGGCATAAAACTAACCCTTTATTAGTACTAATGTTGGAAAAAGTGTGCTTTTGTCTTCCTTTTGTATTTTCAGAATTAAATGAGCTCAAATTAACAAAAGAAGCAAAAAGACATCAAAATCTAACATAAATACAAGAAAAGGAACAAGATGTGACATGCCCGACCCCACGACAGCATCTTCCCAAGCAAAACAAGAGGACAGAAGACTGAACACGCCCCGTGCTCAGCCAGCACGGGGGCGTGCCCAAGTGTCAGCAGAAAAAGACAAAGTGGTAGAAGCTTCTATTGCCCACCACGGGGCCGTGCTCAGCGGACACGGGGCCGTGGTCAACTATAAGATTCGCACAATCCAGACAAATCTTCATAGTACAAAGATTCTTCTGCACACGGGGTCGTGCTCAGCGGACACGGGGGCGTGGTCAACTAATAAGACAAGCTGCATTAAATGAAGAAAGAGAAGGATGTGGACACGGGGCCGTGCCCACTGGACACGGGGCCGTGCCCGAGCTTCTGTTCAGCCTATAAATTGGAATGCTTGGCTCAAGCTCAAACCATCCCTTGGCACACCACCTCTCTCACACTTCACCCACCACCCACCACCCACCACCACCATAACACCATCATCCACCACCATCATCCATTGTCCATCATAGAGTGTGTGAGTCGTCTCGGGATCCAAGATTGATCGTAAGAGTTCTTGACAATCAAGGCCATGTTTGCCTAAGTCTCTTACATCACTTGGTGAAGACAAGTGTCTAGTGTAATACTTTTTATTTCTAATATTTTTGCACTTTTTACTTGGTTTTGTATTAATGACTTTAATAACTAGTTTCTTATGTTGAAGGTGATTCTTCCTTATCGTTTGTCCGTGGTGTCTTGGCATTATTTTACTGTCTATATAAAATAAAAGATTTTCACCATTCATATCTCCACGGTCTATATGGAGGTATGTTGGCTACCTGGTCGGGGGTTAAGGGAACGGTTTGGTAAGAGTCTTGCCATTGTTCAGCGTTTAGAGGTCCTGCAATGGACCTGGGCCAAATTTAGTAGGACCTCCTTCAATACTTAACGGTATTGGATGGCGGGGGTCCAAACTCTTTGATCCCCTCATAAGTTAACTACTATTAATATTATAACCCGGCTATTTAGGACTGTATCCCTGCTGACTCAGACTACTTAGTCGAGGGTAACGTCACCTCCAAAAGAGGGGCCTACCATAATTTGCATTAATAACTTAATTAATTATCTTTCAATAATCCGACCCTTTAGGATTGTATCCTTGCTGACTCAAACTACTAGGTTGAGGGTAACGTCACCTTCAAAAGAGGGGCCTACTACAATAACTAAGATAATCTCTTAAATAAGTGCAAAAGTGCGGAAATAATCAAAGGTTACATTATACACGAGTCGGAACCAAGTGATTCATCTTGTCTATCTGTTTTTCTTTTTATTTTTATTTTCAGCATTTTTAGTTAGTTTTTATTTTTCTTAGCTTAAAACATTTTTCTAAACTTTTTGATTTGATTAGACGTTGAGGATAAACCGGTACTAAAAGCTCTTGTGTCCTTGGACGACCTCGGTATCTTACCAACACTATACTACGCTCACGATAGGTGCACTTGCCCATATGTGTGTTTAGTGTTAGTAAATATCGTGTTTTATAAATTTAAAACTTGACTAAAAAAGTGTTAAAGGGGCTTAAAATATACACCTAATATATATAACACTTCACACGCATCACTTACTACTACTCGTAGTAATAAATTTTGTATACAAAACCCCATAATACCGGCAGTAATTGAAGAACTACAAAGGCTCAATCACCGCTTTAATCACATTGTAAACAATTAAGGTTTTGTAAATCATTCCAAAAAGGTTAACAAAAAGAGAATAAACTCACATTGCTGTCTTAGTCTTTTCGTAAGGGTTTCCTGGATATAATCTATAATTTATACAAATGTACATTGGTTAGTACCATAACCCTTTGAAAATATTAATGATACCCTCCCCGAGACGGCATTCCAACAACTACGTCGGGCAGAACCACGACAGTTGTTACGGAACCCTAAATCATTCGGGCATCGTAACTATTATGAAATTAGGGTTATAATACTTACAATGGTGCAGAACCTCGCTAATTAGGGGTATAATACCCGTGGATTATAAGCCGACTACAGAAATTGTGATTTAGATTGAAAGAAATGGCGACGGAAATTGAAACCCGAGGCCTCCTTTATATAGTTCCTGATTCTAGTCCTCTCGCGACCCGCGTAAAACACAGGCCAGGGTTACGCGGCCCGCGTCAACCCTGGTCAACAGAATAGCTTGGCTGAGTCATTGTGTAGGTCCGCCACGATGTCGACACGTGTCGCCCTAGGATGTCTCCGCGTTTGATGGTCTCTAGCGGCCCGCGTAAACTTAATCTATATCTCACGCGGCCCGCCTGAACTAAAGAAGTCAACGAAGTCCAGTCTACACCCTCATACCACCCGCGTAAAGGGTTGGGGTGGGTCTACGCGGCCCGCTTCAACTCCGTATTTTATGTTTTTAATTTATTTTATATGTTAAAACATAATTCAGGCTCGGTTTTCACATACGGGGTGTATATAAAGACATATTGGGACATTTTATAATATACTAAAGTTTTAGACATATTATGAGAGTGTCGGTTTTACCGAGGGTTGTTACATTCTCCCCACCTTGTTTTAGAGCTCGTCCTCGAGATCTACTGGAACAAGTGCGGATATTTCTTTTGCATTTCAGATTCAAGTTCCCATGTGTACTCAGGTCCTCTTTTGGAATCCCACTTTACTTTGACTAGAACTAGTCTTTTATGCTTGAGATTCTTGACTTTTCTGTCTTCAATCTGTAGAGGCCTTTCTATAAACTTGAGTTGTTCATTTACCTCTATATCCTTAAGAGGTACTATCAGGGATTCATCAGCTAAACACTTTTTGAGATTAGATACATGAAACACATCATGTATTCCTGCCATTTCCTCTGGCAGTTGTACCTGATAGGCTATAGGTCCTATTCTTCTAATAATCTCAAAAGGTCTAATATACCTGGGACTTAGCTTCCCTCGTTTGATAAATCTTACTACTCCCTTCCAAGGAGAGACCTTTAACAATACTTTATCTCCTACTTGAAACTCCAATGGCTTGCGTCGGTTATTGGCATAACTCTTTTGTCGATCACGTGCTGCTTTCAGTCGTTCATTGACTTGAATAATCTTGTCAGTTGTTTCTTGTACTATCTCAGGTCCAGATAGTTGTTTTTCCCCAATTTCTGCCCAACAGACTGGGGTTCGGCACTTTCGTCCATAAAGTGTTTCGAATGGTGCAGCATTGATACTTGTGTGATAAGTATTATTATAAGAAAATTCTATTAAAGGTAAGTGATCATCCCAATTACCTCCAAAGTCAATTACACAAGCTCTAAGCATGTCTTCCATTGTCTGAATTGTTCTTTCACTTTGTCCATCCGTTTGTGGATGATAAGCCGTACTTAGCTTTAACTTGGTTCCCATTGCCTTTTGAAAACTTGACCAAAATTGAGATGTAAAGCGACTATCCCTATCAGAAACAATTGATAAAGGAATGCCATGTAAAGAAACAATTTCATTTACATACAATTTAGATAATTGTTCCATACTAATTGTTTCCTTCATTGGTAGGAAATGAGCTGATTTGGTTAATCTATCTACAATCACCCAGATTGTATTATTACCTTTCCTTGTCTTGGGTAATTTAGTAACAAAATCCATTGTTATTAATTCCCATTTCCACACCGGCATTTCTAATTGCTGTAACAAACCTGAGGGTTTTTGGTGTTCAACTTTAACTTGTGAACAAGTTAAACATTTAGAAACATAGGCTGCTATGTCTTTCTTCATTCCTATCCACCAGAAATTTTTCCTTAAATCCTGGTACATTTTATCACTTCCTGGATGCATCGTATACTTAGATTTATGGGCTTCTTCTAATATACGATGACATAGATTTCCTAATTTAGGTATCCACATTCTCTTTTTATGGAATCTCCAAATTCCATCTATTCCTTGTTCCAATTCTTTTAGCATACCTTTTAGCTTTTCATTATCTTCCTTGATTACTGATTCTTGTGCTTCTCTTATTTGATTATTTAAATCTACTTGCAGATTTAATTTAAGAGAACGTACCCTTTTTGGCTTTTCATGATATTTTCAGCTTAAAGCATCTGCCACTATATTTGCTTTTCCTTCATGATACTGGATATCACAATCATAATCACTAAGCAATTCCATCCAACGTCTTTGTCTCATATTCAACTCCTTTTGCTTGAAGATATACCTTAAACTCTTATGATCAGTAAATATGGTAAACTTACTACCATAAAGGTAATGTCTCCAAATTTTAAGAGCAAAAATTATAGCTCCTAATTCTAAATCATGGGTTGAATAATTCTCTTCATGATTCTTAAGTTATCTTGATGCGTAAGCTATAACCTTTTGTCGTTGCATCAGTACACATCCATAACCTAATCTAGAAGCATCACAATAGACTACAAAGTCTTTAGTTCCTTCTGGTAATGCTAATATAGGTGTATGGGTTAATCTTTGCTTAAGAATTCTAAAGGCTTCTTCTTGTTTTAATCCCCATTCAAACTTAACAGATTTACAGGTTAGCTTAGTTAAGGGAATGGCTATTCTAGAAAAATCTTGAATAAATCTTCTATAATAACCTGCCAATCCTAAGAAACTTCTAACCTCGGTTGGTGACTTAGGGGTTTTCCATTTAGTAATTGCATCAATCTTTGTTTGATCTACCTGAATTCCTTTATGATTAACTAAATGTCCAAGGAATTGTACCTGTTCTAACCAAAACTCGCACTTTGAAAATTTAGCATAAAGCTTTTCCTTTCTTAGTAAACTTAAAAGTGCGTGCAAATGCTTTGCATGATCCTCTTTACTCTTAGAGTAAATTAGAATATCATCTATAAATACAATTATGAATTTATCCAAATATGGCTTACATATTCGGTTCATCATGTCCATAAATGCAGCTGGGGCATTGGTTAAACCAAATGGCATGACAGTAAATTCATAATGGCCATACCTTGTTCTAAAGGCGGTTTTAGGAATGTCTTCTTCCTGTACCTTTAATTGATGATATCCTGACCTTAAATCGATTTTAGAGAAAAATCGAGCTCCTTGTAGTTGATCAAACAGATCATCGATTCTTGGTAATGGGTACCGATTCTTAATCGTGACCTTGTTTAATTCATGGTAGTCAATGCACATACGCATTGATCCGTCCTTCTTTTTAACGAAGAGTATCGGCGCTCCCCATGGCGACGAACTTGGTTGTATGAATCCTTTCTCTAACAATTCGTCTAATTGTTTCTTCAATTCTTGCATTTCAGCGGGTGCCAAAATGTAGGGTGCTTTGGCAATCGGTGTTGTTCCTGGTATCAAATGGATTCTGAATTCAACTTCTCTATCCGGAGGTTGCCCTGGCAATTCTTCTGGAAATACGTCTGAAAACTGCGATACTACTGGTATGTCTTTTAGTTCTTTTCCTTTAGTGTTAGTGATTATAGAAATCAAATACACTATAGAACCTTTTCTCATACAACTTGCAGTTTTCATCATAGAGATAAATTTTGTGGACCTAAAAGGTTTATCTCCTTTAATTGTGATCGTTTTACCTTTTGATGAATTTACTTGAATTAACTTTTGATCACATAAAATACTAGCTTTATTGGCTATTAACCAATCCATTCCTAAAACAACATCGAATCCTACCAGATTCATGGGATAAAGGTTTGCAATAAATTTCTGATTTAAAATTTCTATTCTTGCTCCCTGCAAGATTTCAGAAATCCTAACTGTTTCCCCATTAGCTGTCTCTACTAAGCATTCTTGTGGTAGTTTAGTTAATGATTGATTTAGAAATTTGCAAAATGATGTATTAATAAAACTTTGGTTTGCACCAGAGTCAAATAATACCTTAGCAAAAACATAATTAACTAAAAACGTACCAGCTATGACATCTGGAATCATCTTGGCTTCATCTGCATTCAGAACAAATGCTCTAGCATTTTTAGTATTCTTGTTGTCTGGAGCTGGAGCTAATTTTGGACAATTTAGCTTGATATGACCTTGTTCTCCGCAATTGTAACATATCCTGCTGTTAACTTTCTTCCTGCAGTTTTCTTCCTTGTGTCCCGATATTTTGCAAAAGTTACAGTATATGGAGCATCTTCCGGAATGCTTTCTTTGGCAATACCTACAGTAGGGTGCAGAGGTAGAACCTATATTTTTCCCACGGTTAGAATTTCCAGAACGAAATTCTTGAGTCAACTTCTGGGTTAGGTTCCTCCTTTGATCCTCTTCTCGGGTACGGACTAGCTCATCAGTCAAGGTATTGGCTAGTTCTACAGCTTCTTCTATGGTTTGAGGTCTAACTGCCTTGACTACATGTCTAATCTCTCCAATTAATCCCCAAATATGACGGGAGATTAACACTGATTCTGGTGAAGCAAGAGTTGGCACTATTCTAGCATATTCGAAGAATATTTTAGTGTATCCCTTACTATCCACACCAGTCATCCTAAGGTTTAGGAATTTGTTTGCTATCTGTTCCTTTTCATTGGGTGGGCAGAACTTCCTTTCTTCCTTGTTTTTAAATTCTTCCCATTCCATATTGTAGGTTCTATCACTTCCTCTTGATTGGAGGATAGTGTTCTACCATTCTAGTGTTGCATTCTTAAATAGATTAGAAGCAAATAGTATTTTATCTTCTTCAGCACACTTACTTATCCTTAAGACTGCCTCAGTCTTTTCTATCCAGCGTAAGGTTGCAATGGCCCCTTCATTGCCTGAGAATTCCATTGGTTTACATGACCAGAATTCCTTATAAGAACAACCATAAGGCATGGTTCTTCTTCTTTTGGGAATGGGCATTTGAAGTACAGGTCCATTGTTCACGCTGTGTTCTGGTTCACTTGGTCTCTTACTACTATGCTTACTTTTATTATCAGCATCTTTAACAGTTTGAAGAATAAAAGGCATTGCATCTATAGTTCCATGTGCTACTATGTGTTGGATAGCACTGTTGTCCACTTGGTTTCCATTGTTATTGATGCTCGGATTTTCATTAACCACGTTAATGTTACTCTGATTATCGTTATTCAGATTTCCTTGATTTCCTTCGTCGGCCATCTGAATTTTAAACATTTATCCCATATTAATGTTACAAATAATAAGTAATATAGTTAATCACATGACACGCAATTTAACCAAAACCGTCGATCATTGCGACTTGTACTCTATTTTCATATACTATGCGTCTATTACACACTAGTACAGAAATAAAGATTACAATACCAACAGAAAGAAAATTACACTAATAATACTATGCATCCGTACACACATATTTTATTTTATTTTATTATTATTACTACCATCATTTCATCATCTCATTCACGGATATGGATTCATCCAAAAATCCATATTGCGCTCATCGTATTTCCATACGAGACGCTCTCCCACCTGACGCATTCTCTCATTGCTTTCTAAAATTTCCTCCCCAAAAGTCCTAAGTTCTTGGACGTTTTCTGCACTCATTGGGGGTGCAGGTTCTCGGACTGGGTTTGGAATCTGGGGTGCGGGTTCCTGATATGGGGGTAAAAGTGCCTGTAATTGGTAAGGATCTTTTAAGATTCCCCTAATGTAGTTATCATGGTAATAGGGATCTAAATGGTCCATACCTGAATAGGCTCCTATAGGTGTATCTTCAGGGATAGAGTAACGTTGCACATAGTCCCTATTCTCGTCCCACCAGGGGTCGTAATTTGGATCTAGAGGGTTTGGTGCAGGTACCCTAGGGATTTCTTCTGGGTTAAAGTCATGCATTTCCACTTGGTTGTCAGGATTTTCTATCTCCATGGGTTGATCTGGGTTTTGTGGTTGTGGGGCTACTAGTTGTTCCAGACTTGGGTCAGCAGCAGTTGTGGCTAGGATATGGAAATTAGCTAGGCTTCTATTAAGCATATCTTGAGTATGGGTATCTGTCTCCCGCTTAATAGCTGCTAAGGCTCTTTGCTGTTGCAACTTTCGCATTCTCTTCCTACGAGTAAAAGCTTCCTTACTGAACCATCCTCGTTTCTTATTAGGAAATGGTTCTTCAGATTGAGCTCTAAAGGCAAATATTCCTTCCTCCTGATCAGCAGAATACCCCGAAAGGGCAGGCTGTGATGATGTACCTTCACTCCTAGGTGATTCAGACAACTGACGATTCATGTCTGAGGGTTCTTGATCACTCATACTGTAAACTAACAAATAGTCAAATAACACATAACAGATAATTACAGTTATGCACGTATTTCCATAATTTATTTCCTAACACAAAATATAGAATTTAAGTGTCAGCAGAACACTTCTTTGGCTCAGACCAGTGGCTAGGCTCTGATACCACCTTCTGTCGCAACCCCCGATCCCTTATTCCCGGGAACGGGCGGACGCGATCTCAGATTTTTGGTGGTATCAGTGTTATTTAATCTTGCAGCAGAATTTACATCAGGACCGTAGTTAGGAAATGTTTATCAGAGTAAAACCACAATATTTGATATTAACAATCACATGGGCAAAACCCAAGTTTCTTATTACAATACTTTTATAGGGACAAACCCTATTTTATTGAATTTAAAACATCGTTTATTAGGTAACTTTTATATCCACATTTTTTACCAAGCCTTCAGTGCTCTCCAGCTGGCTTTCATTAATTGGCTGTTCACATTGTGTTACCCGTAACGCGTTTTAAAAACATTTGTCAGTCGGAAATACTGGTGAGTGAATCTCAGTTTAATCAAGAAATATTTTATTAATTAAAACAGTATTGAGAGCGATCACATTGTTTATTTCTACACATTTACTCATTCAGTATTTGCCACTCGACCGGATCTATGGCTATGGTCAAATTACCCATTGGCTAACTCGTCGTCCAATGGTAATGTACTGTCGTTCCCGACTTACTACTACTCGTAGTAATAAATTTTGTATACAAAACCCCATAATCACATTGTAAACAATTAAGGTTTTGTAAAACATTCCAAAAAGGTTAACAAAAAGAGAATAAACTCACATTGCTGTCTTAGTCTTTTCGTAAGGGTTTCCTGGATATAATCTATAATTTATACAAATGTACATTGGTTAGTACCATAACCCTTTGAAAATATTAATGATACCATCCCCGATATGGCATTCCAACAACTACGTCGGGCAGAACCACGACAGTTGTTACGGAACCCTAAATCAATCGGGCAGCGTAACTATTATGAAATTAGGGTTATAATACTTACAATGGAGCAGAACCTCGCTAATTAGGGGTATAATACCCGTGTATTATAAGCCTACTACAGAAATGTGATTTAGATTGAAAGAAATGAGCGACGGAAATTGAAACCCGAGGCCTCCTTTATATAGTTCCTGATTCTAGTCCTCTCGCGGCCCGCGTAAAACACAGGCCAGGGTTACGCGGCCCGCGTCAACCCTGGTCAACAGAATAGCTTGGCTGAGTCGTTGTGTAGGTCCACCACGATGTCAACACGTGTCGCCCTAGGATGTCTCCGGGTTTGATGGTCTCTAGCGGCCCGCGTAAACTTAATCTATATCTCACGCGGCCCGCCTAAACTAAAGAAGTCAACGAAGTCCAGTCTACACCCTCATACCGCCCGCGTAAAGGGTTGGGGTGGGTCTACGCGGCCCGCTTCAACTCCATATTTTATGTTTTTAATTTATTTTATATGTTAAAACATAATTCAGGCTCGGTTTTCACATACGGGGTGTATATAAAGACATATTGGGACATTTTATAATATACTAAAGTTTTAGACATATTATGAGAGTGTCGGTTTTACCGAGGGTTGTTACAACTGCTATTGCAACTTTCTCATTCTCTTCATACGCTCTGTGCTCCACTACTGAACCATCCTCTCTTTTCTGAGGGAATGGCTCTTCAGACTGAGCCTTAAACACGAATATCCCTTCTTCATTGTCAGTTAAATACCCAGAGAGGGCAGGCTTTGAAGAGGTGCCTTCACTCCTAAGTGAGCCGGACAACTGTCGATAAGCGTCGGAGGGTCCTTGATCACTCATACTGTAAACTAATAAATAGTCAAATAACACACAACAATAAAATACAGATATGCACGTATTTCCATAATTAATTTCCTAACAATTAGAATAATATCTTGGTGTCAGCATAACACTTCTGTGGCAGAATCAGTGGCTTAGCTCTGATACCACCTTCTGTCGCAACCCCCGTCCCCTATCTGTCCCGGGAACGGGCGGCCGCGAGACCAATTTTGGTGGTATCGGTGTTTATCATTTTGGCAGCGGAAATTTCATCAGGACCGTAGTTAGGAAATATTTTATCAGAGTAAATACCACACTATATATAAATATATTGGGATAAAACCCAAGTTTCATTACAAACTGTTTTATAGGGATAAACCCCATTTTATTGAAATAAAACATCTTCTTTTATTTAGGTAACTTTTATAGCCACTTTTTCCAAGCCTTCAGTGTTGTCCAGCTGGCTTCCAGTTGGCTTTCACATTTTGTTACCTGAAACGCGTTTAAAACATTTTGTCTGTGGGAAATACTGGTGAGTGAATTCCAGTTTAATCAAGAAGAGTTTTATCTTTTAACAGTATTGAGAGCTATTACAATGTTTATTTCTACACAATTACTCATTCAGTATTGTCAATCCTGACTGGTGGGTCATATTACACATTGGCTAACTCTTTGTCCAATGGTAACGTGTTCCACATTTTGTATACAAAACCCCAACATACCGGCAGTAATTGAAGAACTACAAAGACTCAATCAATGCTTAATCGCATTGTAAAATATTTAAGGTTTTGTAAAAACAGTTTACAAAAAGGAGATTACTCACATTGCTGTCTTAGATTTCCTTTAAGGGTTTCCTGGTGATTATCTATTATTAACACAAATGCATACGCGTTAGTATAATAACCCAATATTTACATTAGGAACCATCCCCGAGACGGCATTCCAACGACTACGTCGGGCAGAACCACGACAGCCGTTACGGAACTCTGGATCAATCGGGCAGCGTATCTAATACGTAACCGGGGTTATAATACTTACAACGGGGAAGAACTTCGTTAATTAGGGGGGGGGGGGGTATTTTGCCTGCTATTATAATTGCTATTCAGAATATTGAGAGAGATCGAGAAAGATTGAGCGAATTGAAAGTGAAGGCCAAAGGTCTCTATTTATAGGTGATCTTTCGACTTCCCTCGCGGCCCGCGTAAGACGTAGCCAAGGTCTATGCGGCCCGCGTAATAGGGGTAGTAGGGCCTAGCTTGGCCTGGTCATGGGGTAGCTTCGACAAATGGCGTGACACATGGCAGCACCAGGTGCAACCTGATCCCTCATTTGTCAAGGCCCGCGTAAGATCCCTAAGGGGTCTTAGCGCCCCGCGACAGCCCGCTAAAATTTGTTTTTAAATAAATTAAATAAAAATAAAGGTATTCGGGGCCCGTTTTCGTATACGGGGTGCATTTTAAGACGTGTAGGGACACTTTAAAATATATTAGGGGTGTCGGAATATTTTGGAGGGTTGTTATAATGGGCAAGCCCTCACTGTAGCCAAGGATCACTGGTCAAAGGCTTCCTCTTATAGAAGATCCTTTCAGTATAAATCACAACCTCTTGCCATTTAGGAGGATCATTCCAGATCAACTCAGATCACCCTTGATCTCTGATCTTACTTCTCCTCTTTAGAACTTGCTCCATGCTTGTTTGATTCTCGGCTCACTACAATATTATCTCACTTAACATAGACATTCTGGGTTGAACATCCTTCAATCCAGAATTCAAAGTGAATAATAACAAATTGATCCACCTCCACGTGCTACAAACGTGGGGGACCCCATGACCTGCGTTAGGCTAATCGAAACCTTCAACCCTTTTACGTCGGAGATATCGCTACAGGCCTTGGTCTTGTATTTGTTGTAGCAACAAGTTGGCGCCCACCGTGGGGCTACGCCGCTTACTTTATCTTAAAGACTAGTTGTGTAGCACCATTTTCTCTTTACATCATGACTGAAAGCGAATCTCCCGACAAGGTAAATCAGGTGCCTAACAACACCGATTTAACACCAAATTCTGGTCGGATCTCACCGGTCAAATCTACACCTCTTTCTACTCCCGGAAGTACTCCACCGGGAACTATGTTCCCAGAATTCACTTCTTTTCAAACACCAACCCCATCTCAATCTGGGGTTGCATCTTCTCAAATCAGTGTAATGCGTACACTGGAACGCATAGATCTAACACCCGAGGGAGTAGCTAGAACTTTCTTACAACTGAGATCTCTGCTCAACTAGCATGTGAGCCTAGAAAGGGAAAACGAGGTAAGAATAAGACTAAATTATGAGGAGTCTGAACCCTCATTATCACCTGGCCCTCCATCTCTTCCTTTTAGCAGCTCACGTTCAGCCACATCTTACCTTCAAGCTGATCCTAGTGGGACAGACCAACCACTCAACCCAAGCCCTTAAGCTTTTGGGAGGCCAAGTCCAACCGCTTTTCCCTTATTTACCTCCCAACCCGTTACAACCGATACACCTATTGGGCATGAAACCACTCTTGATCAATTATAGTAGTCACCAGCTTCAAGTGTTCCCCCTCCCATTGCTATTTCGTAGGAACAAGCCATGGCCACCCTGCCTTATACAGTACCATCAGAAAGCCTTCAAGGCTTTAACCTTATGCCCCAGCTGATGGCATCTTTTATTAGTACCATCAGAAAACCTTTAAGGCTTTAACCTTATGCCCTAGCTGATGACACAGATGATATTACAATTTCTTTTGCAGCACTTTATCAACCAAGTGCCAACCACTCACGAGGGTACCTCAAGCGGTAACCCAGCTTCAAGGGTAGTAGAAGACCTCTCAAAACCTTACAAGCCCAACAACTTGTCTTGCTTCTCCTAATAAATTGTTTATTACAGGTTTCAAGCCTAGATAAAGATGCTATCACGATACTGAAGACCACCTCCAAATCTTCGTTGGGGCTACAAGAATTGAAAAATGGCCCAACCCCAAATGTTGTCTCATGTTCATGCAAACCCTTGAAGGGTCTTCACGCATATGGTTCAATGACCTTTCTGAACGAAGCATTCAGACCTTTGACGATCTTAGCACAGGTTTCCCATAACAACGAAAGTATGTCAAGGACGCCACGATAATATTCCAGCTCAAACAACGTGATGATGAAAGTCTCAGAGACTTCATCGAAAGGTACAAGAAGGAAGGTTTAACTTACGCCGATGAAAAGATTAGGGTTGCAGGGTTCATGAATGCTAAATTCCAAATGTCTCACAATACACTTCAAAAAATGCCGGCCCAAAACCCTTGAAGAAGCACTCAAAAGGGCTAAAGCCCACATTCGAGTATAATAAGCTGTAGTATGGCTCTTAACTGGAGCTTCCAGTATGGCTCTTATGACAAACGGTTAAAAGGTTCGGATTCCAGAAGGCCTGAAGGCCGGAACCCTCCAAGCCAAGAAAAAACCATAAACTTTACAGCCTTAACCAAGACTCCACAAGAGATCTTGGCAACCGAAGAGGTAAAACACAGCTTCCGCCCTCCTCAACCTTTGCCAAAAAACAAAAGATTGGAAAAATTAAGCCAGTATTGTGAATTTCACGAATAGAAAGGTCACCATACCAATGATTGCTTCCAACTCAAAAAGAGCATCGAAGAAGCCGTCAAGTCCGAACTGGCTCACTTGGTTAAAGAGGTCAAGGACAAGATGGTTGAAGAAAAAAAAAGTAGGAAGTGAACATGGTCGACCTTGAAAACAAAGCTTCCCACAAACGCCATCATTTCAAGGCATGGGAACGTCAATATTTTCGCTTCCCACCACCGGAAGGAGAGTTGCTTTCAAACCCTCTTGTGATGGAATCCAACATAGGAACCATCAAAACACAAAAGGCTTACATTGAGACCGGTGTAACCACCAAAATCATGTTTGAGAAATGCTTTAACCCTCTCAGCGACGATGAACGTTCAAAGCTTCAACAGTCTGAATCCTCCATCGAAGGTATCGTAGACATACCTATCAAGCCTTTAGGCCAAATAACCCTTAATGTTTGTTCAGCGAGAGAACAAAGGGACGAAAAAAACAACTCAATTTTGCGGTGATCAAAATCCCTTCCAACTATGATATCATCATAGGAAGGCCAGGGCAAAATGTGTTCGGAATGGCAGTTTCAGTTGGTCAAGGCACTGTGAAGTTTCCCACTGAAAAAGGGATAGCAACCCTTCAACCTACCCAAGAATCTTTTATGGTTGAAGGGGAAAGCTCAAGAAAGGACGAAGACGATGAACAAGGGTTGGACATAAACCCAAAATATCCTCAACAGGGGATAATGGTAAACACTAACCTTTCCAATGAAACCCTCTCATACCTTGAAAAGCTGCTCTTGCACTATGTCTTTGCTTGGTGCCCGGAAGATATGACCGACATCCCTCGTAGCATTGTTGAACATGAGTTATGGATCCCACCTGATATTAAGCCCATTATATAAAAGAAACGGAGTTAAGCCCTTGAAAGAAGCCTTGCAGAGTGCCAAGAGATGGAAAAGCTTGTTCGAGCCGGAATCCTTCGTGAAGTCAAGTATCAATCATGGGTAGCCAATCCGGTAATGGTTCAAAAACCCGACAAGTCTTTGAGAATGTGTATCGATTTTAAACACTTGAACAAACCATGCCCAAAGGATTGCTACCCGTTGCCCCAGATAGACCTCAAGGATAACTCGCTCACAAGCTTCTCGTTCAAGTGTTTTCTTGACGCCTAAAAGGGTTACAGTAACAACCCGCATTTTCAAAGTCAAAGGAAGAAAAGATTGCTAATTGCGATCTGTCACTCCTTGCTTAACTATTGGATTGTACTTCTCTACTTGTAATCGATACTCTATTTTAATTTGTTTTAGTTGTATTATGTGGAGTACTTGTTAATAATCACTATTTAATCGCAGTTTAATCGCTAATTGACCTATCACTAATCGCATCGCTATTGCATCGCAACTCGAATTATAGGTTATGGATATTGTTTTACGTGTGTGTGCTATTATGTGTTACTTGTGCATGTTATGCTTATGTTGAGGTGATAAATCGTAATCGCAACTCTATCGCAACGCAATCTCATCGCAAACTCGAGATTCAAGTGTTATGTTTACGATATTTAGTAGCTAGGTTATTTGTGTAACTAATGGGTAATACTATCGCATTGCTTACTCGAAACGCATCGCAATGCTCAATGCACGAAATGAAAACACGAAAACCAACTCGCGGCAGCCTTTCGATCGAATGGTCATCCGTACAGATGACCATCCGATCGGATGGCCATCCGATCGGGTTGCCATCCGATCCACACACCTGCACCTACTTTCCTCTTTTGGAATCCTATAAATAGCACCTGTCACATCACAAACAGTAATGTGATAGCTCTGGTGCGACTCTTCAACTTCTCAGACCTTTCTCCTTCGATTTCTCGCGATTCTTGTAAGTTTCTTCCTCAAATCTTGTACATCTATCATCTACACACACTTCTTCATCACTTTCACCTTTGAATCTTCACTTTTAACCCTTAAATCTACCCGATTTGAGGTGTTCTAGGGTGATGTCATAATGGGGTTCTTATGAACTTCAAGATTTGGCCTCATTCCACCAAGAACAACTCAGATCTAAAGGATTACAACATGATTCAACACTATTTTCGCATGGATCTAAACATTTTCATGGGTAGAAGGATTGAAAGATGGTTTCATAACTTTTTTTTAACTCTTTTACACTCAATGCACTCAAAACCGATTGAATCGAAACTCATTCAGGCCTTCTACTCTTTTCCTAGTGAAGTGTCGGTCCGAGATCTGATTCCTATTAAAGAGACAACCGATTATGGGGTTGAACATTAATAACCCGTCATGAACAGTTAGCTGATCAGGCTGGGGTGATTCCCACTTCGATCGGATGACTCGGTCTTAACGGAGTTTCCATTGTTTAAACGCGTGTCATACCGTCTCGATCAAACCGCAAACTTTTCAAAGTTAACAAAGTATTCACGTTTTCAAAACGATCAGGTCATGGAATGGATTGTCGTCCGATCGGATTGCCATCCGATCGAATGATAATCCGATCGGATTGCCATCCGATCGAACGATAATTCGATCGGATTGCACATGGTTGTCAACACTTGAACTTTTCACAACTTTCAAGAACATAATCAGTCCCAGCGAATGGCCATCCGATTGGATGACCATCTGATCGAATGACCATTCTGCTGTGAACTTGTTCTCTGAAATGTCTCACTTGGACGGATTGCCATCCGACTAAACGGCCATCCGACCGGACGATCGTTCGATAGAACGACCTGGGGTAGAGATACTTCTCTGTTTTTAAAATGCTAGAATGAAAACTTCAAAGTCACATCATACACAAACACATCCATCCCAAACGAGTGGCAAACCGACCGAATGGCCATCCGACCGGATTTCCATCCGTTCAGATGTCCCTTCGACACTCCATCACTTCACATCGTCTAACGCGCCGCTTATCGCTTATGCTATCGTTCTGTAATCAGGCTAACACTCCAGCGCTCCATTCAATCCAAGATGGTGTTAGTTATTAAGCACTTTTTGTGAGTATACTCGATCGCTTTTTACTTTAAGCACTTTTGGGTGTTACATACGTTATCTATATCAAATCACATTGATCACACAACGTAAACACATTTTATATGCTAGCTGTTACTGCATGTTATACGTGTTACTCAATGAATGCTTGTATGTTATGTTTACACAGTGATTGTTTCCTGACACCTTAGCAACGATAGTACTATAGTTTGGACTCAGCACCTGTCGTGGACAGGGGTTGTTAAGGGCTTTTCTCACATGTCGCAGTGGTGATATGTGTTGCGCATTCTACAACTCGCAGTCACGTCTAGGCATATTTCATTGTCGATAACCTACTTGCTTCACATTATACATGTTGCATGCCGGTTATGCGTAAACTCACTTTCGCTATTATTATGCTATTAAACTTGTATGCTCACCTTTACACTATGTGTATTGACCTCTATTTTAACGTATGTGACAGGTGTTTAGGATGCTTGTGCTTTGCTTGCTTTTATGGGAATCAAGTTAGGACGGAGTCTAGAAACAAACATTATAAAATCTGAGTTGTCGGAACAGTCTTTTATTTGTCTTTGAGAAAAAAAATGTCTGTATTAACTATTTTATCTGATATATTGTGGTATGGGACATGATGTTGAAATATCCGGCAATTTTAGTTGTTATGGATTTCTCTTGGACAATCTGTTTCGCTCAGTGCCGTGCCCGATGTTTCCGCCATCGGTTGGGGTGTGACAGATTCGTATCAGAACCATAACTATAAGGAATTAGGCAAGACTCGACCTAGTCCAGGTCGATGTCTTAGAATCGACCTAGTCTCTAGTCTAAGTACCAACAGACCGACTTGTGCATGCCCGGAAAGGGCTTTGCACGAGCTTACATGATATTCTCGTTTCACACTCGTTGTACACACCATTGCGTGAACATCGCATACTACAGTTCTGCGCGAGATCAGCCTTTCCTAAGGCTGGAGACACACACAAACGGATGATCTGGTTGAGATTAGGTGTGAAAACCGCAAACTCTCGACCAAATCACCCGTTCGACATGCTATTTTTACTATAAACAAGAGAATTTGCGTTGAATTAGGAGTGAAATCCACACTTCGACGCGATTCTCCTTATCTATCTCATGATTCTATCACACAAACAGGAATGAAGTCGCTAAGATAGGGGTGAAATTCGAACCTTGATGACTTTCTATTTTGGTTTTACAAGACTCTCACCAAAGTCTCGATGAGTTCCAACGACTAGGGTCACGTAATGGCCAAATGGATGCGTGTCGATCGCCCGGATTGAGGCGAGAGCACAGTCTACTAAGCCAAAATGTTCACCCAAGGTCCTTGAGAGCAGCTGAATCACCTTGGGTAGTCGACGTCTATCAAGCCGAGACAATCTCTCTTCAATTTTATGGGTTTTGATTCTGGATTTCGTCGCCGCCGACTCTGTAAATTTATCGATTTTATGTGTTTTATGTGATTTTATGTGTTTATGTGTTTCAATTTTTGGTGATTTACTCACTTTTTGCTGACTCGCTGTTCGCTTTGATCAACACACACAACTCGCACTGCACATTTACCTCAAAACGCCAATAAATCGCACGCTATACTACTCGCTATGCTACTCTATGTGTACTCACTACTCGCCATTCGCACTCGCAATACTCGATCGCTTTACGCTGCTTTGAGAGATAGGTGAATACGTGCAATATACGTAGATCAATACGTGCAAAATATAGTGTGTCCTCGTGTGTTTAGGTGCTCTACGTGCTTATGTGTTTATGTTTTTATGTGATTCTGTGGATTATGTGCCTACGTGATTACGTGACTTAGACGTGTTCCTGTGCTATATATAAAGTGCCTTTAGGTGTAATAGTAGACTATACTCGACTTAATCAAAATTGTGTTTGAGACTTGTGATGATGTCTGTTTCTAGACAATGTCGTCATTTGGATCACACACTGCTCGCTCCGCTCGTCGCAATCACGAGGACAAATGCATCGCTGCACTAGTCGCCAAGTAAATGGCGAAATTCATCACGCAAATTGTTAGCGAGCTGAACGAAAACGCTAGCAAGTCCTCAGAAGAATCCAGGACTGATACCCCTAAAGCTACTTTTAGCTTCAAGCAGTTCAAAGCGTGCGGTCCCAAAGAATTTACCAGAAAAGATGGGCCTACGGCCATGTTTCGATGGTTTGATTCGATCGAGGTCACCTTGCGCCAGAGTGGCCGTCCGGAAAATCTTCGCATTGTTAAAGCCATCGGCGTCTTCCAATCCCGGGCTCTGGATTGGTGGACTGCCGAGAGAAACAAACGAGGGAATGATGCAGCTTTTGGGCTGACGTGGGATGAGTTGAAGGACATCATGATGCAGGAGTTCTGCCCTCCCCACGAACTCCAAAAGCTGGAGGATGAGTTCTGGCATATTAAGCAGGATGGTGGAGATAACGTTGGTTTAACTGCTCGCTTCAAGCAGCTAAGTATCATCTTCCCAGGTCAAGTTACTAACCCTGAGATTACCATCAAGAAGTACATCCGCGCTCTGCCGGATTGTGTCGTTGACTTTGTGCAAGCTGCAAAGACAACAACTATTGAGGAAACCTACCTGCTCACTGCTGAGATAAACGACAAACGAGTCAGGGCTGGTTACTTTGATAAAGCTTCCAAGAATCTGCACCAGGTTACCGCTGCTCCCACCGCAGAAACTGCCGCATCGCAATCTTCAAAGTCCTCCTGCCGCAAGAGAAAGAACAACAGCTCCAGCAACAAGAACTGGGCAGTTACTGCCGCTCCACTCCAAGTTGTACCAGCTCAACCGCAACCTCAAAACCGCCAAGTAGCGGCGCCTGTGGTCAATGCACCGCTAGCCAAGCGTGCATACACTGGACCACACCCGCTCTGCCCTACTTGTACCTATCATCGCCCGGTTGGAATCGCATGCCGGTTTTGTGTTCACTGCAACCTGTATGGCCACTTCACCGCTAACTGTCGTACCGGTCCGCGCCAAGCCCCAGTCCAAGCTCCTGCTCTACCAGCTCCGCAAGGCCTACAAGCAGCTCCTGCTCACGCAAGAGCTTGCTTTGCGTGTGGTGATTCCAACCACTTCGCAAACGTCTGCCTAAACAGAGTGGTGAAACAAGAGCCACAGCAGCAGCCAGCACCGCAAAAACACCAGCAGCAGCCAGCTCAGCAAGCAACCCGCGGGCGAGTCTTCAACATCAACGCCCATCAGGCTCAGGTAGATAACCACGTTGTTAATGATACATTTCTTGTAAATGGTATATATGCTTCGTGTTTATTTGATACTGGAGCCGATAACTGTTTTGTGTCGTTCGAGTTCGAAAGGCTCCTAAACCGTAAACGCGTTAACCTCCCATCAACGTTCGACGTAGAAGTTGCCACTGAAAGAACTGTCACTGTTAGTTCCGTTCTGCGTGACTGTACTCTCGATCTCAGCGGTCACGTTTTTTCGTTCAATCTTATCCCGATGCAACTTGGTAGTTTTGATGTCATAGTAGGTATGGATTTCCTTCGGGAGAATCATGCTGAAATTGTTTGTTTCGATAAAATGATTCGTTTCTCTCTCGCGAACGGTGATCAATTGTGTGTTTATAGCGAAGTCGCTTAGAAGAAGTTACAACTCATGTCGTGTGTCCAAGCTAGCAAGTATCTCCGCAAGGAATATCAAGCTTTCTTGGCGCACATCGTAGTAGCGGAGGAAAATGAAGGAAAGACACGAGTGAAAGATGTTCCCGTTGTTTGTGAATTCCCTAACGTTTTTCCCGATGATTTACCTAGTTTACCTCCCGCTCGTGATATCGATTTTTAAATCGACCTTATTCCTGGAGCAAATCCTATTAATAGAGCGCCTTATTGTCTCGTTCCTTCTGAAATGCGTGAACTCTCGAGTCAGCTCCAGGAACTGCTTGACAAAGGCTTCATCCGCCCTAGCACCTCTCCTTGGGGCGCACCTGTACTTTTTGTCAAAAAGAAGGACAGATCGTTCCGGATGTGCATCGACTACAGGGAATTGAAAAGGCTTACTATCAAGAATCGCTATCCCTTGCCTTGAATCGATGATTTGTTTGATCAGCTACAAGGTGCTTTGTGTTTCTCGAAGATCGATCTACGCTCAGGCTATCACCAACTACGAATTCAGGAAGAAGATATACCCAAAACCGCTTTTCGAACCCGATATGCTCATTACGAGTTTATTGTTATGCCTTTTGGTTTGACTAACGCTCCCGCGGTTTTCATGGATCTAATGAATCGCGTGTGTAAACCCTTCCTTGGCCGCTTCGTCATCGTGTTCATCGATGATATCCTGATCTATTCCAAGCCAAAAACCAAACACGCGCAACATCTCCGTTTGGTTCTTGAGTTATTCCAGGGAAACTGTCTCTATGCCAAGTTCTCCAAGTGTGAATTCTGGCTTGAGGAGGTTCAATTCCTGGGTCACATCGTCAATAGTCAAGGAATTCATGTCGACCCTACGAAGATCGAAGCTGTTAAGAGTTGGGTTACACCAAAGAACCCGTCCGAAGTTCGTTCTTTTCTCGGATTGTCGGGTTACTATCGCAAGTTCATCGCAAACTTTTCAAAGATCGTTGTACCGCTTACCTCGCTTACACACAAGGACAAACCTTTTGTTTGGGGAACCGAACAAGAGGAGGCCTTTCAAAATCTCAAGGCTATGCTCTGTAACGCTCCCGTGCTCTCACTGCCCAACAAAAACGATGATTTCGTTGTCTACTGCGATGCCTCTAACCTCGGTCTCGGTTGTGTTCTCATGCAACGGGATAAGGTGATCGCTTACGCCTCTCGACAGCTCAAGATCCACGAGAAGAACTATACAACTCACGATCTCGAGCTTGGTGCAGTTATTTTTGCGTTGAAGATTTGGCGACACTACCTTTACGGTACCAAGTGTACGGTCTTCACCGACCACAAGATCCTACAACACATCTTTAACCAGAAAGAGCTGAATATGAGCCAACGCTGATGTGTTGAACTCCTCAACGATTACGACTGTGAGATTCATTACCATCCAGGCAAAGCAAACGTCGTTGCCGATGCTCTCAGTCAACGAAGCTATTTGCATAGCGTTCGTAATACTCAAGCCCAGCATAATCTCGAAGCTCTTATCCGTGACGCCCAACATATTTGTTTTACCGAACGCACTTTGAAGAAAGAAAGGATCATCAACAATGGTGAACAACTGGTGAATAAATCTAATGGTATATTCCATTATCTAGACCAAATTTGGATTCCCAAGCGTACCAATTTGTGACAACTCCTGCTAGACGAAGCTCACAAATCACGATACTCCATTCATCCCGGTGCCGATAAGATGTACCAGGACATGCGCTACAAGTACTGGTGGCCGGGCATGAAGAAGGATATCGCTATCTATGTTTTGAAATGCCTGACTTGTTCGAAAGTCAAGGCTGAGCATCAACGCCCCTCTGGCTTACTCGTACAACCCGAGATCCCGAAGTGGAAATGGGATAGTATAGCTATGGATTTTATAACGAAACTTCCACGTACGCCATCAGGTCATGACAGCATCTGTGTTATCGTTGACCGTCTTACCAAATCCGCTCACTTTCTACTGATACAGGAAGACTATAAGGTAGAACGATTAGCACGAATCTACACCGATGAAGTCATTTGTCGACACGGGACACCTCGTGATATTATCTCTGACCGCGATGGTCGATTCACCTCGCATCTTTGGGAAACGTTTCAATCTGCTCTCGGTACTACTCTAAATCTTAGTACTGCTTTCCATCCCCAGACCGACGATCAGACTGAACGCACGATTCGTACCCTCGAAGACATGCTTCGCTCGTGTGTTATAGATTTCAGTGGTAATTGGGATTCGCATTTACCTTTAGTCAAGTTCTCGTACAATAACAGTTATCACTCTAGCATCCAAATGGCACCATTTGAGGCATTATACAAAAGAAAATGTCGATCGCCTATTGTATGGAACGAGATCAAGGACGCGCAAATTACTGGTCCTGAGTTGTTGCAAGAAACGAGTGACAAAATCCTCCAAATTCGAGACAATCTGCTGAAAGCTCGGAGTCGTCAGAAAAGTTACGCCGATAGACGCTGCAAGCCCCTTGAATTTGGCGTTGGCAATCACGTACTCCTAAAGTTTGCACCTTGGAAGGGGGTGATCAGATTTGGCAAGTAAGGAAAGCTCGCGCCTCGATATGTTGGACGCTTTAAAATTCTGGAAAGGATTGGCAAGGTGACCTATAGACTCGAACTACCGGAGGAACTAAGTAACGTCCACCCGACTTTCCACTTTTCGAACCTCAAAAAGTGTCTGGCCGACCAGGAATTACATGTCTCTCTTGAGTATCTAAAAGTGGACGAAACATTACACTTCGTGGAAAAGCCTGTTGAAATCATGGGCCGAGAAACCAAGGTACTCCGACGCTCACGCATTCCCATTGTGAAGGTTCGCTGGGAAGGCAAATGCGACGCCGAGTTCACCTGGCAACTCGAAAGTGACATGAAGGCGAAATATCCACAATTGTTTGTTACGCTTGCGCCTTAAATTTCGGGACAAAATTTCCTAAAGTAGGGGAGGCTGTAAAAACACGCGTTTTCAAAGTCAAAGTCAAAGTCAAAGTCAAAGGAAGAAAAGATTGCTAATTGCGATCTGTCACTCCTTGCTTAACTATTGGATTGTACTTCTCGACTTGTAATCGATACTCTATTTTAATTTGCTTTAGTTGTATTATGTGGAGTACTTGTTAATAATCGCTATTTAATCGCAGTTTAATCGCTAATCGACCTATCCCTAATCGCATCGCTATCGTATCACAACTCGAATTATCGGTTATGGATATTGTTTTAGGTGTGTGTGCTATTATGTGTTACTTGTGCATGTTATGCTTATGTTGAGGTGATTAATCGCAATCGCAACTCTATCGCAACGCAATCTCATCGCAAACTCGAGATTCAAGTGTTATGTTTACGATATTTAGTAGCTAGGTTATTTGTGTAACTAATGGGTAATACTATCGCTTACTCAAAACGCATCGCAACGCTCAACGCACGAAATGAAAACACGAAAACCAACTCGCGGCAGCATTTCTATCGAATTACCATTCGATAGAATGGTCATCCGTACGGATGACCATCCGATCCACACACCTGCACCGACTTTCCTCTTTTGGAATCCTATAAATAGCACCTGTCACATCACAAACAGTGATGTGACTGCTCTGGTGCGACTCTTCAACTTCTCAGGCCTTTCTCCTTCGATTTCTCGCGATTCTTGGAAGTTTCTTCCTCAAATCTTGTACATCTAACATCTACACACACTTCTTCATCACTTTCACCTTTGAATCTTCACTTTTAACCATGAAATCTGCCCGATTTAAGGTGTTCTAGGGTCATCAAGGGGTTCTTATGAACTTCAAGATTTGGCCTCATTCCACCAAGAACAACTCAGATCTAAAGGATTACAACATAATTCAACACTATTTTTGCATGGATCTAAACATTTTCATGGGTAGAAGGATTGAAAGATGGTTTCATAACTTTCTATCAACTCTTTTACACTCAATGCACTCAAAACTGATGGAATCGAAACTCATTCAGGCCTTCTACTCGTTTCCTAGTGAAGTGTCGGTCCGAGATTTGATTCCTATCAAAGAGACAACCGATTCCGGGTTGAACATGAACAACCGTCACGAACAGTTAGCTGATCAGGCTGGGGTGATTCCCACTTCGATCGGATGACTCGGTCTTGACGGAGTTTCCGTTGTTTAAACGCGTGCCATACCGTCTCGATCAAACCGCAAACTTTTCAAACTTAATAAAGTATTCACATTTTTGTAAGGCCCCGTCTCATTAATTTAAGATTTTTAAACTAAAACACGCATTTTTAAAACCAAAATGCATAATTTTAGAAAACTTAGTTGATAAAACTAAGATTACATGGTCATAGTGTTCTAATATAAACCAACTAACTAGTTTAAAGCATTCAACATTAAGTAGTGTTTACAAAACAACTTTGTCTAAAACATAATTAGATTAGCGCGGAAGCTTCAGACTTTGTGTTCGGTTCTTGATTTTTAACTTGATCGTCATCCGGAAAGTGACGAATATCACCTAAGGTCAAAACCACAATAAATGTTAGTTTTGACAACATTAAATTATATATAATCAGGTTTTAGTATCATACCAATGGAAACAACAAAAAAATTTCGATTCTTGGTCTGTCGCCCCATGCAACAGAATCCTTTAAATCCTTCGCGCCCCGCGAGCGCTCTCGCGTGTCGCGCCAGAGCTAAGGTCCCCTGTCGCATGCCACAGGGGAACCTGTTTTCCAGCGGCTAAAGGTTGAATTCCTGCATTTTTACCCATCACCGAATTTTCCATAATCACAACTTTAAACTAGCATAACTTTCTATCTAAGGGTCCGTTTTAAGTGATTCTTTTTCCTATGCGGCCGTAATTTGATTCTCCATCACATGGAGTATTAATCCAACACTCGGGTTACAAATTTTCTAGATTTTAAGCCCTCGGCTTAAATTTTAATTATTAGACTTTTTAGCAAAGCGTTTGACCCGATTATGCTTTTGTCAAACCAGCTTGTTTCTTACACCTAATTCCTATGGGCATCATATATTAAATGATTTCAAACACACCAAGTTCAATCCACGGGTTATCATATTATTAACCCGTTTATGTTTTTTTTACGCTTACTTCGACCCGTTAGGGGTATTTAAGTTCTTTTACGCATAACTACTCTAATTCCCTTCTAGCATCATATTTTCGCATTATTCATTGAGTGATATTCCACCACAACTATTATTGTAGTGGGTTTTATGTGTAACAAATATTTGTTCCAAAATTTACCCTTCGGTTAGCCACTTTACGGCAAAAGAATCATTTTTGGCATTTGATCCGAGAAGGTTTGCCTAAAACTTACATGCCTATCTAAAATTTACATGACCATAATTCATGTCTCTAACAACCATATGGGTCGTTTGCCCTATTTACCCTTCAAGGGTGTTTTGGTCAACTTTAGTCCCTCATTTACGACGAAGGACTTCTACCAATATATTTGACCAAAATTTCACATTTTAGCCATAATCTTACTTATACATACATGGTTCGGGTCAAAGTATTAACCTGTTTAAAATACATTTCGCTATTAATCACTAATTAATAGCTTCGCAAACCTTATAGCTCTTCCCTGTGATCACAAAACTCATAAGGCCATCGTCAGTTATTATAGTCGAATGGTGTTAACAACGCCATTTGACCCGATTAGTCTAAATGACCATTTATCTTAATAAGATGGCTTTTTGACACCATCTCGCCCCTTGAACCTATCCCGGTTTACACTGTGAGTTCTTATTATTTAGAAGACATTTATTAAATTATTTGACCCGTTAAGACTTACACCCAATAGTGTCTTTTCACATCTTTTATACTATCCGTCAACTCGTGTCCGTGTATTTATTTAACCACTTTTACCCGTTACGATTCACCCCATAACGTATTGTTCAAAATTCCTTATTTACTAGTCTTCACCCGACTAGTTTACCGTTTTCCCCCTTTTACCATAACTTATGGTTTCTCGCCAGTTTTACTTATTCCGACTTGCATTGTACCATGTCGGAACATCATATTTCAAATAATTAACATAATTCACAATCAATATTTACAAGTAAGTGTACTGTAATTAAAAAGGGTGTAAGGTTAACTTAGCTCGCATCCAAACTATTCCTTGCTTTTCCTTATTGATTCGTTTGACCCGCTTCGTCCTCAAGCTTCCACCTAGCTCGTTTAGCGTCAAACTAACATCATCATTCACAAGGTGGTTAGATTAGTCATTAACAAATACGACTATTCCACCTTACGTATTTTCTATGTCGAAATCATTATTCGACTTCGTCATTAGTTAGTTTTAACTTTCTACTAGTTAACTACCTCTAATCATATGATACGTGAAATTAACTAAAATCTACATTATGATTAGATTCCGTATTATCACATATCACCCCTAATTAAGTCAATTAGGAAATTACGCGTTTCATTCATAGTTTTAACATATGAACATTCATTTAGGCGTTTTAACAAACACCATGTGGGCATGATTTTTACACATCTACAATCAAGCTCATAACTTGTCATTTAGCCAAGATTAACATCAATTAGGCAAGTTCATATCAAATTTTTACATCAACAAATCTGAATTTACTTCATAGAGTTCAAAATACACTAGAATGATTACTATAACCCCAGTGTTTATCGTTCTTTTACAAAACCCACTAATCACCTTCAATGGTGATTATGGAATTCTCTAGCATTGAGCATAATTTCAACAATCTAATGACTAGGGTTTGTTCCTAGACACTATTTCACTCTAATTTCATCCAAACAACATTCATGCAACACTAATTTCGAATTATAATTGTTCATCCAGAATTTTGGATGGAATCAAATAACGATTTTTCGCATTCCTTATGATCCCTTTACGAAGGAGATCACTAATCTTTGCTTGGATTTCGATTTGGGTCAGATTTGTTCCTTCAATTGATCAATTTTAGCATGAACTAGGGTTTGAGGAGAGCTCTTGTTCGCCCCTGTGTTTTAGTCGAACCAGACACACACTCTTGTGTGTGTTTGGGTTTTATTATTGTATTATTTTTTAATAAAACTTATTTCAATTTTGACACCTTTAACCCTCCAACTATCATTAGGTTTTTATTTTAGGTGTTTTCAACACACTAACATGTTACTACAAGGCTTTCCTCTAACTAGGTTATTTTTACTCCGAGTTAGTTCATTCTATTTATTACCGACATCCAATTTATAGAAGAAAAGGTTTATATTTTCGGGGTGTTACAAGTCTAACCCCCTTAAAGAGGTTTCGTCCCTGAAACATTATTTACGTATTTCTTTTAATTTAGACTAAAGGAACTTAGTTTCGTTTTCAAGACGTTCATTCATTCCTTTCGATCTAATGTTTTCATTTATATTCACGCGTACGTCTTTCACGTGCAAGGCCTCGTGGGCCGTTATTTTTAACTTATATCTTCTATCTTTATTGACCGAGTTGTCACTTGACCACTTAGTTTCGTCAGTCCGTTAACATGTTTATCTCGCGCTTGTCTTATATTAGAAAGCGCTTTGCATTTGTCATGACATTTTCCTAACTTTGAATAGTTTTACCGGCTAGATTAATTATTCATCGTCACTTCATACCCCGTTATCCGGGTATACTATTTTGTCATCTCCGGCCTTATGTGTGTTTAACGTTTTCTAAATCCTTTCATACTACTTATGTTTGTTAAAACGTTACTTTTGACTAAAAACTAAATTTTTAGTTTACATTTTCTCTGTCTTACGTCTTTTCTCATGTCTAGGAATTTCCGTTTAGGTTTTATTCCTGACCTTTATTATTTTACATGGAGAATTGTAACCAGTTTTCCACCCTTTACCCAAGTGACCCGTAGGTTCTTTTTCTTAGCCTCGTAGACTTTTTCTCTAGATTTCCACATTTTTAAGGTGAGACTCAACAATTCGTTTTATTTCTATTTCCGGCCCAAGGGCCTTCTTGGTCCCGTAGACCTTAGCACTACTTTTAATCTCGTAGGTTATGATGATCCCATAGATCATCTTTTATTCGTGTCTTTATTTAATGTACGTATATGTTTACTTTCGAACTAATCATCCGACTTTATGACTCCTTACGTCATTTACACGTCGGTTTGTTCTACTCTTACCGTCTCTTGGTTCATACTTATAATTCTTTACGACCCATTACCCGGATTCTTCATTTTAATGTTTTAACATCCTTGTTTCACTAGTTAGCATTTTTCCCTTTCTACCCTATCCCATAATCTTTTATATAGATTTGTTAATATCTCGCGCTCTTATTTATTCTGTTCGCGCTTACTTACGTTATCAAGTGTTATTCTTAATTCAACTTGTTTGACTTATTCGTGTGAAATTTCATCGCTTGTGAACATCAAACTCCGTTCTTTATTCGACTCGTTCGAATTTAAAATAGTTGAACGTAGTTATCAAAATTTCGGTTTGCATATTCTCATCGTCTTTTAGTCATAACTCATATTCCGAGTCTTTTGACTTTCTATTTCGCGTTCCCGTCTCTTGGTTTACGCATTCACCCACAATCCTACCCATACATCGGGTATCTTTACCGAAGTCACCATCAAGTAACCATTCTTATATGGTTTTAGACGTCATCTTAATTTATTTGGTCGTCTTAGCGAAATCCATTGCTTTTATTTAGTCAAGTCCTTTATTCTTTTATCCTACCCCTTTGACTTGTCTGTGTGAATTTCATCACTTTTGACAATCAAACTTTATCCCCTATGCCTTAGCATTCACATTTGTTGGTTTGTGTTTTCATTCACTTTAATCTTTGTCCCTTCTCTCGGGCTCGTTATTCTAACTTAATACGCTTCCGTCATCTGACTTGCGTTTACGTTTACTATCGAACATTTTACTTATTTAATTCATTTGGGTACCTTTTTTATTGGTCCCATTCACCCCATCCTTAGTACATTGGACGTAAATGCGTCCACTACAAGAAGTTCATGGTATCATATGCCACTACTTACTTGGCCAGAGTAAGCAATTAACACCTGACACACATAACCTTTTTATAGTTTTCACATCACGCCCTATGTTAGTAACGCCTCTATTTATTTCATATCTCTGATTTTATTTAGTAAAACTTTATTTAATTGCAAAACAACAATCATTAGTTTTACTAGCTTTACATTTGAACATACATAATGTTTTCCTTTCTATCGAACTATTATATAATCACATTCGTTAATGTGATCGCTACTTTTCTCAATGGCATTTTATTGAGAATTACACACTTGGATAATTACTTCCGTCCAAGTTTTTATATAATTTAATCCTGTTATTGTTTTGTTATTCATTATTGTGAATAACACTTCTTTCTACTTATTTACTCTTGGAAACCTCATCCTGAATAGATATCCTATTCAGGTTTTCTAAGTTTTATCCTATATATGCAACCGTCATTCTCTACTTGTTTATTGCATATTACTATTTGTGCGATAATTTAAAACGTGCACCTGGTAATGCTTATCCTAACGGGCCTTCCATGCCTTTATCCTTGTTCACGATCATTATGCGATTTAGATCCTTAATGAGTATGCTCTGCTCGTCATACCTCGGACCGTTTAACCGTCATGTCCGTCACTTGTTATACTCTCGCCATCATCAGGTGCGAGTATCCTTCAACTAAACATTTACAAAAGTTAGTAATTTCGACATTAATAAACGCCCGTATTGTAATACAAGGCTTTTTACTATACGTGTCAACGCACGTGATTTCGTTAACTATACCAGTCATTTTCATTGGGGTAACGTGTATTACACGATAACCCTATGTGTTGTTCACAACACTTTAATCATACTATACCATTAACATACATGTACTTACCGGATTTGCGATCAAGCCTCAAACCGAACACTTTATTCTTTTAACCTTGAACTCGGATTACCAACTTGTAAGGCCCGTCTCGTTAATTTAAGATTTTTAAACTAAAACACGCATTTTTTAAACCAAAATGCATAATTTTAGAAAACTTAGTTGATAAAACTAAGATTACATGGTCATAGTGTTCTAATATAAACCAACTAACTAGTTTAAAGCATTCAACATTAAGTAGTGTTTACAAAACAACTTTGTCTAAAACATGATTAGATTAGCGCGGAAGCTTCAAACTTTGTGTTCGGTTCTTGATTTCTAACTTGATCGGCATCCGGAAAGTGACGAATATCGCCTAAGGTCAAAACCACAATAAATGTTAGTTTTGACAACATTAAATTATATATAATCAGGTTCTAGTATCATACCAAAGGAAACAACAACAAAATTTTGATTCTTGGTCTGTCGCGCCATGCGACAGACTCATTTAAATCCTTCGCGCCCCGCAAGCGCTCTCGCGTGTCGCGCCAGAGCTAAGGTACCCTGTCGCGTGCCGCGGGGGAACCTGTTTTCCAGTGCCTGCAAGTTGAATTCCTGCATTTTTACTCAGCACCGAGTTTTCCATAATCACAACTTTAAACTAGCATAACTTTCTATCTAAGTGTCCATTTTAAGTGATTCTTTTTCCTATGCGACCGTAATATGATTCTCCATCACATGGAGTATTAATGCGACACTCGGGTTACAAATTTTCTAGATTTTAAGCCCTTGGCTTAAATTTTAATTATTAAACTTTTTAGCAAAGCTTTTGACCCGTTTATGCTTTTGTCAAACCAACTTTTTTCTTACACCTAATTCCTATGGGCATCATATATTAAATGATTTCAAACACACCAAGTTCAATTCACAGGTTATCATATTATTATTAACCCGTTTATGTTTTTTTTTGTTTTACGCTTACTTCGACCCGTTATGGGTATTTAAGCGCTTTTAGGCATAACTACTCTAATTCCCTTCTAGCATCATATTTTCACATTATTCATTGAGTGATCTTCCACCACAACTATTATTGTAGCGGGTTTTACGTGTAACAAATATTTATTCCGAAATTTGCCCTTCGATTAGCCACTTTACGGCAAAAGAATCATTTTTGGCATTTGATCCGAGAAGGTTTATGCCTAAAACTTACATGCCTATGTAAAATTTACATTACCATAATTCATGTCTCTGACAACCCATATGGGTCGTTTGCCCTATTTACCCTTCAAGGGTGTTTTGGTCAACTTTAGTCCCTCATTTACGACGAAGGACTTCTATCAATATATTTGACCAAAATTTCACATTTTAGCCATAATCTTACTTATACATACCTGGTTCGGGTCAAAGTATTAACCTGTTTAAAATACCTTTCGCTATTAATCACTAATTAATAGCTTCGCAAACCTTATAGCTGATGCGGGCCCAAGTGTGGAGGAACGGGCCATCTTGTATTTGGAGGCCCAAGATCGCGTAACAAAAGGGGCTTCACTAAAATGGCTCTAACTTAGGCTACGGGGGTCCGTTTTGGGCTATTTTGGGCATTTTGTGTTTTTTGCATTTTTATGTTTTTTGGACTATTTTGGGCATTTTGTTTTAGGTCGTGTGTTTGGCCCGTTATCTTTTTTAGGCCCATTTCGAATTTTTGTTCTTATTTATATGCCCCTTTAGTAATTGGAACAATCAGACTTGAATTTTGAGAAAACTGAATTTTCACTTCAAATTCCTCAAGCTTCCACCTAACTCGTTTAGCGTCAAACTAACATCATCATTCACAAGGTGGTTAGATTAGTCATTAATAAATACGACTATTCCACCTTACGTATTTTCTATGTCGAAATCATTATTCGACTTCGTCATTGGTTAGTTTTAACTTTCTACTAGTTAACTACCTCTAATGATATGATACGTGAAATTAACTAAAATCTACATTATGATTAGATTCCGTATTATCACATATCACCCCTAATTAAATCAATTAGGAAATTACGCGTTTCATTCATAGTTTCAACATATGAACATTCATTTAGGTGTTTTAACAAACACCTTGTGGGCATGATTTTTACACATCTACAATCAAGTTCATAACTTGTCATTTAGCCAAGATTAACATCAATTAGGCAAGTTCATATCAAATTTTTACATCAACAAATCTGAATTTACTTCATAGAGTTCAAAATACACTAGAATGATTACTATAACCCCAGTGTTTATCATTCTTTTACAAAACCCACTAATCACCTTCAATGGTGATTATGGAATTATCTAGCATTGAGCATAATTTCAACAATCTAATGACTAGGGTTTGTTCCTAGACACTATTTCACTCTAATATCATCCAAACAACATTCATGCAACACTAATTTCGAATTATAATTGTTCATCCAGAATTTTGGATAGAATCAAATAACGAATTTTCGCATACCTTATGATCCCTTTACGAAGGAGATCACTAATCTTTGCTTGGATTTCGATTTGGGTCAGATTTGTGCCTTCAATTGATCAATTTTAGAATGAACTAGGGTTTGAGGAGAACTCTTGGTCGCCCCTGTGCTTTAGTCGAACCAGACACACACTCTTGTATGTGTTTGGGTTTTATTATTATATTTTTTTTAATAAAACTTATTTCAATTTTGACACCTTTAACCCTCCAACTATCATTAGGTTTTTATTTTAGGTGTTTTCAACACACTAACATGTTACTACAAGGCTTTCCTCTAACTTGGTTATTTTTAATACTAGTTAGTTCATTCTATTTATTACCGACGTCCAATTTATAAATGAAAAGGCTTATATTTTCAGCGTGTTACAGTTTTCAAAACGATCAGGTCATGGAACGGATTTCCGTCCGATCGGATTTCCATCCGATCGAACGACAATCCGATCGGATTTCACATGGTCGTCAACACTTTTCAAGAACATAATCAGTCCCAGCGAATGGCCGTCCGATCGGATGACCATCCGATCGAATGACCATTCTGTTGTGAACTTGTTCTCTGAAATGTCTCACTTGGACGGATCGCCATCTGACCGAACGGCCATCTGACCGGACGACCGTTCGATCGAACGACCTGAAGGGTAGAAATACTTCTCTGTTTTCAAAATGCTACAATGAAAACTTCAAAGTCACATCATACACAAACACATCCATCCCAAACGAGTGGCAAACCGACCGAATGGCCATCCAACAGGATTGCCATCCGTTCAGATGTCCCTTCGACACTCCATCACTTCGCATCATGTAACGCGTCGCTTATCGCTTATGCTATCGTTCTGTAATCAGGCTAACACTCCAGTGCTCCCTTCAATCCAAATGGTGTTAGTTATTAAGCACTTTCTGTGAGTATACTCGATCCCTTTTTGCTTTAAGCACTTTTGGGCATTACATACGTTATCTATATCAAATCACATCAATCACACAACGCAAACACATTTTATACGCTAGCCGTTACTGCATGTTATACGTGTTACTCGATGAATACTTGTATGTTATGTTTACACAGTGATTATTGCCTGACACCTTAGCAACGATAGTACTATAGTTTGGACTCAGCACCTGTCGTGGACAGGGGTTGTTAAGGGATTTTCTCACATGTCGCAGTGGTGATATGTGTTGCGCAGTCTACAACTCGTAGTCATGTCTGTGCATATTTCATTGTCGATAACCTACTTGCTTCACATTATACATGTTGCTTGCTGGTTATGTGTAAACTTGCTTTCGCTATTATTATGCTATTAAACTTGTATGCTCACATTTACACTATGTGTATTGACCTCTATTTTAACGTATGTGACAGGTGTTTAGGATGCTTGTGCTTTGCTTGCTTTTGTGGGAATCAGGTTAGGACGGAGTCTAGAAACAAACATCATAAAATCTGAGATGTCGGAACAGTCTTTTATTTGTCTTTGAGAAAACAATGTCTGTATTAACTATTTTATCTGATATATTGTGGTATGGGACATGATGTTGAAATATCCGGTAATTTTAGTTGTTATGGATTTCTCTTGGACAATCTGTTTCGCTCAGTGCCGCGCCCCGATGTTTCCGCCATCGGTTGGGGTGTGACAGTTACCATCAGATCCTAATGAAAGAAGAAGACGAAGAAAAAACCGCATTTCACACTGAGAAAGATTGGCAAGAACATAGAAGCTTATGTTGAAGATTTGGTAATCAACAGTCAAACGGAATACCAAATGCTTGATAACATACAAGAACCTTTCCAAAACTCGAGAAAGATCAACATGAAGCTTAATCTAGTCAAGTGCTCGTTTGGTTTTGAAGAAGGCAAGTTTGTAGGGCACATCGCGAGGAAACAAACCATAAAAGCCAACCCTCAAGGGATGTGCTAACAAGAAAGACTCTCGATGGAAAGCTTACAGCTTTGGAGCTTTTTACCTCAAAAGCAAGCCTTCAACCAAATGAAGCAACACTTGGCTTCATTCAAAGCAATTTTGGCTCTGGAAATAGGAGGAATGATCTCTATCTACCTTTCGATTGCTGAAAAGGCTATAAGTACGGCTCTGATCATTGAACGAAACAAAGTTCAGATACCCGTTTACTTTTTCAAAACTTCAAAATTAGCAGAAATCAAATATACTTCTTTGGAAAAACTTGCTCTAGCCATAGTCCAAACTGCTACAAGGCTTCGAAGGTACTTTTAGTCACACCCGATACAAGTGGTCACTGACTAACCTATTAAGAATGTGCTTGAAAAACAAGAAAATTCCGGACGATTAGCCAAATGGGTTGTGAAACTAGGTGAACACAAAATCACCTATGTCCTAAGAAAAGTTGTCAAAGCCCAAGTCCTAGCTGACTTCATCATAAAAGTCCCTAAAGAAGTCACAACAAAAGTTAACACAACTACTGCTGAACCGCCTGACCCTGAAACCTGGAAGCTTTTTACCGATGGAGCTTCCAATATCGAAGGGTCAGGGGCTGGGCTAGTTTTAATTAACCCTGAAGGGTTAGAATTCATATATGCTCTTCGGCCTGAATTTCAGACTACCAAAAATGAAGCCGAGTACGAAGCATTAATCGTTGGGCTGAAGCTAGCCAAAGAAATAGGGGTTCAAAAGCTTCAAGTTCTCACAGACTCTCTCAAGCCAAGTCAATAACAATTATATAGCAAAAGAACCCAACATGAAAGAAGTACCGAGAGAAATCAAAGGAATTGATGAACACATTTCAAACATGTGCCATCAAATAAGTTCCAAAAATCTTAAAACAAGAGAGCTGACACACTAAGCAAGCTTGCATCTCTTACATTTGCCCATCTCACCAAGAATATACTAGTTGAGGTATTAAAAACCCCATCCATCCAAAAACATGAGGTTCAAGATGTGATCACCGAAGAAGGGCCAAATTGTATGACTCCCATTGAAAAGTTCCCCAAAAACGGTGAATTACCTAATGACCAGACTGAGGCTGAAAGGGTTCGTATCAAGTCAAGGCAGTATGTGTTACAAGGAGATATCCTTTACAAATAGGATACCTTGCACCACTGCTTCGATGCATTGGCCCAGAACAAATCCAATATTTGATCAAAGTGGTTCACGAAGTGATATATGGGGCTCACTATGGCCCAAGATCGGTAGTGTCAAAGTTGATGAACCTTGGACACTTTTGGCCTTCCATGCAACGAGATACCTCCGAACAACTGTGAAAATGTGAAGTTTGTTAGTTACATGCTCCGGTACCCAAAAGCCCCAAACATGACCCCATTCCCATCTCCTCAGCTTGTCCATTTCACAAGTAGGGAATGAACATTGTTGTTCCATTCCCCTAGCCAAAGGAGGAGTCAAGCTCTTATTGGTAGTCGTGGATTACTTCACCAAGTGGCCAGAAGTAAAACCAATGGCAAAAACATCAGGGAAACAGGTCACTGATTTCGTTTAGGAAAGCATAATCTATCATTTTGGGCTCCCAGGGATACTAGTCACGGATAACGGAAAGTAGTTTGCCGAGAAGCTTTCTAGCTCCTGGTGTAAGGAGTTCAGAATAACTCAAGTATTCAACTCGATAGCTTACCCACAATCCAATGGCCAGGTTGATAGGACAAACCGCAGCATTGTTGAAGGGATTAAATCTCGAATGGAAGATACGACAACAACTGGCTCGAAAAACTTCCCAATGTGCTATGGGCAATTGGAACAATCGAGAAGATGAGCCACAAGAAAACACCCTACAACCTAGTGTTTGGATCAGAGGCTGTAATCACAGCTGAAATCGGAGTAACAACACAAACAACATTCAACATCGACCTCGAGTCAAATAAGAAAGAGACAATATTGGATTTGGAACTCCTCGAAGAAGCTCGTGATCAAGCAGCCATACAAAAAGCAAGGTAAAAGCAAAACATGGAATCATATTACAATACACGGGTGAAGCATGAATGCTTCAAGCCTGAGAACCTTGTGCTTCGAAACAATGAGGCCAGCAAGAAAGAAAGCCAAGGAAAGTTTGGCCCTAAGTGGGAAGGGTCATACACTATCCTTGAAGCCCAAAGGGGAATCATACAAGCAGGCAGGGCCATAAGGCAAAAAGCTTCCCTGCCATTGGAATGGCAAAAACCTCAAAAGGTTCCATGTTTAGCCAAAATGTGTTACAAAGAATTCCAAAAAGTTGTTCTATTCCCCTTACTGTGAAATGACTGAACGATCAATTTTAATCAAAATTTGTCTTTCTATCCTATAATCAGGTTGAGAACCTAGCAAGAAACTCCATGGCAAGGGCCATGTAAGGGGATGAGCTCCCAGGCCACATCGCTCAATAAGTTCAAGGGTTGAATGAACCTATATAAGGGGTGAGTTCCTAAATCAATACAACTCCATTTGACTTAGAAATTTCTTTAACAAATATATGTCTCATAGACGGGTTTGGGCAGCCTACACCAAATGTTTCTTAGGCCTTAACATTGGCCTACAAACCAAAAAGACTCTAAGTGAATGTCATACATAGGATAGAGGTTGCATCTTCTTGTTAAAAAATATCCTAAGGCTAAGTGACTACAGCACTAAACCCTTCAAGGTATAAATAACATAAGATGCACCGCCTAAAACAAAGACAACATACAAAACCAATGAAAACTCAAGGGAGTAAATAGAAACAACACATCAAGATAAACAAAGCAAACATAACAAGTTAAGCATAGCAAGCTAGACATAGCAAAGGCCATACTGGCCATCAAACATAAAACATTGTCCACAAGCCTTTGAGGCTTTAACCACCAAAGGACCTAGATGGTTCCCTTAAAATAAAAAGATGTTCAAACAAACAACCCATAACATTGTTCGACATGCTAAGAAAGCTATGAATTAAGGCTTCTTCTTCACTTGGCAGCATCAGAGATGGTAGACTTTGCTGCATCATCCTTCTTCGAAACCCCATCATCTTGGGTGTTTTTAGCCTTCCTTTTTTTTCCTCCCTACGACACCCGTTGTCTCGGAGGCTTCAAGTCTTGAACCCTTTGAGCCCTCACCACCTTTAGAACACGTTTCCTTGCTATCTCCGGAGCAAGGATGTTTCTTCGAGAGGGACTTCAACACTTCTTTACAAACAACCTCACTAAGGCCTTGGGGTTTTAGCTCCTGCAAGATAGGAAAAGGTTTACCAAAACACTTGGAGACTTCACCCACATAAGGGTAAATCATATGCTCAATCTTCAAAATTGTTTCCTTGAAGACTTCGAAGGCTTTAGGTTGAAAAAAGAGAAGACTTTTCTTGTGGCTCCCCAGGTTCACAAAACTTTGTAACCAGCAAACAAACTTTAGTGTCTACCATGAGCAAGAAGCCCGGTGTACACATCACCCAAGACTTTTTTTGAACTCCGATGAATGGAGAAGATAAGTAACCACTTGCTGGAATCCATGCTCAATGAGCCATTTATTATCACCAGTTGCCTGGGCAAGTGAAGCCTTTAACCCTTCTTTCTCCTCTAAGAAGTATTTTTTTTTTCTGAACCTCCAAGGCAGCCTTATCGACCCTGACTTGAACCTTGTCAGCCTCCAAGAGTTTTTCCAACTCAACCATCTCAATCTTATGCGGGAAGAAAACTCCTCAAATCTTCAAACAGCAATGCTTTCTCCTTCTCAGCGTAACCCTCAGCTTCTTTCAAAGCAACCATTGAAGCTTTCATCTCATCCCTCTTCTTTGAGAAGACCTCATAATCTCGCATCCTTTTGTGAAATCGGGATATACCCTCTGTAAGCAAGGAAACAGGTTTACAAGCACCCATCATCTTTTTCTAAATCATCAGTTCATCGTCCATAGATGAGCAAGAACCACAAACAGTATGAGGAGCAAAATGGGTAAGAACATCCTCACAAACGGATGAAGACTTGAAGCGGTCACCAACTTTGACCTTCCAATCCGGCACATAAATCTCTTCTGGATTAACATTGGTGGAACCTTCACCACCCTTCCTGAAACCCTTGAAGCTCACAACCTTCTTACCCGCTGCTTTACTCTCCTTACCAATCACCAAGGGTAACTCCTTGTCTTTTTTATTTTCCCTCAACCCCAACTTCCAAGTCGTCCGAAGCCTCTATATCATCACTCGGTTCCATTGGCTCAGACGCCGATAGTTGGTCAGCTCCCTTTAACATACGTCGGTTCAAACGACGGGTAGAAGCTTTGGAAGCACCGACCCTAGTAAAGCCTTTGATATTTGGAACGTTCACATAACCTGAACCCTCGAACCTGTGTTCAGCACCTCTGGAAACAGCATCTTCGTTGGGGGTAGCCTCAGCATCCTCAAACACAACATCAGAGGTATCATCACTCTTGATAAAAACATAAGGCAAAACATCATACCCTGATCATCCCTCATGAGCACAGGGTTGCGATCCGGCTTGTCCCACTATGTGCTCACACCCATCAACACTAAAAAGTGTTCAGGAAAGGGACGAAGCCTCGAAGGACACTTCCTAATGGCTTTTAACAACCAATTATCTAGTTTAGACTCAGATGGCTCAAGCTCGTTCAACACAACATCAAGGTGCCTCCAAACAAACTTAAAGGGAACAATAGACTCAGAAATCCAGAAAAATCGGTCCCTCCAAGAACCAAGGGTAGTAACCATAGACGAAATCAAACACACATCAACCTGAGATGTTTCAAAGGTAAACCAATCGCCGTTCTTAGCTAACTGGAAGAAACGGTGGAACAACAACAACGATGGGTCATACCCTATCGTCGGACACAAAACTTCAAAGTATAAAACCCTAGCAAGACCTTAAGGGTGTAACTGACCAAACGACGCACGATAATAGTCTAAAAACATTCAAAATAAAGATCAAAAACGGATGACACAAGTTGGTAAACTCGAAATGACAGCAATCGAACCAGCGGGACACTGATCTATAGATTTATCTAAACCCGGAGCCACCAGATTAAACTTTAGATCGATCCCCCATTCTTCACAAAACGCCTCAACCTCCTCTTGAGTGGGGCGAGAATAACTCACAAATAAATCCTTCCTAGCACCCATGAGAGATGATCCAAAGAAAATGAAGTCTAGGCAGTTATTATTACGCAACAGATAAAAAACTGCCATCCATCACATCAACTGTCATTTCAAAATTCAAATCCAAAAAACTTAGACGCCTGATAACCTTTCAAGCCTTGAAGCCTTTAAGCAATAAAAACCGTGTACAAAAGTCAGAAGCATTTGAGCTTACACCCCAAATACCTCTGACTTGGGGGGCTCATGACGGGGGTAGCTCAAACCTTAATAAACTGATTAGAGACACAACAACTTAAAAGGTTATAAGGTTAAAAGGTTTGAAAATGGTCAGCTATCGTGAACAGTAAAAAGGATAAGTCAGAGCCTTGTCACATCACCCTTTGCGTGTGAATCCTCCTGCCCAGCCGCAACCAGAGCATGTGGGAGAGCACACCCATTTACCCGCAGGTCCAAACCCTTCAACCCCCAAAATGGGCAAGTCTCTCACTGTAGCCAAGGATCACTGGTCAAAGGCTTCCTCTTATAGAAGATCCTTTCAATATAAATCACAACCTCTTTCGATTCAGGAGGATCATTCCAGATCAACTCATATCACCCTTGATCTCTGATCTTACTTCTCCTCTCTAGAACTTGCTCCATGCTTGTTCTATTCTCGGCTCACTACAATATTATCTCACTTAACATAGACATTCTGGGTTGAACATCCTTCAATCCAGAATTCAAAGTGAATAATAACAAATTGATCCACATCCACATGCTACAAACATGGGGGGACCCCACGACCTGCGTTAGGCTAATCGAAACCTTGAACTCTTTTACCCCAGAGATATCGCTACAGGCCTTGGTCTTGTATTTGTTGTAGCAACAATCATTAAAAATGGATAGATAAGTTAATAATCTAATAAGGATATTTTGTGAAGTGTATGTTAGGAATATATGATCCAAGGAACAGATCAATGTCGATGACAAGAAGGGATAGATAAGTTAATATTTTAATAAGGATATTTTGTAAAGTGTATGTTAGGAATATTTGATTTAAGGAACAGATCAATGTCGATAACACAATGATCAAGGCATTGAATAAAATATTATTGCTTTCAAATGAGAATAAAATATTACTATTTATAAAAACCGTCGCCGCGTTGCGGCGAACTTTTTTTTTATTTAATCTTTGTTTACATGTGTTTTAAAATCACTACGAACGCATCGCACACGGAACTGCTAACAAGAATAAAAAAATGTAGAAAAAAATACTAAAGAATAACAGAAAGAAAATCAAACAAAAAAGTTGTATGGTAATGATGTTGTTCGGATGAAACCCGTGGTCAGAGATGAGCAGATAGTACTGGGTATTGCTGCCGAATTTCCCGAACCGAAAGATCCTAAGTACCAATTCGGTACCGACTTTTGGCGTTCCTGGTGCCGGTTTGCTACCGGTTTTTACCTTCATATATCGGTACTGTAACTGGTATTTTTATACCAGTACCGATTTGGTATCGGTTGGCACCGAGCTCATCCCAACCTCTGAAGCTAAAAAATAAACCATTAAAAGTTGAAGAAAATCAACAAAAAAAGTTGTCGGTACCGTTGTTCGTACGGTACCCGTGATCAGGGATGAGCAAATGGTACCAGGTAGCAGTACCGAATTTCCCTAACTAAAATATTTTCAAACTCAATCCGGTGTCAACTTTTGGCGTTTTCTGTACCAGGTTGGTGCCGGTTTTTACCTTCATGTACGGATAACAAACCGGATTGTACTGGTATTGTCGATACTAGTACCGGTTGACACCAAGCTTATCCAACTTAAAATGTAAAGAAAATAACTATAATATAATATTAAAATAGTCAAACTATTAGAGAAACTATATATATTATTATAATATATTAAAAACACTATTATAATCTTGAGATTTTAATTCAATGGCATGATGGTAATTATAGGGTTAATTTTATATGTTTAATTAAAGTGAAAAGGGTATTATTGTATATATACGTCATAAAAAGGGTATTAATTTTATCGAATAAATCATAATCCCTTAATATACGCATTTTCCACTTTATTTCAAAATCATTCAGTTTCTCTTTCAATGTTTATCATCGTCAGAAAGAAGAAGGAAGAGGGGCGACGGAGAAGAGTAGCTGCGGGTGACGAAGATTAAACACTGCCGTCAATGATTAAAATTGCCAGAATATACAAACGTTATCCAGTCACCAAGGTACACTAATATCATCTTTGAATGAGGGTTATGATTTAAGTTGTCTACGGTTATTAAACACTGCCATCGACAATTAAAATCGCTGGAATATCCGGGTTTTTTTCTGATCTACTGGTGTATTAGGGTTATGACTTAAGTTGTGTAGAGTTTAATTTTTGAAAAAACTTGTTTGGATCATTTTGATGTTGAATGGGTTAGTGTCGTCGATACCAAATAGGGGGTTAGGGTTTAGTTTCTTGTTTGAGGCGGGTGTACACAAGTGTATTCCGATGATTGTTATTGTTTTGGGGAAAAATGTTATGAGGATTATACAATGGGCTGTACACATATGTACAGGGTATTTTTTTATTACACTGGGTTATGAAGATTTATTAATACACTATGTACACGGCGATGTACACATGGGTATATTGTTATAAAGATTTATTAATACACTGGGTTGAACACATATGCACAGGGTATTTTTTTTATGTGTTTGTAACCTGGGTTGTACACTATGTACATATGTGTATAAGCAGTCGATACACAGGTGTATAAAAGGTTGTACGGGCATGTAAAGTCGTTGATGTACACTTGTCTCATTTTTAAAGGATATGGTAAGAGAGTAATACGTAACCAGCTTCATGGACTTGATATGCGTTTTAGGCTGTCATGCATTCAATTTGATCTTGGTATGTCACTTATGTTCTGCAGTGTTTGTTTCGGATTATTATATAGCATGAAAACAATACATATTTGTATAAATAGCCATATATATAACACTTTTATTTTGTTTTTTTTTTTGTCCGTTTGCAGGAACAAACAGCTAGAGTTTATTGCATGGCTACTAGAAGTGAAACAGGTATTCACTTTGCACATTTTCTTGATAAGAGTTTGAAGTATTTACATATCAGGACATGCTAGTCTAAAAATATGTTTCCATTTTCATTTCCAAGTGAACCTTGAAAGTTTTCCAAACTCGGAAGAGAAGCAGATGTTCAAACAGTACATTTTACTCTTATTAAAAACCTTTTTATATTTTATTTTTTAATTTGAGACTAGTAAATGCAGCAAACACTTTATTCTCTAACCTCAGTATCTCTACAGGTTTATGGAGGACCATAACACAGCTACGTTTCCTTCTAAAAAGTAGGTAAAAGAATCACAAAAAAAACCATCTTCAATCCTTTTTGTGATCATAAGTAAAAGTTGTGTTAGGCAGTTGTAAAGTTTATAACTTACGGCTATAGATATTATAATCTTGATGCTTATCACCAAAGGAAAATTTGTGGCTTAAATTTTGTGGTCATTTGAAAAATATTGGTTATGTTCTGTTTTCAGACTAGAGTTGCAGAGGGAACGCAAGAAATAGAAGGATGCAGAGGTAGAAGCGTTGAAATGCTCCATGCAAACTGGAATGGCAATAATACACTTTTTTATGATTTGACTTATTAAAATTTGTAAAATTGGAACTTATGTAAAATTTACAAAATTGGAACTTTTATATGCTATTACAGGGTGTTTTTTTGTTTATTATGCTCTGTTTGAGGCGGGTTTACACATGTGTATTCCAATTTTGCTATGTTTTAATGTGATGTTATGCTATTTGGTTTGGTGTATTATAGTTAAGTACACAAATGTACTTTAGAGATTCTTGAATGGGTCAATTGTAAAACAGTGGTATGTACATGTTATAATTATTTAGTTTAAATGTTCCAACCGAGTTGAAAAAAAAGTGATGTTTTGTTATTAATTGAGGTAATAAAAGAATTGATGGATTTACACAATTGGATGACTTATAGTACAAAAAGTGTATATGTGCATATACAAAGATGTATTACTAAATATACAGATGTGTATTGATGGAGGTACATGTGTTTCTAAAACTTAATGCGATGAATACCAAATTCAGTATTATTCATGTCGCCTTAACATATATACTAGGAAAATTAAAAAAGGAACAAAATACAGTCACATAAAATGGAAAAAAAACATCGTCCAACAAACATTCGCACATAGAAATGGAAAAAACGAACTAAAACGTGGTTCATGTATCCGTTTTTAAAACGAAATTTATATATCGCTGCATTTGTCTTCACTCTCTTCTAATTGCCCATCAGTATCGGTGTTCGTTCCGTCGTCGTACTCGTAATGCTTGTCGTCTTCTTCATCATCGTCTTCTTCTGTCGACAACTCTGCACAAGTTTATTAAAAAGGTACGTTAAACAAAAATGTTGTATACATACACACTAGAGGAACGAACTAAAGAACATGAACTGTGCTAAAATGTTGTATACATACACTCTTTTATAAATAAAAGTGAAATACAACTTCCACCGGCTGAGGTGGTGCTTGTGGTGGCTACATTGGTTGATAACCACGGTGATATCGCCAGAATAACGACGGAGTTAACTCCGACAAGCTACACATGTGTATGGTTCTTTATATACTAAGTACACATGTGTATTGGTCTGTATGTAGTTAGTACACATGTGTGCAAGAAGAAACGTGTATCCTTCCGTCATGCCTACGTCACTCTTTTAATGAATCTATATTTCGCTCACATTGTCTTCGCTTTCTAATTCTTCAGTTCCGGACCCCATTTATAATCGGTAAATATTTATAGACAAACAATACCTTCTAGCACCCGTGAAGCAAATATCATTATAGCTTGGATTGGGACCTTTAATCTGATGGAGACCAACGACTTCTTTCATGACCTGCTCGCAAGATAAAAAAATTTCAAATACCTTCCTTTCAATAAATTATAACTATTTAGTACATAAAATTACAAACATTGATGAGTAAGCACAAAATTTTACAACATCCTTAAATGCCACAAAGGCAGCTACAGGCAGGTAAGCATAAGTCGTGCCGTTGTCTAGAACCATCCGATGCTTTTCATAAAAATGCTTGAGCTTAACGGCAACCGTTTCCCCGCAAACATGTATTTCCTTCAACTCAGTATTGTAATATGGGCTGTTGCCATCCCGAGACTAGAGTAAATGTGTGAGATATACATAATGTATTTTGTTAGAGAAAAAATATTAACGTATTCTATCTATAAGTTAGATAGATACAAAACATACCTGCGTACGGGGTCCGAATGAGAATACACCATCTCTTTGGAAGGAGAGATTCCATCAAGAACCATAACACCGCCACCAACAACCATTCCACCGTAACGTAACATAACGAAAACGAATCGCTTATAACACCACTTTCAATAAGTTAATCAACTATACTCAAATCACCACGGCCCAACCCCATTATTCCATTAGCATGTTGACTGTACAGATCACTAGTTACCCTATTTTCACACCCGAAAACAGCACGCTGAGGTGGCAGATCGCTTTGGTTGCATTTAACAGGCTTGTAGGTGTCTGATAACTCCTGGTCAAACCTCGGGTCCTACTAAAGTAACAATAACCAGAAACAAAGTTACAGAACACATTACTATTTCACCAACAATTCTTGCAAAAGATCGTGTTTAAGTGTACAGCATGATTTGTGACAACCCTCACAATTACAGATACCATACAATTAATTAATTTTAATTATGGCTTAATGATTGTGCTTGATTACAACTGACAACTTGAACTGCTTTATGAATTATGCATCATACATACATATGCATCATACTGCATACTGTCACTCCATATATTACACACAAACTTTAGTGACATACTTGATGCACAAAGCACAGTTAGCACACTGAACGGATAATTCAGAAACATGCTGACAATGCCAGCACATAGACAGACAATGTTATTGAGGCCAGTATGAGCCAGGGACAAGGTACTACACTAGTATGGAGTGTAGGGAAGTGAGGACCATAAAACTGCGTCACTAAGTGATAGTTATAGTGCTGGGAAGTGCCTAAAACACACTTTAAGTGCAGAATTCTGCATTTATTAATAAAATCAGCATTGTAACATACTAGTAAAGTGCAAAAATATGGCAGAATGGTCCTATATGCTTTCCTAAGTGCCGGGAATAAATTGTGTTACAAAAATATATATAAAAGACACTTTACGGTACAATTAAACACTTAAACGGAACGGTACCCAACCAGACAACCGGACATTACCCGGGACACCAAATTTTTGCCAAACACATTGTTTATTTATTTTTGACTAGTCATGATTCCCGTTTATCATAACACCCACTAAATATCAAATAAATATCATATGTAAGAGCATACTTGGAAATCTAACTAGTCTTTACCATTTAGTTGCAAAATTTACCCTTAACCCCCCCCCCCCCTAAACCGAATTCGGTCCCCATGTGGACCCACCATATTTCCACACCATGCCTTCCTTGATTTGTTTTATATTTTAATGGATTGGTTGCTTGTTGTATTGATCATAATATGTAGTAAATCATTATAAGTATGGCACCCTTCTTACAACATATCATTCCTCATATCTTTACACTCTCTCACTCACCCTCACTCTCTCTCCCTTCTTCTCGGTTCACCACAACCGCCACCACCTTCACCATTCCACCATCATCCTCTTCCATTTTCAAGTTTCATTCAAGACCTTAAGGTGATACAAGGAAGCTTGCAACTTGTGGAGCTTCAAAGGACCTTGTTTCTTGCTTTTTCACCATCATCTTCTTCATCTTTTCACTAGAGATTCTTCCCTAGCCTTGTGCTAGTAGTAAGTCTTGGTTTACTCTTGTTCATGCCTACTTTGAGTAGTTAAAAGTTATATATTGTTGAAATCCATAAGAACACTAAAAGAGTTAGAACAAGAAACATAAACATGAAGCTTACATAAAGTTTACATATGAATTAAACATGAAGATGAAATATTGTAGTAGGATGTTGTAGTAAACATATTGATGATTTTATAACGATTCTTGGTTGTGTGAGGTTAAGCACCATATGAATCTTGTTAAATAATATTTAGTAATGTGATTTAACAAGATTAGAAAGTGGTTATGTGCTACATAAAATAACCACCTTCTAACTAAATATGAACTTGATAAAAATGATTTTTTTTCATGAAATATAATTAAACTAGTAAGTTGATGATCTTGTAAATTAAAGAGTTACAAAAGATTTTTCTAAGTACACTAAGTTCAAGAACCGATTTCTAAAAGGTTATGACCTTTACATACTCTTACACTATTATTAGAACTAAAATAAATGTAGAAACCTTTTATTTACAAGAAGAGTTCAAGAGTCCTATTTTTGTAAAAATTGTTTACAAGTTGTAAACACCAAACTTTTGTAAGAGAATGGTTTTTAAAGAAATAACTACACTTCGGAAGGTAACTAAGTCCACTAAAAGTTGTACTAAGTTACTACGCGTTTTCGGGATATATCAAGTTCGTGATTATTATGTAACGCGTGTAGTTTTTTACTCTCGGTAATGTAAAGTTGTTTAAAAGATAATTGTTGATGATTGTTGATTGAATTTGAAAAGAAAATGATATGCGTATTAGCATGGACACCTCCGTTTTTAGGGGAAACTCTGGCGAAATTTTCTAAAAATCCCAAGACTTAGAAAATTATTTTCTAACGAGTGTTTGCAAATATGTTTTAAACATTGTCTTTCAAAGTAAACTTCGCCATGAGTATTGTTACAAAACTTCAAAGTGGCGGAGGTGGGTTTTCGAAAATAAAAGCGGATAAATATATATTTAGAATATATATTTCATACTAAAACGCTTGTGTGATTATTTGTTCATTTGGGAACTAGTTATATTAATTGGGACAAAATAATGTAACTTAGCAAAATATCGTCACGTTTATAAATACGGAAAATACGTTTACGAATATATTTTGGGGTAAACATTATTTGGATACAAAGAACGAAAATATATTATCTTTGGGAAAAATATATATTTTGGAACATATTATTTTTAAATAAATTATTATATATTTTCTAGAGTGGGACTTAAAAATATATAATGTCAATACTGTAAATCACAAAATACATGTATAAATACCCCCATCCTTGGGAAGGAAATACGCACATAAAAATACTTGAGAAGTATGAATACGGAATAGTTGCCTAACTATTATTTCAAGACCTAAAAATATAATGTAAGTTAAAATAATTACTATTTTAACAATAAGTTATAACTTGGAATAATATCAGAGTATCGTAACTCAAACGTAAATACAAAGGCAAGGCACGGCCCGATCGTCTAATAGACATTAGTACGTTGTAGGTTGTCGGGTAGTTGATCAAGTTTGAGTTGACGTTACGATACAGGAGACGCAATACAGTGAGTTCATGTCCCCCTTTTTCTCTTAACTGTTTTCGGTTTTATAACTTCGGGGGTGAAATACATGTTACAATTACACAGACATTTTATACATGGTATGGTTAGCTTAAGGAGGGACTTTTCATACATCGTTATCATACATCGTTATCATACACCATTAGATCATGTGAGTGGGTAGGCTGCTACTAAAGGCCATTAGTCCTCGTCGTAGGACAGAGGGACATGAGTGATAGATCTATTTGGGTGTAGCGAGCCCACACCCATGAGGCCGGGGCGGCCCATAGTGGTGACTGTGTCTTACAGCCGGAAGCCCGGTGCAACCCCGCTAGGTTTGAGTCTTCCTACATCACTTCACACATATCAATGGCCTTGCAAACCATTGGTGATCTCTTGATTTTCCTTATTGCTACATACCAGGGATTTTCATACATCATTCAAGGGATTTACATACATTGTTTACAAAGGTTTATACATACTCACATACACATGAACTCGCTCAACTTTTGTTGATTTTTCAAACTACATTTATTTCAGGGAATTGATCGGATCTGGCGGGTGATGCACGTTAAGCTACATGATAATCCCACGCTTCCGCAAAAGCCAGGGTGTGACATGATTCTAGATAGATTCTGATTCATTTAGCACACTTTCAACAAGAAAAATCATACCCAATTTTCACACAATGTATAATCAAGGCATTTCATCAAACATTTTGTGTGCATACAAAGATGAACAAAAAAATATCACCCTGATATCGTAAGAAAAGCATGATTAACTTCAATTCCTACAAAAATCAATCTTATTGCTTGATTAGAGACTTCAATTCTTACAAAAGATGAACCATCCCAAAATCATTCTTACAGCAAATTAAGCACTGTAATTTAACCAACCAATTTCAAAACACCGAATACATCAATGGATAATAGATACAAACCTGGGTTTTCAGATTAATATTCTCCGGAATCTTATGTCGTCTCCAATTAATGTTCACCGGAGACAGCTACAATAACCAATCAACTACCGGCGACGATACAGTTGAGATCGATCTTCAGACGAAAAAATGACGTGATGTACGATGAAATTGGAACGTCATTTTCTAGGTTAATGGAACTGATGAACAACGACTGTGAATAAAAGGTAAATCGCTGATGAACATGGTGATTAGTTAAAGAGATAAAGATGAAAATCTTATAAAAATATAAAATATGTAAAGATTTGGAATTGAAAATCTTACGTGAAACTGAAATCATTTATTCATTTAATGATTTAAATTTAATAATAGATTATATGTACAATTGCAATCCTACCCCTAATCATTTTAAACAAAATCAAGGGCCAAGATTAGCTCACAAGGTTCACTTTTAAGAAGTTGTTCACTCTTGAACCTAATATAATATAGTGGTTAATGACTTGATGTTACCTATCGTCGTTTATAATTTTATAAAGAAACTTTGATGCATAAACATATTTATATCTTCTATAATGAATTATTAGTACAGTATCTCGACGAGGATTGTGGTATGAGTTACTTGTGGTAAAAAATGCACTATCGGGTTTTTTTTGGTGTTCATGGGGGTTTTAATGATGTGAGGGATCCGTCTGAAAGAGTAAAGTTAGATTTCTTGACATTAAACACAACCCTTTTTAATCAGTTTATTGCAAATGTGGATCTTAGCGAGTTTAATATGGGTGGGAGATAGTTCACGTATCATTCAGACAATGGGACAAAGTTAAGCAAATTGGATAGATTCTTAGTGTGTAGGGGTTTCATGAATAAGTGGCCTACAACGTCTGTGGTAGTTTTGTCTAATGTTGTCTGAAATCATTGCCCAATAGTGTTATCCATGGCCCTATGGATTTTGGTCCAAGCCCTACTAGGATTTTAATTCTTGACTCGAGTTCCCTGGTTTATTTGAGTATGTTGGAAGTCTATGTGCATGGTTCCATTTCGAGGGCCCGACGGATTTGGCTTTGGCGACTAATTTAAAGTTGGTGAAATTTTGTGTTTATAATTACAAGTCGTCGTGAGACAGTTTGTATGTGGCAAAGGTTGAGAGGTTGGATTCTTTGGAGTTGGAGGCAGAGACTAGGGCTCTACTCCCGCATGAATTGGAAGAAAGAGTCGAGTGCAAAAACTTTATTATGGAGGCGGATAAAATAAAGCTTATGGATATGAAGTAAAGATCTAGAGTTTGGTGGGGATGAAAATTCAGCTTTTTTCCATAGTGCGGTTAATACAAATACAAGGTATAATCGAATAAATGGGTTACAATCGATTGGGTATGGGAGACTTCACCGCCTCTAATTAAGGACCGGGTGTTTAATTACTTCAATGATAAGTTTCAAAAACTATGGAAACTAGGCCAAGTTTGGTTTGTCCAAACCTAGCCTCCTTGTCGAGTCTCGAGACGGATTCACTGATTGTACCATTCTCTGTTACGGAGATTAGGGATGTGGTTTGGGATTGTATGGGTGATAGAGCTCCAGGTCCGGATGGGATTAATTTTCATTTTATAAAGATATGTTGTAATTACTTACAAAGTGATTTTATGAAGCTTTTTGAGGAATTCTATTGGAAGGGGTCGTTTAGTAAAGGGTGTACATCTTCGTTTTTGAGGAATTCTATTGGAAGGGGTCATTTAGTAAAGGGTGTACATCTTCGTTTATAGCTTTAATTCCCAAGAAGAATGATCGCAGTGGGTTAGCGGATTATAGGCCGATAAGCTTGATTGGATGTATCAATAAAGTGGTGTTTAAAGTTTTCGTGAATAGACATTAGACTCAAAACGGTGATTCATGGTTTAATATCAGAGAAACAATCGGGCTTCTTGTCTTCTAGAAGTATTTTGGATGGGTTGTTGATTCTTAACGAGTCCATCCCTTGGATGGGGCGAGGTATGAAGAAGAGGCTTATATTTAAGGTGGATATCGGGATGGCATATGACACTTTAAATTGGGGTTTCCTCGATTTCGTACTAGGTCAAATGAACTTTCTGTTGAAATGGAGGAGTTGGGTCATGGCTATAGTTTAACCGCAAGAGCCTGGGTTCTTGTAAATGGATCCCTGGCCTAAGAATTCCTTTGCAAGAGGGGTTTGAGGCAAGGGGACCCGTTATCACCTTTTCTCTTTATTTTGGCTATAGAGGCGTTGACGGGAGTTATGAAGAAGGCATACTCGATTGGTCTTTTTCATGGTATTTAGGTTCCTATGCATGGCACGGTTCTATCCCATTTTCTATACTCGAACGACGTATCTTTATTGGTGAATGATCGACATAAAATGCAGTAAACTTAAACCAAATTTTAAGGTGTTTTTACCAAGCTTCAAGTTTGAAAGTGAACCTTGCAAAGAGTAGTATATTCGGGGTTGAGGTAGACCAAGCTCAAGTTCAAGCCATGGCCGGTGTGTTAAGATGTAAAAGCGGGTCCTTTCATTTAAACATTCGGGTTTGCAAGTCAGGCAAATATGAACTTGGTTAAGCATTAGGACCCAGTGGTCAATACTTTTAAAAAAGGCTACTAGTTTGGAAGGCATCTACTCTCTCATTTGGGGGCCAACTCATACTTGTGAGATCTGTCTTAAATTCCCTACCCACTTATTATTTCTCCTTATACGAGGTGCCAATCCAAGTTATCAAAAAACTTGGAAAGATTGCATAGAGAGTTCTAGTGGGGAGCTTCCTCAGAGCAAGCAAAAATGAGTTGGGTAGCGTGGAAGAATATAATGGCGACTAAGGATTATGGGGGTTTGGGTTTTGGCTCGCTTTGGGAGGCAAACTTGGTAATGTTGGCTATGTGGTGTGTAAGAATCCAACACGTTTTAACCAAAAACCCACAGCGGAAATACGAACCTTAAAAATTTCTTTCGTTATAATTATTCTAACATGCTTGAAAATCCCTTTTAAAATGACTCTTTAACAATAATTACATTCTTCTTTCTCATTTAAGAAAATACAACATGACATATGTTTACAAATTTACATGTCTACGCTCCCACACAATCCATGCTTTGACTCGATCTTCAACCGCTTACACTCTATCATGATGAAGAATCCGTGCAACCTGAAGTCACCACGTACATCCACATCATTAGTACTTGGTGACATCATACATAATCTAAACATATATAATTAAATAACCACGTCGCATTCTTTCTACATATGTTAATCCCCCTCAGGAACTTTTCGAGTACAATCTTATCTTTGCATAACAGCGTCAAATCTTCATAAGGTCACAATAATATACCTGCACTTTCATTTCATTCTCAAAGGCGATACGGAGAGCAACGTAAATTCTCAACGTATTAGAACCATATATACATATATACTAGTCATATTCTTTCGCGTATAATTGATCCCACTTCATACACACATACCTATCCAAACTCTTAAATATAAATTACATTCAAACATATTCCTACATACGAAACTTAGCAACAAACATACATACATATAAATCTCGTACATATAAACCTACGTGCGTATTTGTTCTTAATCATGCTCATCTGTAGTCTCCCTCTACTAACACACAAGTAAATAAATCCATATCAACAAGCGTACATATTTATTTCACCCCCATACATGCTCATATAGAAGTTTTCATGCACATCCTCACTCCACACAATTCTTCGGTAAGATTGGGGTGCATTTCGGAGCTTAATAACGAGTCCCATACTTATTCGAACCTTGCAAAACTATTTGGTAAGGTTAGGGTGCATTATGGAAGTTTAACGAGGCTTAGGAATGGGTCTATGGGGTTCATGGTCGAAGAAAACGAAGAAATGGGGTCTACCGGCGTCTACAGGCGTGTAGATAGCAAGATGGGGCGTCAGCCAGACAGGCGGCGTTGACAATACCCCCGCTGCTGGTCCGCGCCCGGATTTTTGTCTTTTTCATCATTTGCCCCCTGTTCGCGCATCCCAAACGTCTCAAATCATAAAATAACATTTTTTCCAAGCCCCCAAATCATCCTAACACTAAACCTCATACCCTCAAAACCAAAACCAAAACCTATACTTTTATCTTACCTTCTCGGTTTTGACCCATTTGCTTTTACCATGTAGTTTCCAATATAGACAACTACATACGACTCGCTACAACAATAGTAACCTTGGTCCTTATCATTACATATATCTTCTTACATGATCCCACATATTCAAGCATACAAAAGTTCATTTATTATATAAGAAGTGAGTTTGGGAATCACTTACCTTAATCGTACGTGTTCATGCTTGCTTGCTTGCCTCCTCTTGACCCGTTAGCCTTCCGTGCTTAAGTCCATGCTAATTTTATTTCTATCCTTTCATGCCATTATAGGCACAATGTCGTTAGCATGCATGTTCATTCATATCACATTCATTTCCAATCCTTAGTTACATTGACTTTTATTAGTCAATCATTAATATGCAAAAGACATGAATTAATGATCACATTGTTTAACATCAAAGAAATCCAATACGTCACCACACATAACACATAATTGGTCTAACACATATCACATTATCTCTCTAATGTTACATTTATGTCAAAATTCCTAACCATGCTATGTATACATTGTTGACTTTCAGAAAGTCAACCTTATTAGCATATAACTTCCAACTTATGAACACACACTCATATTGATATGGTAGATCATAGTAATGACATCATATGCATTTCATACCCATGTTGTATTACACATACAACCACATGATCACTTAGTTACATACGCATATATAGTTATATACACATAATCCAGATAACGCATACTAATACTTTCATGATTCTACAATTGCAACCACATTCAAAGTTAGCCAATTTAACATAATCCTAACATCATCATTTACTAATATATCTACATGCTATACATTTAGTACACATTCACTTCTAAATCACCATTGAAGCATAGAGTCCATCAACTACATCCCCATATGGATTTCATCAATGACACATTCCTTATGTTAATTACTAACAATTACATCCACCCTCCATTCACATTTGTTTAGTTCTTGCATACAATTTCACATGTTTTCATTATCTAGACATTTCATCAAACACTTGGTGTGCATACTACCATCTAAGCATAATGTACAACCTATTCATGATTAATTACCTAATTTGTGCCATCAAACATCAATTTTCTTACTAAACAAAAAGTATCAATCATACATAAACATCAAACATAACAAAATCTCTAGTTCTTCCAACTCGTTCATATTAAGCCATAAACAATCAAAATCCCCAATTGAGGTGATTAATCATCAATTATACTAGAATTTGTGCATTTAAACAAGAATGCATCCACCTAATACTTCCCATTTACCCAATTGGGGTTGATTCATCAAAACCCACTAAGGTTTCCAACCAAGAAGATTCAACTGAGGAGTTTAATACTTACTTGATGCTTAGAAGGTGATGAACACTTCAAGATTCATGGGTTATTCATGCAAATTCGAATCCCTTCTCTTCTCCTACTACTTTTGATCCACACAAGAACACACACACACTATGTGTCGACATATACACCTTCACACTCATAAAATGCAGATTTTATAAAGTTTGTTCATTTGTCACTTTTTGTCCCTCTACTTGGGCTTTTGGTTAATTGTAACCAAAACCTCCACAATCATCCATGTTTAACTCTTATATTCACGGCATGAGGAAAAATAAATCCCTTAAGTATAAACTCTTAGGAACTTAACTACGTTAGGCATAATAACAATTTTAGTTCCCGTAATTGGGTATTTTCCACTATTAGTCAAAACTTTCATTTTTCTTACAACTTGCTAGTGTTATTAGTTTCCCACTATCCCTATTAGGAGTTTACCCTCGTGTTCACATAACCATGGAACCAAGGAGGTTAATTTGTTCAAATGATCACTGTTGTTGGTCTTTGACATTATGGACCTAAACTACTGTAACACCTCATAAAAACGTGTCCAATTATGTGAAGACACGTGTCCTAAACCCTAATCATGTGAAAGATTGAGTTTGAAGGACTAAAGTTGTCAAACGATGAAAATATGTATGCGAAGGGACTAATGTAGGATCGTTGTGCGACCTTAACGAGTCGTTCAGAAGAGTTTTTGCTCAATACGAGAGGCGGAAACAAACGTATTGAGGTGATTCAGCTTACAATTCACATTAAACTGTCTTTTGATTGATATAACAATGAGTAGACACTTCGGCAGCAGTTCGACTCTGAAACCGGAAAGTTACAAATGAGATGGCACATCAAGTATTTTTAGACCAGCCTATTTCGTACGAAACTACTCACACGAAATAGCATTTCGTGCGAAATGGCTTAAGGTTCATTTCGTACGAAATGAACTCTTCATTTCGTGTGAAATAGCTACCTTTCTATTTCGTGCGAAATAGACTATTCTCCCTGTTTCTCGATTTCCATGCCCTGATCTATCTAATACAATACAAGACTCGATACAAGATGAAGTCGACAGACATATGCACCAACAGACTCCCCCTTGGATGTTGACGAAGTCTTCAGTGTCGAGTCTTCAATCTTCAGTCTTTATCAGTCTCCGAAATATCTAACAGTGTAAAGCATCCTCAATCCTCTCTCTTTTCTCTATCAGCTAATCTCCCCCTTGGATGTTGATCTATCAACTTCACAATCTTTGAATCTGAATCTCGAGCTTTCTAATTCTCTTGATCAGATCTCTTGATTCCTTAAGTTCATCAGCATCGACAATACAAAGATTATAACCTGATTCACATTCTTCTCAGGATCAGAAACCTGGCTAACCTGCACACATCTCTACCTCATAATAAATTTCACAAATTTAAAATTTGACAAATTTATATACCACTTGCAGGTATTAATCAATCAATAAATGATTTTACAATGTTAATCTCTGATGAACCACTTATAGAAATACCATTTTTCTTTTTCAAACAATTTTTCATCTCAAACATCTCAAACAAACTCTCCCAAACCTTTTGTTCATCATGTTTAGCACTTGGAATTTTGAAAATCAGTTTTTCAACATCAGTTGTCGAAAATCTTTTTGTATTTTTCAAAATTTTATGCTAAAACACACTGAAATTTTTTTTTAGACTTTTGAACTTGAAAGAAAATGTGATAAAGAAATATTTACAAACAATATTTTTGTGAGTTTGTGTAAGAGGATCATATCAGTTTATGAGACAAAACACTAACACCGTTAAGCTTTAAACATTTTAAGTTCTAAACGATTCACTTAGATTGTCAGTATACTGGTCCACTTAAGTTTTCACACAAATTTCAACTGTTTCGAGATACGAGATTAATGTTTTAGAGACTTAAACTTATTCATGTGTCCCACCTCAGAATATACTCCCGTATCCAGATCCCAATATCCAGTATTACAGGTGAATATACCTAGATGATATCTGTAAAGGGTTAAATGCGAGGGCCATGAGAGCTCAGGCTATTGCTTCCGCAAAATCAGAGAGATGATGGCTTCGACTTTAGGTGTGTTCCCTTTAGAGAATCTTTTCTTCAACAGCACATGATTAACATTTTTCAATGTTTCATCATTTTTTATGCTGAGGGGGTGCTATATTGCAAGCAAGCGAAAAGTATTATATGGGGACTAGGCCATTGCTTCCGCAAAATCAGAAGTCCCGGGATAATACCCCAAATATCACTAAGCATAAAGACCTAGTATCTCAGAAAGAGGGGTCTTTCAAACAAGATTTCGGGGGTTACCCATATATCCAAGAGATGTTCCCCACGAGATAAGTAAGTTTGATATTTAGGTTTATATCTCGACAACAATCTACTAAATGTGCAAAAACCTACTGGCACATCATCAGTGAGACCGTTTATCACTTTTTAACTTTCCAATTCTTTAGCATGTTGTGATCGTCTACTGATGTACTATCATTTCCTCTTTTTCACAACAAAACTCATTTTTGATTTTTCACATGTTTTTGACTTTTTCAAATTTTCTAATGTTTTTGTATTTTCTAAAAATTTCTTACTCCCCCTAAAATTCAAAACCATTTTAAAGGAAATTTGAAAACAATCTATACAAATAAAGTGACAACTGTTGTGAATTGCTTCAAATCACCATCCACTTGGCATAAACAATCAGAACTCCCCCTGACAACAAACTATTTTCCCATTATGATTTCAAAACAATTAAGTTCGTTTTAATCAAATGGTTTTTTCGGAAAATTAGTTTTGTTGATTTTACAAACAGTTGTAGATTAGGGGTTTCATCACATTGTTTTTTCAACCACTTGAATGAAAGTTAAATCAAGTTCAACTTAATGACCTTGATTAACCACTTGTAGGTGAAAACCTTCTTCAACCACTTATAGGTTCTCATCACCAATACCACTTGTAAAAATATAACAATTTTCAAAAATGAAAATACCACATGTAAGTCGAAATATCACAAATGTGAATTTCTCAAGAAAGATGTCGATTCCTGCTCCACGATTACCAACTTGGGAGCTCCGGCAAGTCAGGTTTTTTTCAGTTAAAGAGGTTCTCCCAAGCCTGACAGACCTTGGGAGATTCCGAGTGATCAACACTCAGTTTATTTCCTTTCATCTTCTTCTCATAAAATTCCTTTACCTCTTTGACCTTCCCGTCAACCATTTTTCCAAAAATATTTTGAACTTTGGGGCTAAAGACTTTTTCATCAGCAAAATTTTTCTTTTCAGAAAAGAATTGATTTGAAATCTCAACTTTTCCAATTTTTGATTTTAAATTTTCAGCTCGCAATGGTGTTAAATTTGCATCATCAAATGGCGGAACTGAATTTTCTTCTTTTAGCACAACTTGTGGCTCCTCTGATTTTGACGAATCAGATTCATCGCCAGAAAATAGCTCCTCTGATTTTGACGAATCAGAGTCATTGCTAGATCTATCCTCAGATAACAACCCACTTGTGGTTGTCAAGATTCACTTTCCTTCTGTAAAAACTTTTTGAACACTCACCAACCTCAAAATTTGAATTTTTGAAAACTTTAAATTGTTTGGTTGGTGGTTCATTCTCAACCATCTTTTCTCTCAATTTAAGAGAAACTCCCTGTTTTGTTTGGATTGCCTTTGGACAATTCCTGGCAATATGACCAACAGTTTTGCATTGAAAACAGGTTCTTGTTTCCTTTTTCTGAGCAACTTCCTTCTACATTTCTTCTTGCTTCTTAGCAAGGAATTCTTTGTTTGTCTGCTTTCTGAACAATTGCTCTTTTTCTTCTTCAGATGATATTCCTGAAACAAAAACAGTTTTTGGTTTATGAGTTTTCTCATGTTTATGATTTTTTGGTGGAATAAATCCAAGACCTTTCCTTTTGAAATTACAGTTATTGTTTGGTTTCTTTTGATAACCTGAACCAGAACTGTAACCCTTTTTCTTGTTTAACCTTTGTTGAACTCTTGAGGTGTAAGGTTTAGGTTTTTCAGAAAGATTTTCATCTATTATTTCAGAAATATTAATTTCTGTTAGTTTGAAAACCTTTTTTATCATTTCAGTTAACACCTCTTATTGGAAATTCTTCATCAGAATATAATTTGTCAGAATCATTCAAAGTATATGCTACTCTGAATGTTTCATCATTCAAATTAGATTTTGATAACAGAAACTCTTTATTGTAAACCCTTTTGTTCTTTTTGACAGTTGGACTTGACGTTTCAGACTTTGACTCTGAATTTGACTCCGACTTTGACTCCTCGGTTTCATCTTTATCCAACACCTGATCGACCACTTTCTTTATTAACTCTGACTCATGATCAGTATCAGATGAAGTAAAAGTGACATCAATATTATCGGGCAAATTATCTGAAGACTCAGATTCCCACTGTAAATTGGTTGCCTTTTTTACTCTCTCCAAATTAGAATTTCGTGGAGAATATCCATTTTCAAGCGGAGGCGGACACTTGGTATAACTGGCACTAGATTTCTTACCAGAATGCTTTACTTCAGTATCCTCTTCTTCAAACGCCTTTATGCCTTCAACTGTCGGATAAATCCTGTCAATAACATAAGAAGTACAAGAATAACTTTTTAACAACATGTTTACCCTTTCTGTTTCAATCCTCTGAGTTTCCAGTTTTTGTTCCAGAACATCACACTTCTCAATGTAATTGTTAACGATTTTCTGCTTTGTCATAAAAGCTCCTTGAAGTGTTTTCATAGCTGTTGCTTGTTCACTGCTTGATTGATTATATTGATTCATAGCTTTGTTTAAAACATCATAAGATTCTTTCAATCTATTCATGTTATGAATCAAAGTACTGTTTTGCTTCTTCACTGTTTCACAAGTTTCACATTTCACATGAATCTTTCTTGCATCAACTTATGCTTTAACTGTGAAAGCTGGAACTTCTTTTACCTTTTTCTTTATCACAGGAACTTCTTCATCATCACTGCTAACTTGTTTTTTAACTTTCTTCTTTTTCTTTCGAACTTTTCCATCATCACTGTCACTCTCCTCTAACATTCTTAAATGCTCTTTCATTCTGTTTGCATAATAATCATTATCATTATCACTTTCTTCAACAATTCAAGCAACAAAAGCTTTAGCCAAGAATTCTTTATCTGGACAGTAATTGTCCCAGCTAAAACCTTCTGGTAATCTTTCATCATCTTGATCGATCAATTTACTCATCAAATATGCTTTCTTTGATTCTTCAATCTCCTTCTTAGCATGAGCAGTTTGTGATTGTTGTTGATGTGGTTGTTGAGAAACTTGATGATAGATCGCTTTCCGATAATAATCATTGTTGTTGAATGGATTTTGAGCTCCATTTGCTTCGCGGTTTGTGCATTCACGCTTGAAATGCCCTTTTCCCTGCAACGAAAACAAGTAACTTTAGATTTATCAAAACCCAAAGTAGAAACATTAGCATCACGGAAATCATCTCTTCCTGTGATTTGTTTGAATTTCTCAGCTCTTCTCAACACACTTGCCAAACACCGTTTTATATTCATTAATTCCATCTCCTCAGCATCTATCTGATCGTAATCCTCTTTTGTCAACATTGGATTTCCGATCCTACCTGCAACTAAACTTTCATATGACTCTAAAACAGTTACCAATAAAGACATGTGACCTTTCGCAACATCTTCTGAGGAAATTCTGACCATTTTCAAGGTTTAACGCAATGTTGCATTGTAACACCTTTCCATTCTTGGTTGCCGAAAAGTTTGGATCAAATGATGGATATGAAGAAAATCCCGTTTTGCTGTTTGATCCTTGAGATGACCCTCCAGAAGAACTTTTAGCATTGAATGCAGTTTCGATCTTTGGTGACATGTTGGTCTTATCACTGATACATCCTTTTTAATACAAACCAATATCTTGTTCACCATCAAAATCTTTCATTCTTGAAATCTTTCGTTGTTCCATCTCTTGAGCTTCAAGCTTTTCAATAAAATTTCCCAGTGTTAGATTCCCAAAATCTTTTTTATTTCTCAACATCATAAGATACGTGCCCCAAGTTTCATGTGGCAATGCATCAGCCAGCTTTTCAATCAACTCTTCATTATCTTTTGTGATGCTCACCCTCTTCATGTTAACTAACAGATTGCAATATCTTTCGATGATCTGCTTAGTGCTTTCAGTTCTCAAACCACGAAATAAATCGAACTCTTTTTTTAAAAGTGATTTTTTATTCTTGATCATCTCTTTGCTTCCAACAAACTTTGATTTTAATGCTTTCCAGATTGAATATGCAGTTCCATTGTGTTGCAATAAAACCAAGATATCTTCTTTCACGGCTTGATGCAATAGACTTGTCATCATTTTTTCATCTTTGTATTTCTTTTTCTCTTCAACATTTAGATCTTTAATTGCAATAACCTCTTCATCATCATTCACCGGTCTAACATATTTTGTTTTAACACATTCCCAAGCATCCAAGTAATTTGCTTGAACCCAATTTTCGAATCTCTCATCCCATCCTTTATACTCCTCGATATTCATGAGCTTTGGCGGTTTTTGCATGGTGCCCGTTTCGTTTTCTAACATTGTGTGTTGTGCAATGGTAATCGGAGTAGCAAAGGCGTTGTAAAATTCTTCTTCCATGACTCGGTTCTCAAAAATTCACAATCACAGCTTTCAAACGAAATAAGATTCAAACGAGATGAACTTTGATGCGAAATAGCCTTTTCAAACGAAATCACACTTTCAAGCGAAATAGATGATTTCGTACACCACACTTTCAAACGAAATAAGTGATTTTGTGCGAAATACTCAAACGAAATGACAACTTGGTACGAAAACGACTGATTTTGTACGAAATGAAAATAATGGTGCTATATCGTGCGAAATGAATGTGGTATTTCGTGCGAAATGAATGAGACTGAAGTTATTTCGTACGAAATGTTGCTGATGTCATCATATCGGCCTGTTTTTGTCAAAATTGATCAGGTTTTAGCTCGATTTTAGGTCTAATTCTTTCAAGGCTTTGTTAAAACACAGTTTCGCATATAATGTGAGAAAATCAATCCATTTTATCCGTGAAAACTTGATTAATTTTGAAAAGAAGGAGTAGAAATCAGAATTTCCAGCTGAAATGGTAAGAACTCTTCCTCCTGAGCTCTGATACCACTTGTAGGCTTGTTGTGTGACCTTAACGAGTCGTTCAGAAGAGTTTTTGCTCAATACGAGAGGCGGAAACAAACGTATTGAGGTGATTCAGCTTACAATTCACATTAAACTGTCTTTTGATTGATATAACAACGTTTTACAACGAGTAGACACTTCGGCAGCAGTTCGACTCTGAAACCGGAAAGTTACAAATGAGATGGCACATCAAGTATTTATAGACCAGCCTATTTCGTACGAATCTACTCACACGAAATAGCATTTCATGCGGAATGGCTTAAGGTTCATTTCGTACGAAATGAACTCTTCATTTCGTGCGAAATAGCTACCTTTCTATTTCGTGCGAAATAGACTATTCTCCCTGTTTCTCGATTTTCATGCCCTGATCTATCTAATACAATACAATACAAGACTCGATACAAGACGAAGTCGACAGACATATGCACCAACAACTAACAGTGTCAACACGCCAAACTTGTGCCTCTGGATGACCACACACGATGAATATATTCTTAAACGAGTAATTATTCAGAAATAAGAAGCCGTTTGTGAAAGTAAACGAAAGTTTACAAGATACAGGGTTTAAACATGTCAACATGTTAATTCATACATCTGACTGGCCTTTTAACAAACCCGGGACTTCGTAATGTTCGACTATACTCTCAAGAATATATGATATCAATTTCACGAGGTTTCGGAATCGTTATGTGTTATTTACGCAAATTCCCAAGAATACGGGTTAAAAGCGTCAACAAGCAGAAACTTGTGTTTTCGGTGAATGTTTAACGAAACCGGACCTACGGTGTTTGGTTATACTTCCTAGATCATCTACAAACTAACTACAAGGGCCTATTGTGCCTAAAACGAAAGATATTGAGCTGATAAAGGTGCAGGGACTGAACATGTCAAGATTGAAACTTGTTTGGCTAGTCTTCTATATGGTCGCGCTGCGCGACACCCTACGCTATATGCCGTCGCGCGACGCGACGGCCTCCTGTCAACAGAATGGTGATGCCAGGTGCTGGTTATCTCCTTCCTTGTGCTCCAAACCAAAACAATTCGAAAACTATGGTTGTTTGATGGTTTTAAAAACCACCATAGACACCTGGAGACATTTGAATACTTCCCTAAACACCAGTGATGATCATAAGGGATCTTCATTCACTATAAATGGGCTCAATTGTGCAGCCATTACACTTGCACATTCACAATTTCACTCTCATCTCTCTAGCTTGAGTTTCTTGAGCATTATGGGATTCCAGGTCATAAGGAAGCTCATTTTTAGTAGAAAAGATTGCTAGGACCCTTTGTAAGTGTCTTAGCCCCCTCTTTAGTTCAGTTTTCTTAATTAAAAACCGAAAAGTCAAGGTTATGTAAAATAGCTTTGACTCTCGGTTTAAACTCAAATGGTCCGGCCATTGTTCGAGGCGAATATGGCTATGTGACCATAATTATCACATTTGCTTAGTTAATTGTCGGGTCAAACTATTTAATTAAAAAGTCAAACTGGTCAGAATTGTAAATAATAATCAAAACTAATAATATATAGGTTATAAATTATATTTTATCACTCTAATAACTTGGTAATTATTATTAGAACATCTCTAAGCATGTTCAACCCGACAATTCTGAGTTTAGGGTCGGTTCGCAACCGAAAGTCGCAAAAGCTTGACTTTTGCTTTGACTTTCAGTTCTGACCCGATTAAGCTTAAATATTTTATGTTTTAAGCTTTCATTAGGACCATATTATGTTGTAGTATAACTCTCTGAAGTTATATTACCTGGTCATTAGTATTTTGAATTATATGCTAGTTTCTGTTTTTATGCTTATAATTGACCGTTATGCCCTTATGTCATAAAAACGAGATTTTTGAAAATGTGAGAGGACAAATAGCTTTATTACTGATATATAAATTTGTTAAATAAATTTAACATCAGTTTCTGGTCTCAAACTAAAGTTATGCAAGATATCGTAAAATGAATCTTTTTATTAATTAAATTACGCTATTTTGCATAAGGCATGTTTAAACATAGATTTTGATCCAAAACTCATTACCTACTGTTATGATATCATTTTTAGGAATTTTTGGAATGTTTGGTCAAATTTTTTACTGATCATAACATATAGTTCTTGTATTAATTTATTAATTGACGATAATGCCCTTTAGACAAATAAAATGAGATTTACTTGTGATTAGCATACCAAACCTTTTTCTACTGTGTTGGGATTGAACCCTACAAAGGAACGGTTGATTAAAGCCAAAACTGGATCAGATCAGTGGATTCACAATAAGCGGTTGTTTGCATCAGTCTTTCCCCTTGAATGTGGCCTAACATCTGATGTCCTCTAAGTACTGCCCTTCTACAACAAACTGCTGATCTACAACAACTGCTGATCATCCAAAGACTGTTGAAGACTAAACACTGATGCTCCATCTACTGATATGGATCAAGTGCTGCTGAAGACACAAAGCACTGCTGGAGCTATAATAGTGGAATGAGACGCAGTAGTTTACTTTGTATTTTGTTTATACTTGTAATCAGTGTTTTGTAAGCAGTGTTTGTAATAGTCAGTGGGTAGAGGTTGTTAGGAGGTTAGATGTCACTTTCATGGTGACGTCAGAAAAGATGCCACAGTGGTTTGTTCTGTACTATAAATAGAACAGTACCTTGTACTGTTCTATTAGCTCTCTTCATCACCAAGTCATTCTGTACGAACAATCACTGTGAGCTCAGGCTGAGGGGGAGACTTTGTGCATGCATGCATTAGTTTTAAGCATTATAATCAAATACAATCATTCGACTCTATGTTAAACATGTTTGCTTAGAAATGTTCTCTCTTTGATTGTGTTGAAAGTTTATTCATCTATTTCCGCTGCAACTGTTACTGATTCATATTCATTTTAGTTAAACAAAACATAGTCATATCAAACTCAGATCCTAACATACTGACTTGATATGAAAAATAAATTTTTTTAAGCATACAAGGCTGGTCAAAATCTCAGAATCACATAAACATCTTAAATGTCGTCAATTACCTACTTTTACGCTAATTAGTTACATAGTATGGTTTAAAACCATAATTAGCACCAAAGAGTTGTTACCTACTGAATTTATAAATAATTTTTAATATTTTCACAGTAGGTATAAGTCATGAACTCAGACTTCCAACTATGTCCTTAAAATCATATGTGAAATAACCAAAATGCCCTTTCGGGGCATAGTTTGGCCATGAATGGTAAACCACACATATGAATGATATCCTACTATTTAAACATCATAAAATAAATATTTTTACTGAATACTTTAGACCAGAATATCAGTATACTTTAAAACCTCTTTTATAAATATTAAAATGACCAAAATGCCCTTACGGAACTTAAATTGGTTTTAAATACATTTTGGGCATACATGTTAACATCCTACTGATGTATTAATATATTTTAAGCATAACAACATTTGAGACCTGTATATAATTCATTTGGCTACCAGTTATGCATTTATGCGTTCGGTTCGGTTTATGTAACTAGTTTACATGAATTAGCCGAAATGGGTTTAACCTTATCATTAAATCTTCAAAATCCAGAATGTGTTTAGTTTACCCATATTATACAAGTATCCAAACTTGTCGGGTCTAAATCACATTCCATTCCGGTCCCCGCTTAATCTAGCGTTTCGAACCGTAAAGTATCTTTCAAACTAACCGGTCTAAGTCTTTGACTTAAATAAAGACCCGTTAGTATCCTAAAAGGTTAATAAACCTTCCATACAGATTGAGTAGCTTCGGTAGAAGGTATTTACATAAGGCTTTAGGAAACATACGGCTGAGTTACATCCTTACACATCTAGCTCAGGTAAATACTTTTAACTTATTTTCCCTTATACGGGCTTGGGATACGGTATAATAATAATACCGCTTGGTCGGGTATGGAATCATTTAATCGGATTGTGATTAATAAATTGCATAACCCGTTTTAATCTGTATTGTTTGATAACATAAACATTGGGGGTTAATACGACCGTGTCCAGGATATCCTCGGCTCATTTCATTTGAAAATGGCCACGACCTATGCACGGGGTGTAGGCATACACCTGATAGATGCAAATGCTAAATAACCCACATGCTGGGGATAACTCCTTTGTGGGTTTTATAGTGGTGAGTCGGTTAATCATGACCGGCTTCCAAACCGGCCCCATATGTATGACAAACATGTAAAACTATATACAATTTTTTATTAAAGATTGTCCCAAGTTATAAATGGTTTGTGCCTCGTGCACCTAAATCAGTTTTTATAAACTCTTTTGAAATGAGTCGGTTAATTGTATTTACCAGTGAAAACTGACGTATTTTCCAAAGACTAAGTGACAGGTACCTCTCGAAATTAGGCTGGAGCTATTTGGTGTCAAATAAGAGGATCTTGCAAATCCTTAGATGCCTGAAGTCTATTATTTCAGTTTCTTGTATTTTGTTTTTATGATCCGCCTGTGGATCTCTATTGCAACCAGTCTATATATTCTTTTATTTGGACACTCGGACATTATGGTTTGTAATAGTAATTATCTACCAAGCCTTCCGATGTGCTATTATATTGTGTGTATTGACTATGATGATATCAACTACGCCACCATACTCCCCGCCGAGCCCACCGGTAATATGTGGAAATATCAGGGTGTGACAGGTTGGTATCAGAGCCAACATTGAGTGAATTAAACACTAGCCTTTTATGTTTAATCTCAATGACACAATAGCACATTCCTTAGACTTTCGAGTCTAGGCAAATGACCTAGGATTTATTCTTAACTTTCCTTTTGTCGTTTATATGTTGTTTTATTGTTTTAACAGGTCTTATATAATGCCGCCATGTGTTCGAGGAAAAGGAAAAGGTCCTATGAGGGGAGGACCATCTAGCAATGTTGGACCCTCACATAGACGCACGCCATCAGCGTCATTTACTAGCTTTGATTCACGAGATAATTGGAGACACTCTTTTGAGCCTATGAGACACTCAGTTTCGTTAGGTTCTTCACCTTCAGATCACCCTCCTATCGGGCCACCTATTCAAGACGAGCCCCAGCATTCATACCATTCTCACCATCACATCACTCACTACACTCACACTCATTTCACCATTCTGGTTCTCACCATTATTACTCACCGGGTCAATTTAACCCAAATGACTATATCATTGAACCACCAGGTTATAATCCTCTTGGATTCGAGGACCATTTCTCTCAAGATATGGAGATGGACGACGATCCAGATCCAGAATTGCCACCAACTGGGACGCCATCACATCCCATTAGTATCTCCGACGGTTCTCCTTATGAAGGATCGCCATATCAAGGCCCCGATTCATGGGCCGAAAGGTGGAACACTTATACTTGGGAATTCACCCCTTCTTTTCATAACTCTCCTCCATAACCTCCATTGGAGGAACCGTATCTTCAGGCGGTTACCCCACCGCCATTGCCCGTTGAGGAACCACCTCAACAACCACCACAACCACCTCCTGAGCCACCAAGGCGGAGGAGGAACGAACGAATGTCCGTGCGAGGGGGACCGAGATTCAGTTCCCCACAAGCTTCAAGTACTTACCCCCTTATTCCTGAAGATCCACAAATGGGTGGACATTCTCACACGGTGCCGGAAAATGATCCCCCGCTAGTTACTTTTGCACCACCGCCACCGCCAATGGGTTATGAAAACCAAATACCGACTTACCCAGGTTCGTCTGGGTATAACCCATTTGAATATCCAACTCCTACGGATTATGGATATCAGGCCCCTACCCAAGATCCATATCTTGAGGCAGCTCAATTTAATGCACTTTATCCCTCACCATTTCCTCCAGTATACCCAACTGGGTATCCCGTGCAAGGGTATCAATACCCTCCTTATCAACAGCAACCCCCACCTTCACAACTGCAAGTGCAACAAATCCTACAGAGGTTAGACAAGGTTGAACAAAAAGCGGAGGAACGCGATAAAAAGCACAACAAATTTCTTAAGGGCCTTGCGAACTTCATAAAGGGCAAAAAGAAGTAGAAGTTTGTTTTATTTTATCTTGTATTGTAATTTCAATTAAGTCCTTGCGTGGAAATTTCATTTATGTATTTAGTCCCTGCGTGGACTTGTTTCTTTTCTGTAGTCCCGCGTGGACAGTTTGTTTATTTCAAGACCCGTTTAGGGCATTTCTTGTAATCACTTAGTATTTTAATGGAATTTCTTTTGAAATTTTTATATGTGTATTTTAATACATCCCCAAGCAAATATCATCTCAATTTTTAATTAATATGCCATAGAAATTTCGAAAGAAATTCTTAAAGGTATAACCTAGCCAAAATATTAATGGCTATGATGGTATAACCTTTTTGAGATAGTGATTCCTTGTTAACATCTGAAAATATGTTAACACTCTTAGCAGTGTGACTTGAGAGACCACACTAGCTTCCAAAAGTACTTGGATCTTTCCAAGCCACCCTCATGGCCTATATGATCAATGCGAATCATGGCTATTAAACATCAGATATGATGTAGACATCAAAAACATCCATTTGAGGTGTATGCCTACGGGCAAAGGTGTATTCATGACAATGTTAGTTTATTTGAAAACTTCTTGTCAAAAAGGCGATTAACTACGTTCGACCCTTAAAATCACTGATCCAAAAGATCATTGATAATATTTGAATTGTCTTTATAACAAGGCCTTTTGCGCCCTCTAAATGTCCTTCAAGACAAGCCTTTGTGCTATATTAAAATGTCTTTAAGACATTGATAGTTGTGGTTCCCTGTCTGATAAATATAAAGGATTGTATCCTACTTAATTGCCAATAATGGTTCATTTGTAGCCTAGGCAAATCACGATCAAATAGATTTTGACATGTTATCTAAAATGGTCTATATGGTTTATTAATACCATGACCATTTAATCATCAGATGTGATGATTCATTATGTAATCTAAACGAATCAATATTGTTTGATTATAGTATTCAAATCATGGCTGGCTCCGACGAAGTTAACAGTCATCCATTAGAAGGAAACAATAATGATACCAAAATAAATGTTACTGGTGTTGAATTACAAGCAATGATTGACACAGCAGTTGCTCAAGCTGTGGACAAAATATTCAAGGAACCGAGCAATGTCCGGTCTAAAACTCATACAAAGTCCATATCCCATTCACATACATTGAAAAGGGATGATTCTCGACACTCATCCAATCAAAAGAGTGAACCTCAGAGCAAATTGTTGTCAATCAGGCTCCCAAGTACAACAAAGGTTGTAGTTACAAATATTTCCTCTCTTGTAAACCAAGAGATTTCACGGGAGAAAAGGGAGCCATCGATTGTATGAAGTGGTTGGATGAAATGGAAACTGTTATGATATCAGTGGGTATGCGAAGGAGGATATCGTTAAATTTGTATCTCAGTCCTTCAAAGGCGACGCCTTAACTTGGTGGAAAGCTTTGGTGCAGTCCACAGGAAAGGTTCCTCTGTATAACCTTTCCTGGAATCAGTTTGTTGATCTTATGAAGGACACTTACTGTCCTCAGCATGAAGTGGAAAGGGTAGAGACTAACTTTCTCACTCTGGTGATGAAAGATTTGGATTGCAGGTCCTATGTAACCAGTTTTAACTTGATGTCTCGACTTGTCCCTTATCTGGTCACCCCAGAACCCAAAAGCATTGCGAGTTTTATAGGTGGATTAGCCCCTGAGATTAAGGGAAATGTCAAGGCTTCTAAGCCTGCTAACTGTAGATCTGCTGTAGATCTATCTTTGTCACTTACTTTCAATGTTGTAAGGAGTAAGTCAAAGAAAACCACCGAGGAAGGGAAAAGAAAGAGGGAGGATGACCAGTCCCACCAGTCTAACAAGAAAAAGAAAGGAAACTCTGGTTTCAAGAAAGGCCAGCTGGGTGACAAGCCCAGATATAAAATTTGTGATAAGAGGCACTTTGGGAAGTGCAACCAGGACCCACAAGCTAAGCCTTGTGGAATTTGCAAAAAGAAAGGGCACAAAACTCTGGAGTGTCGAAACATCAAGGATGCAACCTGTTATGGTTGCAATGAAAAAGGGCACATCAAGAATAATTGCCCTAAAAATGCCAAAAATCATGATGAGGCAAAGAAAACCAATGCAAGGGTTTTTCAGATGAATGCCAGGGAGGCGGTGAATGACGAGAACGTCATAACAGGTACCTTCCTTGTGACAACCCTCAAATTTACATGTAACCGTACAATCTATTAATGTTAATTAAAGTACTTGATGACTGTGCTGAATCATTTAACTGCTCTCTGATTACTGTGATATGCTTACATGTATTTGTTAACATACTAGTAGTATACAGAAAAGTTACTAAATAGTCCGGTATGCCTTCCTGAGTGTTAAAAATTAAAAACGTTGCAAAAATACATATATAGGACACTTTACGGATTAATTAAGCACTTTAACGGATTAACATGCAACCGAACAACCGGACTTTACCCGGAACATAAAAATATTGTCAATGACATTGTTTACACTTTTCTGAGCTAGTTAGGGTCCCCGAACACCCTAACACCCGTTATGTTAAATAACACACATGAATGTACTAACTAAGTTCTTTTGAATTTCAACTAAACACTTAACTATATCATCAAAATCAAACCATAACCCCCCCCCCCCTCTCAACCAATCGATTCCCCATGTGGGACACACCCCACCATTTTTTATTATTTTAATCCTAATGGTTTGATATCTAGGCTACACATTACATGGTGGTTAATAGGATTAGAGTTATAAGTAATCACCAAGAGATTATAACCTTCCATTTCACAAAACACTAACTCAAGATTGCTCTTCTCTCTCCCTCTTTGCTTACCTTCGGCCGCCACCACCTCACCATACAACCACCATCATCAACCTTCTTTCAAGCCATTCTCATACACACAAAGGTGCAAGGGTTCATACGAGGAGGCTCGGTGCTTTCGGAATCTCAAGAACCTCACTACGTTGCTTTTATCCACCTTGTTTTCGCTTTGATTCCTCCCTGGCCTCGAGCTAGTAGTAAGTGCCTCTAAACATCATCTTGTTCTTGATTTTAGTGGTTAATAGACGATTAATGGGTAAAAGTTAAGAAACACTATAGAACTTACATTAATCTTGAACATAAAGAATGAAAGATGGATAAAGAGAAGTTATGTGTGTAAATCATGTAGATCTTGTGTGGTTATGATTCTTGGTTGATTATCTGATGTTTTGCTGGTTAATATTGATGTTTGATGTTGTTGTGGTCACTAAACATGTTAACGGAATCAATCGAACACGAACTAGAAAGCTAAAGGTTGAAAACAGAATCTGTCCAAGCTTTTACAGCCAACTTCAGTTGGCTGTAAACGGGTCATAACTCAACGAAAAACTGATATTTTGAGTCTATAGCGTGTTATTATGAAATACGGTTTTAATGGCACCGGAATCATAATTTTTGGACTTCGTTTACTATTTTTAAAGCGTCATTTTGTAACAGCAGCTAGAGCTGCATTTTTCTGCTGAAAATATGCGTTTTGTTTTCTGTCATAACTTGAGTTCTGTGTAGAGTTAGATCATGAAACTTGTACTGTAGATGACCACCGATGTATTTGTAATTAAGTCACTGGAATTTCGTAAATTGGACTTACGACGATTTTTAAATAAATTATTCCGTGGACTGTGGTCAGAAAAAGATAAATCTGAGTTCAGTCCGGAAAATGAATTTTTATAAAATATTAGTAATGAACTGGACCCCGATATTTTTACACAATAAAATTTGGAACGTTTAAGACATTCTGTAAAAATTTTGGAATTTTTGGAATAAGTTAACTATTTTATTAAAATGTCCGAAAACAGCCCGGTTTTGAATATTTAAACTGAAACGACATAAGTTGTAATTTGCGTGTCTAAATGTCGAGTATGCTATCTGTGAATGATCTAACATGTTATATGTGTTATGTGCATTATCGTATGTTTGTTTATGAGTGGGGAATGGATGGGAAGTTTATATGGGCATGAACCGTTAAAGTGATGCATGTTATGTGATAGATACGTGTAGGAACTTTGTGCTCTATTTAAAAATCACTAAATGACTAACTGGTAATCATATTAGGACGTGATTGACCGACCTTGACTGTTAGCTATATTTGAGAATCTAACCGAGCAAACCGAGGTGAGTTCACACTTTCTACAAGGCATGGGATTCCCGGTGGTTTGGGAATGGGTTAAAGAATTTAAAACTAAATCTACATATCCCCTTGGGAAGATATATACGGCCATCCTCCATAGATAGGATACCATTATTAATTCTACGAATTCTCCTGGTGCAGAATACGTACGTTCGTCCTCCTGGTGTAGGACAACAACCTTAAAAACTAGCTAGACAAAACTCTATCAATAAGTCCCTCTTCATTATATCGACTTAATCGCCGAGGCCAATGGCGAGCGGGTCATTAGTTAATAGCGCTATTAGGTTTAACAAACCTCACACCGTGCCGGTCGGACGGGCGTGTACTAATGGACTATGGCAGACTATCAGTGATGATAGACGCTGATATAGGGCACAACTTATTTGCGTAGTAGTCGATATCATACCGTCTAGTAGTTCACACGGGGAAAGCCCCCACTGAATATGGTTATGGTTTGGGTAATGAAAAAGGAACTGGTTAAACATACTTTCAACTACGGGGTAACCCCCACGGCAATTAAGCCAACGAAAGTCAAACTACGTTTTTCAGAAACAACTTAAAACTAAACAACCAAACGTGAACTCACTCAACTTTGTTGTTGACTCGTTGTTACATGCCTTACAGGTCGCTAAACGCTTGGAGCTTGCACGAGGAAGTAGTCGTTGTGGTGTACGGATTGTTAAGTCCCGTACTAAACTTCTAAATCTTATGAACTTATTAAACCTACGTTATGGACTTTAAACTTATGAACTATGGGACTTATGTTTTGGTTTCACGTTTTATGCTTCCGATGTTTAAACTAAACATGGTTAACTAGCTTTGGTCACCAATCGTATTGTGGTTGGTCTTATTTACTTAATTACGATGTTCAATATGATTGGTGGCTCGATCCTGGTCATGTCACGCCTCCAAGCGGTGGTACTCCGCATGGTGGAATTTGGGGGTGTGACAGATTGGTATCAGAGCCATTGGTTATAGCGAACTTGGTTTTAAAAAGGGGAAAAGCTTTTTGATAAAACCAGACTATAACCTGTACAGTGCTCAACGATCCACAACGACGCTTCGCTCCACGTGCAAGACTCGACACCATAAGTGGTATGATTTATGTTATATTGTCGGTTAGATAGTTCTCACTGTGCATTAGATAATGTAATAATTGCTATTTGAACCTTTTGTGCTTACTCTCTACTATCGTCCCACACTTACGCACTTTCCCGACACTTTTCTCACTTACGTTGCTTCATTATGAAGATCATGAGCGGACGCGGAGGACATATCAACCTCACTCAAGCCCAGTTGACGGCTTTGATCAACGAACGAGTCGCTGAGGCACTCGCAGCTAACCCTGCAGGAGGTATAACCTGCCATACCAACTCACCTTAGGACGTTTAGATCCTACCTTCGCAAACCAACCCTCATGCTTAACCTTGTCTTTTATTCTCGCGCCACAGCTCAACATGCTCAACCTCCTGTGTGCACATTCAAAACCTTCATGGACTGCCGACCTACTACTTTCAGTGGCACTCTTTGAGAAGCTCGAGTCTACCTTTGTAGGCCTCCTCCACTGGTTTGAGAAGCTCGAGTCTATCTTTGAGATGTGCGAATGCCCCGAGGCTCGTAGAGTGAGGTATGCTACTGGTACTCTTGAAGGAATAGCGCTCACATGGTGGAACACTCAGGTTCAGATGCTGGGGTTGGTTGCTGCTAATGCCACCCCATGGAACGATTTCAAGGAAATGATCAAGGAAGAGTATTGTAGCCGTGATGATATCCACAACCTAGAGGTGGAAGAGATTGAGGCGTATACGAAAAGGTCAAATGAGCTGGCCATCTTGTGCCCTACCATGGTGGACCCTCCCATCAAACGAATTGAGCTGTATCTCAAGGGCCTTGTACCAGAGATTCAAAGTCACGTGACTTCAGCCAACCTGGGTACCATACAGCAAATCATCAAGTTGGCCCATCGACTCACTGACCAGGCGGTGGAGCAAAACAGGCTGCCCAAACGAATCAGTGCCACAGCTACTTCTGATGCACCTACCGACAACAAGCGAAAATGGGATGGGAACTTCAGTAAGGGTTCTGCTTCAGTTCAGTCTCAGCAGTGAAAGACTGATGACTACCAGAGTCCTGGTCAGCAATCTTTCGGTAATCAAGGACAGGGTGGATACCGAGGAAACCATCCCAAGTGCAACCGGTGCAACAAGCATTACAGCGGGAAGTGCAACAAAGGTCGATGTCAGAGATGTCACAAGCTGGGCAATGAAGCTAGGGATTGCAGGAGCCCGCGTCCTGCAAATCAGAATCGCCAAGAACAACAACAAGCTCCACAGAACCACCATCAGCAGCAACAGCAGGGCAATAAAGGATGCTTTCAGTGTGGCGCTGAAGGCCACTTTAAGAGAAACTATCCTCAAATGAACCAGAATCAGAACAACAACAATCAAGGAAACAGGAACAACAATGGAGGCAACAACGGGGGTAACAACGATGGTAATGGAGCAAGGGGTCGTGTGTTCGTGATTGGTCAAGGTGATGCAAGGAACGATCCCAACGTTGTGATGGGTAAGTTTCTTCTGGACGACTTCTTTGTTACTGTTTTATTCGATTCGGGTGCTGATACTAGTTATGTGTCCTTAAAAGTTAGCCAAATGCTTAAGCGCACTCCAACACTTCTAAACACCAAACACACGATAGAGCTAGCAATGGTAAAAGTCTTGAAGCCACACACGTAGTTAAAGGTTGTAACCTCGTCTTAGCTGGTCAGACTTTCTCTATCGATCTTATTCCTATCACACTTGGTAGTTTCGACATCGTTATTGGGATGGATTGGCTATCTCATCATCAAGCGGAGATTGTTTGAAAGGAGAAAATCGTCCGCATTCCTCGTTCTGGTGAGGAACCCCTCGTGATTCATGGCAACAAGAGTGGTGCTGTCGAAGGCATTATCTCTTTCCTTAAGGCCCAGAAGTGTTTGCGAAAGGGCCACACTGCCATTCTAGCACTCGTTACTGACACATCAACGGAAGAGAAGAGAATTGAAGACATTCCTATTGTGCCCGATTTTCCCGAGGTATTTCCTGAGGAATTACCTGGTCTTCCGCCTCATCGTCAAGTTGAATTTCAAATCGAGCTAGCTCATGGAGCAGCGCCCATAGCTCGAGCACCTTATCGTCTAGCTCCATCAGAACTTGAAGAATTGTCCACACAACTATAAGAACTCTTGGAAAAGGGTTTCATACGTCCTAGCTCTTCGCCCTGGGGAGCTCCAGTCTTGTTTATGAAAAAGAAAAATGGTACTTTCAGAATGTGTATTGACTACCGCGAACTCAACAAGGTGACCGTGAAGAATCGCTATCCTCTTCCACGTATTGACGACTTGTTCGACCAGCTGCAAGGGTCGAGCTATTACTCTAAGATTGATCTGAGATCGGGATACCATCAGCTGAGAGTCCGAGATGAGGACGTCTCCAAAACAGCATTCAGAAGTCGTTACGGCCATTACGAGTTTCTGGTTATGCCATTCGGGCTGACGAATGCACCAGCGGTCTTCATGGATCTCATGAACCGAGTATGCAAACCTTACCTGGATAAGTTCGTTATTGTGTTCATCGACGATATCCTGATCTATTCTAAGAGTCAGGAGGAACACGAGCAGCATCTACGACTTATGCTGGAACTTCTTCGAAAAGAGCAGTTGTATGCCAAGTTTTCGAAATGTGACTTCAGGCTTCGCGAAGTCCACTTTCTAGGCCATGTGGTAAACAAGGATGGAATTCATGTGGATCCATCCAAGGTTGAATCGATCAAGAACTGGCCTGCACCCCGCACACCAACAGAAATCCGCCAATTCTTGGGTTTGGCAGGATATTACAGAAGGTTTATCAAGGATTTCTCAAAGATTGCGCAACCTCTCACTTCACTGACTCAGAAGGGTGTCACCTATCATTGGGGTGGTGCACAGGAGTCTGCATTTCAGCACTTGAAGGATAGACTTTGTAGCGCGCCTATCCTCTCATTGCCCGAAGGCACGGATGATTTTGTGGTTTATTGCGACGCTTCCATCCAAGGACTTGGTTACGTGTTAATGCAACGTGACAAGGTCATTGCCTACGCATCGCGCCAACTTAAAGTTCACGAAAGGAACTACACTACGCATGACTTGGAGCTGGGAGCAGTTGTTTTCGCACTTAAGATATGGAGACATTACCTGTACGGTACCAAGTGCACCATTTACACCGATCACAGGAGTCTCGAGCATATCTTCAAGCAAAAGGAGTTAAACATGCGTCAACGCCGATGGTTTGAGCTCTTGAACGATTATGAATGCGCTATCAAATATCATCCGGGCAAGGCCAATGTTGTGGCCGACGCCCTCAGTAGAAAGGATACTATACCTAAGCGTGTATGTGCGTTACAGCTTACCATTCACTCTAGCCTTCCCGCTCAGATTCGCGATGCTCGGGTTGAAGCATTGAAAGCGGAGAACATCAGAGCTGAATCCTTACGAGGATCGAGGCAGCGGCTAGAACAAAACGAAGACGGTGCCTACTATGTTAACGGGCGCATCTGGATTCCACTTTATGGAGACCTACGCGAGCTTGTGATGGATGAAGCACACAAGTCTCGTTATTCGGTACATCCTGGTTCGGATAAAATGTACCACGACCTCAAGACTACGTATTGGTGGCCTGGCATGAAAGCCCACATAGCAACCTACGTCAGTAAGTGCTTGACTTGTGCGAGAGTCAAGACTGAATATCAGAAACCATCAGGCCTACTTCAACAACCGGAGATCCCGAAATGGAAATGGGAGCAAATTTCCATGGATTTCGTTACTGGTCTGCCTAGATCTCAACGCGGAAACGATACCATTTGGGTGATCGTAGATCGACTGACCAAGTCTGCACATTTTCTGGCTATCAAAGAAACGGATAAGTTTTCTACTCTTGCAGACATTTACCTAAAGGAAGTGGTATCAAGGCACGGAGTGCCAACCTCCATCATTTCTGATCGTGACGCGCGTTTTACTTCTGAACTGTGGCAAGCAATGCACAAGTCTTTTGGCTCACGTTTAGATATGAGCACCGCTTATCACCCATAGACGGATGGGCAATCTGAACGCACCATCCAAACCCTTGAAGACATGCTTAGGGCATGTGTAATCGATTTTGGTAATGGCTGGGAAAAGCACCTCTCGCTGGTGGAGTTTTCGTAATACAACAGCTACCACGCCAGCATCCAAGCCGCTCCATTCGAGGCATTGTACGGACGCAAATGCCGATCACCTCTCTGTTGGGCAGAAGTTGGTGACAGCCAAATCACTGGCCCAGAACTTGTGGTAGATACCACCGAGAGAATTGCTCAGATACGACAGCGAATGGCGGCTGCTCGTGACCGTTAGAAAAGCTATGCTGATAAGGGAAGAAAACCACTCGAGTTCCAGGTTGGGGATAGAGTGTTACTCAAAGTCTCACCTTGGAAAGGTGTAGTCCGTTTTGGCAAACGAGGCAAGCTCAATCCGCGTTATGTCGGACCGTTTGAAATCACCGAGAAAATTGGCAAGGTCGCCTACAGGTTGAATCTACCCGAAAAACTCAGCGGAGTTCACAACATATTCCACGTGTCAAATCTGAAGAAGTGTCTGTCAGATGAGACCCTCATAGTTCCTCTCAAGGAACTCACTATCGACGACCAGCTGCGATTCGTCGAGGAACCTGTAGAGATTACTGATCGAGATGTTAAGATTCTCAAGCGCACAAGAATACCTCTCGTTTGAGTTCGTTGGGATTCCCGTCGTGGCCCAGAGTATACCTGGGAACGAGAAGACCAAATGAAACTCAAGTACCCCCAGCTGTTTAAGAAAAACGCAACCACTACTGAGGCTGAAGCTACTGCAGAATTTCAGGACAAAATTCCAAATCAACGGGGGGATGATGTGACACCCCAGGAAAACCAACACAACTTAACTAGCTTCCTCAGTAACCACGCGCTAAATTTCGGGACGAAATTCTCTTAACAGGGGGAGAATGTGACAACCCTCAAATTTACATGTAATCGTACAATCTATTAATGTTAATTAAAGTACTTGATCACTGTGCTGAATCATTTAACTGCTCTCTGATTACTGTGATATGCTTACATGTATTTGTTAACATACTAGTAGTATACAGAAAAGTTACTAAATAGTCCGGTATGCCTTCCTGAGTGTTAAAAATTAAAAACATTGCAAAAATACATATATAGGACACTTTACAGATTAATTAAGCACTTTAACGGATTAACATGTAACCGAACAACCGGACTTTACCCGGAACATAAAAATATTGTCAATGACATTGTTTACACTTTTCTGAGCTAGTTAGGGTCCCAGAACACCCTAACACCCGTTATGTTAAATAACACACATGAATGTACTAACTAAGTTCTTTTGAATTTCAACTAAACACTTAACTATATCATCAAAATCAAACCATAACCCCCCCCCCCCTCCTCTCAACCGATCGGTTCCCCATGTGGGACACACCCCACCATTTTTGATTATTTTAATCCTAATGGTTTGATATCTAGGCTACACATTACATGGTGGTTAATAGGATTATAGTTATAAGTAATCACCAAGAGATTATAACCTTCCATTTCACAAAACACTAACTCAAGATTGCTCTTCTCTCTCCCTCTTTGCTTACCTTCGGCCGCCACCACCTCACCATACAACCACCATCATCAACCTTCTTTCAATCCATTCTCATACACACAAAGGTGCAAGGGTTGCTTTCGGAATCTCAAGAACCTCACTACGTTGCTTTTATCCACCTTGTTTTCGCTTTGATTCCTCCCTGGCCTCGAGCTAGTAGTAAGTGCCTCTAAACATCATCTTGTTCTTGATTTTAGTGGTTAATAGACGATTAATGGGTAAAAGTTAAGAAACACTATAGAACTTACATTAATCTTGAACATAAAGAATGAAAGATGGATAAAGAGAAGTTATGCGTGTAAATCATGTAGATCTTGTGTGGTTATGATTCTTGGTTGATTATCTGATGTTTTGCTGGTTAATATTGATGTTTGATATTGTTGTGGTCACTAAACATGTTAACGGAATCAATCGAACACGAACTAGAAAGCTAAAGGTTGAAAACAGAATTTGTCCAAGCTTTTACAGCCAACTTCAGTTGGCTGTAAACGGGTCATAACTCAACGAAAAACTGATATTTTGAGTCTATAACGTGTTATTATGAAATACGGTTTTAATGGCACCGGAATCATAATTTTTGGACTTTGTTTACTATTTTTTAAAGCGTCATTTTGTAACAGCAGCTAGAGCTGCATTTTTCTGCTGAAAATATGCGTTTTGTTTTCTGTCATAACTTGAGTTCTGTGTAGAGTTAGATCATGAAACTTGTACTGTATATGACCACCGATGTATTTGTAATTAAGTCACTAGAATTTCGTAAATCGGACTTACGACGATTTTTAAATAAATTATTCCGTGGACTGTGGTCAGAAAAAGATAAATCTGAGTTCAGTCCGGAAAATGAATTTTTATAAAATGTTAGTAATGAACTGGACCCCGATATTTTTACACAATAAAATTTGGAACGTTTAAGACATTCTGTAAAAATTTTGGAATTTTTGGAATAAGTTAACTATTTTATTAAAATGTCCGAAAACAGCCCGGTTTTGAATATTTAAACTGAAACGACATAAGTTGTAATTTGCGTGTCTAAATGTCGAGTACGCTATCTGTGAATGATCTAACATGTTATATGTGTTATGTGCATTATCGTATGTTTTTTTATGAGTGGGGAATGGATGGGAAGTTTATATGGGCATGAACCGTTAAAGTGATGCATGTTATGTGATAGATATGTGTAGGAACTTTGTTCTGTATTTAAAAATCACTAAATGACTAACTGGTAATCATATTAGGACGTGATTGACCGACCTTGACTGTTAGCTATATTTGAGAATCTAACCGAGCAAACCGAGGTGAGTTCACACTTTCTACAAGGCATGGGATTCCCGGTGGTTTGGGAATGGGTTAAAGAATTTAAAACTAAATCTACATATCCCCTTGGGAAGATATGTACGGCCATCCTCCATAGATAGGATGCCATTATTAATCCTACGAATTCTCCTGGTGCAAAATACGTACGTTCGTCCTCCTGGTGTAGGACAACAACCTTAAAAACTAGCTAGACAAAACTCTATCAATAAGTCCCTCTTCATTATATCGACTTAATCGCCGAGGCCAATGGCGAGCGGGTCATTAGTTAATAGCGCTATTAGGTTTAACAAACCTCACACCGTGCCGGTCGGACGGGCGTGTACTAATGGACTATGGCAGACTATCAGTGATGATAGACGCTGATATAGGGCACAACTTATTTGCGTAGTAGTCGATATCATACCGTCTAGTAGTTCACACGGGGAAAGCCCCCACTGAATATGGTTATGGTTTGGATAATGAAAAAGGAACTGGTTAAACATACTTTCAACTACGGGGTAACCCCCACGGCAATTAAGCCAACGAAAGTCAAACTACGTTTTTCAGAAACAACTTAAAACTAAACAACCAAACGTGAACTCACTCAACTTTGTTGTTGACTCGTTGTTACATGCCTTACAGGTCACTAAACGCTTGGAGCTTGCACGAGGAAGGAGTCGTTGTGGTGTACGGATTGTTAAGTCACGTACTAAACTTCTAAATCTTATGAACTTATTAAACCTACGTTATGGACTTTAAACTTATGAACTATGGGACTTATGTTTTGGTTTCACGTTTTATGCTTCCGCTGTTTAAACTAAACATGGTTAACTAGCTTTGGTCACCAATCGTATTGTGGTTGGTCTTATTTACTTAATTACGATGTTCAATATGATTGGTGGCTCGATCCTGGTCATGTCACGCCTCCAATCGGTGGTACTCCGCATGGTGGAATTTGGGGGTGTGACATTCCTCATTAATGATATTTATTCTAGAGTTTTATTTGATTCAGGTGCTGATAAGACTTTTGTAGACCATAAGTTTAGTAAATTACTGAATCTGCCTATTAAAACTCTAGACATAAAATATGAGGTAGAGCTCGCAGATGGTACCTTAGAAACCGCTTCAACTCTTCTTGATGGATGCTTTATATCCATTAGGAATCATTCTATCCCACTATCTCTTTTGCCAATGACATTGGTTGGGTTTGATGTAGTTTTAGGCATGGATTGGTTATCGCATAACCAAGCCCAAATTGCCTGCGATAAGAAACTAGTAAACATCAAAACCCTATCAGGTGAATTAATCACCATTCATGGAGATACACAATATGGTTTGCCCGACAATGTGTCTATATTCAAACCATCAAAGTGTCTGAAGAACGGATGTGTCATCTACATGGCACAAGTGACAGTAGATGATCCGAAACCCAAGATTGAAGACATACCGATTATCTCTGAATACCCTGATATCTTTCCTGATGAGTTACCTGGATTACTTCCTGAGAGACAAGTCGAATTCAGGATAGACATTCTACCAGGAGCGGCACCGATAGCACGAGCTCCATACCGTTTAGCTCCTACAGAAATGAAGGAGTTGAGGACCCAATTGGATGACCTACTGGCAAAAGGTTTCATACAACCCAGATCTTCACCTTGGGGAGATCCTATATTGTTTGTGAAGAAGAAGAAGAAGGATGGTTCAATGCGTCTATGCATTGATTATCATGAGCTAAACAAGGTAACGATCAAGAATCGTTATCCATTGCCCAGGATCGACGACTTGTTCAACCAACTCCAAGGGGCAAGCTTCTTCTCGAAGTTCGATTTGAGATCTAGGTATCATCAACTCAAGGTTAGAACAAAAGATGTTCCTAAAACAACATTCAGAACAAAATATGGCCACTATGAGTTCTTAGTGATGCCTTTTGGGCTCACTAACGCACCTGCAGCATTCATGGATCTCATGAATCGAGTCTGCAAGCCATACTTAGATAAATTTGTCATTGTCTTTATAGATGGCATACTTATTTATTCTCGAAGTCAAGTTGACCACGAGAAACACCTTCAGTGTATCTTAGGATTGCTACAAAAAGAGAAACTGTATGCTAAATTCTCCAAGTGCGAGTTCTGGCTTCGTGAAGTCCAATTTCTTGGACATGTTGTGAGCGAGCGTGGTATCCAAGTAGATCCCACTAAAATAGAGGCAATCATGAACTGGGAGGCACCTAAGACACCTACAGAGATTTGCAGCTTTCTGGGATTAGCTGGTTATTATAGAAGGTTCATTGAGAACTTCTCAAGGATAGCCGCACCATTGACTACTTTGACCCGCAAGAATGTGAAGTTTGATTGGGGTCCTAAACAACAAGAGTCTTTTGAGATTCTTAAACAGAAATTGAGCAATGCTCCTGTGTTAACATTGCCCGAAGGAATAGAAGAATTTGTCTTGTACTGTGATGCTTCACACACCGGTATGGGTTGTGTGCTTATGCAGAAAGGCAAAGTGATTACCTGTGCATCACAACAACTAAAGGTGCATGAAAAGAATTATACCACCCACGATTTGGAGTTGGGTTTCGTTGTATTTGCACTAAAGTTGTGGAGACATTATCTATATGGAACTAAATGTGTGATATATTCTGATCACAAAAGTCTCCAACACTTATTCAATCAAAAGGATCTTAATATGAGACAACTCTGTTGGATGGAAACTCTAAATGATTATGATTGCGAAATTCGCTACCATCCTGGCAAAGCGAATGTAGTCGCCGATGCTCTAAGCCGAAAGGAAAGAGTCAAACCTATAAGGATTAATGCCATGAGCATTGAACTTAAGGATAGCTTGAATGAAAGGCTGGTAGCTACTCAAAAGGAAGCTACATTGGAAACTAACCTTCCAAGTGAAAAGTTAGGTGTAACAGCTGATCAGTTGTTACCTGGAAAGGATGGAATCCTCAAGATGAATGGTAGGATCTGGGTTCCTATCCATGGAGGACTTAGGGATATAATCCTCCAGGAAGCTCACAATTCCAAACACTCAGTTCACCCTGGAGGTGACAAAATGTATCAAGATTTGAAAGCTAATTATTGGTGGATAGGTTTGAAGAAATCTATAGCCACACATGTAGCTAAATGTCTGACTTGCGCTCAGATTAAAGCTGAACATCAAAAGCCGTCAGGTTTGTTACAACAACCAGAACTTCCCACATGGAAGTGGGAAATGGTAACCATGGATTTTATAACTAAGTTACCTAAATCAAAGCATGGAAATGATACTATATGGGTCATAGTTAACAGACTGACTAAGTCAGCACATTTCTTACCCATCAAGGAGACTCATAGCTCCGACAAGCTAGCTCAGTTATATGTGGATAAGATTGTATCTCTCCACGGAGTGCCGGTATCTATTATATCCGATAGAGATACTAGATACACCTCTCATTTTTTGGAAAATCTTCCAACAATCATTAGGCACTCGTTTGAATTTTAGTACTGCTTACCATCCCCAAACGGATGGACAAAGTGAGCGTACAATTCAAACTTTGGAAGACATGTTTCGTGCATGTGTTTTTTATTTGAGTGGTAGCTGGGATGACCACCTACCTTTGATCGAGTCCTCCTATAATAATAGCTACCATACTAGCATTCAGGCTGCGCCTTTTGAGGCATTGTATGGGAGGAAATTCAGAACGCCTGTTTGTTGGGCGGAAGTAGGAGAAGCTCAGTTATCAGGACCGGATATAGTCCTTGAAACAACGGACAAGATTGTCCAAATTCGTGATCGCCTAAAGGCTGCCATGGATAGTCAGAAAAGTTATGCTAATAAGAGGCGGAAACCTCTAAAGTTTGAGGTAGGCGACAAAGTCTTACTAAAAGTATCACCCTGGAAAGGTGTGATGTGTTTTGGTATGAAGGGCAAGCTAAGCCCGAGGTATATTGGACCATTCGTGATCATCGAATGTGTCGGTAGTGTAGCTTATAAGCTAAACTTGCCTGAGGAGCTTAGGGGAATTCACAATGTGTTTCACATCTGTAATTTAAAGAAATGTCAAGCTGATGAATCATTAGCAATGTCTCATAAAGACGTACAGATTGATGAAAGCCTGAGGTTTGTTGAAAAACCTATATCGATCGAGGATTGACAGGTTAAAAAGCTCCGAAGAAAGCACGTGCCTATAGTGAAGGTTAAATGGGATGCCTGTAGAGGCCCTAAATATACGTGGAAGGTTGAGTCCACTATGCGACAAAAGTACCCTCACTTGTTTCAGTAAATCTCGGGGTCGAGATTTCTTTTAAGGGGGTGAGGATGTAACTATAACAACCCTCCAAAATAATCCGACACCCTAAAAATATTTAGAGTACCCCAATACAACCTAAAATACACCCCGTATGTGAAAATGGGCCCCGAATACCTTTATTTTTATAAAAATTAATTAAAAACAATTTTCAATGGTCCCTGGCGGCCCGCGAAGACCCCTTAAGGATCTTACGCGGGGCGCGACAGCCAAGACACCAGGCGAGCTCCTGAGCTGCCACATGGCAGGCTCGTGTCAAGGCTATAAATCGCGAATCAGCAACCCTAGCCCCTAGCTCGCGGGCCGCGTAAGAGAAGCCCTTGGCTTACGCGGGGCGCGAGGGACTGCCCGACCAGCCCTATAAAGTGGGAGCTCAGCAGTTCATTTTCGTCGCTCACATTCCAATCTTTCTCTCTGAATTCTAAAGTATAGAAGTAATATCCGGATATAATATCCCCCCTAACTAACGAAGTTCTGCCCCATTGTAAGTATTATAACCCTGGTTATGTATTAGATACGCTGCCCGATTCATCCAGGGTTCCGTACTGGCTGTCATGGTTCTGCCCGACGTATTCATTGGAATGCCGTCTCGGGGAGGGTATTGCTAATGTAAATATTGGGTTATTATACTAACACATGTACATTTTTGTAATTAATAGATAACCACCAGGAAACTCTTAAAGGAAATCTAAGACAGCAATGTGAGTAATCTCCTTTTTGTAAACTGTTTTTACAAAACCTTAAATATTTTACAATGCGATTAAGCAGTGATTTAGTCTTTGTAGTTCTTCAATTACTGCCGGTATGTTGGGGTTTTGTATACAAAATGTGGAACACGTTACCATTGGACAAAGAGTTAGCCAATGTGTAATATGACCCACTAGTCAGGATTGACAGTACTGAATGAGTAATTGTGAGAAATAAACATTGTAATAACTCTCAATACTGTAAAAGGATAAAACTCTTCTTGATTAAACTGGGATTCACTCACCAGTATTTCCCACTGACAAAATATTTTTAAACGCGTTTCAGGTAACAAAATGTGAAAGTCAACTTGAAGCCAGCTGGACAGCACTGAAGGCTTGGAAAAAGTGGCTATAAAAGTTACCTAAATAAAAGAAGATATTTTATTTAAATAAAATAGGATTTATTCCTATAAAACAGTTTGTAATGAAACTTGGGTTTTATCCCAATATATTTATATAAAGTGTTGTATTTACTCTGATAAAATACTTCCTAACTACTGTCCTGATGTAATTTCTGCTGCCAAAATGATAAACGTCGATACCACCAAAATTGGTCTCGCGGCCGCCCGTTCCCGGGACAGATAGGGGACGGGGCTTGCGACAGAAGGTGGTATCAGAGCTAAGCCACTAATTCAGCCACAGAAGTGTTCTGCTGACACCAAGATATTATTCAAATTGTTAGGAAATTAATTATGGAAATACATGCATATATGTATTTTATTGTTAGGTGTTATTTGACTATTTGTTAGTTTACAGTATGAGTGATCAAGGACCCTCCGACGCTTATCATCAGTTGTCCGGCTCACCTAGGAGTGAAGGAACCTCTTCACAGCCTGCCCTCTTAGGGTATTTAGGTGATAATGAAGAAGGGATGTTTATGTTTAAGGCTCAGTCTGAAGAGCCATTCCCTCAGAAAAAGAGAGGATGGTTCAGTATGGGAGCACACGAGCGTAGGAAGAGAATGAGAAAGTTGCAACAGCAGCGAGTCCTAGCAGCCACTAAGAGAGAGACAGATGCCCATACATAGGATATGCTTAATAGAAGCTTACCCAATTTTCATATCCTAGCAACCACAGCTGCCAACCCAAACCTGGAGAAACACATAGCCCCACAACCATTACCTTTGTTTCCCACCCAGCCGATGGAGATAGAAAACAACCCAGAAAACCAAGTCCAAATGCATGATTTCAACCCAGAAGAGATACCTAGGATACCAGCCCCTAATCCCTTAGACCCAGATTACGATCTGTGGTTTGATGATCATAGGGATTGTGTGCAACACTGCCACCTAACCGACGAACCCATGCCGAACCTAGCAGCCTATCCAGGTCTGGACCCTCTAGATCCCTACTATGATAACGATGAATACATTAGGGAGATCTTAGAGAATCCGTACCCCCAGGAAGAACCTATGCCCCAGTACCCAGTACCAGCACCTGCACCCCCAATGAGTGCAGAAAATGTGCAAGAGCGTCGAACTTTCGGAGAAGAGATTTTAGAAAGTAGCGAGAGGATGAGACAGGTTGGAAAACGACTCGTCTGGAAGTACGATGAGCGTAATATGGAGTTCTGGATGAACCCATATCAGTGAAGGTGATGGTGGAGATAGTAATAATAATATAATAATATATAATATGTGTGTATGAAAAAAAATTATAATAATAATAATAACTCTATCGTAGTATAGGCCACCTCGTGGTTAGTAATGCATAATAGTATTGTAATTTTAAATTCCAGTATCAGTTTGTATTACATGCATATTATAAGAAAGAGTAAGTCGCAATGCTCGACGCTTTTTACCAATATGTGTCTTGTGTGATTGTTTGCCTTAAATATTATTTTGTGATATTAATAATTGGCAAATGTTTAAAATTCAGATGGACAACGAAGTGAACCAGGAAAAAAAGAATAATGATAACAAGAGTAACAATAACCCGGATAACGAAAACCCGAACAACAACAACAATAATGGAAACCAAGTGGATAACAGTGCCATGCAACATATAGTGGCACAAGGGATAATAGATGCGATGCCATATATTATCAAAACGGTTAAGGAAGTAGAAAATAAAAGTAAACATGATAGCAAACGACCTTCTGAACCTGAACACAGCGTAAACAATGGACCCATACTTCAAGTGCCCATTCTCAAAAGAAGAAGAACCATGTCTTATGGTTGTTCTTATAAAGAATTCTGGTCTTGTAAACCAATGGAATTCTCAGGCAATGAAGGGGCCGTTGCATCTCTACGCTGGATAGAAAAGACTGAGGCAGTCTTAAGAATAAGCAAATGCGTGGAAGAGGATAAGATAATGTTTGTTTCCAATCTGTTTAAGAATTCAGCACTAGAATGGTGGAACACTATCCTTCAATCTAAGGGAAGTGATAGGGTTTACACTATGGAATGGGAGGAATTTAAAAACATGGTAGAAAGAAAATTATGCCCTCCCAATGAAAAGGAACAGATAGCCAATAAATTCCTAAACCTTAGGATGACTGGGTAGATAGTAAGGGTTATACTACATTATTATTTGAATATGCTCGAATAGTACCAACCCTTGCATCACCTGAACCAGTATTAATCTCCCGTTACATCTGGGGATTAATTGGGGAGATTAGGCATGTAGTCAAGGCAGCTAGACCTCAAAGTATAGAAGAAGCTGTAGAACTAGTAAATACCTTGACAGATGAACTAGTACGTACACGAGAAAAGGATCAAAGGAGGAACCTAACCCAGAAGCTTACCCAAGAATTCCGTTCTGGAAATTCTAACCGTGGGAGAAATGTAGGTTCTACTTCTGCACCCTACTGTAAGTTTTGCAAAAAGAAGGATACTGGAAGATGCTCCATATATTGTAACTTTTGCAAAATATCTGAACACAAGGAGGAAGACTGCAGGAAGAAGCCTAGCAACAGGATATGCTACAACTGCGGAGAACAAGGCCATATCAAGCCTAACTGTCCAAAACTAGCTCCAGCCCTGAACACCAAGAATACTAAAAATGCTAGAGCATTTGTTCTAATGGCAGAAGAAGAAAGATGATCCCGGATGTGATCGCCGGTACGTTTTTAGTTAATGATGTTTTTGCTAAAGTATTATTTGACTCTGGTGCTAACCAAAGTTTAATTAATACTTCATTTTGCAAACTTCTCAATCAACCATTAACTAAACTTCCACAACAATTGTCTAGTAGAGACAGCAAATGGAGAAACCATTAAGATTTCTGAATTCTTGCAGGGAGCAAGAATAGAAATTCTAAATCAGAAATTTTTTGCAAACCTTTACCCAATGAATCTGGCAGGATTTGATGTAGTATTGGGAATGGATTGGCTAATAGCCAATAAAGCCAGTATTTTATGTGATCAAAAGTCAATACAAGTAAATTCACCAAGGGGTGAAAAGATCACAATTAAAGGAAATAAACCCTCTAGATCCACAAAGTTCATCTCTGTGATGAAAACAGCAAGTTATATAAGAAAAGGATCATTAGTGTATTTGATTTCCATAATCACTAACACTAAAGGAAAAGAACGAAAGGATATTCCAGTAGTATCCCAGTTTTCAGATGTATTTCCAGAAGAACTACCAGGGCAACCTCCAGACAGAGAACTTGAATTCAGAATCCATTTGATACCAGGAACCGCACCGATTGCCAAAGCACCCTACCGTTTGGCACCCGCAGAAATGCAGGAATTGAAGAAACAGTTAGATGAATTATTAGAGAATGGATTCATTCAGCCAAGCTCATCGCCATGGGGAGCACCGATTTTATTCGTTAAAAAGAAGGACGGACCAATGCGTATGTGCATTGACTACCATGAATTGAACAAAGTCATGATTAAGAATCGGTATCCATTACCAAGAATCGATGATCTGTTCAACCAGTTGCAAGGAGCATAATTTTTCTCTAAAATCGATTTAAGGTCAGGATATCATCAATTAAAGGTACAGGAAGAGGACATTCCTAAGACCGCTTTCAGAACAAGGTATGGCCATTATGAATTTACTGTCATGCCATTTGGTTTAACCAATGCCCCAGCTGCATTTATGGACATGATGAACCGAATATGTAAGCCATATTTGGATAAATTCATAATTGTCTTTATACATGATATTCTTATTTATTCTAAAAGCAAAGAGGAACATGCAGCGCATCTGCACGCACTTCTAAGTTTATTGAGAAAAGAAAAGCTTTATGCTAAGTTTTCGAAGTGTTAGTTTTGGTTAGAACAGGTACAGTTTCTTGGACATTTAGTTAATCATGAAGGAATTCATGTAGATCCCACCAAGATCGAGGCAATTACCAAATGGAAAACCCCTGAGTCACCAACCGAGGTTAGAAGTTTCTTAGGATTGGCCGGTTATTATAGAAGATTTATTCGAGATTTTTCTAGAATAGCCATTCCCTTAACTAAGTTAACCTGTAAATCTGTTAAGTTTGAATGGGGACCAAAACAAGAAGAAGCCTTTAGAATTCTTAAGCAAAGATTAACCCATGCACCCATACTAGCATTACCAGCAGGAACTGAAGACTTTGTAGTCTATTGTGTCGCTTCTAAGTTAGGTTATAGATGTGTGTTAATGCAACGTCAAAAGGTTATAGCTTACGCCTCTAGACAACTTAAGAATCATGAAGAGAATTATTCAACCCATGATCTAGAATTAGGAGCCATAATTTTTACCCTTAAAATTTGGAGACATTACCTTTACGGTAGTAAGTTTACCATTTTCACCGACCATAAGAGTTTAAGGTATGTCTTTGGGCAAAAGGAATTGAATATGAGACAAAGACGCTGGATGGAGATACTTAGTGATTATGATTGTAATATCCAGTACCATGCAGGAAAAGCAAATGTAGTAGCTGATGCCTTAAGCCGAAAGTATCACGAAAAGCCAAAAAGAGTACGTTCACTAAAACTAAATCTACAACTAGATTTAAATGAACAGATTAGAAAAGCACAAGAATCAGTAATCAAGGATGATACTGAAAAGTTGAAAGGAATGATTAAGGAATTAGAACAAGGAACAGATGGAATTTGGAGATTCCATAAGAAAAGAATGTGGATACCTAAATTAGGAAACCTACGCCACTGTATATTAGAAGAAGCCCATAAGTCTAAGTATACGATGCATCCTGGAAGTGATAAGATGTATCAGGATTTAAGAAAGAATTTTTGGTGGATAGGAATGAAAAAGGATATAGTAGCATATGTTGCAAAATGTTTAACATGTTCACAAGTTAAAGCTGAACATCAGAAACCTTCAGGTTTGCTGCAACAGTTAGAAATGCCTGTATGGAAATGGGAATTGATAACAATGGATTTTGTTACCAAATTACCCAAAACAAGAAAAGGTAATGATACAATCTAGGTGATTGTAGATAGGCTAACTAAGTCAGCTTATTTCCTACCCATGAAAGAAACTTTCAGTATGGAACAGTTAGCTAAATTATATGTAAATGAAATAGTTTCATTACATGGAATTCCTCTATCAATTGTTTCTGACAGAGATAGTCGCTTTACCTCTCATTTTTGGACAAGTTTCCAAAAAGCAATGGGGACCAAGTTGAATCTAAGCACCGCTTATCATCCTCAAACGGACGGACAAAGCGAAAGGACAATTCAGACAATGGAGGACATGCTTAGAGCTTGTGTAATTGATTTTGGAGGTAATTGGGACGATCACTTACCATTGATAGAATTTTCTTATAATAACAGTTATCACACAAGTATCAATGTTGCACCATTCGAAGCACTTTATGGACGAAAGTGCCGAACGCCAGTCTGTTGGGCAGAAATTGGAGAAAAGCAACTATCTGGACCTAAGATAGTACAAGAAACAACAGACAATCATTCAAGTCAAGGAACGACTGAAAGCACGTGACCGACAAAAGAGTTATGCTGATAACAGACGAAAGCCATTGGAATTTCAGATAGGAGATAAAATATTATTGAAAGTCTCTCCTTGGAAAGGAGTGGTAAGATTCATCGAAAGAGGAAAGCTAAGCCCCAGGTACGTTAGACCTTTTGAGATTATTAGAAGAATAGGTCCTGTAGCCTATCAGCTACAACTGCCAGAGGAAATGGCAGGAATACATGATGTATTTCATGTATCTAATCTCAAGAAATGCTTAGCTGATGAATCACTCGTAGTACCTCTTAAGGATATAGAGGTAAATGAACAACTTAAGTTTGTAGAGAAACCCCTACAGATTGAAGAAAGAAAAGTTAAGAACCTCAAGCACAAGAGATTAGTTCTTGTCAAAGTGAAATGGGACTCCAAAAGAGGACCAGAGTACACATGGGAGCTTGAATCAGAAATGCAAAGGAAATATCCGCACCTGTTCCAGTAGATCTCGAGGACGAGCTCTAAAATAAGGTGGGGAGGATATAACAACCCTCCAAAATAATCCGACAGCCTAAAATATTTAGAGTACCCCAATACGTCCTAAAATACACCCCGTATGTGAAAATGGGCCTCGAATACCTTTATTTTTATAAAAATTAATTAAAAACAATTTTTAATGGTCCCTGGCGGCCCGCGAAGACCCCTTAAGGATCTTACGCGGGGCGCGACAGCCAAGAAACCAGGCGAGCTCCTGAGCTGCCATGTGGCAGGCTCGTGTCAAGGCTATAAATCGCGAATCAGCAACCCTAGCCCCTATGCCCCTAGCTCGCGGGCCGCGTAAGAGCAGCCCTTGGCTTACGTGGGGCTTGAGGGACTGCCCGACCAGCCCTATAAAGTGGGAGCTCAGCAGTTCATTTTCGTCGCTCACATTCCAATCTTTCTCTCTCAATTCTAAAGTGTAGAAGTAATATCCGGATATAATACCCGCCCTAATTAACGAAGTTATGCCCCGTTGTAAGTATTATAACCCCGGTTACGTACTAGATACGCTGCCCGATTGATCCAGGGTTCCGTAATGGCTGTCGTGGTTCTGCCCGACGTAGTCATTGGAATGCCGTCTCGGGGAGGGTATTGCTAATGTAAATATTGGGTTATTATACTAACACATGTACATTTGTGTAATTAATAGATAACCACCAGGAAACTCTTAAAGGAAATCTAAGACAGCAATGTGAGTAATCTCCTTTTTGTAAACTGTTTTTACAAAACCTTAAATATTTTACAATGCGATTAAGCAGTGATTGAGTCTTTGTAGTTATTCAATTATTGCCGGTATGTTGGGGTTTTGTATACAAAATGTGGAACACGTTACCATTGGACAAAGAGTTAGCCAATGTGTAATATGACCCACTAGTCAGGATTGACAGTACTGAATGAGTAATTGTGTAGAAATAAACATTGTAATAGCTCTCAATACTGTAAAAAGGATAAAACTCTTCTTGATTAAACTGGGATTCACTCACCAGTATTTCCCACTGACAAAATGTTTTTAAACGCGTTTCAGGTAACAAAATGTGAAAGCCAACTAGAAGCCAGCTGGACATCACTGAAGGCTGGGAAAAAGTGGCTATAAAAGTCACCTAAATAAAAGAAGATATTTTATTTAAATAAAATAGGATTTATTCCTATAAAACAGTTTGTAATGAAACTTGGGTTTTATCCCAATATATTTATATAAAGTGTGGTATTTACTCTGATAAAATATTTCCTAACTACGGTCCTGATGTAATTTCCGCTGCCAAAATGATAAACGACGATACCACCAAAACTGGTCTCGCGGCCGCCTGTTCCCGGGACAGATAGGGGATGGGGGTTGCGACAGTAACACCTCGTAAAAACGTGTCCAATTATGTGAAGACACGTGTCCTAAACCCTAATCATGTGAAAGATTGAGTTTGAAGGACTAAAGTTGTCAAACGATGAAAATATGTATGCGAAGGGACTAAAAGTGTCAACATGCCAAACTTGTGCCTCTGGATGACCACACACGATGAATATATATTCTTAAACGAGTAATTATTTGGAAATAAGAAGCCGTTTGTGAAAGTAAACGAAAGTTTACAAGATACGGGGGTTAAACGTGTCAACATGTTAATTCTTACCTCTGAGTGGCCTTTTAACGAACCCGGGGCTTCGTAATGTTCGATTATACTCTCAAGAATATATGATATCAATTTCACGAGGTTTTGGAATCGTTATGTGTTATTTACGTAAATTCCCAAGAATATGGGTTAAAAGCGTCAACGAGCAGAAACTTGTGTTTTCGGTTGGTTATACTTCCTAGATCATCTACAAACTAACTACAAGGGCCTATTGTGCCTAAAACAAAATATATTGAGCTAATAAAGGTGTAGGGACAGAACATGTCAAGATTGAAACTTGTTTGGCTGGTCTTCTATAGGGTCGAGCTGCGCGACACCCTACGCTATATGCCGTCGCGCGACGCGACGGCCTCTTGTCGACAGAATGGTGATGTCAGGTGCTGGTTATTGATGTGTGCAAAATGCAACATATAAATTTCAGCAATTGTGGCATAAAACTAACCCTTTTTTAGTACTAATGTTGGAAAAAGTATGCTTTTGTCTTCCTTTTGTATTTTCAGGATTAAATGAGCTCAAATTAACAAAAGAAGCAAAAAGACATCAAAATCTAATATAAATACAAGAAAAGGAACAAGACGTGACATGCCCGACCCCACGACAGCATCTGCCCAAGCAAAACAAGATAACAGAAGACTGAACACGCCCCGTGCTCAGCCAGCACGGGGGCGTGCCCAAGTGTCAGCAGAAAAGACAAAGTGGTAGAAGCTTCTATTGCCCACCACGGGGCCGTGCTCAGCGGACACGGGGCCGTGGTCAACTATAAGATTCGCACAATCCAGGCAAATCTTCATAGTACAAAGATTCTTCGGCACACGGGGTCGTGCTCAGCGGACACGGGGGCGTGGTCAACTAATTAGACAAAGCTGCATTAAATGAAGAAAGAGAGGATGTGGACACGGGGCCGTGCCCGAGCTTCTGTTCAGCCTATAAATAGGATTGCTTGGCTCAAGCTCAAACCATCCCTTGGCACACCACCTCTCTCACACTTCACCCACCACCCACCACCACCATAACACCATCATCCACCACCATCATCCATTGTCCATCGTAGAGTGTGTGAGTCGTCTCGGGATCCAAGATTGATCGTAAGAGTTCTTGACAATCAAGGCCATGTTTGCCTAAGTCTCTTACATCACTTGGTGAAGACAAAGTGTCTAGTGTAATACTTTTTATTTTTAATCTTTTCGCACTTTTTATTTGGTTTTGTATTAATGACTTTAATAACTAGTTTCTTATGTTGAAGGTGATCTTTCCTTATCGTTTGTCCGTGGTGTCTTGAAATTATTTTACTGTCTATATAAAATAAAAGATTTTCACCATTCATATCTCCACGGTCTATATGGAGGTATGTTGGCTACCTGGTCGGGGATTAAGGGAACGGTTTGGTAAAGGTCTTGCCATTGTTCAGCGTTTAGAGGTCCTGCAATGGACCTGGGTCAAATTTAGTAGGACCTCCTTCAATACTTAACGGTATTGGATGGCGGGGGTCCAAACTCTTTGATCCCCTCATAAGTTAACTACTATTAATACTATAACCCGGCTATTTAGGACCGTATCCCTGCTGACTCATACTACTTAGTCGAGGGTAACGTCACCTCCAAAAGAGGGGCCTACCATAATTTGCATTAATAACTTAATTAATTATCTTCCAATAATCCACCCTTTTAGGATTGTATCCTTGCTGACTCAAACTATTGGGGTGAGGGTAACGTCACCTTAAAAAGAGGGGCCTACTACAATAACTAAGATAATCTCTTAAAAAGTGCGAAAGTGCGAAAATAATCAAAGGTTACACTAGATACGAGTCGGAACCAAGTGATTCATCTTGTCTATTTGTTTTTATTTTTATTTTTATTTTCAGCATTTTTAGTTAGTTTTTATTTTTCTTAGCTTAAAACATTTTTCTAAACTTTTTGATTTGATTAGACGTTGAGGATAAACCGATATTAAAAGCTCTTGTGTCCTTGGACGACCTCGGTATCTTACCAACACTATACTACGCTCACGATGGGTGTACTTGCCCATATGAGTGTCTAGTGTTAGTGAATATCGTGTTTTATAAATTTAAAACTTGACTAAAAAGTGTTAAAGGGGCTTAAAATATACACCTAATATATATAACACTTGACACCCATCAAGTTTTTGGCACCGTTGCCGAGGACACAAGGATTTTAAGAAAGTTAGGAATCAACGGCCTAATCTTTTTTCTTATTTTTCATTTTTTTAGGATTTTTTCTTAGTTTTTTCTGTTTCTGCAAAGCTCAGCACGGGTCGTGCCTGGTCGGACACGGGCCGTGCCCAGCACTATCACTGGCAGTTTTTATTTTCCGAGTTACAGAGGGCTGAGCACGTGGCCGTGTCGGTGCAACACGGGGCCGTGTCCAACTCCCAGTAACAGGGATCCGGAGAACAATTACTGTAAACTTGACCACGGGCCGTGTTCGCTGAGCACGGGGCCGTGGTGAACCTTCTGACCAACATTCTTTTCTGTTTTTATCGCAGGACTTGGAACCTTGGTGCCACATTTGAACTTCCTACGTAGTGCATGAGCTCCAGTTCTAGTAGAGACATAAAAGAACCTCTAGAAGAACCCGAACGCTTTCTCAGAAAAAGACTCAAAGCTAAAAATCAAGAGAAAGTTTCGGGGGACCCACTTCCAATGGCGGACCAACGTACCCTCATGGATTACCTACGGCCCACCGTAGGTAATCTCGGCGCCGCTATCAATGCACTGAATGTCGAAGCCAATAACTTCGAACTTCGGCCACATTTGATACAAATGCTTCAAAACTCCGCAACCTTCCATGGGCTTGCGGACGAGGATCCCCATCTACATATTACTAATTTCTTAGAAATATGTGATAACTTCCGGATCAATGGAGCATCAAATGACGCCATCCGCCTTCGAATGTTTCCATTTTCACTAAAAGGCCGAGCTAAGGCTTGGCTTAACACCCTCCCAGTTGGCTCGGTAAACACCTGGGATGAACTAGCCCAAAAGTTTCTATATAAGTATTTCCCTCCTGCTAAAACGGCTAAATTAATGACTGAAATTAATACATATTCACAAGAGGATGGGGAATCCTTATATGAAACTTGGGAAAGGTTCAAGGAGCTACTAAGAAAGTGTCCCCATCACGGTCTTGCGGTATGGAAACAAGTATCCACTTTCTATAATGGGTTGTTGCCACACACAAGACAAACACTTGATTCTAGCTCCGGGGAACTTTTAGGTAATCGTCGCCCAAATGAAATATATAATCAAATTGAGGAAATTGCTCAAACCAATTTTCAATGGCACACTCCCCGAGGTAATAAATCTATTGCCCCGGGCGCCCATAAGGTTGATGAAAGCACTTCTTTACAAGCCCAAATCGAGGCCCTCTCTTCGAAAATCAAAAAGCTAGAAATGACAAAAACGGCCTCGGTTATGGCTTGTGAAGGGTGTGGTGGGCCACATGAAAATTGGAGTTGTATGAAAGAATTAGATGAACAAACAGAAACGGTAAACTACATTGATAATAGACCTAGGCCGTCGGGTCCACCAACGGGTACCTACAACCAAGGATGGCGTAACCACCCTAATCTTGGTTGGAGAGATCCCGACAATAGTAGTAACCAACAAAACCAACGAACTAACTTTCAACAACCACAAAATTTCTCTCAACAACAAGGTGGAAGATAAAGGCTTGAAGATACTGTATCTCGCCTCATCTCCGACACCGAAAAGAAAAACTCAGATCGATTTCAACAATTGGAATCGAATTTTAGAAATCAACAAGATAGCATTCAAAACATTGAAAAACAATTAAATCAAATAGCTCAAAATTTCTCCGAGAGACCACAAGGCGCGTTACCTAGCAATACCGAAACCAACCCGAAAGCACAAGTACATCTCATCACATTGAGAAATCGAACCGTGGGTCCCGAGGAGGCTCCATCACCGCCAGATGAAAAAAGCCAGTCTAGCCAAAGCACGACTCCACCCGCATCAGAAAAGGCTTCTTTACCAAATCAAGAGCCCACCAAGACTCCTCCAATTCCATACCCTGGTAGGTTAAATCGTCAAAAGACTGATGAGCAATTCGCAAAGTTCGAAAATTTATTAAAACAATTGCATGTTAATATTCCTTTTATTGAAGTCCTAACCCAAATGCCTAAATATGCAAAATTCATGAGGGATTTCCTCACTCACAAAAGGAAAATTGAATCATTGCAATTAGTTAATTTAGGCGAAGAATGCTCCGCCCTAGTACTCAACAAACTCCCACAAAAGAAAATTGATCCCGGAAGTTTCACAATTCCTTGATCGATCGGGGAATCCCCCGTTCGTAATGCATTAGCCGATCTTGGGGCTAGCATTAACCTCATGCCCACATCAATGTTCAAACGACTCGGCTTAGGAACAACAAGCCCTACAAAGATGAGCATACAACTCGCCGACAGATCCATCAAATTTCCACAAGGTGTCGCTGAAAATCTATTGGTCAAAGTTGACAACTTCGTTTTCCCAACCGACTTTGTCATCCTAGACATGGAAGAAGACACCGATGTCCCCCTCATCCTCGGGAGGCCATTTCTAGCCACCGCCCAAGCAGTGGTGGATATGAATGACGGAACGTTAACATTGAAGTTTGGGGACAAGGAAGTGAAGTTTGAATGTGGAAAAAGAGTAGAGGACGAAGACCCGGTCAACTACATGAAGGTCATAGACTCAAGCTTGGATGACGCTCTCTGACGGTGTAACATGGGATGCAATACATCCCACTTGGGTAACATATGACCAGGCTTTGGGTCTAGCCAAGGACCCTTATAAACGTGGCGCACCACGGAGGCATTCCGCGGAACTATCCTTAGTTTAGTTTAGATTAATTTTCATGTTTTCTAGTTAGTTTTAATTTTCAGGAATAAAACACACTTGAGATGGCAAAGGATACATGGGAAACTTGAACCAGCACCCCATGCAGGAAAACAGGACCATCCGACGAAATTCTTCGTTTACAGTAAGCTCGGCACGGGCCGTGTCCGCCCAACACGGCCCCGTGCTGCACAGTCTGCAGAAAAAGACCCAGTTCAGGTAACTGGACACGGGCCGTGTTCACCCAACACGTCCCCGTGTCCAGGCTTCTGTTTCTCTTGATTTAATTTTGTTACTGGCACTTAAACACGGGGCCGTGTTCAGCGCCCAGTAACACAAAATTTTTGCTTTTTACACCTTTTTACACATTCAATCAACCTAAAAACTTATTTTTGGGACACATGGAGGACAATGTGTAATTTAAGTGTGAGGGGATGCTAAAACCTTGAATCTTGCAAGTCCTAAATACAAGCCTTACACAAAACTCTATTGGAACCGCTAATCACCCCAATTTTTTTTCAAAAATTTTCATTTTTTTACTTGTCTAGGTTTAACTCGGGAAATTCAAGTTCTCAAAAAGGTTATATTTTTACGAATTTACAACTGATAGCATCGTGATAAAAAGAACCAACATAAGAAAATTATGAAAAGGCATGACAAGCTTATTTAAAATTTGATTATATATACTTGATCACATAAAAACCCATTCCCACAAAAGTGAGTTTTGAGCCTTTATTGAGCATATAATTACATATCATTAGACTAAATGCTCATTTTTCGTTTCTTGTGTGAATAGCCGCTTGGCTCTTACGACTCTAGAACTTGCCATGATGATACATTCCCGGTCCTTACCAACTTAAACCCGAGTAAGTAAATGATGGAGGCATTAGGACTAACCCTTTTTATTTCTACACCATTATTTTTCTTTTTTGTTTACCACCTACCCAAAATCCCCCTAGTTAGCCCCTTTGAGCCTAAACCTTTTTCATTTCATACCCCAAAACCAAACACCCTTTTACCCACCAAAACCTTTTTCATTTTTAACCCTTTGTTTTAGTAACTAGCTCGGTTTCTCATATGACTTTTCAAAAATAATAATAATAATAATAATAATAATAAAAAAATTGTGTGTTGATGATGAAGCAAAAGAAAATAAACAAACAAGTTCATCAAAAATAACTTTGTTTGAATAATAGCTTCATCAAAATAAAAGTTACAAAAATAAAAAGTCTTACGAAAACCGACGCTCGTTACGCTTTTCGCCCTTTTTCTACTAACCACTAACCCAACCACCTACCTTTAACCCAAGCCTAACCCTTCACCCAAAAGTCCTCTTGATATTTACAAAGGTATATAAGTTAAAAAGAAGGAGGATTGATTGCTTGACAAGCCTATGGTAGGAGTAAGTTCCATGCCGCTCTCGAGTGATCCACAAAAATACATTTTCGGCCGAGTGTTGAGTGATCCCCGTGAGGTATGTGAACTTGTATATAAATAGAATTTTAAAGAGGCATGTTATGCCCTAATAAGTAGTTTATCTTATGAAAAGTTTTAAATAAATCATGACGAATAGGATTGTAAATAAATAAAAATAAAACTAAATAAAGAATCTTGGAAATCCCGACACTCTATGACAAGCCCAAAAACCTTCTTTTCTACCCATTCCATTTGGGAGTGTAATGCCACATATTAAAGAGTTTTGCTTGAGGACAAGCAAAGATTCAAGTGTGGGGGTATTTGATGTGTGCAAAATGCAACATATAAATTTCATCAATTGTGTCATAAAACTAACCCTTTTTTAGTACTAATGTTGGAAAAAGTATGCTTTTGTCTTCCTTTTGTATTTTCAGGATTAAATGAGCTCAAATTAACAAAAGAAGCAAAAAGACATCAAAATCTAATATAAATACAAGAAAAGGAACAAGACGTGACATGCCCGACCCCACGACAGCATCTGCCCAAGCAAAACAAGATAACAGAAGACTGAACACGCCCCGTGCTCAGCCAGCACGGGGGCGTGCCCAAGTGTCAGCAGAAAAGACAAAGTGGTAGAAGCTTCTATTGCCCACCACGGGGCCGTGCTCAGCGGACACGGGGCCGTGGTCAACTATAAGATTCGCACAATCCAGGCAAATCTTCATAGTACAAAGATTCTTCTGCACACGGGGTCGTGCTCAGCGGACACGGGGGCGTGGTCAACTAATAAGACAAAGCTGCATTAAATGAAGAAAGAGAGGATGTGGACACGGGGCCGTGCCCACTGGACACGGGGCCGTGCCCGAGCTTCTGTTCAGCCTATAAATAGGAGTGCTTGGCTCAAGCTCAAACCATCCCTTGGCACACCACCTCTCTCACACTTCACCCACCACCCACCACCACCATAACACCATCATCCACCACCATCATCCATTGTCCATCGTAGAGTGTGTGAGTCATCTCGGGATCCAAGATTGATCGTAAGAGTTCTTGACAATCAAGGCTATGTTTGCCTAAGTCTCTTACATCACTTGGTGAAGACAAAGTGTCTAGTGTAATACTTTTTATTTTTAATCTTTTCGCACTTTTTACTTGGTTTTGTATTAATGACTTTAATAACTAGTTTCTTATGTTGAAGGTGATCTTTCCTTATCGTTTGTCCGTGGTGTCTTGAAATTATTTTACTGTCTATATAAAATAAAAGATTTTCACCATTCATATCTCCACGGTCTATATGGAGGTATGTTGGCTACCTGGTCGGGGGTTAAGGGAACGGTTTGGTAAAGGTCTTGCAATTGTTCAGCGTTTAGAGGTCCTGCAATGGACCTGGGTCAAATTTAGTAGGACCTCCTTCAATACTTAACGGTATTGGATGGCGGGGGTCCAAACTCTTTGATCCCCTCATAAGTTAACTACTATTAATACTATAACCCGGCTATTTAGGACTGTATCCCTGCTGACTCAGACTACTTAGTCGAGGGTAACGTCACCTCCAAAAGAGGGGCCTACCATAATTTGCATTAATAACTTAATTAATTATCTTTCAATAATCCACCCTTTTAGGATTGTATCCTTGCTGACTCAAACTACTGGGGTGAGGGTAACGTCACCTTCAAAAGAGGGGCCTACTACAATAACTAAGATAATCTCTTAAAAAGTGCAAAAGTGCGGAAATAATCAAAGGTTACACTAGATACGAGTCGGAACCAAGTGATTCATCTTGTCTATCTGTTTTTATTTTTATTTTTATTTTCAGCATTTTTAGTTAGTTTTTATTTTTCTTAGCTTAAAACATTTTTCTAAACTTTTTGATTTGATTAGACGTTGAGGATAAACCGGTATTAAAAGCTCTTGTGTCCTTGGACGACCTCGGTATCTTACCAACACTATACTACGCTCACGATGGGTGCACTTGCCCATATGAGTGTCTAGTGTTAGTGAATATCGTGTTTTATAAATTTAAAACTTGACTAAAAAGTGTTAAAGGGGCTTAAAATATACACCTAATATATATAACACTTGACACCCATCAGTTATCTCCTTCCTTGTGCTCCAAACCAAAACAATTCGAAAACTATGGCTGTTTGATGGTTTTAAAAACCACCATGGACACTTGGAGACATCTAAATACTTCCCTAAACACGTGTGATGATCATAAGGGATCTTCATTCACTATAAATAGGCTCAAGTGTGCAGCCATTACACTTGCACATTCACAATTTCACTCTCATCTCTCTAGCTTGAGTTTCTTGAGCATTCTGGGATTCCTGGTCATAAGGAAGCTCATTTTTAGTAGAAAATATTGCTAGGACCCTTTGTAAGTGTCTTAGCCCCTCTTTAGTTCAGTTTTCTTAATTAAAAACCGAAAAGTCAAGGTTATGTAAAATAGCTTTGACTCTCGGTTTAAACTCAAATGGTCCAGCCATTGTTCGAGGCGAATATGGCTATGTGACCATAATTAGGTAGGTGTTAATCCCTTAAAAGGGCACCTCCTAGTTATCTCGTTTACTTAGTTAATTGTCGGGTCAAACTATTTAATTAAAAAGTCAAACTGGTCAGAATTGTAAATAATAATCAAAACTAATAATACAGAGGTTATAAATTATATTTTATCACTCTAATAACTTGGAAATTATTATTAGAACATGTCTAAGCATGTTCAACCCGACAATTCTGAGTTTAGGGTCGGTTCGCAACCGAAAGTCGCAAAAGCTTGACTTTTGCTTTGACTTTCAGTTCTGACCCGATTAAGCTTAAATCTTTTATGTTTTAAGCTTCCATTAGGACCATATTATGTTGTAGTATAACTCTCTGAAGTTATATTACCTGGTCATTAGTATTTTGAATTATATGCTAGTTTCCGTTATTATGCTTATAATTGACCGTTATGCCCTTATGTCATAAAAACGAGATTTTTGAAAATGTGAGAGGACAAAAAGCTTTATTACTGATATATAAGTATGTCAAATAAATTTAACATCAGTTTCTAGTCTCAAACTAAAATTATGCAAGATATCGTAAAATGAAACTTTTTATCAATTAAATTACGCTATTTTGCATAAGGCACGTTTAAACATAGATTTTGATCCAAAACTCATTACCTACTGTTATGATATCATTTTTAGGAATTTTTGGAATGTTTGGTCAGATTCGTTACCGACCATAACATAGAGTTCTTGTATAAATTCCTTAATTGACGATAATGCCCTTTTGACTAATAAAATGAGATTTACTTGTGATTAGCATACCAAACCTTTTTCTACTGACTTGATATGAAAAATAAAATATTTTAAGCATACAAGGCTGGTCAAAATCTCAAAATCACATAAACATCTTAAATGTCGTCAATTACCGACTTTTACGCTAATTAGGTGCATAGTATGGTTTAAAACCATAATTAGCACCCAAGACTTGTTACCTACTGAATTTATAAATAATTTTTAATATTTTCACAGTAGGTATAAGTCATGAACTCAGACTTCCAACTATGTCCTTAAAATCATATGTGAAATGACCAAAATGCCCTTTCGGGGCATAGTTTGGCCATGAATGGTAAACCACACATATGAATGATATCCTACTGTTTAAAAAACATAAAATAAATATTTTTACTGAATACTTTAGACCAGAATATCAGTTTACTTAAAAACCTCTTTTATAAATATTAAAATGACCAAAATGCCCATACGGGACTTAAATTGGTTTTAAATACATTTTGGGCATACATGTTAACATCCTATTGATGTATTAATATATTTTAAGCATAATAACATTTGAGACCTGTATATAATTCATTTGGCTACCGGTTATGCATTTATGTGTTCGGTTCGGTTTATGTAACTAGTTTACATGAATTAGCCGAAATGGGTTTAACCTTATCATTAAATCTTTAAAATCCAGAATGTGTTTAGTTTACCCATATTATACAAGTATCCAAACTTGTCGGGTCTAAATTACATTCCATTTCGGTCCCCGCTTAATCTAGCGTTTCGAACCGTAAAGTATCTTTCAAACTAACCGATCTAAGTCTTTGACTTAAATAAAGACCCGTTAGTATCCTAAAAGGTTAATAAACCTTCCATACAGATTGAGTAGCTTCGGTAGAATGTATTTACATAAGGCTTTAGGAAACATACGGCTGAGTTACATCCTTACACATCTAGCTCAGGTAAATACTTTTAACTTATTTTCCCTTATACGGGCTTGGGATACGGTATAATAATAATAATACCGCTTGGTCGGGTATGGAATCACTTAATCGGATTGTGATTAATAAATTGCATAACCCGTTTTAATCTGTATTGTTTGATAACATAAACATTGGGGGTTAATACGACCGTGTCTTGGATATCCTCGGCTCATTTCATTTGAAAATGGCCACGACCTATGCATGGGGTGTAGGCATACACCTGACAGATGCAAATGCTAAATAACCCACATGTTGGGGATAACTCCTTTGTGGGTTTTATAGTGGTGAGTCGGTTAATCATGACCGGCTTCCAAACCGGCCCCATATATATGACAAAGATGTAAAACTGTATACAAGATTTTATTAAAGATTGTCCCAAGTTATAAATGGTTTGTGCGTTGTGCACCTAAATCAATTTTTATAAACTCTTTTCAAATGAGTTGGTTAATTGTATTTACCAGTGAAAACTAACGTATTTTCCAAAGACTAAGTGATAGGTACCTCTCGAAATTAGGCTGGAGCTATTTGGTGTCAAAAAAGAGGATCTTGCAAATCCTTAGATGCCTGAAGTCTGTTATTTCAGTTTCTTGTATTTTGTTTTTATGATCCGCCTATGGATCTCTATTGCAACCAGTCTGTATATTCTTTTATTTGGACACTCAGACATTATGGTTTGTAATAGTAATTATCTACCAAGCCCTCTGTTGTGCTATTATATTATGTGTATTGACTATGATGATATCAACTACGTCACGATACTCCCCGCCGGGCCCACCGGTAATATGTGGAAATATCGGGGTGTGACAACTACACTTCTGTTTTCCCATGTAAGGTAAATCCCAAAATGGGATGTTACATGGTGGTGGAGATTCAAGGTAGATATTAATTTTTTTGGAGGAAAGCTATTTGGGGTATACATCATAACTCGAGAAATTGGAATTTTATTCCAGTAAAATTGTCCGCTCCAGGATCGTGGAAACAAGTCACGAACTTTTCTAGTGACCTTGCAAGATTCTAGTGGAATTAATGAGTTATTTTCAAGTTTTCCGGGCCGTGATGAGCAAATTATGTTCTAGAAAGAAAACCGGTTTAGTAGCGGCCGTTATGCAACAGATTTCCAAATTTATACATGTTGGAAAGGTACAAGAATGTAAGTGTTAGCGACAGGTTTGTGGTCTCAAATGACCGGTCTGATCTGCAGTTTAGCGGGATAAGGTAGCCAGCTAGTCGGTTAGAATTGACTGAGCTGGCAGATCTAAATGCAGCGGTGGTTGCAATTTCGTTCGGTGTAGGACATGATAGATAGGAATAGTTTTCGGAGTCCTGTGGCATTTCTTCGGTGCGCAGCTTGAAAAGGATAACCAAGATGCGATCATTCACAAACATCGGTGTTAATTTTACTTGGAATGGGTGGGTGCCGCTAAAGGTAAATTTTCTGGTTTGGCGGGTTGTTTTGAGATGGCTACTGACGATAGTAGCCTTGAGGTGAAGAAACGTGCAAGTCCCTTCGGTTGCTTGCAAGATCTATGGTGCAGGGGACGAGTCAGCCAACCATCTATTCGTGGCGTGTAGTCTGTCCCAACGGGTGTGGGAGCATAGCGGAATGGACTAGAATCGGGTCGTTTTTTGTGTTGGAGCTGCGGGATTTAGTATCAATCCAGATCTAGAGTCGAGGATCTCAAAGATGGCGGAGGACTGTTTATGATCAGTCATTCAAATCGTAGTGTGGGTTCTTTGGAAAAATAGAAACGGCGTTGTCTTTGATCACAAGCAGGTGGACTTGTCAAGGCTAAAGAATGAAATAAAAACTTTGGGGTATCTTTGGAGAAAAAAAATAGGGTAAACTCCATGACTTAACGTGCAACAATTGGTGTAATTTTGATTTATCTGGTTTAAGGGTATGATGTATTGTTGTTTTGTTATAATGAACTGTGTATGTTTGCTAGGTTAACTGTTGTTTGCCTAGTGTTGTTGAATAAATGATTAGTTGGTCTTTAAAAAAAGTACTGACCAGGATGCTAAGACAATGTGTAGTGGTCATATGAGATCCCATTTCACATCCAACCACATGTGAGACAGCATCCCTCTTTGCATGTGAAAGGGTCAAAATAGGTGGTCTTCGTGGTTTATATCACGAAATGGAAGAGAGAGAGAGAGAGAGAGTGTGTGTGTGTGTGTGTGAGAGAGAGTGAGTTTGTATTTTGAAAGTGGGTATTGTTTGATTGGTTTTGTTTTGATTCACACATTTCACACCATTTCGTTTTTAAGGTTTTCAATCAATCTAAAACACGTGTTGATATCCTTTCGGGCATATCACAACCTTTTTTGGGGAGTTTTCTCTTTCAATTGTTATATCGAGTGTTGATACTGTATAGACACCGTAATTCCCTGCGTAACAAATTAAACCGATAACGACCGACTTCCCCACGCATCCAGAAGGGGAATCCCACTAAATTATGTAAAAAATACTCTTTTTAGGGGCACACAATATCGAGGCTAGAAAGCCAGCGGGGTGGATGGCCTCATACGAAAACACCGCCCCGTCCTTGGCGGGCCCGATTTGTCTCCAAAATGTTTGTGGCTTCCACGATTTGGTATCTCTCTCTCTCTCTCTCTCTCTCTTTATATATATATATATGTGTGTGTGTGTGTGTGTGTGTGTGTGGAGGGTTCAAATGAGAAGAATTTTTTTGTAAGAAGAAAAAAGAAGTTTCAACCAATAAGAATGTTTTATTTTACTTCATTTAATATTTGTATTTAATTTTAATATAAGGGTATATTGGTAAACTTATATAAATCATTAATTTGTATTCTTCCCCTTTAATAACTAGCTAAATTAAATTTGTAACTCCTTTTCAAAATATATATTTTTTTCAAATTAAAAAAACAACTTAATTTAAAGTGTAGAATAAATTACTAGTTGTGTAAGATAAATTACGAGTTGTGTAGGATATATTTCGAGGTGTGTAGGATAAATTTCGACTGTGTATGATAAAATTCTATAACGTGTAGGGTACTGGGTACATGTAGGAAAATTTTGATATGTGTAGGTTTTGTAGATTATATGTAGTATAATTAATCTTTGGTTGACTAATTAATTAAAGAGAGAAAATTTAATGATATGAGTTATAAATGAAATAGCATTTTACTAATATGCAATTTCTTCTTTTTGTTCTCACATTAAATTTCTTCTCAAATGAACCTTTCCCATATATATATATATATATATATATATATATATATATATATATATATATATATATATATATATATATATATCACATACACACTCATAAATATCATTTTGGCATTTGGTGATTTTTGTGGGTAGTGGACATGGTTGTAAAAATCCCGACTAGCATCCGATTAATTGCTAGTTGGAGGTTCACCGAGTAATTTTCCTCCAATCGGCCAATTAATCGCTAGACGGTCAACAGCAGCTCTAGGCAGTGCTAATCGGCCAAAAATCAGGTGTTCCGAACAAATTCTGTCCATTTTCAGCTCAAACCTTGTAAATTTTGGTGATTAATCTTGTATATCTATAAAAAAAAAAAAAAAAAGAGCAGATGAAAGATTAAAACATGTCTTGCTAAAAAACTACACATAAAAATGTGTCTATGTATATAAAACTGAAGATTGCATATAAAACCCTCAATCCGATTAATCGCTAATATGTATCTCACTGGCCTACTAGCGCCTAGCGATTCTTACAACAATGATAGTGGATATTCTCTCATTTAAGGAATTGTTAGAGTTGGGGAAAGAATATGAGAGGGTGTTGTGGTGTTTAAGAAGAATCACTAAATTTTGATGAATACCTTTCCCCTTTTTCTAAACGGTTAACAAATCCTTCAAATGGGCTATTCACGAAATTCATAACATCGAGATACACTCGCCTTCGAACAGGGGAAAACCCTCTTCACCTTAATTGTATTTTTTTGATATTGTATTTTTTTAAATGTATGGATGCGTAATTCAGGTCAAACAAAAAAATGTGATTAATCCTAGAAAAACAGGGCACATGATTTGGCTGGCCGTGTTTCAAAAGAGACCTAATTTTTAATTGTGTATTCGGTTTGATTTTAAGTTCGGGTTTTTGTACCCACTCTAAACGGCACATTAAAAACAGTTGAACTATAACTAAAAAAACATTTTAAAATTCTCATACAACCTGAATGAAGTGTAAATGATAACAGTAGTAATAATAAAAAATATCAATTAGTGATACTAGGTATAATGATAAATAAAATAAAATTGCACAAAAATAAAATGTTTAATTTTAGATTTTAACTCTGAGGGGCTGTTTGTTTACCTCTTAATGAGGCTTTTAATGGTTCAGACTGTTTGTTTCACAAGCAGATGTCTGAATGGTTTAGACGTTTGCCTCTAAATGGTTAAGCATTCTACAGAGTCTGAATAGTTAAAACCACTAATCTGAATTGGTCAGACATTTGTCTTTGAACGGTTAAACATTATACAGGCTCTTAATGGTTCAGAACTCTTACTGACTCAGCACTTAACCATTCAGATGTTGCCAAACAGCCCCTGAGTATAGTTAAGGGTTGTTTGTTTACCTCTTAATGAGGCTCTTAATGGTTCAGAGATCTTACTAGTTCAGCACTTAATGGTTCAGACTGTTTGTTTTGCGAGCAAATGTCTGAATAGTTCAGACATTTGAATCTGAATGGTTAAGCATTATACTTGAGTTTGAATAGCTAAGACCTCTAATTTGGATTGGTCAAACATTTGCCTTTGAACAGTTAATTATCATATTGGCTCCTAATAGTTCAGACCTCTTATTGGTTCAACACTTAATGGTTTAGACATTTTACTCGTTCAGCACTTAATCATTAAGAAGCAAATAATTAAATATTTTATTATTACAATGTATAACGAGATAGTAAATATGATAGTGACATGACATGCCTTAAATACGAAACCTTTCAAAATCACATCCACTTGATAATTAATTAACTTACATTAAAACACTACATATTTTAGTTAAACACGTACACACCTATTTTTCCTAATGTAACTCTTAACATTAAATTTTATTTTTTTTATAGTGTTTCTCTAATCATATTTAGGGATGTCAACCGTGTTCAGTTACGGGTTGAAATGTACAACCTGACACTACCCATATTATGATTCGTGTTATATATTTCAGCTCCACTACTTATACATATGAATTTTGATCTATCTGAACATGATTCATTTAACTCATTTTGTAAATGAATCAAACATCTGGACGAGTTGTAAGCGAGTTATTGGGTTGTAAGCAGTGTTTTAAAAACTGGTTTTTAAACCATACTGAATTAGACTTAAAAAAAATCAACCAATTGAACCGGGTTGTACCAGACAGTTCTACCGGTTTGACCAGTTAACTTTATAATTCCATAAATTACATTATCATTATTATGAAAAAACCATTCAAGCACAAGATTAAAACCCAAAACACATAAAAGAAAGTTCGTTTCTTTTTGTTTCTACTAGATCTAAATTTGGTAATCTTAGTTGGGATAGACGGAAACACTTTAATGTTCCGGATGTAATTTTGTATCTTCGGGTTCCAGTATTGTCTAGCTGACCCAGTTTTTCTATATTTTTTTATACAAGTTTCGCCCTTAAAAAACATGATTAAAACCTAAAGCTGCTGCCACACGTAAAGACACAAAATGTTCAAGCAATTCCAACATATATATCAAGATAATACACAATATAATATATGTTAATATATTTTGAGTAAAAAATATAAAGCCATAATCACTCTGGTCATCACCATTGATGGCAGAAACTCTGCCGCAGAATCCACCAAGATGAACAAAGCTGTATATGGCAGAAATCTTGCACACATATCATGAATTTGAAATAAGAGTGAACACATTGACTCACCATTGATGATCAATGGTACTAAACTCTCTGAAGATTGATGCCTTCATTCTTTGATCAAAGGTATAAGATAAAAAGTAAAAATCTAAACCCAAAAATTAACTTGGGCCGGTACCAATATAGCGGTTCAAACCAGTAAACCAGATTTTACCGGCGATGTAAAATCGATGCCGTTTGCCCTATTTACCGGGGTGTTTCGTGCCGGATTTACATCCCGACACCGGTAACACCGGTATAACTAGTCGGTATTCACCGGTTTTTAAAATATTGGTTATTTGAGTTACTAGTAACATGTTTAATGGGTGTGACAAAACTAACACTATTATATGTATATTGATTTCGAGAGATGATGAATAGTAACTTTACTTGTATAAAAATATATAGTTTTTTTATTATTTAATATATTATAATAGTTTATTATTATATTTACTTTTAATAACATATTTTTTTAAACATATATTTCCTTTACCTTTTTTTTAATAATTGTTTTTTTAACATAAACTAGGTTTATCACCCTAGCCGCGTTGCGGCGAACTTCTTTTGTTATTTTGTCTGTGTTTACATGTGTTTTAAAATCATTACGAGCGCGTTGCACACAAGACCATTAACAAGAATAAAAAGAAAATGTAAAAAACCGTAAAAAATAATCGAAAGAAAATCAAACAAAAAACTTGTATGTTAATGATGTTGCTCGTATGAAACCCGTGGTCAGAGATGAGCAAATAATATTGGGTACCGGTACCGAATTTCCTGAACAGAAGGATCCTAAGTACCAATTCGGTGCCGACTTTTGGCGTTTCTAGTACCGGTTCGCTACCGATTTTTACCTTCATCTACCGGTATCGTAACCGGTATTTTCGGTATCGGTTGCCACGGAGCTCTGATCAGGGATGAGCAAATGGTACCGTGTAGCAGTACCGAATTTCCCGAACTAAAAGATTTTCAAACTCAATCCGGTACTGACTTTTGGCGTTTTCTGTATCAGGCTGGTGCCGATTTTTACCTTCATGTACCAATAATGAACCGGCTGTACCGGTATTTTCAATACCAGTATTGATTAACACCAAGCTTATCCAACTTAGAAAGTAATATATTAATATATGATTATAATATATTATAATCACTGTTCATTTCATTTGCTTTATTAATATATAATATATTAATAATAATTAATTTATCGATTAATTTGATACTTCTTTAATAAGTTACGTTTATAATTTTTTTCTAAAAACTTAAGTACGTAGTTGTGTTTGATTCCTTTCTCTGACATTCCGTTATAAGTTTTGTTAAAACGATGTTATAATCAAAATAAAGTATTTATTTGGTATCATAAAAAGGTACGATGATAAATGAAATCGTTCTAATGGTTTGACTTTCTAAACAGCATGCTTTATTTTCAAATTACATTTGTTTTACATTATCATTTGCTCGGTTTCGTCGCAACGCGCGATATAAAAACTAGTTAAGATTAATCGTATAAAGGTTTTTTTAAACAAAATAAAAATAATTTAGAGTAAATAAGCAATATGAAGAGTTATTTTTTGTAAAGACAAAGTCTTTAAACACCTGAGTTGGAAAGGTGGAGGTCTTGATTTCAAGTTCCACTACATGGAGAAAATCCGATTACACCCGGGTTTCATGTTTGCAAATTGATTGTTTCACCTAAGTTTACCAATTGGAAACGACATAGACATAGTTTGTTGGATTACTTGAAGTGATGAATAGTTTGAAAACTAATTACTAGATTATGATGATTAACGATATTACACCGAACAATGTCACAATTAGGTTTTCAGTTAAGGAACTATCGAATTAAAAAAAGATAAATCAAGAACCCTATTTGGTAATGATCAAAACCAAGACTGATGGAAATCAACTGATTAAAACAAATTCCAAACCATTTAAACAAACAAGTAAACATATTAACTAAAATAACTGATCCACATCCAAAACTAGGTAAACATTGGTTGAGCATCAATTCTTTCACAAACCCTACCGATGATTTAACCTTACATCATCATCATTAGATCTTCAAATCTTGATTCATATTCGGAAAACATAAACATTTACATCTATGCAATCAGGATGATCAGAAGCCTCCAAAGTCCTTTTTTCGTCTATAACCATTCCCCCGTTGTCCTCAGGTCGCCTCTCAAGTTTATGGCCAACATGGTTGTAACATCCCAAACAAAAACGGATTTGGAAATTTTATCGAATTAACCGGGGATGAGCGGTAAAATACCATTAGTGGTAAAAAGTTAACTCGGTTAACATTAGGATTTAAATAAATGAACTTAATGTTAAATAAAAGGTGGATGGATGCTTACTAGAAAAATAAAGTTTATAAAAGGTCCAGCTATCTATCGGGACTTAATCTAAGTTGGATTGTAACATTCCCGAGCTTAGTAAATTGAATTATCACATTCACTTGACAATTGACATGAAGTATGTAACTAGGAATATTAACCTAGTTAACATAGTTGTTCAATAATAAAGATCAATTAGGTTATGAACAACGAAACATGGAAGGACCAATAGTGCACATCCTTGAAAGTTAAAAATATAAAAGCTTAAGAAAATAAAACACACACACATAATGTGTGTGTAGGTCGTGTATAAAGAGAGAGGGGGGGGGGGGGAAAGAAGACTTCTTCCAAAATCTCAAGAAAATGTCAAAATTGAAGAAGGGTTCATTATGGAATCAATGCATGATCTCAAATTCGTGATCATCTAAGCTTGCCAATCATGAGGTATGCTGTAAAATTAGATTTGATGAATTTCATGTGAAGAGGAACTTGAAGGTGATAACCTTGAGTTCAATATTAGTGTTAGTTTGGTGAAATTGATGATGTATAGATGTTCACAATCATCATACTTGCTAGAATATGTGAAATACTTAAACAATTTAGAGATTTAAGTATATACTCATACATGTCAAAAAGTGGGTTTTGTGATATGATGAAATTGGTGTTTTTTGATGTCCATGATTATCATACTTGCTTGTATGTGTAAGATACTTAAACAAATTAGAGATTTGAGTAAATGTTCATATATGTTATGAATTAAGAGATGAAAACCCAAATTTTAATATGATTGTTTGATGAATTATGATGACTATGAACTATGTTAACATGATGTTAATAGTCGTATGGACTTGTTGAATTGAAAGAAATGAGATGAATTTGGTTGAGAAATTTAGCTAATATGGTGGCCTAAATATGATGCCCACCAAATGTTTGATTAAGTGCCTAAATGAGTTTTATTGATCTTGTTAGTGTGTATATATATGTCAATTGGCAGTTTGACTTTTAAGGCCCATAATAGAATCGAATGCGAAATATGGTATAAAAGTCCATAAGAGTGATAGTCATGGTATTGATGACTATTCTATTGTATTATACTTTGACTCTTGACAAGCTAGGTGGAAGCTTGTAAAGGAATTGGTCAAGCGGGTCAAAGGCGCGAGAGAGCATGAACGGACGCAAGGTAAGTAAAACTTACACCTATTAAATAAAACCTATATTATGTAATCGATTAAGAACAAGATGATCAAATAATCGGATGGACTTTTGAAATAAGATGTTCTGACGTGAACCGATGCAGGTCGAACGAATAAAATAGGAAGAAACCATATATTGATGGTAAACAATGAGTTTTGAAAAGGATAACTTATGGCGTAAGTCATAACGGGCTAAATAAGAAAAAAAATGAGTTTTGGTGAAAAACACTTGCTAACACGAACCAAAACGGGTCAAACAAGTAAAAATAAGTTTTTGGTGACAAACACTTGCTGGCGTGAACCAAACAGGTCATACAAGTAAAAAGTTGAATTTTGGTGATAAATACTTGCTGACGTGAACCAAACGGGTCAAACAAGTAAAAAATAAGTTTTTGATGACAAACCCTTGCTAACGCGAACCAAAATGGTCAAACAAGTAAAATGAATTTTGGTGATTAATACTTGCTGACGCGAACCAAACGAGTTAAACAAGTAAAAATACGTTTTTGGTAACAAACACTTGCTGACCTGAACCAAACGAGTCAAACAAGTATAAAGTTGAATTTTGGTAATAAACACTTGCTGACGCGAACCAAACGGGTCAAACAAGTAAAAAGCTAAATTTTGGTGATAAACACTTGCTGACGCGAACCAAACGAGTCGAACAAGTAAAAAGTGAATTTTGGTGATAAACACTTGCTGACGTGAAACAAACGGGTCAAACAAGTAAAAAGGTGAATTTTGGTAATAAACACTTGTGGACGCGAACTAAAAGGGTTAAACAAGTAAAAATGATTTTTTGGTGATAAACAATATAATGTTTTGTTTTGTCAAGTTTCATACTTATAGGTAAGCATAATGTATGGGCACGCAGTGCCATGAATTGAAAAGAAATAGATATCGCAAGGTAGGGATAACGAGTCAATGGTTTTGACTCACGCTAGGTATGTATAAAAGGTTATGCTTTTGGTAGGGGCTTATGGCCCGACTAAAGAGGGATGAGTCAAATTTGGGTAATAGATTAACCCAAGTGAGGCGCATTTAGCATTTTGGGTAAAACGGTCATTCGAACCCTTCCATTAGGCGAAAATGAACTATATTGACTAAAATGCCCTTGGATGATGAATCGGACAAATTACCCCTAAAGATAGATTAAAAAAATGAGTAGTATAATTGGATTGATCATTTTGGTAACGTAAAAATGGGAGGCGAGAGTTTTTGGCTTAAAGCCTCCTAACGGGTCGGTTGGGTAACTGACTTCGAACCGAAAAAGTGATTTAAAAAGAGAACACGTTTTTAGCTGACATGGCCGAGTAAGGATGCTGAGAAAAAGACAAATTTCAGTTGACACGCCCGGGTGGAAACCTGACCCGGCCGTGTATGGGGGCTGAAAAAATGTGATTAATGTTTTCGTTCAAATGTTTTGTTTAGTAAGCGTTAGACCATTTAACTTGAACACTAATTGTTTCTAGTGTTTATGATACGCTTTCGTAAAGGCGGGAACCGGACGGACGACCAAGCACGCGAAGAACTGAACACTATTAAACCGCTAACTCTTTGGAGATGATTATGAAAAGGTTAAAGCATGATCATGCACAAGAAAGCTCTCAAGTTTAACACTTTATTATTGTAAAATGTAAATCAAGTGTAGTAATTAGTTATGTCGGTTCGTCTGGGTTATCAGTTAACCCAGACATGTAAGTTGTGTTTAAAAAAAGTTTAGGACTAAATTACCCGAAACTTTAAAATATACTATAAATCGGGTTAGAATGCTACAATGGTGGCTTAAATAGGCGAAAATAAGGTTTTTACGATCTAGGGCCCGGTCTGGCCTAAACCATATAAGTGTGTACGACCCGTACCCACTTCAAAAGCCCCAAAATAACTTGCTGAGCACACTATTAAATTTGGAGGGTATTGTCCGTGTTGTTCTTACTTCTTAGTGGGTACGACCTGTATTGTGGTCTAATCCAACTTTACATATTCACAAGTCCACCTCAATATCCTCATCTCGACCACCTCTATCTTTCACATTTGAGTGTTTTTAATTCTTTTTTTTTTAAAGTAGACTTCATTAAACATACCTCCGACCCAAAAGGGCAAAAGGCCAACAAACAACACACCTCCGACCCAAACAAGCAGAAGGCACACAAATTACAACATGTACAAGGGATATTTACGCTATTATAAGAAGACCTATTTTTAACCACCCAAACCCTCTAGATCTAACCTCTCCTAAGATATCTTGCAGGTCGCGCTTAAAGTTTAGAAACACCACCTCATTTCTTCCTTTCCATATGCACCAACACGTTATTAATAATCTTCTTAGCTTTTTTCCCCAATTGCAAAAAAATGTGACCTTCCATAAGGTCTTTGAACTCGAAAAAGAAAATTGGCGGAATATTGCACCACTTATCAAGCCCCATCCAAATTCTATTCCATAACATACAAGCCGTAAATAGATTATCTGTTGTTTCCTCCTGCTCCTCACATATAGGACACAAAACTGTCGGGATATATACATTCCTTCTTCTTAAATTCTTCCTAGTTGCTAATCTGTCTAGGTTCCATGCCATGATGTTGCATTTGAGTGGAACCCATTTACACCATTGAAAGACCAGCAAGCAACTGAAGCACAACCCTATCTTCTTCCTTTAATTTTTTTATAGATTTCACCGAGAACGTTCCCGTGTCATCTCCCAACCACTTCCATGTATCCTCCTCACTATATAGGACCACCTACTCAAGAATATCTTGGCATTCCTGCCACTCCTTCAACTCGACTTCCTACTCCGACGCTCTAGACCGGTTCCAATTATACCCTAAGCTTGCTTGCTCAACATTAATCTTGTCTGCCACCCTGCAAGATTTAAACGACTCTAGACCAAAGAGGTGGGGCCATCTAACCATAAATGGTTGATTTCCCACCCATGTGACGAACATCACCCCCATTCCGCCACCTTACCCAAAATCAAGCTATTTATACCTTTCTCATTAAATTTTAATTTAGACTCCAATAGCACGATATTTCTCCAGCACCCAGAAATGTTTTCGTTTAGAGGGAGGAAACCCCAATTACTATTTTTAAAATGACACGCGACCACTACCTTCTTCCATAAACTTTGGTTTTCCGGTCTAAACCTCCACACTCATTTAGCTAAGACTTAACAATCAATTTCGTATAACATAACCGGTCTAACTAACGCATAATTTTTTTAAACGGACAACGAATCCTCCAAATGAGCTGCTAGCGAACCACATCGGGATACACTCGCCTCCGAACCGGGGAAAACCCTCACCTAGAGCCGAAGCTCGTGAACACTCGCCCGAAGGCACGACAGTGCGGTGAGGTAAAACCCGCTCAGTTCAAGGATCGAACTAGCGATGTCCACCTATTCACCTAGTCTCTCATCATCACCAGGTACCGCAGAAAATAATGGAGATGCCAGGAATCGAACTTGAGCTCCTTAAAACACCAAGGTAGTGTTTGGTATGCAGGAATGAGAGGTGGAATGGAATGGATGATTACGAG